>JAPVLO010001036.1:0-604666 GCA_027257055.1 Cephalopachus bancanus | reverse complement strand
TGTGAAAAACATCCTCCCCATCCCATACGATTGAGTTATTATTGGTCCTTTTTGTTTGTTTGTTTGTTTTGTAACTTGCATCCAAATGCATTCTTTCACTCAAACAAAATGGAAAGGAAATTTCACAATCACAATTTTGCCTCAGACAAACTTTGGCTTGTCAGAACTTCAAGTTTTTCACTTGATGGAGCCTAGAATCAAGGAAAGTATAAAGAAACACATCAGAAAATGGTATGGGACTCATCTCTTGGGGATAGGACTCCATGGATAATAGTTTTAAATTGCATTTGTAAAATCAAACATTAGAAAATGTCAATAAGAACAGTTAGGAGCTCTTGAACTAACTATAAGATAATAAATAACTACAAGATATGAAATATCGAAGTCACTTACCAATACAGAAATGGAGGCACATGAAGCTTTGTATTTTAGTCAAAGTAATTTAAGGATTCTGAAACTAGGAGAGAAACAAAACTTGCTTATCCTGTGGCTAGAATGTACTTTTGAAAAATGCATTTCTGTCTGTTCACTGATATCAGTACCTGGAAGTAAGTTAGGAAGCAAATTAGGACAAAAGCATTATCTATTGTTAGTGGTCAATGTTCAGTGTTTACCAGAGGCTCAGGGCTAGGAGATTCTCAGAACCAGTGAGAATCTGGTAGAATTAGGCCTAAACAAGGTAACATCTAAAAGAGTCCCCTAGATTATTTCTGGGAATAGACTAAGGCACTTTACCTTTTAAAATTCTTGGTTTCATAATGAAAAAATAGAAGATGAAACACACACGCTACTAACACAAACAATTTAAGTACCAAGCACAGCATGATGTGAAAATTAAAAAATAACAATCAACAGTGTGTCATCAATTAATATATAAAAGTTTTTGAGACAATTATGGATTCACCCATATATGCAATGTATCTTTTTTTCTTTTCTAAGTATTTTATACTTCTATGGAATTCTTTTCATGGCTTGGTTTTCTTCAAATCATTATTGTTTCTTTTTCCTATTGTTTCCTTCTGTTTCAGTGCTCTACCCCCTCAGTTTCTATCTCTTGTTAAAAGTGCCTTCCGTCAGCCGGGATCGGTGGCTCAGCCTGTAATCCCACGCCTTTGGGAGGCTGAGGTGAGTGGATTGCCTGAGCCCGCGGGTTCGAGACCCACCTGGGCAGGCGAGACCTCATCTCTACAATAAATAAAAAAAAATTAGCTGGGCGTGGTAGCGTGCACCTGTAGTTCCAGCTACTTGGAAGACTGAGGCGGAAGGATCGCTGGAGCGCAGCAGGTCGAGGCTGCGGTGGCCAGGAGCGGCCACTGCACTCCAGTCTGGGTGACAGTGAGACTCCAACTCAAAAATTAAAAAATGAAAATAATTTAAAAGTGCCTTCCATCAATCCTCATTGCACACTTGGGTGTGTGTGTCTTACCTTTACATCTATTGAACGGAAGCTCAGGCTAAGAATAAGACTCCTGAGAAGGACCAGAACTCTGAACTCTCTCAGGGACCAAAGTACATTGTTTCTT
Source organism: Cephalopachus bancanus (assembly GCA_027257055.1). Classification (NCBI taxonomy): domain Eukaryota; kingdom Metazoa; phylum Chordata; class Mammalia; order Primates; family Tarsiidae; genus Cephalopachus; species Cephalopachus bancanus. The sequence goes on along the minus strand of JAPVLO010001036.1, from coordinate 603,143 downwards.
GCTTGTCTTAGGCAACATCTAGGGAGGAGAATACAGAGTTCTTCTCTAACATCTTTAGCCTCTCTGGTTCTACCCAATGATCTACAACAGGAAAAATGAGAATCCCACCTCTCACTACTTGAGTCTGGCTCTTCAGGACTTCCTAGATGTCATTCAGCTAACTTGATCAATTAAAAGGAGTCATCTAGAAACTGCTCCCAGAAGACATGCCAAGCTCTCCGGCAGATATGTCCCTCCCTTTCTTCTTTTGTTGTCTAATCCTCACATGACTCACAGTACCTGAATTTCAGATTGTGGGTAGAGGTAGTGTCAGGCTGGTGGGAAGCCTATTTAAAATGTCTGCAGAAGCTTCCTGCCCAGTGGGTCTAAAGAGCCATTTTAATTTTTAACAAAAAATTCAGGATGCCCAAAAGGTGCCAGATGGACAAGAAATCAGTCTGTTTAGCCACAGGAGAGATGCTACGTGGATAACAGATTCGCTGTACTCTTTTCTTCAGTGTCAACATCATCTTGTCAGTTTTTTTTGTTGTTTTTTTTTTTTGAGTTGGAGTCTCACTCTGTCACTCAGCTGGGAGTGCAGTGGCCGCTCTCAGCCACCATAGCCTCAACCTGCTGGGCTCCAGGGATCCTTCCGCCTCAGCCTTCCAAGTAGCTGGAACTACAGGCGTGCGCTACCACGCCCCGGGGAATTTTTTATTTATTGTAGAGATGAGGTCTCGCCAATTTGCCCAGGCGGGTCTTGAACCCGCGGGCTCAGGCAATCCACTCACCTCGGCTTCCCGAAGTGCTGGGATTACAGGCTGAGCCACCGAGCCCGGCCTCATCTTGTCAGTTTGTTAGGACAATAATATCTAATAATAATTCTCAGCATTTGTCAACCACAGTGACCTTCACAAAAATAATTTTATTCTGAAGACAAACATGTCAGTAGGGTTTTATTGATTGTTTCTATTGTACACATGGAGAAATTGAGGCAGAATTTTAGAGAGAAAAAGATGAGTCATAGTGGGAAGCGAATTAACCCAGGAGACCATCTCTATAGATCCTCTTTCCCAGTTTGCTACAACAATATTACTTATAAATTGTGTGAAATGGTTATAGCACCGAGGCTACCAATTCAATCAAGAAACAGCACCTATGTTGCAGCTCCATTTATTTTTCAATGGTCAGAGGTAGCTCTGAGGTAACAATTGTAAAGGTGAAAAGTTACAACTTCCATTACCGAGCTCTAAGGCTACCTACTGAAGAGGATGCATCTGAGAGTTTATCCTTCCAGCATTGGTTACAAGGACTTTCTCCTCCCAGGCTCTGAGCCACTCCCTGAGGAGTTCCTGCTTCTCAGTTTAGAAATCTCAGAGCAGACATGGACATGCCACGTTTCTTAAATGTGCTACCTAAGACCCAAAAGGTTATTTCTGTAAACATAAATATACATCCAAACTCCTTAAAACATTGACAATGAGAAGGTGGGACTGAAGACCATGTGATTGAGAAGTGGCTGTTACCAAGGTAATAACAGGGTGGGGAGGGCTCACTCTGCCCCTTCCACTGGTTTATTTTAAACCAGTAGTTCGCAAAAGTTCGAGTGCATTCGAATGCCCTGGAGGGCTTGTTAAGAAATAGGTTACTGGCCCCACCCCCAGATATTCTAATGTAGTAGGTCTGCAGTGAGCCTTATAATTTGCATATCTAACCAGTTCCCAAGTCTAACCCTAAGGGCAAATCCATGCTTTCACCTGTTTTGTAAGACCTGCAAACTAATAATGGTTTTTACAGATGAACCTTTGCAAATAAATCCATGATGAACTCCAATGAAATAAATTTCTATCCTTCCGCTCCCCTCCCTTACAAAGAATTGTGCTTCTCATTAGTAAACTTGCATTACAAAAAATTGTACCCAATATTAAAGCATGAATTTCATCAATAAAAACTTGGTGGAAGTTTGTTTTCTTCCTTGTTATATAAGTACCCAGACAGTATCCTCAGTTTTGCCTCTTGGCCCTCAAAGCCAGAAATAGTTATTCTCTGGCCCTTTACAGAAAATATCTGCAAACCCCCAGTCTAGCTAATACTGCTATGCTGGGGATGACTTTGAGAACCCTTTAAACCATTTAACAAATGTTTGTTCAATCTGCCTTTCACTGGAGGAATAAAATTCCACTGGCACGGCCAGTCTTGGCCTATCACACAATGTCAAGAAAGACAACACTCCTCAACTTGTATTGTTCACTCTAGGTAGGGAATCTGTGGAGTCTAGCAAAATGTGGCAATGCCTCAGCATTTGTCTAGAAATGTGGAGAAAACATTCCAAAAAGACATGGTGGTTAACCATCAGCACAATGCTAAGGGAAGTAAAATTGGTTCTGGCAATTGCCTCACCTTTCTAAGCTGCTGCCATCCCATGTGCTTATGGGAGTTCTCTGACGGTTCAGTGTTCCCCAAATTCTGCTCTCTCTCTCTCTCTCGAGACCTTCCCCAAGGCACCTGTGGTTAGTTCAATAATCATCTCCCCGGTAAGTGTTGGGTAAGTAAGCTGAATGTAAGTCATCTGTATTTATAACTCTCTGACTCAATTCAAATATTCGTGATGCATATGATTACTTCCTTTGTCATAAAATATAGACATGTCTGTTACAATATTATATGGAAATTAGTGTGCAGAAAAAATATTATTTTAAAAAATCATGACACCCCCCACACACACACACTCTCCAGCTCTGTTATCGATAGCAGATTTTCAATATTAACTGCTGCTCGAGGTAAGGCATTCTGTTGTAGTTTGTCTTGAAGAAGGAATATCACCTGACTTTTATCTACTAATGAACATTGGAATTCTCTCTGAGGAAAGTACCCTCATCTTGACCCTTCTAACCAATGGATGAGTCAGTTCAGGGCTTATTCCTTGTGTCTTCCTTAGGCTCAGGCCTTGTGGAAAGCTGAATGATTTAACGACAGGATTAAGATTGTTTTTGCTATCACGTCTAGTCTGTCCCATGGCAGAAAATTACCCCCGATTTTTCTTCTAAAATTGGGACCCTCGATTTGGAAGCTCTGGCTAATAGTAAAGTTTGGAGAGAAAGCAGTGAAGTGCAGTGGTTAAGCGTTTTAGCACTACAGACTTACATCTGAGTTCTCACTTTGTCACTAACAGTGTGAGCTTGGACACAATGTTACCCTCTCTTCACACCATCCTCTCACATGGATGATGGTGTAAAAATTACTACTTGGAGGTGGTTGTAAGGATTAAAATAGATAATGTGCAGAGTTTGTTGAACAGTACATGGCATATGGCTTAATGAGGGCTCCATGAATTTTAGCTTTGGTATTTCGCATACTCTGTTAACCAGAAGGTAACCATTTATATAGCTGTGCTCCCCACTAAACCCATTCATCCATCCATCCATCCATTCCATTAACCATTCATTCATTTGAGAAATATTTCTGAAGGTTTTTTGTAAGCCACCAACCCTCTGGGATTTGGGGATACAAGTGTGATCAAGCCAGGTGAGCCCCCAGCCTTCTCAGAGCTACATTTTGGCAGACTATGAGCTCCTACAAAAGGAAATCCTTTCCCTGTATCTCTCTCTAGAGCCTAGTGCAACCCTACACTTAGAGGAGAAGCTCAGCAAGTGTTTATTAAAGGATGACTGGGCAACTGACACTTCAGAAAAATGAGGAGAAAAGCCAGCTGTGCTTACTTCCCCTCTGCTCTTATTGGGGGTGGGCCATTAATAAGAGCAGCATCTCTGCAATCTGCCGCTGGACCTAGACCAGAGCTGATCATCCTCAGAGTTCTGCACCAGGAACTCTCTTCCCAGGGACCCCAGAAAGGAAATGGTGGCCCCTGCAGAGATGCTTGTCAAGCAGACAATGGTCTTCATCTTAACTGCAATATGAAATTCAGCACTAAGTTCCAAGTGACAGCCATACAGAGGTGGTTTTCCTATATAAGTATAATAAATGTTCTTTTCATTGCCATGGTATACCAGACAAACTGTTCAACTATGAGTGAGCTGAGGGGAAGGAAATATAATGTTATGCTGCCGTGCATACTGAAAGGCAGAGAAGCTTTCATCTTATGGAGCGATAAATTAAGAATGATCATGAAAATGTGCCAGATAATTCACATCAAACACCCTCTTGCCGTTACTTTATTATTTTAGATGATATTCATGATTGTTGTTTAATTTGTTTTTAATATAGATGCAGAGATTTATGTAATTATTTTGTAACTGAGAAGAAATTAGAGGTCCAGGTACCTCTTTATTCAGTGACCTAACTTTTAGAAGAATCCCATTACACAATTAACTCAGATTATTAACACAGACAATGCACATTTTGTCTCTTTATTGCATGCAGGGATAACTGTAAATCTAATCGATATCAATTTAAAGCTTCATGGCCAAGGCCATATTGCCATTTCTGCATGAGTCTAGCTAATGCTCATGGATCCATGGTCCCTGCTCGGGGAATTCACCAGTAGTCAGTCAGTAAATATTTCTTAAGAAGTTACTTGTATGAGGTGTGAAAATGGAGTTCTGGAGGTAGGTATAAAAAAATTACAGAGCTTTGTCCTTCATCTCTAGATGCTTTTCATTTTGTTTGGAAAATAAGACATATTGGCATTATGAGAATTGACAATATAAGGCAATAATTGTTGAATGACAAATGATAGTATCAAAAATAATTGCTATAGAAGTCAGCAGGAGACAGCAGTCTCTATAGTCATACTTGGTTGTGCAAGCCTTGCCCAATAAATGCTGCTCCTTTCACAAAATGTTGTCTAATTGAATGGAAGGATAGTGGGTAAGTATATTTCCTTATTGCTCGAATTATTGACAGCCAGCAGCTTTGGCAACACTTGAGAGCCTGTTAGACATGCAGAATTGCAATCATTGCCTAGGACTGACTGAGTCAGAATCTGCATTTTAATAAGATCCCCAGTGATTCATAAAGCATTAAAGTCTCAGAAGCACTGGTGTATCCTGCAGATTTGTAAGTCACTTTTTTTTACCTGAGAAAAAATTGGACTCGTACTTGCTAATGTCTTTCTCTTGCCAATAAAAAATAAGGTAAAGTAATTTTTAAAAATCATTCTTTCAGCAAGTCTCTGTGTGCCCTCTGTGTACTAGAAATTTTGTTCTAGTCACCCGTTACATATATACAAGTGCCTAAATTAAGTTATTCTAAGTATATACAAGTGCCTCAATTCAGTAATTCTGCTGACTTTACACTGAAGGCTCTGAAGGATGAAAGCCAAATAGACTTAGAATACTCGGACATGTCTCCTTCATCAAGTAGCAAACCTGCGTCATTACAAGGAGTGGGATAAATATGTTAGAAACTCCTGTGGCCAAAGAAGGATGCCCTGGGAAAGGTGGAACTCTAACATGGGAGACAGTGCTAGAGCAAATTTAATTTTGCATTTGGTTTCCTCATGTGCTAAAGCCTGTATATCCAATGACCTACTTGACATTTCAACTTGTATGCCTAGCAGGCTTCTTATTAATAAACATCCAAAAAAGAATTCTTAACTTTCTCCCACAAACCTGTTTTTCTCTGGCTCTTTCTCTTGATAAATGGCACTACCATCTGCCAAGTTAATAAGTCAAACATTTAGAAACTAATTCTGAACTCTTCGATTGTCTTACCTACCACATATAACCCATGAGCATTTCTCATCAATTTTACCTTCAGACCAGGATCTTGGCTGTGTCCCCTCAGATCCTCTCCATGGGCGCCATCGGCTATCTCATCTGAAGGACTATGCTAGTCACATAAGTGGTTGGCCTTCCTGCTTCAAGTTAATCTCCATACTGCAACCACAATGGTTTCAGAAAAAATGTCAGTCTCTTCATGCCACTTCTCTGCCTAAAACTTTAATGATTTTCTATTTACCTTCAAATAAAACTGAAACTATCTGATCCTGTTGATCTGGGTCTTGTTATCCCTTCCCCAGTTGCCCACTATGCTGCTGCCAAACAGAACTTTTCATTATTCTTTCGACATCCTTGTCTCTTGCCTGCCTCAGGATCTTTACTTTTATTCCCTAGAATGGTCAAGAACTGTCTAGAACAGTCTTCCTGGCTCTTCACATGGCCCTCCTGGCCTTTCAGTGCTCAGGGTAACTGTTCTGACTTAGGCCTTCCCTGAAGTTCAATTGGTAGGTAACCCCAGATCCTAATGGCAATCTCCAATCACAATTTTCTTTTTTTAATTTTGCTTGTTTGATCCGCTTCTCCTCCAAATAGAATATGAACCCATTAAGGACAAGTACCTGATCTCTCTCTTTTTTTTTAATCAATATTTTTTATTATGATACTGTGGGGTACAGTTAAGGGTTAGGTATACAAATATGCTTCATTCAGGCACCCTTGTTGATAAGAGGTGTCTCCCCATCCCCAGACAGATATTTACTACCGTTAATCCCATCTCCCTTCCCCTCCCCCCACCATAGTTTCCCACCACTGTCAGTCATTTTCTTATAGTATTATGTTGGATGTTCAAGGTCCACTATATGCGTGAGAACATGTGATACTCAGATCTTTGTTTCTGTGAGAGATCACTCAGTATTATAGACTCTAGTTCCATCCAGGTTGCTGCAAAATTCATGATTTTGTTCTTTTTTATGACTGCGTAGTATTCCATTGTGTATATGTACCACATTTTTTTAATCCAGTCCTCTTTTGATGGGCAGCATGATTGCTTCCAGGTTCTTGCTATTGTGAACAATGCTACGATAAACATACATGTGCAGGTATCTTTTTTATAGAGTGATTTGAGTTCTTCAGAATATATTCCTATTAGGGGGATTGCGGGGTCATATGGAAGGTTGATATTTAGAGCTTTTAGGAATGGCCACACTGTTTTCCACAGAGGGTGCACTAGTTTGCACTCCCACCAACAGTGTAGAAGTGTTCCCTTTTAGCCACACCCTCTCCAGCAACTGTTATTTTTTGAGTTATTGATAATTGCCATTCTGACTGGAGCTAGGTGGTATCTCAGTGTGGTTTTGATTTCCATCTCCCTGATGATTAGTGAGGTTGAACGTTTTTTCATGTGTCTGTTGGCTGCTCGGATGTCTTCCTTTGAGAAGTGTCTGTTCATATCTTTTCCCCATTTTATAATGGGGTTGTTTGTTTTTTCTTTTCAGCACATTTCAGTTCCTTGTAGATCCAAGATGTTAAGCCTTTGTCAGACCTGGAGTTGGCAAATACTTTTCCCAGTCTGTAGGCTGTCTCCCTGCCCTCTTGATGGTTTCTTTGGCTTTGCAGAAGCTTTTCAGTTTAATGAGGTCCCACTTGTCTATCTTCTCTCTTATGACCTGTGGGTTTCAGGTTTTGTTCAGGAATTGGATGCCAATTCCAATTTCCATGAGGGTATGTCCTTCATTTTCTAAGGTTCTTGTGGTTTGAGGTTTTACATTTAGGTCTCTGATCCATTTAGAGTTAATTTTTGTGTATGGGGATAGATAGGGGTCCTGTTTCAATCTTCTGCATGTGGTCAGCCAGTTTTCCCAGCACCATTTACTGAATAGGTTCTCCTCTCCCTAGTGGTAGGTGGTGGAGGCTTTGTCGAAGATGAGCTGGTTGAGAAATTGAGGTTTTGCTTCTGGAATCTCAATTCTATTCCATTGGTCTATATGCCTGTTCCTGTACCAATACCAAGCTGTTTTGATTATTGTAGCTTTATAGTAAAGTTTGAAGTCTGGTAATGTGATACCACCTGCTTTGATTTTTTGCTGAGGATTGTTCTGACTATTCTTGGTCGTTTGTGTTTCCATATGAGTTCCTGTGTTGTTTTTTCTAGGTCTGAGAAGAATGTTGCTGGTATTTGATGAGTATTGCATTAAATCTATAGATTGCTTTAGGTAAGATGGACATCTTTACACTGTTGATTCTTCCAATCCATGAGCATAGGATATTTTTCCACTTGTTTGTGTCATCTTTGATTTCTTTGAGCGGTGTTTTGTAGTTTTCATTGTAAAGGTCTTTCACGTTTCTTGTTAGGAAGATGCCAAGGTATTTCTTTCTTTTTTTTTTTTTTGTGGCTATTGTGAATGGAATTGTGTTTTTTATTTGGGTTTCTGTTTGTTTATTATTGGTGTAAAGAAATGCAATTGTCTTTTGCACATTTATTTTATATCCTGAGACTTTGCCAAAGTCCTTTATCAGTGTAAGGAGGTTTTTGACAGATTCTCTTGGGTTTTCAAGGTACACATTCATGTCATCTGCAAAGAGAGATAGCTTGACTTCCTCTTTTCCTATTTGAATATCCCTGATTGCCTTCTCTTCTCTGATTGCTCTAGCCAGGACTTCCAATACTATATTGAACAGGAGGGGTGAGAGTGGGCATCCTTGTCTTGTTCCAGTTTTCAGGGGAAATGGTTCCAATTTTTGTTCATTTAGGAGTGTGCTAGCTGTGGGTTTCTCGTAGATGGCTTTTACTACTTTGAGCTATGTTCCTCATATGCCTAGATGTTCGAGGGTTTTTATCAAGAAGGGGTGCTGGATTTTATCAAAAGCTTTTTCTGGATCTAATGATATAATCATGTGATTGTTGTTTTGACATCTGTTGATGTATTTAATTACATTTATGGTTTTGTGAATGTTGAACCAGCCTTGCATCCCAGGGATGAAGCTCACTTGGTCATGATGGATGATTTTTGAGATGTGTTGTTGAATCCAGTTCGCTAGGATCTTGTTGAGAATTTTAGCATCTATGTTCATCAAAGATATTGGCCTGTCGTTCTCTTTCTTTGTTGGGTCTTTACCTGGCTTGGGTATCAATGTGATGTTAGCTTCGTAAAATAATTTGGGGAGAGTTCCATCTTTCTCAATTGCCTGGAATACCTTCAGTAGGATTGGTATAAGCTCCTCCTTAAACGTCTTGTAGAATTCTGCTGGAAAGCCATCTGGTCCGGGGCTTTTTTTTGTAGGTAATTTTCTTATTACATAGTCAATTTCCTTGATTGTTATTGGTCTATTTAGAGTCTCAATTTCTTCTTGTTTCAACCTAGGCGGGTTGTGTGATGACAGAAAGTCCTCCATTTCTGAAAGGTTTTCAAGTTTGTTTCCATACAAGTGTACATAGTAGTCTCTAATGATTTTTTGTATTTCTTCAGGATCAGATGTGACCTCATCTTTTGTGTTTCTGATTGTGTTTATTTGGGTTTTTTCTCTCTTTTTCTTGGTCAGTCTAGCTAGGGGACCATCAAACTTGTTTATCCTTTTCAAGAACCAGCTTTTTGTTTCATTGATTTTTTTTTGTATTATCTTTTTGTCTTCTATGTTCTGGATTTGGGCTTTTATTTTGGTGATCTGGATTCTTCTACTGAAATTAGGGTTTCTGTGGTCTTGCTTTTCCAGCTTTTTTAGGTGGCTTGTTAGGCTGTTAATTTGTGATCCTTCCATTTTCTTCATGTGTGTTTGTAGGGATATAAATTCCCCTCTTACTACAGCTTTTAAGGTGTCCCAGAGATCTTGGTAAGATGTTTCTTCATTTTCATTTGTTTCCATGTATCTTTTAATCTCTGTTTTGATTTCATCAGTGACCCAGGAGTTGTTTAGCATCATGCTGTTTAGTGTCCATGGTTTTGTGAGTTTTAGGGGGACCTTGTTGGTGTTAATGATTATTTTTATTCCACTGTGGTCCGAGAAGGTGCATGGTAAAATTTCAGTCCTTTTAAATTTACTTATGCTTGATTTATGGCCAAGTATGTGGTAGATCTTAGAGTACGTTCCATGTGGTGATGAGTAGAATGTGTATTCTGTGGTCTTTGGATGGAGGGTTCTGTAGGTATCAATTAAGTCCATTCGATCAAGAGTCACACTGAGGTTTCGGATCTCGTTGCTGATTTTTTGTCCTGATGATCTGCCTAGGGTTGTGAGTGGGGTATTAAAGTCCCCAGCTATGATGGTATTGGAGTCAATCTCTTTTTTTAGTTTACCTAGGAGCCGCTTTATGAAAGTTTGTGCTCCTATGTTTGGTGCACATATGTTTAGGATGGATATTTCTTGTTGATGAATTAAAACTTTTATCATTATGTAGTGGCCTTCTGTATCTTTTTAAATTTTTGATAGCTTAAAGGGTATTTTGTCTGAGATTAAGATCGCGATGCCTCCTTTCTTTTGTGTTCCATTTGCCTGAAAATTTGTTTCCCATCCTCTTACTTTGAGTCTGTGAGTGTCTTTTCTAGTGAAGTGAGTCTCTTGAAGACAATAGATTGTTGCCTCGTGATATTTTATCCATTTTGCCATTCTATGTCTTTTCATTGGTGCATTTAGTCCATTCACATTCAAACTAATTAATGAAATGTGAGAGTTGATTGCTATCATAATGTTCTTACAGAGTTGTTGTTCTTCCTGTTTGTGTGTTGTCTTTCTTTCGGTTTTAGAGTTGGATCATGTGTGTTTTTAATCTTTTGCCTGTACTCTTGTGAAGAATGTTGTTGTTTTTTTTTTTCCTTTTCTTCTGTGTTCAATACTTTCTTAAGTGTTTCTTGTAGAGGTGGTCTTGTGGCAGCGTAGGTTCTTAGGGATTGGATATCTGGGAAAGATTTCAATTCTCCCTCACTGATGAAACTTAGCTTGGCTGGGTAGGTTATTCTTGGCTGAAATTGTGTATCTTTTAGAACTTTGAAGATAGGGCTCCAAGCTCTTCTAGCCTGGAGGGTTTCTGTAGATAAATATGCTGCTATTTTAATTGGTCTTCCCTGGTACATAGTCTGACCTCTTTCTCTTGCAGCCTTTAGGATTTTTTCTTTTATACTTACTTTGTTTAGGCAAATTATTATATGTCTGGGAGTTGGTCTTCTCATTTGTTGTCTTGCAGGGGTTCTCTGAATCTCTTGTGTTTGAATTTTTTCATCTTTGATGAGATGAGGGAAGTTTTCTTGAATGATTTCATGAAATGTTTGTTCCAGTGTGACCTCTGTTTCTCTCTCTGCCTCTGGAAGGTCAATTACTCTTAGGTTTGGTCTCGAAGTAATCGCTCATCTCTAGAAGGTTTTGTTCTGTCTTTTTGAGCTTCTTTTCTATGCTTTTGACAGTTTGGGTTAGTTCTGTGTTTTGGTCTTCGAGCTCTGAGACTCTTCTGCTTGGCTAATTCTGCTTTCCATGCTTGTTAGTTTGTTATTTTTTTCCATCACAGTATTCTTTACTGCTGTTATTTCTGACATCAGCTCCTTCCTATTTTCCTCTTGTCTCTCCTCAATTTTTTAAATTCTCTCTATTAATGTCTTGATGTCTGGGTTTGTTGCATGTGACCAGTCATTCTGGGGCTCTTCATTGTTTGTGTTCCGGAATCTGTTTCCTCAGTGTCTGATCTCCCAGGGGTCTGTGTGAGACCTATATTCTTCTTTTGGTTTTTCTTAATTTGTGTGGTTTTTTCCCCCTCCCTAGTTTTTCCTTCCCTCCACATCACCGTCTTCTTTAATTCTGTTATTCAGGGGTAGAGGGATTGCTTTTACTTCTGTTTGTTCAATTTCCTATTCTTTATGTATGCCCTCTTACTTTGTTCAATTCTAGAGTTGCACTGTAGGTTGGGGGTGGTCCTTTCTGCAGTTTTGAGATTTACTTAAGGGGGGAGCTGTGATTCAAAATCTATCTGCAGGTACTGGTTTTCGCTGACAGGTGTATGGATAATCTGAAACCTACTTCCCACTGCCTTGGAATCTGTCTGTGCAGTGGGGCTGTAGGTTTACTCCCTGAAATAAAGTGTGGTTAGCAGAGGGAAGAGGATGGAGCAGACAGTGGGGGGAAGAGGGGGTGGAGAGAGAGAGGAGTAAGGGGGGAAACAGGCGAGCGTACCAACAAATGGAGAGAGAGACTTAAACTGAAACAGATAAAAATAATAGACCATGGCTACAGACCAACCAACTCCCATACAAAAATAAAAAATAAAAACCAACTCCCATACCCAAAAAAAAAAAAAATACAATGATGCTAACATACAACTAACCAACCACCTTATTGGTGTGCTGTTCCTCAATATGGTTTACAGAGAGGAGAAAAGAGAAGAAAAGGAAGAGGAAAGGAAAAAAGAAAAAGAAAAAGGATCAAAACAGTGGGAATAGAATTAAGTTATTAAACTAACAGAACCAATCAAGCACACTCTGAGACTTTTCGCTTAAGTCCAATGTCCTTTCAGCTCTGATTTCTAGCTTTCTTTTCAAGTGGGCAAATTAGTTCACAGTTAGGGTCAGTTGCCCCTGGCCTGCTGTGAAGGACAGTTCAGATCACCCTCAGTTCACCACTCAAATCTGGCCTGTGTCTGTTTTTCAAGCTTGTTTTTCCCATTTCGGTGTTGTTACCTTGAATCACCAGCAGGCGGTGCTATCTTAGCTGCTCGCCCCAGAGGAGATGGGACCGGACAGGAACCGGGCAGAGGCTAGAGATGGAAGCCTGCCTCGGGGCACATGGGAGGAGGCCCACGCTGGCAGGACGTCAAGGTGGCAGCAGAGATAGCAGATCTTGCCTGCAGGGGCTTCAAGGACTGAAGTCATGGATCACCTCAGGCACGGGTAGTGCAATGCTCTATGGCTGCCACGGAGGCCGTGCTGCTGTGTCTGCAGCTGCAGTGGCTGTCCAGACCGCTGCAATGTCCCAGCAGTGGCCACGGCTGAGCTCTGTGTGAAGAACAGGCTGCCAACATTGGGATCTGCAGCCCCCAGGGAAAGAGCCAGAGACCCTCAGCATTCTCCTTTGCAGAGGGTTTCATAGACCAGGCTGCCCCATCGCCATCTTTTCGGATGTACCTGATCTCTTTCATCTATCTCCATTTCTCCAGCACACCGCATGCTCTATACAAATGTATGAATGAATGAAAGTGTGGTTCTCAATTTGAGTGACTTGATGTTTTTCTTCTCTTTTTAAAGTAAATCTGAAATATTTTCTAAATCAATTACTCATCTTAGAGGAACTATGTTATGTAGCTAACAGAGATTATTAACTCAGGCATACACATTCTATCTCTGCACTTCATATAGGTACAACAGGGAGCCAATATATTTTGAGTGTAGCAGACAGGTGCCTCTGGTCAGCTGACTGTATGAAACAAAAGGAGAATGTGCCTTGCACCCAGTGATATCTGCAGTGTAGTCAAGCTTTGCTTCCAGGATCCACTCCAAACAGGATTGTAGCCACTTGGGTATAGATGAGCCTCCCTGAATGTACCTCTAAGGGTAGAGCAGAGATGAGAGAGCCTTCTGAATCTCTACACCCTCATAGCAAGTTTAGATCAATTCTCGTATTCTACCTTCACAAAGGAAGTCGTTCCAGCTGCCTTGCATTATGCAGATTGTTGGGTCCTCTGAGCTCTAGGGAATTTAGTAACTTTCAAAAAAATTATAAACAACCTGTTTCCATGTCTAACACAATACAAAAGAGACTAATTCTTGGTTTGGTAGAATAACAATAAGTCCTCCCAAAGTTGTCCAGTCCACATCCCAATCTCCCCTCACTTCAAACCTGTGAATGTAATACCTTATAAGGCAGATATAGTTGAGTTAAAGACCTTGAGATGGGGAGATTATCCTGGATGATCTGAATGGGCACAATGGCATCACAAGAAATTGTGTAATGCAATACAACGGTCCTTGAAAAAAATCAGAGAACCAGCCAGGTTCGGTGACTCAGCCTGTAATCCCAACACTTTGGGGGGCCCAGGTGAATGGATTACCTGAGCTCGAGGGTTCCAGACCAGCCCGGGCAACTTGGCAAGACCTTGTCTCTATAATAAATTAAAAATGAGCCGGTTGTGGTAGTGGGCACCTGTAGTTCTGGCTACTTGGAAGGCTGAGGCAGAAAGATTGCAGAGCCCAGCAGTACAACGGGAGTGGCCGTGAGTGTGCCATAGCATTTCAGCCTGGGCGACAGAGACTCCAACTCAAAAAAAAAAAAAAATTAGAGAGCAAGAGGTGATGACAAAAGCAGAGTGTCAGAGTCAGACAGACTTGAAGAAACTCTGCTGGGGCTTTAAAAATAGCCGGGCGTGGTGGCTCAAGCCTATAATCCCAGTACATTGGGAGCTCAAGGTAAGAGGATTGGCTGAGCCTGCGTGTTCAAGACCGGCCTGAGCAACTTGGTGAGACCTCGACTCTACAATAAATCAAAAAATTAGCTGGGCATGGTAGTGCATGCCTGTAGTTCCGGCTACTTGGAAGGCTGAGGCAGAGGGATCGCCTGAGCCCAGCAGGTCAAGGCTGTGGTGCCTGGGAGCATACCACTGCACTCAGCCTGGGTGACAGAGTAGGATTCCAACTCAAAAAAAGAAAAAGAAAAGAAAAGAAATTTTAAAAAAGGAAGGAAGTCATAAGCCAAGGAAAGTGGCAGCTTTTAGAAGCTGGAAAAGGCAAGGCAACAGATTACCTCCCAGAGCCCCCATAAGGAACCATCCCTACCAACAATACCTTGACCTGAGCCAGGTGAGACTGATTTCAGGCTTCTAATCTCCAGATCTGTAGGATAATAACTGACACATTTGTTACAGCAACAATAGGAAACTAATAGAGTGAGAGTGGATGGTAAATATAAATCTCATCTTAGCTTTCATTTTCACTTACAAAGTAATATCGGTGTTTTAAAATCTTCCATGTGGTCCTAATAGAGATCATAAAAGTCCAAGTATTTTATTCAAAATTGAACTGTCTCTCCTCAATTAGAACCCCTCACTCTATTATACACACCACCCTCACAACTTCATAAACTAACTATCCAGCCCACTGCACATTCCAAATAACACATGGGGGATTATTGGAACAAAAATAATGAAAGTAACAGTAGGTGACAACTAATGGCTAGACTTTGAGAAGAAGATAGAAAACTCCTTAAAAGGCTCTAAAAGTAAACCCTTGGTGGGGTACCCATGCTCAGGAATGTGACAACCACTGGAAATATCATCGATTTACATCACACCACATTGCTAATTGTTTGAATAGTGATCCAGAGATGTGGAAAAAAAGGTTAAATCATATAAAACACACCTCACTAGATGTAGGGAAATGTGCCCTACATTGAAGAGAACTATCCATCCAAAGAAGTTAAAATAAAAATGATTTGATGCTTAAAGGTGGATAATTTTCAGGAAAGATTTGGTTCTAACGATACTTATTAGTGTGGCATTTCCATGGGCATCTATATCTTCTCATAAAAAATGACTGTCAGATATGGTTTTCTAGAAGATAATGAAGGATCCCTCCATGGCACTTGATTCCTATATTCTTCCTGGAAATTGGTGTGAAGTGATAGATGGATAGTTGATTGCAGCTAGAAAAAACCGCTCCTGTCTTCCTACCATCCTGCGAGAATAGCTGTCGGTTGAAAGAGGAATTCTCAGCAAGCTTCAGATCTAAGTGCTTACAATACAATTAAAGTCGTAGTTGACATTTAAACATTTTTCATTTTTAACCACTCTGTAAGCATTAACTAATTAAGTCTCATCAGGCATTGATGTGAAAAAATTACCTTCAGTATTCTGCAGATGAAAATAGTTCATGTGATACTTCTGAAAGTTCACCTAATGATGGGAAGGAGGCAACGTGTCTCCTGCCATGCCTGCTGCAGTATTTAAAAGCAGTGGTTCTCAAGAGGGACCTGGTGTTATTGAAAGACACCTATCTATCCAACCATACAAATAATGTTGATGAATACTGGTTCTTGCCATCCATGTAACATTGAGTGCACACTCGTGTTATGTGCTAGACACATGTATGCCATATATCTTTAGTCTTCTCCTTAGCTGCTTCTACTCTTAGGTCAAGATTTGTCGTTTTCCATCTGGACTAAGGAAGTAGCCTCCTGATAGATCTGTTTTCTCCCTTGCCCCGTCAACAATTTTTTTTGTCACGGCATCCAGAATGACTTTGTAAAAACTTAAATCAGAACAATGCTACTCCTCTGCTTAAATCCCTCCATGATTTCACACTACCCTTACTATAAAATTCTGTCTTCTTACCTTGACTTCTGTTATGAACTGTTTATGTCTCCCTAAAATTCCTATGTTAAAACCTAAACTCCATTGTGAAGGTATTAGGAGATGGGGCCTTTGGGAGGAGGGGGCGATTAGGGCATGAGAGTGGAGCCTTCAAGAACAGGATTAGTGCCTTCATGAAGAGTCCAGAGAGCTTCCTTGCTTTCCTTTCTACCATGTGCTAAAACAACGAGGAGAAAGCAGTCTACAAACTGGAAGAGGGTCCTCTCCAGATCCCAGCCAGCTGGCATCCTGATCTTTGTGAGAAATAAATGTTTATTGTTTAAAAGTCACCCACTCTATAGCACTTGTCAAAGCGGCCCCAAAGGACTACGGCAGCTTCAAAGCCCTGCAGTATCTGGTCCCTGCCACTCTTGAACACTGATGCTCACTCATTATACTTAGCCACACTGGCCTCTTCCTCTTTTTTGAATGCCCCAGGCTCATTCTCACCTCCAGATCTTTGCACTTGCTACTCCTCTGATCTTCCCATGACTGCGTCTTCATGTCTCAGCTCAAATGTCACCTCCTCAGACCTCTATTGTCACAGCTCCTAACAATCCAATCTACAGAGACTGGGGAGCTAATATAAGTACAGTTATGATTAATAAAATACACGTTAATTTGAAAAATGTTGCCAAAGTCATTATAAATTTTGGTCATTTGGAAATTCTTTTTTCCAACTAACAGTGGTTCATGAAAGTGTTTGACATTAAAATTTGGTCACGATGCTTGAAAGTTTATGAAAAAGAGTAATTCCATCATGAAAGTAAAATAACTATTAAATGGGTGCAATATATTTTTTTAAAAGCTACTTGATACAAAAATGCCACTACTGTGTGCTAAGTTATTTGCCCTACATTTATGGAACATGCTGACTGTAATGCTGTAAATATCCACTATAGACAGGCATTGGTTAAAAGTAATTCCTTACCCCTCAACTATGGGAGAATCTGTTTTTCTAAGCTTCTCAAAGTCACATGAGACTCTGCATTTGTTCATCAAGATTTAAGAAAGCTTCATGACAACACAGAGAAGACCCATAAAGGAGAGAAAATTATTATCAGTCCCACTGCAGGCAATTTAACTATCAGTCAACTTGTGAAAGAGAATGTATCATTCTCTAAAATTTCCATTTGGGGAGCAAATAAGTTTATCTGTTATGTCAATAAAATGTGAGACTGCGGCCTTATAAACTGCAAAAAGATTTGATGGTCTCTGACAAAAAGTGAAAAAGATGTAGAATGTTAAAGAAAATGATTTGAAAAGTCCCAAACTTAGGAGAAATGTATACTGTATAATAGGAAAGTGACGGTCTTTCTAAGGGTGTAGGACCCTGTGACCCAATGGTATTATCGGTGGAGCACTTCAGTGCACTTGGGAGCAGGACCTGGAGAGGGTTGGGAAGAACCAGGGGGAAGAATGCAAAGGGCAGTTCAGGAAGTATAGAGGGCAGGAATGAGAAGAAGAGACTGGTTAATGCATGGGGAAAGGGTCAGTGAGAAATCTTGATATGAGAGGTGGACAAAGGATATTTCAGGACAGGAATATGTACTGTGGGATGCTATGCTGTTTGAAATACACTGAACACATGATTGTTTGTAATGATCCTTTAGCCTTCAATAGAGTCAGCTTTGTATAATTCTGTGTTAGTGTGGTTATGTGTAAGCTCAGGAAGGAACTAACTTTCACATCTGTTTAGCAAAATAAGGGGAAAAGCGGCCATGAGAATATAAACCTTTAGACTTCTCCAGGGAGTTCAACCTAACCTGATACAGTTCTTACAGAGGTTGTGGAAGCACAGTGGCATCTGGGTTATGACTCCTTAGAAGATTCCAGGGAGTTGTGGGTGGGAAGAAGTAGTGAAGGACTTATTTTAGTGTATCCTAATAATGAAGGTTGTTGGTGTAGCTGTGGGTAATATTTACCTGGGGAGCCATAGCTTTTATGTTATTGCTATACACATCTTCATTTGGAGGGCAGACTGTTTTCAGTGCCGCACACCAATAGCAGAACACTTTTCATTATAGTTTTATAAAATTCCTACCTGTGCATACGTTCAGGGATAATAGAAACATAAATTTAGTTTCACTGAAGAAAATTCCTAAAATGTGATAATGGCTTCACAAACATTTGAGAAATAACAGTAAATGGTGAGCAGAGAGATGTTAGTTTTTCAAGAAGTTATTGGAATTTTTGGTATGATGCCAAGCTCAAAGGAATATAAATGGCAGCTATGAAGTCATCATATTTTAAATTTGACACTATTATTACACATAGCACATTTTGATTTAAATAGGAAAAAAAACAGATTTGAAGTAATCTGATTAAAAATTGGTCCTTGGGGCGTCACCTGAAAATATTGAAACCCAAGTGTATGAGACGTGGGAAAGGGACTTCATCCCAGGCTTTAATCTGAATTTTGATTCTGCAAGCTATAGTGGTTCTTTATTAAGCCAGCTTGTTAACTTGAGGCTTGTAATATCTGCAGTTCTCAAAGAGTTTATTTTATATACATTTCATATATTTTAAATGTGCCCTTTGAACACATTATCATGAAATGTTATATGAGAATGCCAGTCTCCTGATAAAAAGAAAAGAAGGTTTAAGTTTTGTGTTCCAGGAAGATATGACTCAGGGACTTGGAGAAAAATCTACTGAGCAAACAAATATAGATAGCTATGAAAGAACAAACTGCAATGTGTACTTGCCTCTAGGAAGAAATAATTCTACTTCCTATAGTATACAACGGCAATGATAACAAGCTGTTAAACTTTCTGGAAATACGCATTTAGTAAATTAGCATTGAAAGTGACCACCATTTATGTGGGAAATGAAACCTCATATTGGTTGAAGTTTGCAGTGAGTCTTCATTATCTATCAACATTGAAAATTAGGGCTCTCTAGTCGGGCTCGGTGGCTCAGCCTGTAATCTCGCGCCTTTGGGAGGCTGAGGTGAGTGGATTGCCTGAGCCCACAAGTTCGAGACCTGCCCGGGCAGGCAAGACCTCATCTCTACAATAAATTAAAAAAATCAGCTGGGCGTGGCAGCGCATGCCTGTAGTTCCAGCTACGTGGAAAGCTGAGGCGGAAGGATCGCCGGAGCCCAGCGGGTCGAGGCTGCGGTGGCCAGGAGCGGCCACTGCACTCCAGTCTGGGCGACAGAGTGAGACTCCAACTCAAAAAAAAAAGAAAAGCAAATTAGGGCTCTCTGCCCGACCACTGCCACCTCGTTATCATGGACACAAGCCGTGTGCACCCTATCATGCTGACCAGCGTCATCAAAGTGCTGGGCAGGACCAGTTCACAAAGAAATCACATGCAGGTGAGCAAGGAATTCATGGACGACACCAGCTGCTCCATCATCTGCAATGTGAAAGGCCCGGTGCACGAGGGCGACATGCTTACCCTGTTGGAGTCAGAGTGAGAGGCTTGGACACTGCACTGGGCTTGGCTGCTGGGTCCTGGATGTTGGGGTCAACACTTGAGGATGATCTGCAATTGTTAAATAAAATCTTTGTTGGTATGTCCAAAGGAAAAAAGAAAAAAGAAAGAAAATTAGGGCATATTACTGCTTTATTGATCTTGACAGTGCAACTTTCTGGAAACATTCAGTTAGCAAAGGTAGCACATATATGGTGCTGGGGAAATTGATTTCAGAGGAAGATGAAGGGAGAAAGAGAAGAGACTCTGCTGCTTTCTTTGCCTCTCTTCTCCCTCCTACCATCTCTGTCCCTTTCCCTCAGTTAGTTCCATTTATCCTGGTTAATTGAACACACACACACACACACACACACACACACACACACACACACACACACACTTGGCATTAACTCAGTCTAGAGAATCTCAGGCCAAAGATTCCTGAAAGCTCTATTCAGGTTGAAACTCTTTCTATCTCATACCCATGGAGTCTTAGGTTATGAAAACATTTATAAACAAATGTGCAACTCATTCAAATGAATTGTCACTCCCAAATGGAGGAGATCAGTGATTTTTCAGGAATGGATTTGCATTTGACTAGACAGCACGCTCTAGCCACCAATGAGTCACACAAACAGCTTGTACATGGTTGATAAAGGACAGCACTGATGGTCCCCAGGTTTGGATTGGACACTTCTGCAGGCATCATCACACTCACCATCATTACTCAAGATCCAACCCCTCTTTCATTGCAAAGACATCAGAGTAGTCTAAAAAGAACCACCATTTATATGGAAAATGAAACTTACATGTTTGTTGGAATTTGAAATGAGTCATCATTATCTATCAACATTGAAAATTAGGTTATGCTGCTGCTTTACTGAACCTGACAATATATTAACAGTGAAAAAAGAAGCAAGTTATTTGTATCACTGAAGTATGGTTAATGTAGTCATCACATGCTTTTTCAGACACTTGCTGCAAGTCAATGCTTTTGGGCTTCAGATTCTGATAAGGATAATTATTAAATTTTAAAACCTACTATGTGCCAGATACACTAAATGGCATTTGGTATACTTGATCTTATAAAATCACTATGTCCTTTCTTTGGGATTGATATGTTATCCTCACATCAGAGATGAGAAAACTGAAGCTCAAGGAAGCAAAGTACCTGGCCCTGGTCAGGACACTGGTAGATGCCAGAGCAGGTGGGTTTCACTCCTCGATCAGATCTTCCCTGTATATGATGTTCCCCCATGGAAATGGAAGGAATGGTGACTAAAAACTGTGGAATAGTCAAGATATTTGCCACCAGTCAGGGAGTGAAGTGGGGGTAGCATTTGTTTTGCTATAGATAAAGAATTGGCTTAATAGGAAACCCAAGGTAGAGGAAAAGATTTTCTCCAGATGGAAAAATGTTAAGAGTCTATTTAATAGTTTTATAAGTGATTTGGATCGGAGAGTACACAGTGAGATCTCCAAAATTAAAGATGGAAGTGAAATGTCAAAGTGATAGGGATAAACCCCAGTAAGATCTCATGAGGTTTTATGAGTGGGTAGAGAAATAGCAAATGAGCTCTAGCGTGGGCAAGTGTAAGGCAATAAAGTCAGAGAAAATAATATAAACTTTGCTTATGACATCTCTTGGTTTCAACACAGGAAAAAGAGCTTGAAATCATTATAAAATATTTTGAATATATATGTATATCATATTTTTTAAATGCTTTAGATTCTTATTTTTTGAACTTTACATGGAATCCAGGAGAAATATTAATTGTTACTAACCCCATTTTATAGAGAATATAGAAACCCAGGTTGTATCAGTGACTTTTCAAATCACTCTGGTAATCAGTAAAGTAACTATCTAGAAACCAGTAACACAGAATCACACTCCACTCCACTCTTCCTCCTGTAGGTTCCTCTATAAGGTGAGAAAGCCAGTAGTTTCAGGTTATTATCAGGAGACATTATCTTAGCTTTACTATATCAAGGTCAAGATCACAGGCTTTGGTGTCAGTCATATCTGGATTTGAATCTTATTTTACTACTTGCCAGAATACCTGTATAAAATAGTTTATTTATACTCTAGAGTGTGTTGATTTCCTCTCATATAGAATGGTGATACAGAATAGTACCTGCCTCACAGAAGTGCTTCAGGGACTAAATGAGGTAGGATTAAATGAAGTAAGATATGAAAAGACTTAGAATAATGCCCGGCATGTACATGTTCAATGAATGTTAATTTTATTATTTAAATGGACTGAATGATGCAGTAAATTCAGACTTTAAAGTGCCCTCTGTGCTCCAAGCATACAGAGATGATTGATAAAATAATAAAAGTAAAAAGCAAATAAGATTAGCTGACTTTAAATTCCATACAAACTTCTCCCTAGGCCAGAAATGGAGCAACAATGCAAAACAGAGGTGGGCCTGCTACTTCTGGGACTGAAAGCGGGCAGGAGTAGGTGAAGTCTAGTTCCTTTAGAGTAAGGGAAAATAAAGTCCTTCACCTGAGGTGAGGGACCAAGGCCAGGGTCAATGCTTGAAGCCTGGGGCTGAATGGCACGAACCCATCTTATAGGAAAGGAAGATGTAACAAGTGCTGCCAACCAGCTACAACTTTAAGAAAGTCATAGACACAGACACAGTGGGATAACAAGAAGCCTCATAAAGTCTTCTGTTGACTGGGAGATGGAAACAGAGATAACATTACTGAACAGCAGATTTGGATAATATGAGACCCAATTCTGGGCTGTGGGTCAAGTAGGTTGATAAGGGCAACCTCCAAACTTCTAGATGGGAGTCTGGATCACAGAGGAAGGGAGAAACCAAAACAAGACAACCAAAATGATCCTGTAAATCTATTGCTATTAGAGGCATTTTGGCTTGTAAAAGTCACCAAGACGTTTGATGCTAAGAAAGAAAGCAAAATAGGTAATTCATGAATTACATCCAGAAGTTAATTCTATTATTAATTCTGAGAAACATGTTAGCACAGGTATGTTTAGCATGCTTAAACAGATAAATACAAGCATCATATTTATAAAAGAACAAAATATTGCAAAACAAAAACAGAAACGAAACTTTGGAAATAAAAAGTGGTCTTAAAATGTTTAAAATTTAATAAACAATTTAAACAATAGGCTGGACACAAATGAAGAACAGTGCTGAAGAATTACCATGGAATGCAGCATAGAAAGACCAGAGTAAAACATGAAAAAGGGATTCAGGCATGGTGAATAGACCGATAGGCTCCACCAAATGTCAGTTGAAATTTCAGAAGAGAAACTAGAGGGAATGGCAGATAAACAATGTTAAAAAAGATGGTGACTAAAAACTTTCCAGACTTGAAGAAAAACATGCATCCTAAAAATGAAAGTATCTAGCAACTGCTAATAAAGGTAAACTAAATTAAGTCTATGACTTGACATGTCAGAGTGAAAATGTAAAGGATAAGAAATAAAGTGAAAATCATGGAAACTACCAGGGGAAAAGACAGGTTATTGGCAAAGATGTGCCACTAAGAGAGATTTCTCATGAACAGATGTCAAACAAGAGTGAATTTAAAGTGTCAAACTATTAATGGACATGATTTTTATAGTCTTGCATTTTATACCCATCTAAATTATCACTCAAATAGAGGCATTTTCAGACATATAATAAAGACAGTTTGCCAAGCACAGACCTTCACTGTTAAAAGATGTATCTCATCAAAAAGAAGGGACATCTATATGATAGGGAAAAACCCAATAAATACAGGAATTAATAAAAATATGCTAGTAAATATAATTGGCAATAGATTATATAATACACGTACTAACTCAGGCATATGATATTAGTAAACCCTAACTCTGATTAGCTAAATATGTTGCATTTATAGTTTGGTATGTATGTTATATATTTAAGATAATTACAAAATACATGAATCTACACATGGGATAAAATCACACAGAACTAAATGCACACACAATAGAGTACATGTAAAACTGATGAAATCTGCATGAGGTCACAGGATTTTATCAATGTTTGATTTTCTGGTTGTGATACTGTACTATAGTTATGAAAGATGTTATTGAGGAAAAATAGGTGAAGTGTTTACGGGAGCTGTCTATATTGTTTCTTACAAGTACATGTAAATATACAATTATCTCCAAACAAAAAGTTAAAATATAAATATAATCTCTAGCTTCCCAATTTTCCACTGAAGACAAAAAATAAGGATATAGAAAATCCTCTCAATTCCACAGAAGATAGGAAGGGGGAAATAAAGAAGCAGATTTTAAAAAGGATAATCAAAAGAACCACACATAATGATGGATTGCATCTCTTTATTAACTTAAGTAAAAGTCTATTGGAATGAATAAAAACAAAGTTTAACAATATGTTGCTACAAAAGACACATATAAAAATGAAACAGATATATAGGAATAAAGAAAAAGATAACACTAGGCAAATATTTATTAACCAAATTTTAAAAGCTAGTTTAGCAGGACTAATGTGATGCAAATAGAATTTCTGGGGAAAAATGTTAACAAGACAAAACATCAGTAAAATATGTAATCAGAAAAAAGCTATATAAATTAAGGATGAAAGATATAAAGATAGAAATGAGGGCTGAAAGAAAGTCATGATTTGCATTTATAAAACTATGTCCATGGAACTTATTTTTATTCGATTCAATATAGTTTATTAAATCTTATTGGAACAGTTCCTTGAAATTTTAAAGTCTAGACTTACAATGAAGTTTTGTTTTATGTAGAGAGTTAAAACTTGGCTGATGTGGTTCATCTTGGCTAAAAAAATTAATATGATCTAAAAGAGTTTAGTAAGATAAATGAAATACAAAGCCAAGTTTGGTAGCAAAGAATTTTTTTGCATCTATTCTTAACATTGAGGGTTAGAATTAAAGAGGGCAACCAAGCTCTTCTGTAAAATATCTATTTCTTCCAGTGTCTGAGGCAGTAGGTTGTTCTGGATTACTTTCCTGATACAAGATGGACATTTCTTACGTCATCCAATGGGATGTACAATGAAAGCTATGTGAACTGTAGAGATTTTTTTCAATGTGACCTTGCTAAGGTATGAATGTTTGTGCTCCTCTCCCCAAATTATTATGCTGAAATCTTAACCCCCAAGTTGACAATAAAGGATGTGATGCTTTTGGGAAGTAATTGCGTCATGAGGGCAGAGCCCTTGTGCTCAGGATTGGTGCCTTTAGAAAAGAGACTCCAAAGAGCTAGATTGCCTCTTTTGCTGTGTGACGTTACAACGAAAAGACTGCCTTTTGCGAAGCGGTACCTCACCAGACACCAACTCAGTCTTTCGGCACCTTGATCTTGGACTTCCCACCCTCCAGAACTGTGAAAAATAAATTTCTGTTGTTTATAATTTATGGTATTCTATTGTAGGCGTCCAAACAGACTAACACAGACCTCTTGGTATTGCTATTAATGCTCACTGATACTTCATTCAGAACTCCACAAACCTGGCTGTCTCTCTGAGAGACTGAATTCTGAAAGCTCCACCAGCTCTAGATCAAGATCACACATTCTGGGGTCAGGGTAGCAGATCTTTTGGAATATGAATTAGTACAATCATGTGAAGTATAATAATCACCCCTCATGAAGCTCAGTCAGCAACCTCTTTGACCCAAAAGGGAAATAGCATTACTGTGCACCTTCTCTCATCAGCCTTATGCCCAACCTGGACAGTTTTTGTACTTTTGTAAAAATTATCATTGTGTATGAGTCCTAGCAACGAGGTACTTAAACCCCTTTAGAGTGAGTCTTTCCATTCATTCGCTTTAAAAAGTCAGCTTTATCAGGATGAATAAGAACCCTTAACAGGTCCTCATTTGTGACTCTTGTCCCTGAGGTAGGTACAGAGATTAGGCTGGAAAGGAGGGAGTGACAGAGTTTTGGAAAAAGAGGGCGGGTTGTGCAGTTGTGTGTCTGCACACACACATACACGAATACACACACATACCCCACATGCAGTACACATACCAGAAAAAGCTTGCTTTAAAAGACAAAATAAATTGGCTTGCAACAAGCTCTCAATTGTTTTAAGTTTGTGGGTCATCAGACCTGTACATCTGCTGGCACATCTTTCTTAGGTCCTCCACAACGTGGAGCAAAGGGTTTTAATGGAGTAACAGATACAAAAGAATGTAGGCCACGCAGAAGAGAAATCTTCAGGTGATTGACCTAAGTTCAGATGCTGGTATATTTCTCATTTGATGCTTATCTCAATAAAATCTCATGCCTTGCAGGTGCTAGTTAAATGATCTCTCAGGGCATAACAGTCTATAACTCTAGTGTTCTGGCTCTCCTAGTGCAATCACATTAGCCTGGTGGGCTAATGAAATTCAAGCAGTTTTTGCAAATGTAGTACTGAAAGTGGATATATTTTATTAACTGGTTGACTGGCTTTATATTTGTATATTCTTTTTTCTTTCTGTAATGATTTAAAGATAATTCTTAGTGCCTCATGTCACTTTTCGAGTCTCAGCCTCATGTTTCTGAAAGAAGCACACACATGTGCTGTACAAACCCATCTTCCTCTGCAGTTTTCATACTTGATTTTTGGATATCCACAAAGGGATAACCTTAGAATCAGTGGTATGCCTGAGCTCAGAAGAGCTGGTTTGGGACATCTTTTTCCAATTTTACCTTTAGTGATGCTATACTGGGAGCTTGAAATCAGCCATGATGAGAGTATTTACACCATGGAAATTGGCACACACTATAGACCAGGGCTTTTTCCTCCCTTGAAAAGCAAGCCAGTTGTTAAATATTTGCCAGCATGCCACTACTCAAAATCATCTTAGTCCACAGTTAATTTCCCCCCAGAAAACCTTCCGAAGTCTGAAGCAGGGTCATCTCAGAGACTGCTCTGCTTGCTGTGCACAAAACTGACTAGAAAATAATGACACTAGTCATACTCAGTGGCTTGTAGACATTAATGATTCTTTTAGCATAAGACTAAGTTCCATGCTTTCTCTTTCAAGTTTATTATGAACACAGTTATGCCTTGCTATTAGAGTATCTTTTTTTAAAAAAATCCCAACAAAAATATGTCCTTTGGATGAAGTTCTTGAATATCTTATATTGTAAAATATTGGCTTCTATAATAAATCAAAAATGAGCCGGGCGTGGTAGCACGTGCCTGTAGTTCCAGCTACTTGGAAGGCTGAGGTGGAAGGATTGCCGGAGCCCAGCAGGTCGAGGCTGCGATGGCCGGGAGCGGCCACTGCACTCCAGTCTGAGCGACAGAATGAGACTCTAACTCAAAAAAAAAAAAAAACCAAATTGTAATTATTCTTGCCAAACATGCATTTCCTGTCAATCAAGGGATAAAATATTTGAGTATTTATCACATGTAAGACATGGTGATAGGCAATATGCTAAATACAGAGAATAATTGTCAAACCTCAAATTATTATCTTCAAGATGTGTGTAATTTAGGAAGAGGAAAAACATGCACACGTAAAAGTCATATAAAGCATTTCCTTAACAATATATAATTTGAATGTATCCATGCTGTATTGTTTTTACTTTAAGGTCAGTCTCAGTACATTGTTGCATCAATATGCACACATACACACCACCTATTGAAGAGCCTCGTTAAAGGTTTCTGAAGGGTGAATACCAGAAGACAAAGGCAGGAGCTTCATTTCAAAACATCCAGTAAAGCTTTCTAAAAATCCTCTCTGAATTTTTTCCCCCAAATTATTTCTCCCCTGGTATCCACCTGGTCTCTCCTCCTCCTGTTTCTTCTGTCTCTTTCTTTGCCCTCCTCTGTCATGCCACATGTGGGCTCTGTGCTCCCAATTCTTCAGATGTTCCTGAGAGTTTGGCAAAACAAGGATCTATGGGGGGACCCACCCTCAACAAATGGTGAAAAAGGAAAAGATAGTAAATTAATAGGATATCATGGGCTTCTGCCACAAATAAAAGCTAACCATTCAAGAAATATAGTCAAGAATATTCTAAATTAGAGATAAAGAGTTGTGAGTTGTGAAATCAGAGAGGGATAGATCATGAGAAAAACTTTTTTGGAGGGGATGGAGAAGCTTTAAGAAGAAAGAAGTGGTAGGTGAGTAAATGGCCTTCTGACAAAGAGAAGGCAGTGGGGTAACAATTGCATGGCTTCCTCATCTATAGGACTACCTGGAAAGTCATGGAGGTAGGCTCACGGAAATTGAGGAAAGTGATGTTCCCAGTAAGTGCAGACAACCATATCTTGCTTGTTCACCTTATCACATCCTTCAGCGTCCTCAAAATGACCCTTAGTCCACAGGCCCATTTCTCCTCCCTCCAAAGAGGAGGAGGAGGAGTCTCAGGTCTGTGTGTCAGGTAGACTGAGTGAAGTGTAGATAGATTTTAGTACCTTTCCAAGGTCATGCTGCAAACAGCCTAGAAGTAGGTCATTCCAAAGATATTTGGATCTTAACCACTGTGCTGTGTCTGCATGTAATGGGAGAGATTTTCCAAATAATTTTGAGACATCAATGCATTCCAAAAAGAACAAAACCTGAGTTTCCTTTTTGCTGCATGCAACTTTACACATGAAACCCAATAACCAAGTGGGGAGTGGTACCGTCATGCCGTTTGGGTCACAAAACGTTGGCCAGCAGACTCACTAGCCTTTAAAAAATATTTCTGTACCAATGTGCCAAAACATTTTTAGGATAGTTTTACCCTCTTCCTGTCAATACAGACTCAAATGACTTTGGTGTAGGGAGACAATTTGGCAGTGAAATATATTGTCAGCAGCTTTGCAAAGTTCCTGGCTCAAGAATTTTCAGCTTCCTCCTCCAGCCTGGTTGGTAAGTTCAGAAATCTCCTTCCATCTTTGTGAATCATTATTAAAACTCAAAGTTACCTCAGGGATTTTCACACTTTCCCATGTCCTTCCAATGATCGAGCTGTCAGCAGGGGACATGGGGAGCCCAAAGTCTTATGCAATCGCTGTGTGAAGTCTTTAAACTAACAGCAACCCGATTTTCTTCATTTTCAGGCCTGAGCAACTATATTAATCTAAACAGCTCCTTTCCCAATCACCTAACAAGTACTCCCACTCTTCTGACAGTATCAACGGCACTTGAGTCATTTCGCTGAATCTCATTAGGGCTTCAAGGATATGTGTCTTCTTTAGCTTCTGGACAATTTTTTCCACCATCATCAGTAGCTCCTTCTGGCCACATGACCCTGAGTGAGTTAATTAACTCCTTCCTGAACTTCAGTATTTTCATCTCCAAGTCAAGCTATTACATATTTCATGTCTCCGCAAGCTGTTCTGAACATCCAGACTAGCTAATATGTAAGAAATTACTTGGAAACTCAGAAGCTCCATACCAGGCATTTCCAACCTGGGAATGTGGGCAGCTCTACAAAATCTCTTAATATCATGTGTTTTTTAGCATTTAACTTCTTTGTGACCCCATGCGTAGTTCCATTTTTGAAGTGCACTATCAAGCTTTATTCATGACAATGCTTTTTGGCAGCATGTACATTTGTGAGCAGCTGTTTTCAGTTATGAAGCACACAAACAGCCAAGTTCAAACAAACATTTCTAATGAGCACCTTGAGAACTAAGAACTGTGACCACTTCCATTGAACCAGACATTGACAGATTAGTGTTACAAAAACAAAGTGAAATTTCCCACTAGTTTTATGTTGTTCTCATTTTTCTAAACTTTACAATAAAATATTCAAAAAGAAGTCTTACACACACACACACACACACACACACACACACACACACACTCTCTCTCTCTCTCACATACATACACACTAACTATATTATGCAATTCATGTGCAGCCCAAGAGAATTCCTCTTTACTCGATGTGGCTCAGGAAAGTCAAAAGGTTGGACACCCCTACTCTGTACAAAATCTTAACTTACATTCTCTTGGCTGATGAGAAAATCAAGATTGCAGTTGAGTCTTGAGTTTCATACGCTGGTACCAAAACCCAACACTGAAGTTTAATTCTGATATCTATTCTGTAGCATTTCTAGGATATTAGTTAGTTTTAGGGGTTTCTTAAGTTGGTTATTTGTTTCATTCAGGTTTCTAATATGTTGCCCCTAATCCAAGTCACATTGTAGACATGGTGTGTCATTATGCTTATTTGGAAATATAAATTATGGAGGGGTCAGGAATAAATCATTCCCCATAGGGATCACCCAGAAAAAAGAAACACATCTTGAGAATATACAAACAAACAAATTTTAAAATAACTCAAGTGGCTGGCAGCAATCCTTCTTCGCTTCTTTAGTTTCTCTTGTTTCTCAACCGTCATTAAGTTCTTCCTAACTCTGACCTGGGTACCTCTCCCTGTCCATCCTCTCTCTCCTGATTCTGCATCACGCAAGCCTAAGAACCAGGCTAGTAAAGCAGAGCTCTCCTGAGCACTGGGGTGAGCCTGAGTGGACAAAGTTAGGAGGTAAGAGGGACGCCGGCGACATTCAGAACGTTCGGAGTTTTGACCCATCACAGATATCAAGATACAACAAGAATTCTCATTTGAATTGCTTCAGGATTTAGCCATGTCTGGATGTGTTTAGAATCTTGGGGAAGGACTACTTAGGGTTTATTCATGTGCGGAATCAAGGATAACCTTAAAAAGGAAGCGAGCAGGGCACATTTGATTGAGGCCACTGGCAGGGTTTAGAGGGGTGGAGGATTCTGAACAGGGTGAGATATCACCTTCTGCATTGTCACCTGGTTCAGGTCCCGTGGACTCACATCAGAAACGTGGAGAGAGCAGCCTATGACAGAAGAGCAGATGCCAGTGAGATGTTGGAAGAGGATCAGGTCTGGTGCCAGCAGTTCCTGCTCCGACAGGAGTTACCTCTTCAGCAGGGGTAGATGTCAGCATGTTCATGCAAATCTTGGATGGTACTAGCCGTGGTTGGCGGCCTGCAACTTTGGCAAGAACTGGAAACATAACTGATGGCTTTAGGGTCAGCAAGAGTGGAGGCTAAGAACAGAGAGGAACCAAATGGCCGGTGTCCCAGAACAGAACTGACCAGAACACTAGAATAGACAAGAGACTCACTGGGAATGCCCAGGAAAGCTCCAGAGGACAGGAGAAGGATGGAGACCCCTGAGTAATTCACTATTTCTGCCTCTCAGCCTTCTTATTCATCTCTCTTTAATGAATATCTCTGTAGACTGTAACATCAGTATGAGTACCTCAAATACTCTGTTTTTATCTTAGGTCCAGCCTGGGTAAATGACACACAGTTAATTAGCATGTTAAAACTTCAGAATTAGGAAAAAAACTTAAAAGAATTAGATAAGTCTCCAAAGGAAAACATAGGTTAGAGACCATGTTAAACCACCACATAATATGTAGCAGATACAACCCACGGACACATGATCTGGCTTAAGTTTTACTGTTTCTTGCTCCGTGTGGCCTCAGTTCCCTTGCTTGTGAAGTAAGGGATTGATATCAACGATGCAGAGCGTACTTTCAGCTTTGAGGGTCTACCTTCCCGGAATCCACAGCATAGCCAGCTACGTGATAAACTCAGGGCAGGAGGTTGTCTGCATAGCAAATAATCAAATGATAAAGATCCAATTTTTTTCAAAAAAGGTGCCTGTTGTTCAGGAGCAATTCAAGAACTTGGGGAACAATGGCTTATATGTTGGATGAACTCCAGAGAAGGCACACAGCAGGATTTTGATGTGGTGGACACGTCCCTCAGGGCTTATGCCACAGCTTGTCCCCTGCATGGTCACTCTCACAGTGGGACCCAAAGCTCTGCCCACTGAATCTGATCTGTAGATGCTGTGAAGCCTAAGGGCACGTACCTGTGTGTGCCTGTGAGCCAGCATATGTATGTATTTCCAATTAGAAAAGTGTTCTTTATTAAAGTTCAATTAAGAAATCTTGTAGAATACAGAAAAGTACATCAAAAAAAGGTAAATGATCCACAATCCCATTGCTCATAGGTAAAACTTATGAACATTTTGGCCAGCTCCTTTACTGTCTTTTCCTATATAGATTAAAAATATTACTAATTTACCATATATCATGCCTCCTAACTTCTTCTTCATACTATTATATGACAGAAAATGACAAGGCTACTTAGCATCTTTTTTTTACATAAATGCATCATGATTAACTTGAATATTCTTTATTAGGATTCTTCTATGAAGACACATTTGTGCAGAAAATCTTGGCCCATATTTCTGATTGTTTCCTTAGGGTAGATTCTTAGGTCATGCACATTTTAGAAGTCCATGGTGTATTCTTTTTATGCTCCCAGTGAATATTAGTTGACTGCAATGCTCTATGATGTCCTGGGCCCTGTGGCTATAAAGGAAGGAGGCAGGACTTCTCAGCCTCTCTTGCTAGTAGATCTGCAGGGGTTGGAAGGTTAGAAGGGATTACAATCGGGTGCCTCGCCCTATTGTATGAGATGTGGGAAATCTCTGGTGCTGTAAAACAAGGAGACCAGAACACCTGGCCCTGATGTTGGTTGTCTCGATGCTGCTAAAGGAGGAGCATCCAAGCTGAGGCCCACGGAGAGTATCCAGGAGCACAAGGGAGTGGGAGATGAAATGGCATTTAGGCAGTAGAAATAGGATATACAAAGATTTCCGGAATGCCAGGCACAGTGGCTCACACTTGTAATCCCAGCACTTTGGGAGTCTGAGGCAAGAGGATTGCTTGAGCCCAGGAGTTCAACACCAGCCTGTGCAACATAGCAAGACCTTTGTCTCTACAAAAAAAATTTTAAAAGTAGCCAGCTATGGTGGCATGCACCTGTAGTCCCAGCTACTTGGGAGGCTGAGATGGAAGGGTCACTTGAGCCCAGGAAATCAAGGTTGCAGTGAGCCATGATTCTGCCACTGCACTCCGCACTCCAGCCTGGGCTACAGAGTGAGATCCTCACTCCAAAAAAAGAGAAAGATTTTTGGAGAAAAGATAGGGTCATTCAAGTTACTAAAATCTACTGAAAGGAGCACAATAATACTAAATGATAAGATGTTTTTTAAAAAAGTTTGCAGAGATAGACAAGGCCATATTCCCAGCATCTTCCAAGGCATTTGAGGAGTTTGGTCATTATCCTGGGGGCAATGAGGAGGCATTGAAATTTTTTCCCTAGGAGAGGCAAGTGATCCAATCTGCATCGGATAAAAGTCACTTTGGCTGCTTATCTGAGGAGGAAGAATGATGGAGACAGAGAGGTCAGCTGGGAGGCTGCAAAAGTCATCTAGTAAGAAACACTGTCATTTACATAGAGGAATGGCAGTAAAGGTGGAGGGGGACAGTTCCCAGGTTATTTAGGAAGTAAAATCAATTGAATTCAGTCACTGATTAGATCGGGGAAAGCAACTAAGCGAGCAATCAGAGGGCGCTCAGCTTGTCTGATGCATGTGATGGGTGAATGGTGGACCCAGTTGGGCAGAGATAGTACAGGGGTACAGGAGCTGGCTAGGGGGTGCGAAGAGCAGGTGCTGGGTGAGTTGCGTTTCACTTTGACTCTACCAAATTTGAAGAGGAAATAACCAGTGGAAACACAGTGAGCTCTTATGTCTACAGGTCTGGAACTGGGGGAGGAGCTCGAAGCTAAGGACAACAGGTTCCGGGGTCATTGATCTACACTGAGATGGAACAAGGACAGCAGTTGTAACTTGGGACCCCAACCTAGAAAGGAGGACAAGCAGCGCCAGCAAGAGAGACAACAGTTATGTTCTTCAGAACTCTCCACAGGAAATAATGTTCTGATAAGTCAGTTGGGGTGAGGAGATGAGGCTTTTCAGGACCCCCAAAATGATCACTAGTCTGCTTCTGAAGAGGGTTTCTGGTCAGCTGTAGGGGTTTAGCTTTTCTGTGTGGGCTACATAGGCTTTGGCTTTACATACATGTTGAGAAATTATTTAGAGATCATTTCCTTGGAAGGTTGCCAAATGATTGACCCTCCTGCAGCCCATGCCTCAGACTCACCCTGTCACAGGGGTTACTGAGATGGCCTGTGAGATAATAAAGGGCCAGGGAGACTGGCAGACGCAGGCAGAGAAAGAGAGACTCGCTTAAAGAGTGGTCGGCCAAAGAGGAAGGCTGAGCGAGGCCACAAAAGTCCAGGGCATGAAGGAATTAAAGTAAGGGGCTGGTTATCAGTGCGCAATGCAGCTGGCTAACCAAGAAAATGTTGACAGAAACGTTTGCATGGGGTTTGACAAGGAGCTCACCGCTCATCTTGGTAGCACAGATTCTGTGGAATTTGGGGAAAGACGCCATCATGCCGGGCATTGACTTGTATTATTGGTGGTCAGGAGGAGAGGCAAAGAGATTGACGGTCTTTCAAGAGGTTTGGCCTTCTAAAGGGGAGAGGACAGAGGAACAGGAATAGAGAATATTTTCTCTTATGGTCGTGCGTAACTTTCTGTATGTTTTACGTGTCCTTTGGCTCACACCCTGTGCAAGGTTAGCCATACTCTTATTCATTTTAAAGATATATTTGTATATGATAACCTCTTTGCAGTTATATTTGAGGCAGATATGTTTTCTTAGTGTTAATTTTATTACAGCTTGTAACCTATAGGACCCTTTTCTATCTTTATGTTATAAAATCTTTCCGTGGATTGTTGGGTTTTACCAGAAAAGTGAGCAGCAGCTGTTTGAGCCCCATGGGCAAGTGAGGACACCCGAGGTGACAGTGTGACCTCCATTTGCATGCTAGGTTTACTAGAGTACTGTTTGAAGGGCATTAAGCAGACTCAGAAAACCAGTCAAGCCCTGGCAGGAAGAAAGCCTTGCTGAGATCTCATGGCTGAAGAACCATCCCAGGCTTTGGCTTTCAAAGTAGTGCCAGCCCACACTGGCCCAGGGAAGCAGGGGGCGCACAGCTGAGGCATAGATACATGGCCCTGGGCCTTCAGCAGCCGTGTGATATCTGCAGCTACGATCCCACGCACCTGCTGCCCGGGCCCACGACCGACCTCATGTTCAGCCCCTTTATTAAAGATGGACTGGGGGGTTCTTGATTGGCAGGAAGTGCAGTGTGCAGACAAGAAGTTCTGCAGGCCAGTTCTCAAAGCCAGCATCTGGAGGCTCGGCCACATGAGTCTCCTCTGGGAGGGAAGATGCAAGGAATGGAAGTTCCCCGGGTTCATGGGCACTATTGCTCTTGGTGGTGGCACCTGGGATGCATCTCTCTCCACTTTGTCATTTGGTCCTTTAGAAATTGTTAAATGAGCTCCCAGGACTGTAATCCCAGAACTTTAGGAGGCCAAGCCAGAGGATTGCCTGAGCCCGGGGGTTTGAGACCAGCCTGGGCAACTTGGTGAGACCTCGTCTCTACAATAAATCAAAAAATTACCTGGGCGTGGTGGTGCAC
This sequence comes from Cephalopachus bancanus, assembly GCA_027257055.1. NCBI lineage: Eukaryota > Metazoa > Chordata > Mammalia > Primates > Tarsiidae > Cephalopachus > Cephalopachus bancanus. The sequence goes on along the minus strand of JAPVLO010001036.1, from coordinate 568,391 downwards.
ACCTATAGTTCCAGCTCTGTGGAAGGCTGAAGCGGAAGGATCGCCTGAGCCCAGAAGGTCGAGGTTGCGGTGGCTGTGAGCATGTCAATGCGCTCCAGCCTGGGAGACAGAGTGAGACTCCAACTCAAAAAAAAAAAAGAGCTCCCACCTTGTTCCATTCACTGTTGTTCTTTCTGAGCTCAACCTGGAGTCATCTGGGAAAGTAATTTGAAGAGTTGTGTTAAGAAGAAACAACAGGAGAGGAGAGCCCAGCTGGACTAAGACTCACAAGGTGTGCAGGCAGGTGTGCTGGAGTCTGAGAGATGACTTGCCCAGGACCTGGTCACCTGACGGTGGACAAGTTATCTCACAGAGCCTAACACCACATCTAGCACTTCCTGAGCCCTCAACTGATATTTTGCAATCAAGGAATACACCTGGATATCTTTCCCATGCCCAAACCCTGGACTCTTCATGGGCTGTGCACTTCTTGAGTTGGATGGCACCATCCACATCCTTTTCTTCCTCTCCCTGTGTTTCATAAATGCATGGTTCAGGGAGACCTTGCTGGGCAAGTGTGATGGTTTGAATATATGCATCTCTCCAAAATTCATGTGGATACTTAATCCCCCTTGTGGTGGTATTAAAAGGTGGGATCTTTGGGGACATGATTAAGTCATGAGGGCTCCGCCCCTCGTGAATGAGATTAACACCTGTATAAAAGGGACTTCAAAGAGCAGCTTGGCTCTTCCATCCCTACTGCCATGGCACTTGTCCTTTCTTGCCTCTTCACCCAGGTGAGGGTAGCAAGAAGGCACAAGTCCTCACAGATGCTGAATCTCCTGGTACCTTGACCTGGGACTTCTCAGCCTTCCGAACTGTGAGAGATACCTTTCTATTCTTTATAAATTACTCAATTTGTAGTATAGCCGCACAAAAAGACTGACACAATGAGGTTGGACGTGCACTGTGTGACGTGTCTTTATAAAGTTTGCTCTGTGCAAGACTGACAAGCCCCATGGGGTTTGTTAGCAACAGCTGGGCCAGATCATTAGGGAGAAAACTGGAAATGCAGAATGGGGCAAATGTGGCTATTTTTCTCAGGGTACTTTTCAGCACCACTTAGCTGCCGTGCTGACAGTGAGGCGGTGAGCTGTGTGGGCTGTACGTTCAGAATACCTGGATTTGAATTCTGCTCTCTACCTGTGCGACCTGGGGCCAGTGACACAAACTGTCCTTACCAAGTTTCCCATCTGCAAAATGCAAATAGTGAAAGCACCTTCTGCACAGAGTTGCCGTAAGAACTTTGAGTCAATGAGCAAAAGGGCTGCTGTATTTTTATTATTGCCATTAGTAGTCCGGTAAACAGCAGTGACAGCAGGCACTAGCCTTGCACTCCAACTGGGAACCTTCAAGAGAAGGCAGTTGATCCTATAAAACTCCAGGGGGTCACGTCTCTGACTTCCAGCTCTGCCATCTACACAGCCAAACCTTTCCACAGAACTCTCCTCCTGCAACATTAAAATGCTGCCTCCACAGAGGGGGCCCTCCCCAGGCACAAGGCAGATGGTGGCTCTGTTCCATGTGGCCCTCACTGCAGTGCAATGATGATGCCCTAGCTGAACAAGGGAGATCAGTGTTCAGAGAAGGAGCCAGAGGCTCTGCCAGGTCTCATTTGCAGGAGGAAGGAACTGAAAGGAGAAGGGAGATGGGGGAGGAGCTCCCTCCCTTCCTTCTTCCACCTTGGCATTCACAGAGCTGGCTTTGCCGGCTGCATTTGAACACTAGCTTGCTGTGGGCACTGGGTCCATGCAGTGTTAAGCAAGTGTTTCATAAGGCATGAGGTGATTTCACCTGTTCTTCTCCCATCCTGGGAGCTGGGAGGTGGGCTAGATATGCAGAGAAAAGAGCGCTGGTCTTAAACCTGCTTCACTGCTCAAAGACCAAGAAGGAAAAAAAGTGGAAAGGAAAAGAGGGATTATTGTCTCCTTTGTTTTCCTTAAAAAAAGAATACAAAAGGAACTCGAAACCAAAGTTCAGACAACACCGTATGGTTTCTTCATTTCCATATAGAAACATTTTGAATAAAAAGTTCTGTTTTCTGGGGTTTTCCATTCTCCAGTAGCAGTAAGCAGTTGTCATTTCTGGAAATAAGGAAGGCAGGACACAGGGGGGGTTAATCTGCCTGATGTCACCTTTCTAGGGATGACACTGTGAAGCTCCTTGGCTTCTGCATCCAGTGAGGGTTAGGGTTAGGGCTAGGGCCAGGGTTAGGGTTAGCCCAACAGAACTTTCTGTAATGATAGAAACCACCTTCTCTAACCTGGGCAGCACGTACAGCAGCCACATGCCATGTGTGGCTATTGAGAACTGGAGGTGGGGCTGCCGTGACTGAGGAACTGGGCTAATGTCACCACAAATTTAATGGTAAATAGCCACATGTGGTCAGTGGCTATGGTATTGGCTGCTACCGGAGATTTCAAACACCAGTATCAAAACCAACTACAAGTAGCATCCACACATGTTGACTGAATGCGTCACCCATATAGGAGGAAAAGGAAGAGGCTAGATGTTCAGAGGAGCAATTATTCCCTTCCATGGCAACTGTTTAAGTGACAAGAATGCTTTTTGGGTCGTCTGGATAACCACCTGCTGTTTCATCTTTCAGCTGTGGGAACAGCCGTCTACTTTTTGAAAAGGAGTGAGGTCAAGACCACATTAAAAAATATATGCTATCCCCTAGGGTAGTTAATGTGTCTGCCTAGAAACTCTTCCTTCAAGTCCAGAATCATAGGGTTAGATAACAATTTCTTCTAGAATTCTGAAGTGATGACCAAGGGCTTTGTTCAGATCTCAGATTCACGAGTCACCTTGAGTCCTAAGGGATGCAGTAGGGTGGACCTGATGTTGAGGTGAACCCGGGACTGGTCCCGAAGCTGCTGTTCATGGTTAGTGTAGTCCAGAAAGGAGACACCAACACAGCCACGCGTGTGGCTGTGTGGCCACGGTCCTGGTTGACATTCTTCGGAAGCAGGAGAGGCTCAGTCGGTGTCCTGGGCCAAAAGGCCAAAGAAAAGGGAAAGTCTTGAGGAGAGATGAGCTTGCTGGTGAAAATGAGCCCACGGGAAACCAAGTTCTGAAGAGAAGTGAGCAGGCAGCCACGAGCATGGCCGCCACTGTAGCAGGAAGTCTCCAAGTGAAGGGTGAACACAACAATGGAGCAGGAAGTTCATGCAGAGAGTGGGCAGAGAGCCCCCAAGACTAATGGGCAAGAATAACTTCAGACCCAAGAAAAGTGAGGAAAACCCAACAGGACTCAGACCCGGACATGGGAAATAGAGGGTCATCCTGGTTGTGGAGGGACTGGCGGTTGGTAACGATGGTGTATGCTGGGAGTTTTGCATGCATTATAAAGACTACGTGGTATAGAATATGATTGCCATTTTATGAATGAATGAGCTGGAGACTTAGCGTGCTTGAGAGAGTTCACATTCTCTGGATCTGTCTGACATCGCTAGCTGCTCCTCGGGCTTCATTTTTCCTTCTTCTCTACCCAGTCCGGAAATGTGGAAATTCCTTAAGGGCCATTCTGCAGTCCGGTCTCCTCTTCACACCCTCTACCCACTTAGCATGGTATCAACTACTCTCTGAAAACTCCCACATTTTGTAATAACTCCAGTCTAAATCTCTCCTGGCAAAATTAACCTAAAGCCTGGAAAAGGAAGGAATACATAGACATAAACATAAGCCTCTCTATTTTGTTAATTAGAAAAAGCAGAAAGAACAGATAATGACTCTAAGAGCTGCTTTTAATTTAACCAATAAAATAGACAAACCCTTAACTGACCCAGTGAAGGAAATGGGAGAAATTGCACAAAATGAGAAATATTTCAAGAGACCACTCTGCTCAATGGTTTTGTAAACCTAAATGAAAATTAAATTTTTCTAGAAAAATATTTATAGCCAAAGTTTACTCCACAAGAGAGTCTACTACTAGAATTGCCAGATATAGCAAATAAAAACTTGAATTTTAGATAAAGAATTTTTAAAATATAAACATGTCCCAAACAATAGTTGAGACATACTAAAAAAGTACTGGTTGTTATTCTGAAATTTAAGTTTAATTGGAATCCTGCATTTTATCTAGCAGTTCTATTAAAACAGATAAATTATCATGAAGAAACATTAGGAACTTGTCAAAAGCTTAAAAAGTATCAAAATTAGATGTTTCAAGTAAAGTTTATGAATTAAGTCCAAGAAATACTTTCAACTCTATTCAAACTATTCCAAAGCAAAAAAAAGGATAACAGCTTTTAAATTATTTTTATAAAGCTACAACACACTGAAATCAAACCTGACAAGGATAGTAAAAAAATGTAGGCAAAGCTGTTATGAATATTCATGATAAAATCTCAACTGTGATATTCACAAACACGAGGAAATGATATTTTCTTCAAAATTGAAAGACTTTTAAAGGAAGAAAGCAATTAAAGAAAATTATTGAAAGTGATTTGCCAAGTTTTCTGTATTTTTTCTTAGTCTCAACATGCCTATATACTTATGTACATAATTCTTAGCTGTAAGTCCTTTGTATAATAGATGTTACTTTCTGTAAGCCTCTCAAATTAAAATGCATTGTTCTGAAAGTACTAGTCAATGCAATTAGATAAGAAGAAAAATGAGATATCAATACTTCAACTGAGGAGGCAAAATTATAACTGTTTTCAGACAAAGCAGAGATTTACCTAGAAAATGCAAAATAATCAATTGAAGGAATTCTATTAACAACAGAAGATAACTCAGTTAGGTGGACTGGTTTCAAAATTAACATCTACATTCAGTGTCATTTCAATAAACAAATAGTTATAAAACAGAATGGAGCAAATTATCTCACTCGTGATAGCATAAAAAGATAACACACCTAGATACAATTTTTAAAAATGTATAGGACCTATTTCAAAAAAAACCTAACACTTCTTGAAGGACATAAACAGTTAAAAATATAAATGAATAAATAGACCTATCATATTTGTGGATTGGAAGAATCAGTACTGCAAACACATCAGTTTACCCTAAATTAATCCACAAATCCAATGTCATTTGCATCAAAACACCAAGAGATTTTTTTTTTAGATTAGAAAATATCATTTATTTAGAAAGTAAATTAGAGAGAGAGTGAGAGAGAGAGAAGAGATTCACTCCAAGGGAGGGGGGGGTGTCAAAGTTTAGGAAACATGGCGGTGGCCATTGCTCAAAGAGCACATGGCCACATCAAAGTCTAGTAAGGCAAGGGTGAATGGCTGCTCATGGTTGAGTCCTTTTAATCCGTCCCTTTGATGAGGGAAGGTTGTTAAAGTGACTGGGTGGTGGTCTGCTCCATCACAAAGTGGCAGGTAAGCACAGGTACTGATGTCAGGTGATGAGCGGCAGACAGATGAGTGGGCTAGTCACATGATTGCTGCCATGGTGGTGGGGTCTCAACAGATGTTTTTATAACTTGACAACATATTAGTTACCCAGAAATGTAAACTTGGAGAAACTCGATAGATTCCTGTACACACCCAGCAACCTTGGGGAGGAGGTACGGGAAGGCTGTTCATAATGCTTGCCTTTTAGCAATGGACGCGAAGAGTGAAAGGTTGAATCAGAGGCTCATTCATCATGTAACCGCCTATCCCACCAGAGCTTTTCAGTAGGTGCACATGTTACTTATACGGTTAAAAGTGTTCGTTTATTTTAAAAGAGCATTTCCATTATGTCAGGTAGTTACTCCTAACTCCCACTGCTCCCTCGTTAGAGCCATATAGGACTCTTTACAAATAAAAACAACACCAGATCTCAGCATTCATCTCCACATTTTGATGTAGTTTGTTCGGGTCAGGGCCCAGGCATCGGTGTTTTTTGTTAAGTTTCTGGTGATTCTGATGTGCAGCCAGGGCTGAGAACCACCACTGTGGAGTAAGGCAAAGCTTTTGAACTTTTGTTCGCAACTCCTTGGTCATGAGATCGACTTAATTGGTTGAGACCGGCATTTTTATACACACACACACACACACACACACACACACACACACACACACACACAATTCAGACCTTTTGAAACACTTTATCAAAATGTGTGGGGACTATTAAAGACTTCATAGTTTAAAAAGTATATTGTAATTCTGATTTTTATTTATTTAGTCATCCAACATTTATTCACTACATATTTAAAGATGAAAATTCCATATTAATTACTTGTGCTTATATGTTGACATAATTTCTGATGTAAGTAAATGTTCAATAAATGATGAATGAATGAATGATTAATTAAGTAATGCTTTGCCTAGTTTTCCAGAGAGTTATTTTTTAAATTTTATTTTTTTGAGTCAAGGTCTCACTCTGTCGCCCAGGCTAGAGTGCAATGACAAGATCATAACTCACCGCAGCCTCGAGCTCCTGGCCTCAGGTGATCCTTCTGCCTCTCAAGTGGCTGGGACTAAAGGCACTGACTACCATACCTGCCTTATTGTTTGTATTTTCTTTTTGTAGAGACAAGGCCTTGCTATGTTGCCTAGGCTGGTGTCAAACTCCTAGGCTCAAGCTATCAGCCTCCCAAAGTGCTGAGATTACAGGCATGAGCCACTGCACCCAGCCATCATAGAGTTATTTTTATAAACTAGTTTTTCTTCTCCTTATCTGTACCCAAGCACCTAATTAAGCAATTACTCTGGGTAGGATAAACCAAGAATATTTGGATAGACACCATAAGTCCAATGTGAGGACTCTGCTTGGTTTGGGTTAGACCAAACAGATTCTGGTCACATCCAGGTCATTGCAAATCACATTGGTCTGGGTGCCTTGCTGTGACAGAAGATTATCAAGAAACACAGAACCAGAAGGAATTTGACTGATATGACTTACTTTTATTCAAAGTAGATTCATAGAAAGGTCCCAGATTGAAAGTCAGGTCTTCAGAAAATCATTTTAATTTTCTACATAACCAACTTTAGCTAACTTAGCAATTACTTATTACGCTACTATGTTCTCAGCCTTGGGCAAGGTGCTGCAGGAAATATAAAAAAATGTCAGCTGCTTGAACTGTGTGATAATAGTTATAAGTGAGAAAGGAGTTCAGATTGGGCAGAAAAAAAGAAATGGGTTTGATGGAAAACTATTCAAACCAAGGAAACCATAGGACATCAAACCTAGGAAAAACAGACGTGTTCAGGTAGCATCCTCATGACTAAACACCGGATTCTAATTTGCCAAAAGCCTCGTCATGAAGACGCTTGTTTTGTGTAACATTACATAAACCATTAACAAAATAACAGTTCCTGGTATTTGTCTCCTAGCATTCATATGTTCATCGTTGTATGACTCAATGGTTGTCTGGGCTGTTTCCACCTCATATCCGACAGATTATAGTTTTGCAGGAGTTGACATGGACAGAGAATGGAAATACCTATGGCATCCTTAACTTTCAGCAGAAACAAGACACAGGTCAGAGTGATAACCACTGACTTCTGAAGACCATTCAGAGATAAAGAGAGGGCTTATCTCATGGAGCCAACAGCTATGAAGGCACATGGGGATGAATATTAGAAAAAAGTTAAAAGTAACAGTAAATGTAAAACATTAAAAATTTCAGAGTTAGAAAAGTAAACAACAACAACAACAATAAAAGCATAACAGACTAAACTAAGGGGGATTTAATCCAGAAAAGAGAAGACTAAGGGATGATTTTATTAAGGTCTTCAAAAATATATTAAAAAGATGATTTTATAGGAACAGGAGAGACCAGCTGTCTTACATATTAAGGAGAAGTTTGAAGAATTGAGACTAGATCTGAAAAAGAGTATCTTTATTCCTCTTTTTTTAAATTCAGTAAATATTTGAGTGCCTCTTCTGCATCATACAGTTGTTAATTATTAACTTCTATTTACCCAGCATGTGCAATGCACTGTGCTTGCACTTAAGAGGGGTGGAGATTTTTAAAAGACATAATCTTTCTCTTCAAGGGGCTACATTGAATGAGTCCCTGAGGAGCTTGTATAATTGCTTTTCCTGGGGACTTTTTTTGGAAATGGGATAATGAAGATGAGTATAATTGTATGACCCAACTATTCAAGTCATGTTCTACTCATTGAGGACGTTTTGTTCAGATCTTCATCAAGGTCGAGAAAGCTATGAAGTTGCTTCGTAAGAGGATACACATAATTTATTGTCTATAGAGAAATGGGAAGAAAAATGGCTTTGTGGGAACAAATTACCTCTTACCAGCTTAAAAACCAGTACAAGCTGGAGCAGGTAACTTGGAGCTTAAAGTTTTGAAATCAGCAAGTCCTGCATTTCTTTATTGTTTTCTCCTGAAGGCAGACATTCCAATTGTCTGCACATAATGTAGACTGAATTGTGAAATAAGTTTCTGTCAACTCAACTCTGCAAGAGTAGTCACAAGTTCCAAGCAACTATCCAGACATGCAAAATTAGTCCTTTCCCCAAAAGATTGTAAATGCCATCCTGCTCCAATCTCAGATCTGACAAACTGTGAGAATTTACAAATGTTTTCATTTAAGAAGACTTGCCTGGAGCAAAACAAACAAACACATAAATAAAAATTGCTTTGCTAAACTGTGTATCCTCTAAGGCTAAGCAGTTCAAAAATTAACATGTACTAAAATGACTAATTTGAAGAATGTGCCCTGTAGTACCACTGAAAAAACAGTTATAATGCCGGACTATTAGAGGTGCTTAGTGCTGACTCATATAAAGGGTCAAGTTTCCTCACCTCCTTACCAGACATCATCAAGATGACATCCTTTTTAGTTCATCCTACTCTCAAATCATATTATTAACCTTTAGCTACCCTACTGGAGGGCTGTGAAAATCAATTGTTATTTGGATAATTTTGGGAGGAGGCAGGATTATCAAGCATAGCTATATGAAAGCATATTCATATTTAAAATTATTATGTATGCATAATAAATATTAGAATACTACTGGGCTAAAATTAATGAGTCTGTATTTAAAGCACGGCAGTATTTAAAATTACCTGCCTGATGACAATTTTATTTAATCATATTAGAAGTCTGACTGATTACTTCTTGCTAATTGCCACTTACAATCCTGGGGGGAAAATGTCTAGAAATTTCCAGTAACAGGTTACTTCATTGCTAATGTCAAACTAGTATTTAAAATAATATTCATGCCCTTGAGCCAATCACTTGGCAATATATAGACAGGCACCTCTGTGTGGAGGATTGTTCTAGGTCCTCTGAGGAGACAGGAGAACATATTCACAGTTAACAATAGCAGGAGGTGAACAAAGACCCAGAAAGGTTCATAGGAACTACTGGGTATGTGCAGCTGTGTGTTGTGTGAATCACATGCCCAATTGCGAGGAATTCCATGAAGTGGCACCACCTGAACATATTGTCTATGAGATCTGTAGATGGGCAAGCTCATATCCCCACTGTCCAAGACCCTAGACTTTTCTTTCTTTAGACATCCTCTATTCATCTTCCTATTTTTATGCTTATTATATATTGCCAATCTCCACCCACTTGAATCTAAGCTTCATGAAAGGTGGAATTTTTACTTGATCTGTCTACAGATACATCCCAAATGCCAGTAGACCCTGGCACGTAGTGGGCTCTCAAAAAATATCTGAATTTAATAATTTTCACAGTGGACAGACAGGGACATCTGTTCAGGTGAATTTGAATGTTGATTCACTTGAAGGAAATTTCAGAGTCAACATGGGTGTTTTATCTGTGATATTTTTCCTATTATTTTTAGACTTAATTTTCCTGGCTTAAAAGGCATTGGGGCAAATCTCTCCGAAGGTCCAAGAGGGACAACCTTTGGGTTCAAACTGAACAGCAATGGCTTTGAAAGAAACTTTTTCTTGGAAGGAAGGTCAATCTGGCTGTTCTGGAGAAGAGCTTTGCAATTGGGTAAAACAATGAAAAAAAAAAATTCCTATTTAAGTAACCTGATTGAGTTTTCCTTTAAAACTTTTTTTGACTGAATGGTTAAACTTTTTTTTCAATGGTCAGACCAAAAAACATTCAAATTGCTTTTTTTTGGGAAAAAAAAAAATGTAAAACCGCTCAAAAAATTAAGTAAATGTCAGATAGATCCTAACCAAAAAATTTGGAAACATTTAGCGAAAAACAATGGCCCCCAGGGCAACGCCATTCCTTGACCCATTTGCAAAAGCTGGTTGATGGAGAGAGATGGGCATCTTCATGTTAAAAGACCTGAAATTACATCTTTTATTTTATTTCTTTGACAAATAAGAAACTGGACAATATTAGGAGTTCATGATATTTTTCTTACTGAAAGACTTTTAGCTCTATATTTCACAGTGGAATAAGGCCCTTCTTTTCCAAACATCATTCCCAGGTAATTGGTACTTAGCAATTGGAGTAAAGTGATTGCAGTTCAACCATTGGGTATTTTTGGGTTTAACCTAGGATTTTTCACCTTGTGTTCTTTTACATCTTTCCTCTGCCCATTCCTAAATTTTATTTAATTTAATCTAATTTCAAACTGAAGTAAATGGGATAGGGTGGGGTTGCCTTAGAAATAGGGGCACAAAACGTTTATTCTGATCCCATAAATAAAGTTATTTGAGCAAAAAAATTTATTTCTAACTATTTAAACTAAAATCTCACTTTTTGCGTTCCTCCCTTTCAATGGTTGTTTTTAAATTTATTACTTGGATTTCCTGCCCTGCCTCACCTCCATTTCCAGTCCTCCAAGTGCCACCATCTGTTCATTGTGACTGGGTACATCTGCAGTTTGCCCTTAAAATCCCGGGCCCAACTGGAGGTTTGATGCTTTTTATTGCTGCTGCCCCTGCTCCACGTGTATGAGCAGATTCTTCTAGTCCAGACCCTTTGGGATTCACAGGCAACAGGGTTGTATATTCTGGATTAACAATTCAAATCCTACGTGTGCCGAAAGGAATACATGATACAAAGACTTGGGAGCCTGCAGTTTCACTGAGAAATCAAATTGCTGATCACCAATTCACCAAATGGCCCTTTTGGCGTTTATTCGTTTTACTTTTGAGTTTTAGTTGACCGTTTTCATTTTCTCCACCATGAATTTAAGGAGTCTGGCTGTCCCAGCTCTTGCTGTAGCTGTTAATCTGGGGAGTGATAGAGACTGAATGAGTAAATTAAGTTTATTTTTTGAAAAGGGTTCTTGAATATTTATAGGGTGTTCAGTAGAAAATAAATATAATTGTTAAGGATACTGAATATTCAAGACTCTATTAACAATTACATTCTTCATAAATATAAGTTTTTGAGAGGAATATATATATATTCCTCTCAAAATATATATATATTTTTTTGAGTTGGAGTCTCTTTCAGTCGCCCAGACTGGAGTGCAGTGGCTGCTCCGGCCACCGCAGCCTCGCCTGCTGGGCTCCGCCTCACCCTTTCCCAAAGTAGCCGGAATTACAGGCATGTGCTACCACGCCCGGCTGATTTTTTGATTTATTGTAGAGATGAGGTCTCACTGCCCAGGCGGGTCTCGAATCCGTGGGCTCGGGCAATCCACTTACCTCAGCCTCCCAAAGGCGCAGGATTACAGGCTGAGCCATCGAGCCCGGCTTAGTAAACTAATTTTTGACTTACTTTTTTTTTTTTTGAGAGGTCAGACCAAATGAAATTCAAATTGCTTTTTCTAGGAAAAACAAAGCAAAACCACCACTCTCTTCTGAAGCAAACTGTCAGAGCAGATCCTAAACTCAAATCATGGAATGATTTAGTGAGAAACAACAACCTGCAGCAGCATACACCACACCTGCCTGACCCATTTGCACAACTAGCTGTTGGAGAGAGCTGGGCATCTCCAAGGTAGAGATCCTGCAAAAACATCTTTTATTTTATTTCTTTGACAAAAAAACAAAACTGGACTAATATTAGCCCAGAGTTCATGATATTTTTCCTACCAAAAGACCTTTAGGACCCTGATATTTCATAGTAAAATACACGCTCTTGTATTTCCAAATAATTCCCATGCATATTTAGTATAGCAGCTATTAGTGCAGTTCAGTGATTGCAGTTCAATCCATTGTGGGAACATCTGGGTTTAACCTAGGATTTTTCAGCATTTTGTTTTTTACATGCATCAATTTGCCTTGATGTCCAGATTCCTAAATCAAAGGGAACACAATCTAATTTTAAACTGAAGTAAATGAGAAATTGATGGGTGTTGCCTTGTGCAAAGCAGAGCACAAAACAACTAGTCTGATCCCATAAAATAAGACTATTTGGAGAAAAAGAAATCAATTCAATATTTTAATCTCAAAGTCTCATTCCTCTCACTTTTTGCATTCCACTCCCTTTTTAATGGCTGTTTTTAAACTTTATTACTTCACTACCCTTCAACCCTGCCTCGCCTCCATTTTCCAGTCCTTCCTGAGTGCCACCATTAGACCATAGTGACTAGGACATCTTCAGTTTGCCTTCAGATCCCACGGGCTCCACTGGAGGGGCACGCATGCTTGTGACATGCTGTAGCCCCCTGTTCTCACCTTCCAGGGGCTGAGACTCCGCAGTTGCCCGATGCCCCCGGTATTTGGTATTCCACATGGCAACAGGAGTGTATATTCTGGGTTACCGATTCAAAACCTATCATTCCCCTGAAATGAATACATGATAAAAGACTTGGAAGCCTGCAATTTCACTGAGAAATCAAATTGCTGATCACCACTTCACCAAATGGGCCTGTCGGCAGGTTATCTTGTTTCACTCTTGAGATTTAGTTGACCTGTTTTCATTTTGTCTCCACAGCATGAATTTAAGTAGTCTGGCTGTCCCAGCTTTTGTTGCAGCTAGAAACTGAAGGGACAGGGATAGACGGACCAAGAGAGTATAGCAAAAATACATTTTTTGAAAAAGGATTTCTTATGAATATATTATTAATGTATTCATTCATAGAAGAATATATTTATAAGGATTCCAAGGAGGTCTAACTCAGGCAATCCATATTTTCAGTAAATGGGTTACAGTACCACACGTTTTTGAGAGAAATATATTTATGAGAAAATATTCATGTACTATATTCTAAAGTATTAAGAATATATTTATAGGAACACTTCATATCTAAGAATATATTCTTCAGCCCTAGGGATTGCAGAGACAACCTGAATATTCCTTAAAATGATATGAAGCAAAACTCAGCATTCCAAAAGAAATGAGTAGATGTGTCAAGTGGGTCATTTGCTGGGTGGTTGAGAAATGCTTCTAGATCACGCAACTGGCAAGGCACAGGGCTCGGGATCCAACCCCAGGCCTCCCCCGAAGCCCACGTACTTTCCAGGGTCCTTCACTGTCTCCAATCCTAACTCGAAAGATGGAGTCTATAGACAAAGAAATCCCAGGTATGTTTGAAAGTCAGCACTCAGCAAGAGAACGGTGTCGTAACTTGGAGTCTTGTGCTAACGAGCAATCTCCTGAGCTGTCACTCTTAGAAACTCTTTAGTATATGGGTTCTCCAAGGGCAGGATTTCTAATCACAGAGGGAGAAAAGAGGTGTTCAGAGATTGTTAATGATCGGTTTTTTTTTTAAATGTCCTAAGGCTGTTGGAAGTGAGGGAAATTTATTTTTGCAAGAGTTATCTGAAATTGTAGGCATTCAAAGATTCTGGTCTCAGAAGTCCTAAGCTCCCTTAGGATTCTTGCTAATGATCTAATTTCCAGCATCATGGTGTGTACTTATGATTGTGTTGTACAAATGGTCCTTTGGGGGAATGCTTTCTAGTAACCGAGATGTTTGTATTTCTTGAAGCCCTATTGGCATTTTTTTGCTTTGTGCCTGATTCCACTCATATTCCATGTGGAGGTCAGGAAGAGAGGAGGGTAAGAGGCTGAAGCTAGTACCCAGGAGAAAGAAGGCTGTCATATCTCTTGTGTCATTTCTGGATGCTGGCCCCTGACAGCGGTGGTGATTCTTCTAGCAGAGTGAGGTATTTCAACCTCTTAATGTTTCAAACCTTCCCACAGAACACTGGAAGAGGGGAAAAGGAAACTGGCTGGCATGGAAGCTGGATGTGGGTAGAGCCGGGTCCAGGGCAGCCAGGAGCCTGCAATAGCAGGCAGGGTGTGTCCTTAGCCCTCTGAACATGAGCCACACTAGGGAGGGTGGGCCCTGCAGGGTCCCTGGAGGCTGGGTGAGGCTTAATGCCTACTTAGGGGTTTGTACTTCAAAGATTTTGGAAGCTTGATCCTCTGTCAACTTGAAGAAATGGATTGTTGTTGCTATTGTTTTCCTGCCACCTACTTAATAGCTGCCAGCACCTTATATGTCTTGTATATTTTACATTCACATACATGCACACATCCCCAAAATAAAATTTAAAAACGCTTGGTGTAGGCATTATTTTCTCATTATACAGAGAAGTCACATCATCTTAGGAAGCTGCAGTGCTGGGATTTGCATTTAAGTTTGATAGTCTTGCTTCATACATCAATGCAACAAGTCACTTACTGTGTGGCAATTTAGTGCCAGATACATGCCAAGTGCTAGGAATAAGTGATGTGTATGCCACAGTCTCTGTCCCTACAGATTTTCTAGACTAGGTGTGATAGACAAAAGTAAATAAATCAAGAGTGAACAGCATTACGGTGGGAAGATACAAGCTACTGGAAGGCTGTTAGGTAAGTCAGTAGCCTAATGGTAAGAGTGATGAGAAAGTCTATTGAGGAAATGAGCAGAGGAGAGACTACCTCAGGCAGAGGGGTAAGCAAATGTGAAGGCTGTAGATATCTGCAGTGTGCTGGAGACTGCATGGACCAGCTCTCAAGAGCTGTCTGCACATCCCTTCCTAACTCCGGTTGGTAGAAAAATTATACCACAGAAATGGACAAAGAGTCAGGCGAGTTCAGCTTCCTGACTTGGGCAACTACTCTGATGATGGTGTGGTTCATTCGGATGAGGACTGCTAAGGTGGGGTGGTCTGTGCTCCCTCTTGAATATGCCAAGGTTGAGTTACTTGGATGACAAAGTTGGGGGAGGTGCGGTATCTGGCAGGTAGCTGGATGTCTGGATCGATCCCTTTCTATCTGATCACACTGTCTTCTGAGAACACAGTGGTTCAATTCCATCTTGGCTTGGTATTATCTGTCTGTAGGTTCTTCTGTTGAAATGACATATATTTGATGTCATTTATGAACCACAAATTTCAGGTCTTCCATGTAGTATATACAATGAGCAATTCTGAAGTTCTTATTAATTTTTTTAAAAGCCCAATGTCATATCTTCCCTAGGGAAATATATCCCAAGGAACATGATATTCAAACATGTCTGACTTCTTGTCTAATGAATGTAGGCAAAGTTACCTTTGTTCTTCTAAGGCTAAGAAAACAGACTCCTGTGGTGCCGGAACAGGTTTAAAGCAAATTCATTATGGTAGTGAGGTGTGGATTTTGTTTTATCATCACTTAAAATATATTAAAATTTTAACACAGCACAGCAGAAGCAGGAATTTTAATTGCACATGGTAGTGTACAAAAAGCAAAGCAAAACAAAACAAACAAAATTTTGCAGAAACAAAATCAACTCCAATGAATAATATATTAAAATTCCATTTAGGTAAGGGTCTAAAGAATCATAATATATGCACACCTCTTAGAGAAGATATTTAGTTTTCTTCAGTGAACTCAAGTTTGAGAAATTCTCCAAACAGAATCAATTTTTTTAAGCCACATCATTCTTGACAAATGGATATGATCAGGTTTGAGTCTCTTTTTTATCTTTTCCCTTTCTCTACCCCCCCCCAAAATGGTGGGCCTCCACCTGCATGAGAGCATTTGTAGCGCTTACTACCTATACAAGTGGTAAGAAGTATAAGAAAAGAGGTACTCGTCTTTCAGAACTGTGGGACTGACTCCATACATCTTTGGATATAAAACTTATAAAAACAAATAAGGTCTGATAATGAGTCAGAATTTTTCAAATAGAGAATAGATGCCAAGCTCCCTACTTTCGAGGTCTTCCCTTTAAAGAGTGTGTCTCTATTTGTAAAGATGTACACAAGGCCCCAGATGTAACACAGCTCCTTGTTACACAGATACCGACAGACTGCAGGAGAAATCAGTCAGTCCTCCAGAAATTGCCTTCAGAGGAGGAACACAGAGGCTTTCTGTGCAGGTGAGTATCTGGCCTGCCAGTCATGCCAGTGTTAGGACAGTGTCCCAGAGGCCTCAGGGCTGGTGGAGGGTCCTTACAGGGTTTTGCCAGCTTTTGAAAATACCCAGTGTCCTCTTGTTATTCCTGGGCATGCTGCTCTTTGTAGGCTCCAGTAAACCTTGGGAACACAACTGAGAAATGGCTAATGGAACCAAAAGGAGAATTAATACATCATGGAAACATGTGCTTATTATAATTATTTTTAAAAGATTCACACTTTCCTGAGTAAAGTACACAAAAATCTTTTTAAAGCACCAGGCCTCTGTCTCTTAGACTCACTATACACAGATGGCAGATCTGAGCTAAGCTCGGGTGTTGTTCTGGTGAAAACAATAACAATGTATTTATGAATACTGTTTTTCTAATATTTTACCACTTGAGAGTTTTTTGCTTGTAAAATGGCTTCTCTTATTGGGAGGGAAGAAAATAAAGGTGTATGTGTGGGCTTCTTTGGTCTGTCTGTCGTAAACACATTAGCACTGAAAGGATCCCACCCAGGATAATGATGTTAATACACCAAAACCCAAAAGCGTGCGTAAGCCTCTGAGCCACTGGCGCTTGATCCGTCTTCAAAATCCTCTAAACGTATAAATGACAGACATTTTAAAAGGTCCAGATTCAATGTGGATATGGCCATGAGGACATTAAAATCAAATTAGTCTGCTCCAATTTTATTGCTGAAAGAGCATGAGTCCTGGTGCCAGCGGAAGTTTAGGGAGAGCATCTATCCCCTGACTTCTTGGCCTGAGATGCCATCTTCTTCAGTGAGGTCCTGGGAGTTTCTGAACATCAGGATAGAATTGTAAATCTTCAGTGCGGGGCCCAGTTTGATCTTCATCACTTTGACGATGTCAGTCTGTGTCAGAAGCAGGAAGGCTTTGCCATCGATCTGCTGCAAATGCATAAATTGACACAAATAAAAATATTCTGCCACTAAAGTCTGTTTACCCACTAGTAACTGTTGGGTGCTGAGTGTGACGCTAAACCCGTCCCAACCCCCCTGCAGAGCTCAGTAGCGATGGGGAATGACATTGGCTCTCACACACAGCCTAGTGTTGACTCTCACACAGCTTAGTCCCAAAGATTGCTCGACCCCTTTTTTTTCTTGTAGGACTCTGACATTAAGTTAAATTAAAAAGGTGCTCGCTCCGTTAAATATGAATTCAATATACACAAATTGTTTCCAAGCTAAATTTCTATTGTTGTGTTTTAGAAATCTTCACCTGATTGTATATCAAGAGCCTTAAAGGTGTCACCAAGGAAAGCTCCAGAATTTTTTCCCAAGAGAATCATGTGCAATGTGTATACTCTAATATTAGTTATAATAGTAAAATACTGAAAACAACTCAGTGTTCCAGTAATAGCAGAAGGAAATAAATTATGGTATAGTCATAGGATGGACCTATGGAGTCACCAAAATTCATGTCTCCATGAGACATTTAATGATTTGAGAAATCTTTCATAAATGAAGCAACAAAACATGATATGATGATACAGGAAGATCTCAGTCTTAATTTGTAAAATTAAATATGCATGACTGCATGTATACATATACATATTTAAATACTTCAAGTCTTTACAGCAAATGCTAACAGAAATTATCTTTGGTGAAACAATGGTTGGTTTTAAAATTTTATCCTTTTAATTCTCCTTTATTTAAAGTTTTTTCATAAGACATACTATTAGCAACAAAAATGGATACAGGATAAATGTTTTAAACTTTTTAAATGGTCTCAGGATAATTCCTGGGTCTAGATGAACAAGTCTGGGGCTGTGATGTACAGAATGAGTGGTGACGATTATGTTCATTAATTTGGTTGTGGTAGTCATTACACATTGTGTTTGTATATCAAATCACGTTATTCACCTTGAATATGTTCAATCCTTATTTGACAATTAAATACTTTAAATTAAAAAAAATTATGATCTGAAATGTAATAGCTTTCCTGAGATTCACACCACGGTGAATGGCCACTGTGGAATCTGTTTTTCCACAGGTTTTTGGGGGCCCTAATGATCTCAGAGCTTGGCTTGTGGGGACTGCTGGAGTGTCACTGATTGACACAGCCTGGATCAGATGATTCCTGGTTCCAGAACCAAGAAGACAGGAATGAAAGGGCTTTCTATAGTAACACCATAGCTTAGCACTGTGGTTCTAAGATTTTTCAAGTTTAATAATACAAACCCCTTAGTGTCAGTGTCTCACTAATAAGATTACCCTGCCCACTCCCAGGTGGGGTCTTAAAGTTTTAAAATTTAAACTAGTTTTAAAATATTCTACATATATTGTCTGATGAAGACTTGTTCCAACTAGGGAAGAGAATACTTTTCCCATGGGACAAAGGACATTTTCCTGAAGGCAGAGGAAAGGACTACGCTACCTCCACACCCTAACCTGGGCTTGGTGCCAGCATTTTCAGGCAAAACTCCTGGCCAACTAGCCAGCTGTCCTAGAATAAGGTAATGATGGTGATGATAACAGCTAACATTTATGGAGCTATAATAATCTATTATACCCTCATGTGTTCGATCCTCCCGATAGTCCCAGAAAATAGATGAGGAAACCTGAAAATATAAGCCCAATGACTTGCCCGAGGTCACACAGTTTCTAAGAGGCAAAGTTGGTATTTCAGGCAGGGCTTGCTAGACCCCAGAGGAGCCCCTTTGTTGTATGATGCTGCCTTGTTTAAGCCCCTGCTCTGGGACAAGAACCGGGCTAGGTGCTTTAGATACACTCACCCTAACCTTTTAACATCCCCTCATGTAAGTCTGTGTTGCACGGGACAGAGGTAAGACAGGTTCAGTGACATGCCCAATGTGGCAGTGCTGGTTAGCAAGTGTCAAGTGTGAGCAACTTGACCTGCCAAGAGCCATGTCTCCATGGCAGGTGCCCAGACTGAGGCCATCTGACTCCAATGCTGTGTGCCCCTGCTGCACTCAGAGTGGTCCAGGACCCAAGACTCAATGGGTACCTGCCCTGACCCATGCATGCTCTGAACTCGAGAGAGGTAGGGGTATGTGCTGCTTCCCAGAGACTCCAGGAGGGAGTTTTCTTGGAGAGTTCCAGAGTAAAGACTGAGGGAGGTACACATGGCCTGAAAACCACCTCTGCTACCCTTCTTGAGTCTGGGCTTCTTCGCGGGTAACCTACCATTGTCAGGTTGTCGTGAAGCTCAAAGGACAATAGTTGTCAAGTGCTTCTCATAGTGCCAGGCATATGGTAAGCCCACAATAAACAAGCGCTAGCACTGCTATCTGCCTTATCCCGTAGCTAGTCCAGTCTCTTCCAGGGACCCTATGGCTGCAGATACTAATTCCAATAAGTATGCTAAACAGTTCCAACCAAGAGGAAGCAGGAAGCAGAAAGCCCGTGGGATCTGGGGCTTCTCCGTATTTCTCTGGAAGCAGGTATAGGGCAGGGATCGACAGGATGGTCCCACTCTTTGGAGCAGACAAATCCGCTCTCCTCCCTGGGTACAGTCCCATGGGTGGTTCCTTCCTTCCCCTAATGTGGCTCAACGCCACCAATGCAGAGGCTTCATGACAGGCTAGGTATTGATTAATCATCATGTTTATTTACTCTTCCACCACATAGTGCATTTACAAAGCATGCGCTACAAGCCAGGTGCCGCAGCACTCTGCCACTAGGCCCGGCTAATGCAAGAGCACCAGAGGTGGATGCTGGCCCTGCTTTGTCCCATGCCACACTGCTGGGCTCTGCTCCTGCTGGGTCACCTTCCTTTGCCTCCCCAGGCTGCTTTTATTTACACATAAGTAAATGCAAACAAAGCAATTCTGGGTCTAGAAGTACAGAAACATATATCATTTATCTATTTCTTACCTCTTTCTTAAAGCACTTGGCATGCTCTTCGCAGCCCAGAAGAGACTGTACAAACTCAGCCACCTATATGCAAGAAGAAAGCCTAATTCAATACGCGCACCTGAAATAATTTTGGGGTTGTAGTAATTCAACATTTCAGTAAACTGTAATTCAGATCCCCCAAACACTTGAGACTTAAATTGTAACTACCAAGTCCCATTAGCATTCATCAGTTCAAAGGACCAGCCACTAGTATGTTTTCTGTCATTTTCTTATCAGGCTGACCTGCGTAGAATATGGTTATAAGGATAACAATGATGGCTTCCATCTGTGTGAAACTCTGGCATTCTAGAAGCTTCCTGCATCTGGTTCTCTGACAACCCAGTGGCCTTGCATGGCAGTTACCACAACGACCATCAGGAACGAGGCCTGCCCACTTGTTTTCAGGCAGACCCAGTGGCAAGGTTCTCTCCTCCTCACCTCTGCAGCCCCAGTGCCTCATCCCTGCTGGTGAGTCTACACTGAGCTGAATTCCCATAATCAATGAAACTAAAGCCTAAAGAGGTATAATAACGTACCCAAGAGCACGCTCGACCAGTAAGTAGCCGAGATGATTTTGGAACTCAGGTTTTGTATCTCCAGACCCCAAGTTCTGGAAAACCAGTCTCTTGAACTCAACTTTCCACCCTCACTTTTCCCCTCCCTCTCTGTCTCCCATATGTCCCTAGAATTCCTTTTTTTAAGAGAGAGCTCAGGCAAAGATCTGTCTTTCAGCTCAGGAAGACTTTGAGTGTTCCCAAGAGACAATTTTGGGGAGATGACTGAACAAACATGATAAAGTGTGGACTTCCAGCAGCAGAGATGACAACTGGGTCTGGTCACTTCTGTCTAGGTCTGGTGCTGTTGCAGCACAGATGAAAAGCAGGCTGGAACGCAACAGTGAATGCAATCTGGAGGTGATATTTGTAGGGGAACTATATTTTTGCATTTCTTTTTTTTTTTGGCCTTCTGCCTCTCATGTCTACTGGACTGTGTGCACTGACCCTTCTCTCTCCTGTCTCATGGGAGGGTCCTTGAGAGGCCTGAGAATGCAGGGTCTTGATCAACACGTCCCACCCATAAAGAGCTCTGAGGTCACATGCTGCCTCCCATTCCCTCCAGGAGAAGTCAGCATATGCTGCTCCACAGTGCAGCTGAGACCACCAGCATTTGCTGACCCCAGGCTACAAAGCAGTCAGGGCCATCACCTGCAGGGCGCTCCCTAGGGATGGGCACCCGTGCCCCTCCTGAGCTTTGACCCTGTGATCTTACAGCTACATTTAGTTTGTGCAAATATGAAGAGTTCAGAATACTTTTTCTGTTTAGGGGTGATTAGCATGTTGGTCTCATATTTTATCATGAATCATTTTGCAATCATCCTTCTAAAATTCAGGACTATAAGAATTTTAAAACATCCTCCCAAACCAGCCATCATGCTGCCTGCAAGGCCACCTCCTAGCTCCAGGAGCACCTGGGCAGGTCAGCACTCTTCCACTCTTCTGCCATTCTGAGCTCTCAGCATTACAAGCTGTTTCATGTGAGAACCCAGTGCTCTGGCCATTCACAGGCAGAGGAAGTTGCATCTATTTGCTGGGTTAACATGGCTTTCTTTTTCTAGGTGAACAGGAAGCATGGGGTGCATATTTGGTATTTGCAGGGAGCTGATGAAAGTCATGAAATGCTGTGGGTCAAGCCGCAGAGACAAGGCATTGGTGACTGAAGTGTGGCCTCTAGGTTGTCTTGGGCCCAGACTGCTGAGGGGTCCAGCTCTGTCATTTTCCAGGCTGCTCTTCTGGCCAAGCCTGCCCTAACCCTGGCTACATGTGAAGCTTGAAGCTTTTGCTCGGTGCTGGAAGGCTGCCCCTGAGTACAGGTTGAACCTGAACTTTCCAGGAGTTGATGGTTTTATTAGTGTAGGAGGACCAGGGGAGAATGGTGAAGACAGGAAAGCCTATCACTCACTAGAACACATGGTCAAATGTGCTGACATCCCTAAGAGAGGCTATGGGCTTCAGGGAGGTATGGACCTCAGGTCTCAGGTCTCAGGTGGACCTCAGAAAGGGCATCATGAAGAAGGTGGCCTGTGAGATGGTCCCTGAAGGATATACAGGATTTCCACTAGTGGTGATTCGGGTGGGTAGAGAAGAACTTCTGGATGTGGAGACTTCCAGGAGCAGGCTTCGGAGCAGGGTGGCACAGGGTAGGCATATGAAGCAGGAGTCAGTTCTGCTGGAGCTGAGAAGCAAACGGGTGGTGAGAGGGCCGTGGTTCCAGGGGTGGGTTTGTACTTTCTCACCAGGCTGCAGGGAACCCATAACCTGCATAACCAGGTTCTCCACCCTGGCCACACACTGGAATACCCTCATAACTTTCCCACTGACTGAAGTCCAGGCCTCATGCTATGAAACTACAAATTAATGGAACTGGACTGTGTTCAAATGCCATGTATATATTTTTAGCATTCCCTAGTTGATTCTGTTGTGCAGTGAGGGCAGAGGACCACGGTACTAGAGATAGCTGGAGAGATGATCTGGTGCTATCTGGATGGATTTGTGCTGGAGCCTCGGGGCCGAGCAGGGGGCCCACTGGGGTGTGTGGCAACAGTCATTGGGAAGCACTGAGGGCCTGGATGCTCTGCATGCCTGGGTCACAGCAAAGTGCTGAGGCAGGAGGTGCTGCCAGGTAAGAACCTCAGGACCTTGTGACAAGCTGGGTGTGGCAGCAAAGGGAGTTGTGACTAGAAAAAATGCTCTAGAGTGGGTTTCTTAGTCTTAGGACTGACACTTTGGGTTGGGTAGTTTTTTGCATTGGGGGCCGTCCTGTGTACCACGGACACTTAACGCATCCCTGGCCTCTACTCATCTGGTGCCAGTAGAGATGTCCCCTTCCCAGTTGTGACAACCACAAATGTATCCAGATGTTATCAATTGCCCCTAGGGGGCAAAATATTGCCCCAGTTCTTCTGCTGGGATGATTCTTTCACAGGAAGAGGGGTTCAATGTCATAGGAGGAAGAAAATGAAGATAGAAAACTGGGACCAGGAATTGGCTGTAAACCCATGTTTTGCTCAATCTTAATCACTAGCTGCAGTGGGACAGCCATGTCAGCAGTAGGGACAGGAGTCTCCCCGCTGGTCAGGTGGCATGGTTACAGAGATGGTCTCTTTAAATACTTGCTCAGAGAACTTCTGTTTACAGCAAAAGTGTTGCAAGCTGCTTTGATGGTTTGCCTATGTTAAACTATCCCTTTCTGGGCAAAGAAACAGAAAAAGGACCACATTTCCCCTTCTCAGTATCATTAGCTAAGAAATCATTGTCCATGTCAAAGGTAAACTGGATTTTTATTTATTTTTTTTTTTATTTTTTTTTATTTTTTTTATTTTTTTTGAGTTGGAGTCTCACTCTGTCGCCCAGACTGGAGTGCAGTGGCCGCTCCCGGCCACCGCAGCCTCACCTGCTGGGCTTGGCGATCCTTCCGCCTCAGCCTTCGAGTAGCCGGAATTACAGGCATGCGCTACACGCCGGCTGATTTTTTGATTTATTGTAGAGATGAGGTCTTGCTGCCCAGGCGGGTCTCGAACCCGCGGGCTCAGGCAATCCACTCACCTCAGCCTCCCAAAGGCGCGGGATTACAGGCTGAGCCACCGAGCCCGGCTTGGATTTTTAAATTAACACATTTTTAAATAATGTGTTAAACCACAGCTGACCCAGTGCCATCCAGTGTGGTGGCCTCCACCCAGCCAGGGAGCTGAACTTGCCTCCTGCCTGACTCTCTGTTCTCCCTAGACAGCAGGTGACCACAACTCCTTTGCTTTATCCTTCTTTGAGATGCCTGGCCATTTTGGAAAGAGATTCCCATTTGATTCAGTTCATCTTTCTTTTTCCAAAATAAAGAACAAGTTCCATGAAATCTACAGAGGCAGACTTTTCTGGTCAAGAATGAAAAATATTCAAAGGGCTTTATTCAGTATTATAACTGGTAATTAATTTCCCTAAGAATAATTTATATTTTGAGCTTCTCTACTCATTTTCTAAATGTAAAGTGGTGAACATTAACATACCATACAGTAATATCAAGAAGTTTCCCTCTCATTCTCCCCTTAAGACAGACATTTTTTTCTTTTGAGTTCATGGTAAATGTGGACAGCTGTTCAGATGAGAATGAGCTCCATGAATGTGGAAAACACTATCCAATTGTCCTCCACCCACAGAATCCATGGTGGTGGGCTGCATCTGATTTTTCAAAGGGAATGATCACCCTGTTGGAGCCCAGTAGGTGGTCAGGCCTTGACCTCGGCTCTGGGAAGTACCTTGTGGTGTGCGGTCTGCCGTGTGGGTTTCTCCTCTTGGCCTTGTCCTGGGAAGTGCCCAGTGGTGTGGAAACTGCTGTGTGGGTGTCTCTCCTTGACCTGGCTCTGGGAAGCACCTCGTGGTGTGGGGACTGCTGTATGGGTATGTCCTCTTGGCCTTGCCCTGGGAAGTGTCCCGTAGTATGGGGGCTGCCTCGAGACCTCTCCCCTTGGCCTTGCTCTGGGAAGTTAAGCATGCAGTACTTGACACAGACACACAGGCATTTTTCACATTCTCAGGAGTGCAGTGTCCTACTGCTCAGATCCCCACTTCGTTCTGGAAGGGACACTGAGAAAGTTAATGCTAGGTATGAGACAGCAGTCTGGGGAGACTAGGAAGAATGACACTGCCCTGGCTCTTAGAAGAGCCTGTCCCTTTGCCGGACTCACTTCCCCACGACCTACTTTCCCTGGCATCCTCTCTGGAGCTCAGCAGGCCTTGTGTTCTTTGGTGGGGCTGCTGCTGCCTTAAATCTCTCCAAATGGTGGTGTTCTCTATCGTGCTGAGCCCGTAGATGTGTGCCTGGCTGCACTGGCTAACAGTTCACTGGGGACCTTGTTTCCAGCCTGGGTCTTGTTTTTCAACAGCAGAGTTTATTTGCCCTTTAAAGGGCCCAATTGTATAAGGCTGCTGTGCTTAGTCTGCAGTACCCTGAATTTTTCAAAACACTCCCTCCTGTGTAAAGACTGCTTTTATAGTGACTGCCATCTTTTAAAGTTAATAAACATTTAGGGAGCACTTGGTTGAGGCTAAGGCAATTTATATGTGGTGCTTTAAGAAGCATTTTTGAAGAAATCAAAGTACCCACATGTGGACTAAGCATAACTGAGTCTTATCTGTGGCAGCAAATATGTACACGGCATATCACACTCTGCCTGTGTGTGCTTGGATGTACACCTGGCAGGAAAGGGAACAGACTACATAAAATCTAATTGCCCATTCATTCATTCATTCACTCACGCAAACACTTGTCAAACACCTCCTCTCTGTAAGATGCTTTGCTAACGATGTAAAAAGATATAAAAATATTTTAGGTCTTACTCTTAAAAGCTTATATTCTTGTACAGGATATTTTAACGACCCAGAGTAGGAAATACACTGAACGCTCCTGTAACACACACCCGCACAAATCTCTAACCAATGTTTCACAAAACAATAACCTTTATGACATGTTATGTACTCTCATCTATTCTTGTCTTTCATTTTATAACCCCTGAGTTGACTTCTCAGCCTACCTGTGCTTTGAAAAATACTGCTCTAGTAGGAACAGCCACAGGAAAAAAGGAGTTAAAAGCCAGCTCACAACTCTGGGGACTGTTACAAAGGCCTTGCACTGGCTTCTCTTCCCAGGTAGCATAACGCAGAGCAGAGGTTTCCTCCCAGGCCAGGAAAGCAGACAAAGGGAATGTTCTTTCACTTCATCTTCTGCCACAGACACTGTGTTAAGTCTCGCTGAATGGCACATAACACAAGGATGCCCAAGTTCATTTCGGCATGCCCTGTCCCTGGCTGCTGAGGTCCCTCTCCAATATGTGCAGCGTTAACAGAGCACAAAGGCCCTCCATCCCCACTGAGCTGGCTCAGCCTTGAACTGCCTTTTCAAACCATCACCACACCCTGCTCGCTTCTATCATCCATCTCACCTTTGTTGTAGGCTGGTACTCACTGGGTGCCCCCTACGTGGACTTCCTTATTTTCAAAGATATAAACAGAACACAAAGCCCGCATTTTCAACCCACCCAAAGATTATTCTTGAGGACCTGTTTTGGTGAAATTCAGAATGTGGTCCTTGTTCTCAAGGGCATCTAGTTAGGGAGATATTAAGACTAAGATACTGCAACATTAGGGAATAATGAAAACTGTCTCCTCTAGAATGCATCCCTGATGGAAGCCATGGTTACAGAAGCTTCACAAGCAGGAGCACTTTATCCAAGGCACTTAGCCTTTCCAATGGGTGATTTTTTAAAATCTACAAAAGCTCTAAGGCCTCTTCCAGTAATAAAGGGCTGAGATTCCACCTGTACCCATTCCAGAGAACTTAGGAACTGGCATCGAATGTCCCCAACAGTCTCCCTCCTTTGAGTCTTCCTCTGAGCCTTCCCTATCCTAGTGAGACTTTCACTGAACCAGCTGCTTCCCTTGATTCACCTTCCAGTTTCTTGCTTTTGCTTTTAATTGCCAAACTTGAAACTTCCTTAGTGTCCCTAACAACGGTTCCTGTACTTTTTGCATGAGGGTATCCCTGAGACGTTAATGAAAGCTCTGGCCCGCTTTCATTTAAAAATGTGCACACCCTACACACTTTCCCCAAATCTCCAGAAGCACAACTCCATGACTCCAGTCAGGAAGCCTTGACCTGACTATGACATCTGCCCTGTGGCATCACGTACTCGTGACATGTCTCCCCTTGACATGGTTCTTCCAGGGACTCCCTGCGGCTCCTTCTCAAAGTGCCCCTTGGCAGTCCCTCTTTCCCCTGCACTTTCTAACCGAGTTCCCGCCAACCCCGACCTCAGTCCTCAGAGGCTATCTCTGGACACTTGTCCTCGGGGAGTGGCCCTTGGTGCCCTTTTCTTATACCCTTTAAGGGCACCCGTCTCGAGTTTCTGTCCACTGGGACATCTCTATGCTCACTGGTGTGATTCAGTGGGTTCTCTCACTCCACCCGGCCAATCATGTTATCCCCCGACCCCAAACTGCATCCTTTCCTGAAACTTCCCTTCTTTGGATGGTAGCACTATTTCTCCATTCTTTGGGAAGAACACTTTAGGCCTTTCAGATGTCCCTATTGTTATCCTAATCAAGTACTAAGTGTGTACCGCTGAGATTATAAACAGAGTCACATTTGGCATGTTTCATTTTTTCACCCTCTGTGTCTAATCTATTTCCTTCGTGGTTCTAAAATGTCCATTAAATCTGGATTCTTCTCATGGCAGCGCCCAGTCCAGGTCCTCAATGTTTCACTTCCTGGGCATCACTTTCTCCTCAGCGTCTTCTCACCCTCCTTTTTTGCTGATCTCTGCCATTCTCATCTCCACAGTGACTTTCTGCATAAGAACTGAAAATGGCTCTGTCCAGCAGACTGAGTGCCATGCACACCCACTGCCTGGCCTGTGAGGCTTTTCACACCTGGCCCATCTCCCTGTTCCAGGTCACTTTCTTCTGTGCCCAGGTCCACAGGGAGTAGGGTGGGCAGGAAGTCAGCTCAGGGCCTGGCTCTGACTGTGCGGCCTTAAACAGGTCACTTTGTCTGTGGTATCTCAATTCCCCATGTGTCAGGTGGGCAGAGTATCTGCCTTACTATCATTATATTAATATAGTTCATTATCATTATTAATGTCAGTAAGGGACATGCTGCATGTCTGCCATCCTTGAGTCTGTCATACCCACTTCTGTCATGCTCACTCCTCTGTTTCCCCTTCAACTGGAATGGCTCTCCTTCTTTTCTCTGCTTAGATACATTCTATTTTTGTTTCAAAATTCAGCTCAATTGATTCCCTTGTCATTCAACATTCATTCAACAAACATTTCCTGGATGTCTACTAAGTACTAGGTTTAGTGAGAGGTCCTCAAGATGTCACACCAAGTGAGTGAGATGGATCTCTTATCTGGTGGGGGGTTAGACAGGAGTACAGATGCTAAGACGGGTGTGACCTCTGGCCCAGAGCGGAGGCTCCTGCAAGAGGTGGAGGTGTATCTGGAGCCATAGGCTGGTGGAGGCAGCGGGCAGTGGGAGAGGGTGGCACTGTGTGTGAGAACAACGTGCCAAATGGAGACTAGAGCAGCAGGACACCACGGGGCAGGAGGGGAGGGTGGGAATGGGAAGGCAGGCAAGGACAGAACACACAGGTCTCCAGGGCAGGCAGAGGAAGTGATAGGGAGCCAGGACCTGCACTGAGGTGCGCTGGAACCTGCTCAGGCTTCAGCCTTCTCTGCCACGTTCCCCAGTCTCAGGACTTGGTCGCTCTGAATATGCAAGGCTGGCTGGCAGGGGCCGAAGGGGCCTTACTGGTATCTCTGCCAGCCCATCCACAGCAAAGTAGGAGTGGAGTGGGGCTGGGATCCTGGTGGCTGCCGTCCCCAGGACATCATTCTGAGCAGGACAACGACGACCTGAGGGGCCACGCACCCAGGGACAAGGAGAGCAGAGAAGCCATCTCAGTCTTACTTCAAAATAGGCGGCGCTTCAGATGAATGGCTTGGAAGTCAGGAATGAATGACTTGCCATTGAAGTTCTCCGTTGAGCTCCCCATGTTGTGCAGTGTTGTTTCAAGGGCAAAACCATGCATGATTTGATTACAGACACAGTAGGTTTTAATTCAGTGGGCTTGGCCATGAGGCCAGGGCACACTCTGCAAACTTGTACAAATGCATAAGCGAGGGGCAGTCTCTGGATACTCCTTAAAGAGCAGGATCGCATGTTAGTGGTTCCCCCAACACCCAGCTGGCACCTGGCATACTCAGTCAACACTCCATGGCCAGGACCATACGGGCCCTTTGGAAGGAGTGGAAGGAGAGGTGGGGTGGGCAGGCAGGCTGGGGAAACATAGGCAGCCCCTCCTGCTCCACGAGAGGGGCCATAAGCCCCGCGATAAGGGGAGCAGAGGAGCCATCTCAGTCATCCTTCGAAAATGGCAGCCCTGACAAGGAACGGCTCCAGTTTCTGGACAGACTTCAGCCTGCCTACTCCTTGACCCGAGGCTGGGAAGGAAGGCTTAAGCCAAGACTGAGCTCAGGTGACTGCAGTAAGTTCTCCATGAGCACTTTGTGACTAGCTCCAGTTCTGATCTTGTCCTTAGGGTGACCCAGGGTTTTCCTTCATTTGAAAAACAATTTACCTAAGGTCTGGCTAGTGAAAACGGACCTTTAACAAAAGGAATTTCAGTCAAAGGGCGAATTCCTTAAAAGGCAACTTTTAAATATGTTTTAAGTATGAAGCATTTCTACAACATTATGGTGAGCAATGGGGCTTCACTGATTGTTATTAATAACCAGTATTGGAAGGCATGTTTATACTAAAATCTGATCCAACTCTTCCCTCTGTGCAGTTTCTTACATAAGGTTGTGGCCAAACACACTTTATAAATGAACTTAAGGTTGACCTGATCATCTTGGCTCTGGGTGAGCACACCAGCAGCAGGGACCTGCCCTGCAGTGAGTACATGTGGACCCCATGAGGACCACAAGGCAAAGGTATCCCTCAAGGCACCAGATGTCTTTGGGTGGCCGCTCTCTCCCAGAGAAGATGAGGCTGGAACATAAGCCCGAGATGCTTATGCATTTGCACTTTCCCAAATTAAGTCTGTGAGGTGGAAGTGGAGGCTGAAGCCGCTCTGCTTCAATCAGCACGGGGCTGATGGTGTGGGGCTCAGGGAGGCACTGGCATGAGGCTGGGGAGAGGAGGCGCAGAGCTGACTGAGCAAGCGCCAGGCTTTCCTCATTCCTCTAAGTCGGGTCTGGCTGCTCCCTCCCACCTGGATTTTAAACTTTATGTGGTAGATGCAACACCTAGAACAAAGGGGGACTTTCCCAGGCAGCGGAGAACCTCAGAGGCAGGCAGGGCCAGCCCAGGGCCCCCGACAGCTCGGCTTACCTCATCCACGGTCCATTGGGCTACTCGGCTGGCCTGGATGTCAGCCACGCCTGGAAGCAGCTTGCAGTGCTGCTCCCTGCCGAGAGGAAGGTCCCGGAAAGGGTGGGCCGACACGGCAGACATGAACACCGACTGGTGAAGTGCCTGTTCTGCCGAGTATTCTGCAAAAGAGGGGGAGGGAAGTGAGGTTCTGGCTCTGAGGGAACAAGCATAGTAGTCAATCCCTTGTCACGGTGGCCCCAGGTCTGGGAACGTAAAGTGCAGACACCATTGGAAACCATCTTCTGTTCAGACAGGCTCATCCTCAGCACAGCCTATGCCATGGGGTCTGTTTTAGAACAGTGGTCATAAAAGACAGATGTGATCCAGGCTCAAAAGATGGTGACTGTATACCAGCCACTTTCAAATAATCTCTATGAGATGCTGCTGGATGGCCAGTGAAAGGCCAACTTGTCACTGCCACTGACTCCTCTCTCCTTAAATCGGAGTCAGAGGAATCAAAGAACCCCACAAACTACTAAACAGATTGGCACACTGAGCCACCTGGGATGTGTATGTACACACAGAATAACTTCTTCCTGGAAGCCACCTCTGCCTGTAAAGACAGAGTGAGCCCAGTTCCACATCAGGTTTCATAAATCCCCCGGGTGACACTGTATATGAAGTGCAGCACAGGGTCCCCATGAGAACCTGGGTGACATCAGCTGCTGATGTGGATGCCCACTAATGCACGATGATCTCACCTGGGGTGAGATTGTGTGGCAGCCGGAGACTTCTGGAAAGCAGCCATGGTTGAGATGTGACCTCGACACAGGCACTCTTAGATAGGGCGCTCTCTTTTCTGAGCAGAAGCTCTGAATGTGCTATAGTTTTAAGGCACACAGGACAATGGCTGTTTGCAAGCCTGAAATTGTCTGCTATCTATAACCAAGGAGTTTCACACTTACCAACTGCCTTCCGGACTAGTTTTTGACCTCCAAGAGTGACTTTACTCTTAGGTTATATCCTGACATTTAAGATGGAGGCATGGATCTTAATTAACTAATTATTTTGCTTTAAGTTTACAAATGGTTAAGGAGTAAAAACATTATAGAGATTTCAGAGAAAACCAATACCTTTATAATGACACTTTTCAAGACACACATTAGCACAATAAAACTGCCGATATTTAAAGAGATTTTGAAAAAACAGATCACACAAAGAAATGTTTTAAGCCCTCTAAAAGTCCACCTTTTGTAATGCAGATAGAAGGGTAAGTAAGCGGCAGCCACAGATTTTAAAGTCTATTATGACAGTTTGTGTTTTACTAGGAGCCTGAAAAGCTATTATGCAAATATTCCCACCTCCAATTAATTACAGTTTTTAGTAGGTGAGGCTGACCCGCGTCAGTAAACAGAAAGGCTCTACACGACGAGCTTGCCCATCACTGGCATCCTCTGTGCAATACCGCTCTCATGGATCGGAACAGACACTCTCACATTTACCAGTGCTTGCTGTCTACACAGATAAAGAGACAGCAAAATTGCCGGCTTCTCCCCAATTCTTATGCTCCAGTTGCAAGCAGCAGCAAATTCATCCCTAACTGCTGATTGTCCAACACTGACCTTTTTAGTATGTAAATAGGTTATCTCTCTCCGCGTGGCTTAGCCAACAGTATGTAAGGCTGCAGGTCTGAAAGGAAACTTCACGTCTCCCTTGAAAAGGCAGTAGGTCGGCACATGTGAACGCTCTTTAATGGAGTTGTCAGGTTGGGCAAGGAGCCTATATAAAACAAGCCCCTGACATGAAGGGTGGGAGCGTCACAGGGCAGGCTATAGTTATGGCGATGACACAGAAACGACTAACGACTTTCCTGAGAAACCAAGAATTACAGCCATGTATTCTTAGGGATTAAGACCTGAGCCAAAGCCTGACTTTATTTGGGAAAAGAATCACTGCATCACACAATCAGTTGTTTTTGCTGAAATACCACAGACTTATAAAAACCCAACATGTATGTATCTCAAACTCATGTCTTGGGTAAATCAATCAAGTATAATTTCTAAAATAGACCGGACTCTGAAAAGACACAATTAATGAATCTTATATTTTGGAAGTATGGAGATGTCAAGTGATGGTGATTCGATTCCTGTGATTCAAAAATAAAGGCGGAAGGCATTACAAATGTAGAAACAAAAAATAAAAAACCGGTGTGTTTCCAAGCAAGAAAATTTACAATTTTGGAAGCAGACTGTCTGCTTTGGGTGCTGGGGTATACTCTTGAAAATATGCCTAATGTGTGGCTGCCAGCACCTGAAACAATCCTGGGGTTCCTCAGTCCACGGCTTGTCACTATTGAGGCTGGTTCTGGGCTCTGGAAGATGGCAAGACGGGGCCTTCGGGTTACAACAAAGAGATGAAGCTCTAGCTTTCTGCTGTGCACTCAAACATAGGCTGGCTTTATCTTATCCATGGCTTCTGAATACGGTTAACTGTGCTCCTATTACACCAATCTGTTATTTGAAGGGAAGTGAAATCTAGATTTCTTGAAGGCTGAACATAATTTGGGAGCCCATGAGAGCTGTGGGGAACAGGCTGTATATGCCTGAGGGAGTCCTCATGGGTGGCAGGGAAAGGTATGCAGTCACCGTGCTGGGCTGAGATCCCCTAGCTAGGGTTTACGGTCTTCACTGGGTTTACCGACTTGCGTCTGTCCATCTGCAACCTCAAATTCTGGAGAATGCTTGCTAGAATCAGTTACAGGCTAAACATAGATGTTGTCACTGTTATCAATTTTACTATATCAATTGTATATAAATTGAGATTAAAAGTTGAGTATTTTACAACTCAAAAAGATATGAGTTGGGCTGGGGTCCCTGAGTGGGGAGTTTGGAATCACCAATCTGTCATCTTTAAGACGTGCCTGGAATTGACAACAGCTGCCATGCAGGGCTGGTGTGAGGAGAATGTAGAGACGGTACTTAGCAAGGTCCCCTGAACGGTGTGATCACTTAATGGCAGGTACTACTCTAAATGCGATCTGCAAACTTTTTGAGGTTGGGATTGATGTTTTAGAAAGAAAAGCTACTAAATTAACACAGCACAAGACCAATTTTCCAGTAGTATCCAATGGGTAGCAATATATTTTGGGGAGTGCTTCATGGTGGCTGTTTTGCCTTCTTTGTATTCCTTGCCAGGTTTAAATTCTTCTATAGTTGATGATTTTTGGAGTGGGATGTTCAGGTCTAGCAGGAAAAAAGACTTGAATGAGCTTGCCTCAGAGGTATTGTGATTTGGTGGTCTCCCCACATAATAGCTGAGTGACCTGGAAGGTGATACTTAACTTCTACACATCAAGGTTTTTGTCTCTAACATGGGTGCATAAGAGTACTTACAATTCATTGAGTTTTGTGGTTAGGACAGCTCCTGGCACATGATAAGTGGTCAATACAGGTTAGATATTACATTACAGTTATAAGATAATAAGGGCATTTTAAGTCATAATAATAGTAATAGCGAATGTAGAGATACAAAACATTTCCAATGCCAGTGTTGCTTCATGTGCCTGCCCTATGAAAGGTGAAATTCAGACTGAAATTCAGGATCTTGAGGGCTGTGCTCTGATTTCACACCTGACTGGTCCTAGAACTACAGTGAAGTAGTCACTGAAGTCATTTGGAGAAGTCCTAGTGGGGGAAATGAGAGTGGGATCCTGCCAGTGCAAGGTGGACATCTACTTCCCGGGCAAATGGGTGCTGGCATCTGGCAACTGCGTCAGATACTAAGATTCACTAGGCCTGCCAGCTTGGAAATTATGTGACTCTTGACAGGCATTTACAATTTAGGGTGATTTGCATTATTTTAAATTCTGTGCATAAAATTAAACTTTTGGAAATATCCACTTAAAATTTGCATACATTTTTATAAGATGTGAACACACTGATCTTAACTTCTTCCTAAGCCCACCACAGTTTATGTCAAAGCAGATATTCACTAGGTAGCTGTCAATAAATTAAAGAACATAAGCTGATGATGAAGGTGTATACTGTCATCAGAAACCATTCTCATCAAACTGGAAGGATCATATTATTCTATCTTGGGGTATCTTGGGTAAACAGAGCCTTTCATATTAGAAAAGGATGCTTGCTGTGAACAGAGGGCAGAAGGGTCACTTGCATACCTCATCCACCAAGGTTGGCCTCACAGCACTGTTTCCACTGAACAGCTGAGGAACATGGGATGCTTCACAGTTAAACTGCCTCACTGCAGTAATGACTTCTACCAGCTCCTCTAAAAGTCAGCCAAAGAATCCAGCCTGCAAAAGCAGCCCTCCTGTTGGAAGTCTTAACATTTTAATTAATCAAAATGTCCTTTGCACCAGAAAATGAAATGCATATGTAATACTTGCTTTGCCTCTAATACCAATGTGACAATAAATAAAGCTATCCCTATGTTCAGGTTACCTTCTCCTTTCAGAAAGCAGATACGTAATACTTGTCACCTTAGTGGTTTGCCATTTATGAATTTGGTTGCAAGAATTGTTTTGCTACCATTTTTCTTGTAGTAGGTATTTCTATTGGGTCATATGGCTTTTGACAAAAACATAATGAAGTGTTTAATAATTTCATTCAAGGTCCTTCTCAAGTTTTCAGGGCCAGCGTATTCAGTTCTGTGTCCAGCCCTGGGGTCCCAAGAGAGTGTGGATCAGAGGACTGGAGGACTTGATCACGGATATTGAGTCTCTTCAACAACACACAGAGAGGAGTTCTGTGTCTAAAGGTAAGACATTACCCTTCCTACAGAGGCAATAACAACACGCTGGCATCCAGCTGACTCCCTGATGAGAAGCAAGTCTCAGTGGCAAGTCTACCTGTCTTTACTTTTTTTTATTTTTTATTTATTTTTTATTTTTTTTGAGTTGGAGTTTCACTCTGTCGCCCAGACTGGAGTGCAGTGGCCGCTCCCGGCCACCGCAGCCTCGACATGCTGGGCTCCGGCGATCCTTCCACCTCAGCCTTCTGAGTAGCCGGAATTACAGGCACGCGCTACCACGCCTAGCTAATTTTTTGATTTATTGTAGAGATGAGGTTTCGCCTGCCCAGGTGGGTCTCGAACCTGCGGGCTCTGGCAATCCACTCACCTCAGCCTCCCAAAGGCGCGGGATTACAGGCTGAGCCACCGAGCCCGGCTCTACCTATCTTTAAAAGTCAGAACACAATAGCCAGGGGAAGACCAATCTTCTCAAGAGTGTCTGGAGACAACGAGACCAGTTAGTTGTGGTGTGACTTTCCAGTGAAATGACCAAACACATCTGTGGCATGAGGTACAGTACCATCTGCTTTCCACTCCCACAGTATAAAGAGAAATGTATTTAGAAAGGAAAGGGCTGTACTTCATCTGAAAGTAGCCTGAAAGCAGGTCCATGATTTCTTCTCTGCCTTCTCACTCGTCCTTCCCACGTCTGTTCTGCCGGACAAAAGGAAAAGAAATTGTTTATGGAAATGTTCTTTAAAAATACGGCTGTTTCTTCACAAAAGCCTCACACTACAAAATTGAGGCAAGTGAGTCATAAATGGTAAACCACAGTCTGCATGACTGGATCTCGAGTTATTTTTAATCCCACCAAAAACGGAGACCCTTTTCACAAAGAAGTTTGTCTTCAATGAAAGGAGTAGCAATTTTACTGTGTTCTCTGCTCCAAAAGGAGGAAATTAAAAAAAAATTGCAGTCGGTCCTGAAACCCAATTATGTGATTGCTCACACACACTGTGTAATCCATGACAGTCACCGAGTTCCATCAATTTATCCCACATAGAGAAGTTACTCTGTTCTAGACCCCGTATTCCCACAGTGTCTTCTGCTGGAGAAAGAAGGGATGTTCAGAAATGACTTTGTATTTGGCAACATTGTTTTCTTCCCATGATCCCCTATTTCCATGGTCTGTGTCCTTAATATCCTTGGAGTTGTCATTTCTACCCTCATCATCTTTTCTTGATTTTGATACCTTTTAGTCCACTGAATCCCTCTTCATTTTCATTCTTTAACACATCTGTTCTTTTCCCCAAAACAAATGGATAAAGAGAAGCCCCACCATGACAGGCAAGTAAACTATCCATGCCTTTGTGAAGGAACATGAGCTCCTTGGGGATGGTCACTTCATTGCCAGCAGGCACTTAGCTCTTTCTTAACCATTGCCCCAGCTGAAATACCTTCCCCCCTAAAGCCCACGGGCTCTTTTGGTTCCTGCGGGCACGGGGGGTCCACCCTTAATTTCTTTTTTTTTTCTTAATTAATCTAAGGGAATTTCCCATCCCCGTGGACTTTCCGGGGGTAGGGTTGCTTTTTTAATTCGTAAGCAAAATTGGTTCTTTTCCCCTCATCCCAAAGGTTCCCCCTCTTAATTTTTTGGATTTTATATAAATGTGGGGGGTGAAGTACAGAAAATTCAGAGATTTTTCATTGCTCAGTGGACTATCAAGAGGCCCAGAAGTTGAATGAAGAATTTTGGATGCTCTAGATCTGTGTAACCATAGCCACCAGTCATGTGTGGTCACAGAAGTACTTAAATGTGGACAGTATAAGTTGAGATGTTTTGGCATAGGTCCTGGATTTTTAGGACTTTGTACCCAAAAAAGAAATGTAAAATATCTCAGCAAGTTTTTTGAATCTTGATTTATGGGTTGGAGTATGTCAGTACAACTAGTTTGCTTATTTATTATTATTTTAAATGTGGCTACCAGAGAATTTCCCCATGTGGCTAGTGTTCTGTTTCTACTGGACAGCGCGGGTCCAGAAGAAGTGCTGGGCCCATGGCCTCTCTCAAGGCCCATCCTGGGTGCAAGGAAGAGGCTAGGTGGCTGGTGGCTAGCCAAATTCACATGGCTCTTGAGAAGTAATGATAATGGGGCTGGAGGAAAGCCTGTATTCCACTCCACAGGCCAAATTCACTGGGCAAGTCTATCTGGGGAGATACCTGCATGCCTGAGGGGCTCTAGAGTTCATTTGCAGAGAGACTCTGAGTCAAGTGTTTGTTTGGCTCACAGCTGATGCTCAACCAATACCTACTGAGTGGATGAACAGATGACTGAATGAATGCATGCATGCCAGAAAGCAGGAACTTTTTTCATTTACTGCAAAAGCAAAGGATAACTTTCAAAACTAGGTTAGGAACTGTTCAGATTTGAGCCACTTTCTCTAAAACTGTCACTGCTCACCCCCAATCACTCAATACTATGGTCACCCAGCTGCTCTTTCCTTACCAGGGCTGGGGTACCAGCAGGTGGAGGGAGGGAACGAGTGCTTCGAAGTCGTCAGACCTCCCTGGCCATCTTTCAAGCATTCCTCTCCAGCATTCAGGGGACAGCCAGTCCTCTGGGGCTCCAGTGGTTGGGCTTTACAACTTTGCTTTCAGCCA
Source organism: Cephalopachus bancanus (assembly GCA_027257055.1). NCBI lineage: Eukaryota > Metazoa > Chordata > Mammalia > Primates > Tarsiidae > Cephalopachus > Cephalopachus bancanus. The sequence continues at coordinate 531,027 of JAPVLO010001036.1, read as the reverse complement.
GGTGACCTCCCCACCTTAGTCATTATCCCTCAGACAGGGGGAAGTGAATGCCCAGTTCACAGTGGCTTTTTACTCAGGCCTTCCTCTTCCCTCTGGGCCACATGCCTCCTAGGCCAGCCTCTGACCCACTCCCTGCTCCTCATGGTGGCATCTCTGAAGACCATGAGGCCTTTCCCCTCAGGTGGGCATGTGCTCTGACGGTGCCGAGCTCTTCCCTATAATCTCTTCTGGGTGGGCCTCCATAACGTCACCCAAGCTGAGTCTAACCCCCTTCTATGCCTCGAGGTCTTCTATTTCTCCCCTGTACCTCTCTGTCTCTTTCCCTGGCCCCACCCCAGGCACTGAGTCTACTTTCTCTTTAGGAGCTGCCACCACCCTCCCCCATCCTGGCTGGCCTGTGGATGCAGTCTTCTGGTGCCCTTTGTCTTGCTGTCTTCAGCCAGGCCCTTGTGAGGGAATTATTGCTACACACAACAGAATCCTGATGGAATAAGTCATGTAGTAAGCAGGGATATGGCAAATAGTACACTTCCTGGAGCATGAATCAGTGCTTAAAACTCTGTCAAGCGGTTCAGCATTCAGCTTTTACTCCTGAGGACAGGGCTGGTTCCCTAGACCCATAGGCATGGGGTTCCAGGTCCAGAGGCCCTGTCCAGAGCACTGGAGCTGGAGCATGGATGCCTTCCCACATCAGGCCGCATCTCCCTCTGTGGCTCTCCCGCAGCCCCATAGGCAGTGAGTCATGCCTTCTCAGGGCTGCCCCAGGACAGCTGCCACTTGCCTCCTGTTACTGAAATTGCTCAGTGGAATAGGAATTCAAGGGCAGCCATTTCCAATTCATTTCCAGAGCACCACGGTGGAGCACAAATCTGTCACATGGCACAGCACAGTACAGGTGCTTAATACATGGTGTGACTGTGGAACCATCTGAGAAATTTCACTGCAAAGACAAATAATGTTGTGGCAAATGCTAACTTATTCTGTGCCAGTGAAAACAATGAGTTTTCATTCTGTGGTCTCTCATTTGCCAAACATACTCATTACTGAAAAGGCTGAGAGTTGTTTGCAATATGAATTCTTACTCACTCCTCAATTTGACACTCGAGAAGCAGATATCCCCTGGTGTCATTTTAAAGAAAATGCAGAAAAATCCATATCGCTTTTGATATGTTAGTCATCTGATAAAAGATTCTCATACAGCTTACTTTTTGATAGATAGAGTGACCTTTTAGTTTAATATCTGCTCCACACAGCTTGAGACATCATTAATTAACTTTTTTGACTGACTACTACAACCCAATTGTCCCGCATGAATTTTTGTGTCCTCTGCAAGACCATCTTCTTTCCACTTGCAAAGGTGGGACCCTGGTTGAACGAATGCTGGCATCACATGGACCAGAGGACTGGGTGGCTCTTCTCAAAGTGGGCATCTTCCCACCTGGTAACTTTCTGCCTTACTCTACACATGCAGTTGTAGGAGGAACAAGCCATGTTGGGCTGGCATTCACAGATCTGAAAGGCCTCGCCACTTTCTACATCTGTGAGTAGAAGACATTACTGTGCATGAAGCAATGGTTTAAATGTACTTGAATTCCAATAGTGGGTGGTCATACTGATGGCAAGGAGCAAACCAATTTTAGAAGGAAACCCTCTGAGCCCTGGACTGTGTTTGGCACCCGTGCTGAGGGTGGGGCACAGTGCAGCTAGTGCAAAAGCCCATGTCGGTCTGTGTGTGCATCTCTTCGCTCCAGTAACGCAGAGGTTGGGAGGGGCAAGTGAATGAATGATGGTTATAACCGTAAAGATCTTGACAGGACCTGCCTGTGGGAGCGCAGACACGAAAATGCAGAAAAATCCACATTAACTTTTGACATGCTAGTCATCCAATAAATGATTCTCATGCAGTTTACTTTTTGATGGCTATAGAGTGACCTTTTATTTTTCTATTTTTTCTGTTTGTCTTTGCAACCCCTCAGCACAGCATCTGGTACACAGGAGGTGCTCAATAGCTGTGTGTTGACAACCAACAGAGAAGGCATAAATCCTGGGAAGGGGCTAGAAGGATTTATTCCTCTTGGATGCTCGGGAGCTTGAAGCTCCCCCTCTGCCTGTGCCCTGAGTAAATGCCCCGTGGACTCTGCTTCCATTTCTCTGGGCTGCCCGATTCCCAACCAGTGGGTGCACCACTTGAGCAGAGGGCCTGTGGGGCTCAACCTGTTCAGAGAGACCCCCAGGTGAAGATTCCCAAGACCCAGTATGATCCCAAGGTTTCCCAGCTCATGCTGAAGCACAGCCAGCCTAGAGCACGGCGCTGTGCCTGCTATCCAAGAGCACACAATCAGAATGACAAGGACTGAATTGCGCAGAACCATCCCAAGGGGTTCCCATATCACTGGGGGCTGGGCAGAGTTGCAGTTTCAGAGAAGCTCTGTCAGCACCAGTCAGCCTTGCTCCCCTGGGGTGAGCTGGGGCCCAGAGAACAAGTCCTTGCAGGGCACCTTACATTCTGTTTTATTGATTCCCTATGACTTCATAAAGGATGGTGCTATTAGCACTTTCTTACAGATAATGCAGTAGTCTCAGAAACGCAAAATAACTTGGCAAAAGTTATTCAGAAGGCCAAGGCAGAGCTGGGGTGCTCCAATCCTTTCCCACCAATCCTTCAGGAGTGAGTTTTTCTGTGGTTGCCTGTATATTTCTGTCTAGAGGGCAAGAGGCAAAAGTGACACTTTGAGGGCAGAGTGTTGCCCCATTATGCTGGAAAGACAGAGTTGTCTCTTCTTTGCAAGGGAAGTCTCTAAGTTGCAATAATCAGCATCCGAATCTCCAGACAGTTCCTTAAAAGCATTGTCAGATTTATCTCAAAACAAACACGTTTCCAGGGATTCTACCTGAGACCTGATCGAAGGAGCACCTCACGCTATGAGAATGACAGGGCTCTGCCTGGCAGAAGGTAAAAGCCTCCCCTCCTCCATTTCCCAAGGGTCACGCCCACTACTCTGGGAACACAGGGCTGCTGCTCACCCTTCTCGTCCCTGGCAGAGAAAGCTGCCTCCTTCCCTGGCAGAGAGCTCAGCACAGATGCCTGCTTTCGGGCGGTGCCAAGGTCTCCCCTCATGGAGGTGCTGACGTGTTCACTGACAGTATTAGAGAAATCAGCCTGCACTGTGGGGCACTCTTGGAAGACGCCAGTTTTCACATGCTCATGTGCTCCATCTACCTTGCAGACAGCTCTTCCTGGTTCTCAGGAGAAAGTCTTCCAGGCCCAAGGCCAAGTGTCATCCTCCCTCTCTGGGAGAGGGAGAGGTCAGGTTTACCCCCCATGAATTAGCCCCAAGCACCCCCTCTTAGGTGTTCATCTCACCTTCTACTTGCGATTCTTTCTTTTGTTGAAAACATATAAATAAATTAGTTTGTGCATCTCTCTTCACATTTCACTCTCAATGAAGCAGCAGCTTGTGGGCTATTTTCTTCTTGTAGGAGTTGTGAATATTTCTAGTGTTTTCCCGGCTTTGCAGAAAACCAGAGGCAGGGGCGCACACAGGACAGACTGCTCCTTGAGACCAGAGGAGGAGGACAGCAACCCCTGGCCGCACTGCTTGGGGAAGCGTGCCCAGGTGTCTACATATACAACAAATTTCTCTCCTGCTTACCTTTCTGGCAGGCCCCTCCTGCCTGTTTTTTGGGTTTCCCTCTGTTCACACAAATTAATGTGTTTATTCACACATTTTGGCATAAGCCACCCTCCTACCCATTGTCCCTTGCTGTCCTTGCTGTCCTCTGTGTGCCACCTTCCCCAATCTGGTCTCATACTAATTATAGAGAATACAATGAGCTGTGACGACTGGAAAATATAAGGGCCAAAGAGAAAATATAATGAAGGTGAGTCTTCTTTGTTACGTGAGTAAAAGAAGAAACGAGCATTCTTAGTCTTTCATAAACTTCAGTCTTTTCTTTAAAAATTATTAGAATTATGAAAAAAAGAAACAAGAAATCACACAAATTTTTAAGAAGACTGACTTGCTCAGGAGCAAGAATAAAGCATGTGAAAGGCTCCATGCTCTTTTTGACAGGATTCAGGGTCTGTCAGGAACTTGTTCCAAGCCACACAAAAGCTGTTCTGCTCAGTCATCTGTTTTCTATTCTAGCATAAATATCACCTAATACCAATATACACAGGTAATATATCTGCTCTTTTCCAATATATCAGCACTCAAGAGAACAAAAAGCTTTTAATGTTTTCAGTTTGTGTGTATTTCTGAAACAAAAGGAAAAAACAAAAACAAAATACTCAAAATGTTTAAATGGCAGAAACAAGTACCTGGCATGAATTAAAAACAAATTATGAAACAAAGGGATAATGAAGGCATGGGGTCAGCCTCTTTGTGTGGCATTTCAGCCTCCTACTTAAAAAGCAGGAGTCTAGCCAATGGGTTGTCATCTCACACCAGAGGGAGATTCGCAAGCTCTCTTCCCATCCAGGCCGCCCACTCCAGGCGCCACCACCCAGCTCCTGCCACCCTGCCCTTTTTCAACCTTGATAGCTTTGCCTGAGCAATCTCTCCTTTTCATTTAGCCTCTGGGTTTCTTTATGCTGCAGAACATACTTCCCAGACCTGTCAAGCTGTGGACATGGCCAGAGGTTGTTTCCTGTTGACATGTTAGCATAGGAGCCAAGAACTTTGAATTAGTCTGAAGCAAGGTCTCTAATGGAAACTCACATCTTTCCATTAGAATTCCATGTGGAAGCCCAGAACTAGAACCACAAACGGCCATTCAGAAACCAGGGCTTCATAAAGTCCTCCAGGGGTTGTGGAAGCTACCCAGTACAAAGTCGATGACATACTTCTAGAAAATGCAGATTGAGAAACATGCTCTTTGCAATCTTAAAAACAAACCAGGATAAATGAAAGCGCAGATGAGTTGAGTTTATGATCCTATTGCATTTATAGTATATATTTGTTTTGAAAGTTAATTCATTCATAATACCCATCAAAAATGACAGTCTATCTCATTTCTATTTCATAAAAGTGCAGGACACTGGATCAAAGCTACCACATTTATCACAAGTATGCTTAAGAGAGACAGGAGCGTGGAGGAATAAGGGATGGTATGATTCATTGTGTAATTAATTAATTGGCTATGGTTTTCCAGCTATGTGGTTATATCAAAAGATGCAGAATTTGAAAATTATACTTTTTATCCATATTAGTCAATATAACTACTAAATAGCTACTTCTTAGTAACCACTTTAACCTATCATATCACAAATTCCAGTAACAACCCAGGGGCAACGAAGGAAACAGGCTGAAGCCTTCATCATCTCAGCAGAAAGATGATAATTTGCTTGAGTCTTTTACTTCTACACATGGGTAGTAATATGGAAACTGAAGAGACCTTGTCAAGGGATCCTCAAGTTGCTCACGTCAGAAGGAAATAGAGGTGTCATAAATTAAGGCCTTCATTTCCAGTATGAAGTAAACTCCTTATTTATAATGGGTATGGTAAACCTCTTTCTCAAGAAAATGACACTTGTATTCAAAACCCTGCTTTATACTGCTGTGGAAAATAACTGCATTGGGAATCAGTAATCTTCTCCACATGGCTACTTTCCACTTGAGGATATTGTGGAAATGGTGCCACTAGAATGAGCTATATTTTAAGGAGTGAACATTTAAGGACTACCTTGTCATACCTAACCAAGTCACTATTAATGAAATTAGAGAAGCCAGGTGGTAACACTGACACTTGAAACAACAACAAAACCCTTTTCTTAATGATTCACTATAAAAGGTTAAATTGCCAATATTTGTGTGTTTGTGGGGGCAGGTGGGAATTTTTTAAAAACTGTGTTAGAAAGTAGAATAATTTTCGTAAAGCAAGCATTTGAAGAAGACTGACTCAGGTAGGCTGTCACCACACTCTAAAATCCCATCGGTTATAATGAGTAATATTCAGAAACATTCTGCAGAGCTTCTAATAAACCACTTGAAAGAAAAAACATCGAACACAAGATTGAATAGTGACAGATCACCATGACAGTGATGGAAAATGTACCCCAAATAAATGAGACACACCAAATTTCTGAGGCCAGACGACCCCTCCTGCTTCCCAAGTAGCCCAGGACACTTAAGAGAATAAAAGTGTTCCGATTTTCAGGCTTCCTGTAGGCTCATTTCCTCATACTAACAACTCCTCAATTAGACAGTGAGGCTTCATTGTTGCAAATTTTATTCTAACCTGCGAATAGTATGATCATCTGGAATTTTTTTAAAGGCCATGTAAATTGATTAGGACACACTGGTGTAATTCTTTGGGGAAATGCAAGGATAAATAATCATTTCCAAAGTATGACAGTATTGCTGAATTCCATTATTGAGCTACACTTTATTTTAGAATACTCTCCACCTTTAAACTATGGTTACAACTATTCTATACCACAGAAAAATGGCTTCTCTTTCAGGGCTTCCTCTTTTTAGTGGCTTCCGCTATGTTATTGAAAACTAAAGATGATGACAGATGAATATAAGTCCAAAGAAAAGATTAAACATACTTACCTATGTCACTGTAACAATGCAAGATATCCTTCATAGTACTGAATATTTTGGGGGAAAGCTTCTTAGAACATCTGAGAGGCAATCCTATTTCAGATTATGGACAGAAAAGGGAGTCCCCTTACCCCACTTTAATACATTATTCTATCAAAGGTAGCTGTTGCTACTAATGTTCTCATTTCTTTCTTAGAGGAGAAATTAATTGACTTGCTAGAATAATTTGCATCCAGAGTGAATCCACACCTTATTTCTAAATTATTTTTGGACTTGGGCTTTCTTAAATCATGAATAATAATCTAGGTGTCTTTAGGAGTATTTTTCTCAGAGAGAAAATATATTATAAGTGTGGCTTATAGGCCAGAACCATATCGGTCCATTCTAGGTAAGAAAAAGAAAAACTACTGCTTGGGCCACAAACTGTGCTCTCTTAATGACTAGGAAAACATAATTCTCAACCTTTCTATCTTTTCTGGGAGCTCCAGATAACAGCACTATGGCAAGAAGGAACAATTTAATGAAAGCTTGTACCTGCTGGCTGAAACTAAGCAGCCTATTTATACACTGCTCTGAAATGTAAGTAAAAGCTCTTACCTACTCAGGGTTCATATGAGAGAATGAGGCAAACAAGTGAAACAACGAAGGAGAAACACAAGCTGTGAGAAAAGTACATCATGGATGGAACCGAGGCAATAATATGAAAGACGGTCCTGGGGAATCAGTGGGAAACCAGAAGATGGATCTCCGCTAAGGCTGACCCCAATAGCTCTGGAGGTAAGTAAGCACACGTTGTAGGTGGAGTATATTATTAAATATTGGGCTAACCTGCTCTGCTCATTCTGTTCCCAGTGACTACAATGCAGTCCCTTTTTCATTTATCTGCCCGGGTTGAACACATCCTGCACGGCCTGGCACCCATGCCATGCTTACTACATGCCAGGCACCATTTTAAGCATTTTAAGGGAGGAAAGTGAGGCAAGAAAGGGAATGAAATTTGCCTCTAAAATCTGCTAGAAGATGACATAGCCGGGATTTGTCATTAGGCGGCCTGGCTTCTAGGTCTGTGCTCTTGACCACTGTGTTGCATTGCCTTTATCAAGGAACTGAAGGATGTTTCAGCTGTAAAGGAAGGTTGTTAACAAATAGGCCAAGATTTACCTGGAAGAAAGCTCAGGGAAATGACATGCTGAGGGAATCACCTTCCTTCCTGGGAGGTAGGGGCAAAGTCTTGAGGTGTGATATCCACGAGGTGGTGTTTTAGAGTACATGAGACCAAGCGAGAACAGTCGAGTTGACGTGGAGTAGAAAGCAGAGTACTGAGTAGGAGTCAGGGGTAGGAAGGACCCTGTAAATGGACACCAGGGGATGGACTGATTCAGAGGACGTATTTTGTGGCTGGGGGATCTGGGAGAGACATGCTGCTGAGGGTCAGAGAGGTACAACTTCAGGAGTGACCCTGAGCAGGTGTGTCTAGGACCAGCGATCCAGGGCGCTGAGTAATCATGGGATCTTGGTTGAGGTCTGGAAATGAAGTGACTGGGTCAAAGAGAACAATCGCCCCAACATTGTATTGGTGGAGCAGCTGGTTCACCTGAGGACAAAATAGGTGGAAAGAGATGCATGTCTTTGACCTGCTCCACTCAGATGACTAGGGAACAGATACGAGTGAGAATACCTTTCACTTGGAGGTTTAAATGCTCATTTCATACATTGTGCATTCGAGCCCTCCAACAATCTTGTGAAAGATAGCCTCCATTTTCAAATGAGGTCACTGATGTATAGATTGCCTTGTCATTTGCAGTCCTAGAGCTAGCAAATGATAAGAGGTGGGAACCAAGCCTGGCCCCCAGCTTCCATCTTCCCACTCTTTCCATCAACTTGCTATTCGATATTCTCAGCTCTACGAAGCTTGCATGTCCATGTTTATGTGCAACAGCTTAGATGAGGTCAGCTTTAATAAACATTTCCTGGGAGCCTCTAGCTTGGAGTTTCATCTTCCTTCCTTGCCTTGATGGCTGCCCCACCCCATTTCTTTAAACTTTGAAATGTGCCCTAAAGCAAAGATTTCAAAATAGGCACTGTTAAATTCTGCTAAAAACAAAACCAATAATTCTGTGCCAGAGACAGCCTCCCCTATACCAGGGAACTGCCTGAGTGTGTGTGGCTAGAACTGATGCCAGCAAGTCTGTACCTTCCATGGCTGCTGAGGCCACAGTGGCCTGGTGGAAAGTACACAGGTAGGCAGTGGGCCTGGGCCCGAGCTCTGACTCCACTGTGCCTTCCTGTGAAACTTTATCTAGATGTCTACCTTCCCAGAGCCTGAGGTTTTCAACTGGAAAATGGAGTTACTAACACAGGATTGCTAAGGGAATTAAGTCCCTTGTATGGGATTGCATGATGAAAAATATGAAGAATTACCACCCCCTTTTTTTGTTGTTTTCTACCTTCACTTCCAGGTCAGAGAGTAAGTAACTCCCAAATGAACAAGCAAGCGGGTCTCTCCCACTCTCAGCGAGATGGCTGAGCAGACTGTTTGCGGTGCTTTTGCCATCTCGTCGCTTCGCTGAAGCCTGCAGGTCTGGCCATCGGCCTCAGGTGACCAAGCCTCCGGAGACCTCGCCGAGCAGCTGCCTCAGTGCTTGCAGGAGGCTAAGGATGGTGAAGAGTCTGATCCCCATTTATTCCCTTCTTTTGTTGTTTTTGACTTTCCTAGGAGGAGAGCAAAAGTGCTATGAAGGGAGGAGGGAAATGGAGCGAGCAGAGAGAGTGGAGGGCCTTCTAAATGGATTTGTTTCTCAAAAGTAAAAGAAATGCGAGTCTAAACGAATGCATGTTAGCCTTAACACCTGCAGCACAGCCCCCCATCCCCACCCCTCTTGGGCCTGGCCCTGGGCAGAGCCCAGGAGTATGGGAATGTACTTGGAAACCCTGCACAGACACGCAGCCGCATGTGGGCATGCGACAGGAGCCACCTGTGTTCCAGTTCTTGCTACGCATGCCTGTCTTTAGCAACCACCGCAGTGGACAATACAGATAAATGAAACCCAAACCTCACCCTGGCCTTGGTCTCCACCCCTCCCCTTACCACCTTTACCAGTGATTATAATAAATAACATTCTTTTTCCAACATGTCCCTCGCTCGGATTGCCTGTTAGTAAAGATTCATTTAACAGAAATTACTAAAAGTAGGCTAGTGGAAATAGAGAAATAGAATGGAAAGAAATCCTAAAGCAGTGTATGATTTGGGGATTTAGCAAAGTGAACTGATAAACTAGGCCATTCAAATCTATTACACCAATATTTTCTCTGGCAAGAGATTGCTTGCTGGCTTTGCATGCAGTTTCACTTTAGGACTTAATTCTTTGTTAAAAAAAAAAAGGAAGGAAAATTTTCCATTAGCTATATTTTACTTAGATCCAGAGACAAAGCCTAGCCGATGCATATTACAATATATAATTAAGCATAATTACATTAAAATAGTAAAACACTGTAAGTTATTAGAAATGATGACATTTCTTGCATAAAGTCATTGCATGAATTACTCTGGGGCTTGTCAGATCCCTAATCAAGAAGAGCTGCCAGAATGGCAGAGATTTCACTTGCCAGGACACCAAGACACTGCAGCCCATCAACAAATCAGTAGACTTCTTTGGCGTGAGGGGGAGCGAGTGGGATGGGGGTGGGGAGTGGGGTGGAACATTAAAGCTGCAGCATCAGAGGAAGTTATCCTCTAATGCCAACCTTAGACGAATACTTCTGTGTCATGAATGGCTGAATTCCAGTCGTCACAACAATGATGCTAAAGTAACCAAAATACAAATAGAATTTTAGGCTATGGGATGACAGATAATGCACCAAAAAACAATACTATGATCTTTGGAGGGGCCCTGTATGATATATTAACAGTTCTTGCTGCTATCTTCCAAATTTTTAAAATAGAAAATGTAAATTACATTTAGCTTAAGTCCATGTTTGAATTTAAATCACTAAAAAAAAAATCTAGTATCTGTAAAGCTTTTTGGAGCAATCTTGCATATAATACTTGTTTGCTTAGCCAACAGTTTTTCTATAGATAAGAAAGGTACATGTTTGGCCTCTAGACAAAATTTATCATACATCTTCAATCTCCAATGTCCAGAGCAATGAGGCATCAGTGTCAATCCTGTTGAAATATGCATGTATGTGTATGCATTTTTCTAAATCAGTTTGCCGCATTTCACTTTTTTGTGTGAGTCATGTAGATGGACTAGGTCAGGGGTCCTCAAGTCAGATTAGAGTCATCTGTGGCGATCTGAGTATCTGATGATATCCAAGCCAGTTAAATGGAAATTGCTGGGGGGCAGTGGATAAGGAGTGTCACTTCACTGGCAGTTGTGCAGTGGTTGAATATGCTAGCCTTGAGTCCTGTCCCTGTCCTCATGACCCCCTCGTTCCCTTCTCTCTTCCCATGAAGGATACTTCTTTACAAAGACCCTGAAGGTAACCAAAAAGGGGCAAACTACATCGAGTCAGAAGTTGTTCCACCTCCAAAGACTAACAGGTCCGTGCATGGGTTCTACAGGCCAGTAAGGAGATAGTGCAGTGGGGCCTGTGGTGAACTAGAGATCACATGCCCCATTTCCAAAAGAGTTCCCCAGCTCTAGCCCACTGTGCCATCAGGTTTGCAAGAGAAGCCAGAAATCTGTTTTCTGTGCAAAAATCGTTTGATTTTCAAATGCCTGCAATGCATTAAGAATTTATGAAAGTTCTGTGTTGGCCAAACAATCATATGTGTGACCAAATATGCCCTACAAAATGCCAATTTACTACCTCTGAACTAGCACAATATCGTGAATGTAAGTGTTAAGTTAATCAATATTTGCAGAATGCAGCACGAACAATAGCTAGAAAGTTTTATTTTTAAAAATAATATAGATAAATCTGTAGTCCCTTACTTATAACTTAGTTGTGCTCTACTAGTGTAACTTATCAATAGGCCCTCCAAAACAGTTTGCTAAGTAAAGGGCAATTTAAATCCACAGTTCTATAACCACTGAAAAGCAAATATGCAAACAAAAGCAATCCACCCATCGTGAACTTCTGTAAGCCTTAAAGCAGAGCTTCTTCCAATTTTCTGTGCAATGCAGATCACCTGGGAATGTTGTTCATGCTGAATGGGAAGGAATGGCTGAGGGGAGAGCTGAGATTCAACAGTGGTCACGAATCCTCAGGTGAAGCTGATGCAACTGGCCATGATCCTTCCATATAGCAAATAAGACTGTTTGCTCCTGGAGAGTAGCACCTGTCTTTTCTCACTATTCCAAGTACGTGTCGGGCAACTGAGGGACAAATCAATTTGCAGAGTTCCTATTACAGGTCAAGCACAGAGCTGGGTGGCACCACTGGGGGTGGGGGTGGCAAAGTGAGGAGTCAGGACAACCAAAGGGGTTCCTATGGTCTAGCTGGAGGGATTAGACACAACCATCTGACTGGTGGCAGTGGGCTGAGTGTGTGGTCTCTAAGTGCGGCCCCATTAGAGGACACCCAGAGGACATATGGGGGCTCAAGGGGAGGCCTCTGAATGTCATTCAGGGGCTTGGGTTGCATGCCTTTGGCTGTGGGGAGCCAGGAAAGACTGTTGGGCAGGAAGTAAAGCAATCAAAGAAGGATTTTAAGAAGGTTATTTTGTACTACCGGAATGTTACCTGTCCTGGTACACTACCAATTTTCCATACCTGCTACACAAAACAAATCTTCTAAAATGGCAACTACTTTATAACTCTGTGCTTGCTGAAGTCTTTAACCCAAAGAAATCTATGTCTCCTTACAAGGAATAAACCTGAAGAAAGCAATAGCACACAGAGATGTTTGGCGTGCTATTAATTCACATTGGAGACTTCAGGATACACTGAAACCATCTTGTAGAAAAGAATGTCTTAACTTTAGTAAAAGTGAATAACTTCACCTGCAAACAAATGGAATTTAGTCACAAACCCAGAATCATCTGCATCCTATGTATGAAAAAGGCTGACATTAAGATAATGAACGTGTTCTACTCCCTACATACCATCAATATTAATTTTGCTTATGTGCATGGACAGTAATTGACCACATTTATTAAATAAAAACTGAGCAAAGGCTGAGCTATGAACAATTCAAGCCAGAACCCCTTCCTTTACCAAGACAGAGACTCTTGACACACCAATGTCCTGGAGGTAAAAGGAGCTTATCTGTCATCAAGTCTGCCCTCCGCCTCATTTCACTGGAACGGAGGCGCTGTAACACCAGCCTTCCTGGCTGAAATCAAGTACCATACCTATTTTCTCGTAACAATGTGTTCTTCTACCACAGCAATTATTTAGCCTGAAGCACACTGTTGTGGAAAAGAGCTGGCATGGACTTCACACCCAGAGACATCTGTGCTCCAATTCCAGCTATCCCAAAGTTAAGTTATGTGACCCTGGGCACGCTGCTTAGTTTCTCCGGGCCCCATAACTCCTCCTTTAAAATATCGTCTAGTTTTAGTTTACAAACACAGACATCAGCTCAACCTAGAGAGTTCTTATAAATTCTGAGCCCTGAAAGTCTCGTAGATAGGTAACTTCATAATTTCTCTTCAACTTTAGTAAGTTTCACATTTATTTTGTTTAATTTTTTTTTATTTTAAAGATGTGGGGTACAATTCAGGGTTAGGTGTACAACTGTTCATGATGCAGGTACCCTTGTAGATGAAGTGTTTCCCTCTCTCCCCTGGTAGTTTCCCTGAACTGCCAATCCCGCCCCCTCCCCTGGCAGTTTCCCACTACTGCCAATCCCTTTCTTACAGTATTATGATAATTATTAAAGGTCCGCTTATGAGTGAAAACATAGAGCACTCTGTTCTTTGTTTCTGTCATAGATCACTGAGTACGATCGACTCCAAATCCATCCAAGTTGCTGCAGAGTCCCTATGTTTGTCTTTCTGTATGGCTGCATAATATTCCATTGTGTATATGTACCACAGTTTTTTAATCCAGTCCAACTTCGATGGGCAACATAGTTGGTTTCATGTTTTGGCTACTGTGAATAGAGCTGCAACAAACATACTTGTGCAGGTATTTTCTGGTAGAATAACTTGAGTTACTTCAGGTATATTCCTAATGAGGGATTGCTGGGTCATTCGGAAGGTCAATTTCTAGTTTTTTCAGAAATTGCCACACTGCCTTCCAAAGAGGTTGCACCAGTTTGCATTCCCACCGGCAGTGGAGAAGCGTTCCTTTTTCTCTGTATCCTCACTAGCATCTATTGTTTATTTGTTTGTTTTACAATGACTGAAGACAGGCTACCCTCCTGTTCCAGTACTCGCCTATGGTATCTTTTACATGAAAGTAGCAGTGAGGGTGCTCATAAAGATTAAATGAGATACATGTGTACAGTACATGTTGCCTAGGAGTGGATCAATAACGTTTTCTTCCTCCCGACTCACGCATCCACCTCCCTACCTCTCTGACCTAATCTCATGCCCCTGTGCACCTCGCTCCTGTGTCTTGGCCACAGTAGCCTAGTTCAATCCCGTGAATGCATCCTGCTCGTGGCCCATGCTGTTCTTTCCTTCTGGAATCCCCTCCTGCCTTCTCTTTGCATGGCTGACTCTTAGGGGATCAGATTCATGGCACCTGCACAGATAGGCCCTTTCTGACCCTCAAGGATAGTTTAGGTTCCTCCCACCTGCTATATTACCTCCATTCCCTCCTATAGCCTACTGTCCTTCTTCAAAATCCTTTCCTCAACACAATCTAAATATGTGTATGTTTGTCTGCTACCCTATTACTGTATACCTAGCCCTTAACCCACTACCTTGCACACAGTAGGAGCTTAATAAATACATGTTAAACAAATGAGTCAATAAATATTACGTTTCTTTAGGGAAGATTCTATCTCTTATTTGGTACTCAAGTGATACAGAGCTTTGCCATTAATAGATACTTAAAAGTTCTGTTGATTTACCTTAAATGACTCTCCCCAAGTCGCACTGCAAGTTAGGTCACTTGGTATCTGGTATCTTTTGTCTACACTAGAGCTGCTTATAATGTTAACCTGTTTAATTGTTTTCACACTTATTCTATTCTATAACTAGACGGGAGAAGGAGGACTACGACAGAGGTGAAATAAAAAATTTATAGTCAGCAGTATCAAGTTTGTAACAATAAACTCAAAATTGCAAGAAATTAGCTAGGTCCACGTTTAACATTTCTATAATGAAATGCTAATATATAAGGTTTGGCCACATTAGAATTATGGGGAAATATCTTGGGACAGTGGAACCCTGCTCAGCTGTAAAATACCAGGTCATCTGAAAAAGTCAACACTGGCTGTCCCAGCCTAGGGATGAATCTAGCAATGTGCTGAGGCAGGTCAGCCATGGGGACTGAGAGGTGGCACTCACTGCACTGAAGGGACTTCTCATACTGCTTCCTCGCCTCCTCCTACTCTTGCCCGGGGAGCCTCTATTGCAGAGCACTGGGCTGCAGATTTTTACCCACAATGCATCCATTCAGTCAGTGCTATGTCAGGAGATTGGAACACAAAGATGGACAAAACTTATTTTTTGCCCTCATGAGCTCACAGTCCAGCAGATGCAGAAAGAACAGTTGTTGCAACACAATAAGTGCAAGGACAAAGTGGTGCTCTGAGTGGGACAAGAAGGGACGATGAGGAGCCATGGGAGGGGAGGCTTGAGCTGGGTCTTAAGGTGAACAGAAACTTGTCAGGTGGATGGGGCCTGGGGCCTTTCAGGCAGAACAGCTTGTGCCTGGTTATGAGGGTATGGCCACATGGTGTATCTGGAGAGCCACTCACGGTTTGATATGATGAGTGCATGCCCTTATGTGGGGAAGGCAGGGACATGAGGCTGCAGAGCTGGGTGGGTGCAGACCAGGAAGTCCTTCGAGCACATTATGCACTTTGAACATTTCCCTGAGGCTCCTGGGAAGCCATGGCAGAATTTCAAGAATGGAGAACTCTATCAGATTCAGGTTCTGGAATGATCACTCAGGGAGCAGAGGACGGGCTGGTGGAGTGGGAGACAGAGCAAAACAAGCACCTTGGGCAGCCAACTGTGTCTGAAAGTTCTGAGAAAGGTGGCCCTGGTGGCCCATGGCTCACACCGAAGCGTTTTAGTACATCTGTGATGTAGGAGGAAGCCTCTTATAAACACCATCCTCTGTGTTCACACAGCATTATTTCCAAATAAACCTCTCTGTAGAGACTTTTCTGTCTCCCAGTAATTCTTTCCAAAGAAACATCCTTGTCTTTCCAAATGGAATGCAATTCCCAGCTAAATCTGTGCACAAAACTCAGCCAGGAAAGAGGGCTCAGCGGCAGCATGTTTAGATATCCTGAGCATGCTGCAGGTCACCACACATTAAACAAAAGAGCTTTAAGGATTTCATCCAGTTGGAAAGAGATACATTGATTACTTTGGATAGTGAAACAACTTTTGATATTTCACTTTTATCTATAAACTAAAATAGGATAAGATAAACCTGGACAAGTTCGTTTGGAGCAAATTGAGTTTTTTCCCATTGTTTTAGGATTAGGCATAATCGGAGTTGATAATCACACCAAATGAGTTTTGCCGTTTGTAGCTCACCAAAGAAATTCATTCCACCAAGAGTTCCTTCAAACTAAAATTTTACAACATTATCATCACCATCATTATACTATTCCTTTGGTTAATTCAGCCTATGTAGTAAAAATAAGCCAGGCTCGGTGGCTCAGTCTGTAATCCCAGCACTTCGAAAGGCCGAGGTGAGTGGATTGCCTGAGCCCGTGAGTTCCAGACCCACCGGGGCAACTTGGCAAGACCTCGTCTCTACAATAAATAAAAAATTAGCTGGGCATGGTAGCACACGCCTGTAGTTCCAGCTACTTGGAAGACTGAGGTGGAAGGATCACTGGAGCCCAGCAGGTTGAGGCTGCGGTGGCCAGGAGCATGCCATTGCCCTCCAGCCTGGGTGACAGAGTGAGATTCCAACTCAAACAATAATAATAAATAAAAATTAAAAAATTTAATTTTGATTATAGACATTATTTCTTACACAGATACAATGTGAATAAGTACTGATTTTCCCCAGTAGTTTTATTCAGATAGCACAATAATGAAATTTGCAAGAATTCAGAAAACATATATTTAATAAAATTCTTTCTGGGTAATGTGAAATGACACATGTTTTTGCACAAAAAATTTCAGACCCTATTATGTAAGGCTAGATCAATGAATGAATAAGCCAGTGGTTCTGAGGAACCACGGTACTAAGTAAAATAAGCAGAGCCTCGAAGTGCCTGCAGCAGCCAAGAATTCAGGGTCCCATTTCTCTTCATTCATGCCCCTTCCTCTTCCAGGAACACAATCAGCACCACCTCCCTCCCAGCATGCCACTGCCTGCTGCTCCTGGGGTTCGCTGGGGATGGGCATCTCCTCCAGGTCCTGGGCACTGCTAGAGCCTTGTGCCCAGAGCCTCCTGTCATGGAAGTGCCTCTCCAGGCCAGAGACCTGTTGACTGTCCTTCTCCAGCACAACTGTGAGCTGTGTGGAGGCCAGGCCTGTGTCCACCTCGCTTACTGAGGCTGGGCCAGTGTCCATCTCACTTACTGAGGCTGGGCCTGTGTACACCTCAATTATTGAGGCCAGGCCTATGTCCACCTCGCATACTCAGGGTGGACCTGTGTCCATCTCACTTACTGAGGCGGGGTCAGGGTCCACCTCACTTGGTGAGGTCAGGCTAGTGTCCACCTCACTAGAGGTCCAGCCAGTGTCCATCTCACTTACTGAGGCTGGGCCTGTGTACACCTCATTTACTGAGGCCGGACCTATGTCTACCTCAGTTACTCAGGCCGGGCCTATGTCCACCTCACTTACTCAGGCCAGGCCAGGGTCCACTTCGCTTACTGAGGCTGCGTTAGTGTCCACCTCACTACTGAGGCCCGGCCTGTATACACCTCGCTTACTGAGGCCGGGCCTGTGTCCACCTTGCTTACTAAGGCCAGGCCTGTGTCCACCTCACTTGCTGAGGCCAGGCCTGTGTCCACCTCACTTGCTGAGGCCGGGCCTGTGTCCATCTCATTTGCTGAGGCCAGGCCTGTGTCCATTTCACTTACTGAGGCTGTGCCTGAGTTCACCTTACTTTCTGAGGCTGGGTCTGTGTTACCTCGCTGATTGTTGCATCTTCAGGATCTGGTTTAATGCTTAGCATAAAGAAGATGCTCAAAAAAGACCTTCTTTCGCATCTCAGACACCTTAGAAGATATTTCCCTTATTTACATTTAATAGACACTCACTTGGCACTTACTATGTACTTGGCACTAATTGTTCTAAGTTTTAATTTTTACAAATATCAACTCCTCAGAATTATCAACCCTATTACAGAGAAAGCAGAGAGGCACAGACAGGTAAATTGCCCAAGGTTACAAAGTTGACAAGCAGTAAAAGCAGGATTTAAAGCCAGGCAACATAGATACAGAAGCTGTCCATGCTGGCACCCACTTCACAGTGCTGTCCTCTTGAACAGAAGGAGACCCGATTGCCTCTTGTAACAGTGTCACTTCCACGAGGTCACCTCTACAGGGTAACCTGTTCCACCCAAGCACAGCTGGGTTTTCCCTAGGGTGAAATAAAACTGCCTCCTTCGACTTCTATCTATTCTCTCCAGTTCTGCTCTAAGGGATGTCCTTGAAATAGTCAATTTTCTCTTCTACGCTAAAAACAACAACAAAAGAAACATAATCTTATTGTTACATGTAGATGTCACACACTTACAAACATTCTACAATTATTTGGGGTTTTTCTTTTCCCCTAAAGTGAGAAAAGACTCTCTTTCATCATTCTGATTTAGTGAGGCTTTGTAATTACTAGAAGAGGGTACATAGAGAAGTGTGGTTTTTCCAAAGTATATTTAAGGCAATTTTCAAAGTAGTTAGACAATAGCTGCATTCAGAACACCAAGTAGAGAGAATGGTTGCATCCAGGAGAGCTGGGCTTGATGCATGGGTCTAACAGTTACCATCTGTGCTTTCCACAGAGAAACCACACCATGCAGGGATATGCAAGGTAAAGATGCAATCAAGGACTTACAAAACAACACAGCAGGGACCTCATGGGTTTGATGAAATCCGAACTGTCTTGCCACTGTGTGTCCCAGCACACTGTGACCCTGGGCTGCAGCTTCACTGCCCTGCGGAGTGAGGCTGGGGGCCAAGGCCAGAACTTTTGTTAAAATTTGTTTTTTTTAACAATTTGACATATTACAGATAGACATTTTAAAACAGTTATTACAAGACACATCCCTCACCTATTTTTTCTTGAGTCAGAGTCTCACTCTGTCGCCCAGGCTGGAGTGCAGTGGCCCAATCACAGGTCATCAAAGCCTCGATCTGTTGGGTTCGGGCCATTCTTCCACATCAGTCTTCCAAGTAGCTGGAACTACAGGCACATGCCATATCGCCTGACTAATTTCTTGATTTATTGTAGAGAGGAGGTCTAGCCAAGTTGCCCAGGCTGGTCTCGAACCCATGGGCTCAGGCAATCCTCTCACCTCCACCTCCCAAAGTGCTGGGATGACAGGCGTGAGGCATCACACCCAGTCCCCCCTCCCTTTTTTTATTCAAGGTCTCACTCTGTCACCCAAACGGGAGTCAGTGCACAATCATGGCTCACCACAGCCTTGACCTCTGGAGCTCAAGCGATCCTTCTGCCTTGGTCTCCTGAGTAGCTGGGACTGCAAGTATACACCACCACTTCTGGCTAATTTTTTGGTTTTTTTGTAGAGACAAAGTCTCACTATATACCCTAGGCTAGTCTTGAGCCCCTTGGCTCAAGCAGTCCTCCCACCTTGGCCTCCCAAAGTACTGGGATTGCAAGTGTGAGCTACCATGCCTGGCACAATAGTCTTTCTTATTTATGAAAATTTCATTGACAAAAATAAGAAAAATAGAAACAACATTCAGCCGAGGCTAAGATAAAGGAAACACATCCCCAGGTCATTTAGAAGTGTACTTAGCACTGCTCTTTTCCTTCCATTTTCAGGGAAGTTTGGATAACATGTCACTAAGGATGTGTTCTCACACTTCTGGAGTTACAGAACTGTACAAAGAGAGTTGAGGGAATACCCAAAAGACAGAATTTGAAGCTGTAAGAGCAAGTGAGTAAAATGAAAGCAGAGGCAGAAGAGCAGGAAAATGCAGCCTTGCGGGGCCTGGCAGAGAGGAAAGGGGGTGGGTTCAAGGGTTTCAATTATTTTAAGCAATGTTGTTTTAGTTACTTTGACTTCTCAATTTCTATGAAAGAAGGGTAGGAGATACTTGTTTACTAAACAGGGGTCTAGGCTAGAACACCACAAGACACACGAATCTGGGGTAGAAACCCAGAACAGGCATCTGGAACACCGCTGACGCAGCCATGCCCAGAGTTTCAGCCAACCACTCTTGCTCTCTGTCTCATCACCCCTAAATAGGAACCCAGGGAAGTTTTTCAGTGGAAAGGACTGGGCCTGATCATGCCTTCAGGGGAGGCTATGAAGCATACCGAAGATGCTGAGAGGCGAGCCCGTGAAGCCCAGTGATTAAGAGTCCAGAAAACACCAGAAAGTCAGCTGAGGACCAGCAGAGCATTGAGGGACAGGAACTTAGGGCAGCAGGAATATATTTATAAGGGGCAGGACTTAGGCACTATCTAGACACTAAATTCATTGATCCTTTACATGAATAAAAGGAAGCAAAGTTAAAATCACCAATATCAAAAGCAGCTCTCAATAATTTTATTTTCCCTCCTGATCTCAATTCATTTGGAGCTTGCTATTTGGGGATTTAAAAAGGGGGGTGGGGGGAAACTAACTCAGGTGGGATGCATCTACGATGCACAATTGGCGCTTGGTATCCACAGATTCCACATCACAGATTCAACCAATCACAGTTTGAAAATATTTGGAAACAAACCAAGCAATAAATAAAACAGTAGTAAAAAATAATACAAGTAAAAAAGCAATACAGCATAACAACTCTTAGCACTTTCGCTATATTAGGTGTTAGAAGTAATCTAGAGCTGACAAAGTATATGGGAGGATGTGAAAGTTACAAGCAAATACTAAACCATTTTATGTCAGAGACTTCAGCAGCTGTGGATTTTGGTATCCATGGGGGATCCTGGAATCAATCCCCGAGGGATACCAAGAGATAATGGTATAAGAACTACAAAGATTTTTTTCTCCCTTGGTTGTATTTTCCTTACAAAAGTTAACATAAAGGAATTAGTCTCTTCTGGCAACAAACCTCACTAAGACCATAGATACAAAACAGCCACAGAAAAACCACAGTGCTCCTTCCTTCAGGGATGCCCTGGTTCCAAATCTCAGCCCTACTTGATCCCTCCTACCCCCCTTAGCCTAAATTATTATCCAATCAGTGGGCAGGTTTTGTTGATGCTACATCCTAAATATTTGCTACTGTCAAATGAACAGCAAGTAAAGAGAGATTCTATTGAAAACAATTACTACCATAGAGGAGTGAAGCTACTGGGATAGGGAGAGGCTCTGTTCATGCATCAACAAGCTCTCAAGGGCTAGAGAAGAATAAATGACGTTAGAAAGAAGACAGGTGGGAAAGAGAGATGTTAGCCGCTCAGAGAATGTTTTGCCTAAGGTCACCCTATTTTCTAGGAGAGACCCTTAAGGAATGGCTTCTACTCACTCTGGTTGGGAGTGGACCAAAGTTTAAGGAGATTGGGGAAAGGAGAGAAACGCAATCACAGGTTTGTTAACAAGCAAATCTTGTTCCCATTGGACAAAAGAGGTCAGCAAATCATATTATGAGATGAGTAATGGGGATTTGGAGGGTCTGTGT
Organism: Cephalopachus bancanus; assembly: GCA_027257055.1. Taxonomy (NCBI): domain Eukaryota; kingdom Metazoa; phylum Chordata; class Mammalia; order Primates; family Tarsiidae; genus Cephalopachus; species Cephalopachus bancanus. The sequence continues at coordinate 509,623 of JAPVLO010001036.1, read as the reverse complement.
CTGGCCTTGTCCTAGGCAGACAAGAAGAATTTGCCACTCTTCTCTAAGTCATGTGTGGAAGGGAGTTCTTTGCAGTAAACTGTTTTCCAGGACACAGAGGTTGGGGAGATTTCTCAACCTTTGCTGTTTTCCAGGACCCAAGGGTCAGGTAACAGTCCAAAGCGTTCCCTTCTTTCTGTCCTCAGTGTCATCCTCCCAGCCAGCTGCCACTTGCAGTCAGCCAGATGGTCTCTGCCTTTGGCCTCTTCCATTTCCAAATCTCCTCCAATCTGCCCTCAGAATTTTTCTCTGGCACACATCCAACCATGCTACTCTCCTCAAAATCAAAAAAATAAAAATAAAATTATAAACCAACCCTGTATTGACTTAAGATAATTCTCAAACATTCTCCCATTAAGTGCTAGATGAAGGACCCCTCTAAATACTAGGGATCTGTGTCCTGATCACTAATTGCTGCTCTAACCATAGAGGTGCAGAGATAGAGGTTTTTGTAGCAACCCTCATTGGCTGAAGTAGCTTCAAGTGTATGTAAAGAGAAGTGTCTCAAAAATGTTTTTTCACCCTTAATTTTTCCCCTTTTCCCCATTTTGGAAGTTAAGTAGTTAAGGACTAGAAAATTTAAAAGCAACAGCATATGCAGAGACATTTAGAAAGTCACTGCACAAGGACCAAAGAAAGATGTAGACTCAATACAGAGAAGACTTAAGAAGACCTTAAGTTAACACCTAATGCTGATGTATAGTACAGAGACATCATAAAATTTTTTTAAAAGGACAAAAACAGAAACAGCAAATGCTGATTAAGGAGAAGAATCTAATTAACAGAGGTATCATATTACAAGATCCAAATGTCCAATTTTCAACCTCACAAACAAATAAAAAACCACACAGAATATAAAGAAACAGGAAGTAACCCATTAGAAGGAAAAAAATAGACAGAAACTGTACCTAAGAAAGACCAGATGACAGACTTACTAGACAAAAACTTTAAAGTACATATCAGTTGGGCATGGTGGCTTATGCCGGCAATCCCAGCACTTTGGGAGGCAGAGGGAAGAGGATTTCCTGAGCGCAAGCGTTTAAGACCAGCCTGGGCAACTTGAAAAGACCTCATTTCTACAATTGAAAAAAAAAATTAGCTGGGCACAGCAACACATGCTTGTATTTCCGGCTACTTGGAAGGCCGAGGTGGAAGGATCACTGGAACCCAGCCGGTCAAGGCTGCAATAGCCATAAGTGTGCCACTGTACTCCAGCCTGAGTGACAGAATAAGACTCTGACTTAAACAAAATAGAAATAAAAAGCAAATATCCTCAAGTTGCTTAAAGAGCTGAAGGAGAATGTGGACAAAAATCATTAAAATGAAGTATATGACCCAAATGAAAATATCAATAAAGATATAGAAAATGTAAAGAAATCAAACATACATTCTGGAGATGAAAAGTATAATAACTAAAATAAAAATTTCATTAGAGAGATTCAAAAACAAATTTGAATAGGCAGAAGTTAAGGCAACTAAAAAAACTGAGTATGAGAAACAGAAATTAACAAGATTAAAGAAAAGTGAACAGAGTCTAAGGGACCTGTGACACACCATCAAGCAGACACAGAAGGAAAAAAAGAGAGATAGAAAGGAGCACAGAAATTATTTGGAAAAACAATGGCTGAAAGCATCCCACATTTGAAGGTAGTCATGGATTCATAAATCCAGAAGCTCAACAAACAACCCAGGGGGATAAACCCCACAAGAGACCCATAACGGAACATGTTATAATCAAACTTTCAAAAGGGAGAAACTTAAAAGCACCATAACAAGCTTGATATGTTCAAGGTATGCTCAAAAAAATTATCAAAGGATTTCTCAGCCAAAACTTTTCAGGCAAGAAGGCACTGAGATGATGTATTTAGTGATGAAAACAACAATCAACCAAGAATACTATAAAGACAAAACTGTCTTTCAAAAATTTTAGAGAAAATAAGTCATGCCCAGACAAACAAAAGTTGATGTGTTTCATTATCAGCAGATTTGCTCTATAAAAATACTAAAAGGAGTCCTTCGAGTTGAAATGAGAGTATTCCAGACAGCAACTTGAAAACATATGAAAATATAAAGTTCTCTGGTAAACATAAATATATAGACAAATACAAAAAAAATTATTGTAATTTTGGTTTGTCCCTTCACTACTTATTTTCTACATAGTTTAAAAGACTAATGCAAGAAAAACAATTATTAGTCAATGCTTTCGAATACACAATACATAAAGATGTAACATGTGCTATCAATAATTGAAAGGTGGTGAGGATGAAGCTATATAAAAACCAAATTTTTGTATGTTATTGAAGTTAAGTTGGTATAAATTCAAATTACAGTGTGAAAACTTTAGAATGTTAAGTGTACTTCCCATGGTAACTATGGAGAAAATAACTATAGAGTACACGAATGAAAATAAAAAAGGAATTTAAATATTTCAAGAAAAAAGTAACCAAACACAAAAGAAGACAATAATGCAGAAAATGGAGGGCACAACCCATGAGGTGCATAGAAAACAAACAGCAGAATAGCAGAAACAAGTCCTTCTTTACCAGTAATTACTTTAAATGCAAATGAGCTAAACCATCCAATCAAAAGACAAAGATTGCCAGAGTAGATTAAATAAAACATGATTCAAATATATTCTGTTTATAAGAGACTAATTTTAGATCCAAAGATACAGACTGAAAGTGAAAATATGGAAAAAGATATTCCACACAAAGAGTAACTAAAGCAGAGTGAGGTAGCTCTGTTACTATCAGACAAAATAGACTTCAAATCGAAAAAGGTTACAAGAGGAACATAAGAGCATTATATATTAATAAAGGGTTCTACAGAGCAAGGAGATATAACAATATAAACATTTATATACCTCATAATAGACCCTCAAAATAGATAATAAATAAACAGACAGGATTGAAGGGATAAATAGACTGTTCTAAAATAATAGTTCAAGACTTCATTAGCTCAGTCTCAATGAGGGATAGACTCCCATACAGAAAATAAGTAAAGGGATAAAGGAATTTAAAACACAGTAAACCAATTCAGTCTAATAGACACATACATAACACTCTATTCAACAACAGAATAAACATTCTTCTCAATTGCACATGGGATATTCTCTTGGATAGACGATATGTGAGGCCACAAATCAAGTCTTGGTAGATTTAAAAAAACAAATATCATATAAAGCATCTTCTCTAACCATAAGTGGACAAAATTAGAGCTCAATAACAGAAAGAAAACCGGAAAATTCACAAATTTGCAGAAAATAAACATACTGTTAAACAATCAATGGGTCAAAAAGGAAATCACAAGAGAAATTATAAAACGTTAAGAGACAGATTTAACTGAAAACGCAACATAGCCTAAGAGGAAAATTTACAGCTATAGTTGTTTATGCCAAAAAACAAGAAACATCTCAAATCAACAACCTTGACTTTACAACTAAAAAACTTAGAAAAAGAAGAACAAAGTAAACATAAAACTAGCAGAAGAAATTAAGTAATAAAGACTAGAGTGAAAATAAATTAGAGAAAGAAGAGAAAAACAATAGAGAAAATCAATGAATCAGGAGTTGGGTTTTCAAAAAGATTCACTAATGAAGAAATCTTTAGATTGACTAAAAAAAAAAGAGAATACTCAAATTGCTAAAATCATAAATAAAAAGGACATTATTGCTGACTCTAGAAGGACTATAAGAAAATATTATGAACAATTGTATGCCAACAAATTGAAAAACATAGATGAAATAAACACATTCTTAGAAACACAAAACCTACGAAGACTGAATCACAAAAAAATAGAAAATCTGAATAGACATAACTAGTACGAAGATTAAGTCAGAAGTCAAAAACCCCTTGACAAAGAAAGCCCTGGACCAGTTGGCTTCACTAGTAAATTCTACCAAATATTAATATTTAAAGAACTATCATCAATTTTTCTCAAACTTTCCCAAAACACTAATGGAGGGAGATGTGAACATTTCCTAACTTACAGAAAGAACTGAAAACGAAGAAGTAAAATTATCTCTGTTCACAAAGGACATGATCTTATATGTAGAAGACACTAAAGATAGTTTAATGTGTCCACTGGTGGATGATTGGATAAACAAATTATTGTATATATACGTATATACAATGAAATATTATTTACCTTTAAAAGGAATAAAATTCTGATACATGTATGTATGAACCTTAAATACATTATGCTAAGTGAAATAAATCAGATAAAAAAGGACAAACACTGCATGATTCCATTTATATAAGATGTTTAGTCAAATACATAGAGGTAGACAGTAGGACAGTGGTTACCTATGGGGTGGTGAGAGGCAAAAATGGGGAATTATTATTTAATAGGTATAGAGTTTTAGTCTGGGATGAAAGCAAAGTTCTGGAGATGAATAAGGATAATGGTCTCACAACAATATGAATATACTTAATACCACTGAAATATATACTTAAAAATGGTTAAATTTTGCATTGTGCATATTTTGCCACAATTTAAAAAATAAGCAAAATAGAAGATGGTGAAGTTACATCTATAACATATTCAAGAGAAGAAAAAAAGGTTTTATGTTTGACTAAATTATCCTTTTAATATACAGGCAACAAGACAGTTTAAATATGGAAGATATTAGGGAATATGATTTCTATTAGTGCTTCTGGAAGATATCACTAGAGGAAGGGCACTACAGTAAGACAGATAGTATTGGGCATTAAGTTTGTGTAGGTCTAAAACATAAAGAGGATAAGGTGACATAGCGGTTCAACAATACATGCTCTGACAACGGAGAACACTGGAGAAAGAAGGGGCGCATGAGGCCAGAGGTGTAATACACTTTCAGACTGCTCGACATATAAGAACTGTGAGTCAAAGGATATAATTTAACTTCAAGAAATCAAGTAATAGAAGTACATACAAATTTAACAATACAAAGACAAGCATCAATTAAGATAATATTATTGAAGTTGGGCACAGCTACAGGAAGGATCACTTGAGCTCAAGAATCACTTGAGCCCAGGGATTTAAGGCTGCATTGTACAACAATCACAACTGTGAATAACCACTGTACTACAGACTGGGCAACATAGTGAGACTGTCTCTTAAAATATTATTAAATCTGGTGTGAAGGGGTGGAGGAGAAAACATCTTTTTCTTTGCTTAAAGTGGGACACAAGTAGATAATGTCCTTGGGAAAGAATAAAAACTATACTTATTTAAAAAATTAAAATGATAATGGTGATAATTTGAACAAAAACAAATACTGCTAAAAAGTTAGAGCAATCAGATCATATATAAAAGACTTTTTAAAAACTACAGCAATAAAAAAATGATATGGGGGAAATAATCACAGAAACAGAAGAAATTTTTTAAAACTATAAATTCTGTGTAAACACATTTGAAGAGCAGATTTGATGGATAATTTTATGGGAATATAGAATCCACTAAACTCAATCCCAGAAGAAACAGATTTAAACATATTTTGTTCATAGAAGAAATAAACAGTAGTACCAAATCTTACTCTTATTCTACATTCTCCAAAATCTTAACACCCAAGTGGTTTAATAGGAAATTCCTATCAAACATGTAAAGAAAAGATTCTACTGCTATTTAAGTTTGTTCCAGAACACAGTAAAAAGGGATAACTACCAAATTAGTTTTATGAAGCAAGTATAATATCGACATCCAAATCTGGCAGACTGCATTTGAATACACATCAAAGGAAACAATGGACTATTTTTGTTTATCAATATCAATGCCACAATTACAAACAAATTAACACACAAAATGATAGAACATAACAATGTGGGGTTTATTCCAAGAATGCAAGGACAATTTAGTACCAGAAAATTTATTTACATTAAAAGGTCTAAGAAAAAAGTGTATGATCATCCCTGTAGATTATTAAAACACACTTTTCAAAATTCGACAACCATCATTAATAAAAATACCCAATAAAGGAAGTAACTGGTATATATCCTTAACCCAATAAAATATCTCTAGTCTAGTTTAAAAAGTTAACTTCATCCTTATCACAAAACACTAAAGTAATTTCAAACAAACCTGTAAACAAGGAGGTTGATCACCATTATTGTTATTATTTATTATGGGCATTCTTGCCATCCGGGGACTATGACAACACAATTAGACAAGAGAAAGATATGAAGATGTAACATTTGGAAAGTACAAGTTTTAGTTAGTATTAATATAATCCCAGAAAACTACTATAATCAACTAAAAAGACTCCTAAAAAAGAAAGTTTAGTAAATTAGCAGGGTAAATAAATGAAACACAGACAACTATTCACAGATAACTGCCAGTTAGAAAATATAGTGGAAGAAAAGAGTCAATTTACAATACTTAAGTACCTAGAAAGATGCTTAAGAAATGTATAAGACTTACATAAATAAAAATTTAGAACGTTACTGAGAAATACAAAAGAAGAGTTAAGCAAACTAAAAGATTCAAAATATTCCTACAGAATAATTAACATCATGAAGATCCCATTTCTAAATGACTTTTATACATTTATCATGATCCCAATAAAAATAACAAAAAGCTGACTTTGATGTTCTTGTAGAAAATATGACAAACAAAAAAGAACAGCAATGAAGTGTGATAATGTGGGACTCAAAAAATTATCTCCCAAAATACAGTGTTTTGGCATGCTGAGTGACAATAACTAAAAAGTCTCAGAAATAAGACTCAAAATCAAGGTCTTTCTCTGGCCTTCCTTTGTCGTCTTCCTTATCTTCTTTCTTTTCCTGAAGCACCAGGAGTGACTTTCTGAGCAATTTTCTCATATGAAAAGGGAAGCTTCTTTCCAAAAGAAACACAATTGTCTTAAGACCCCTCCCTAGAACTCACATTAAAAAAAACATATGAAAGGCCAAGTGTGGTAGCTCACACCTATAATCCCAGCACTCTGGGATGCTGAAGCAGGAGGACTGGCTTGAGCCCAGGAGTTCAAGATGAACCTAGGCAACATAGTAAGACCTCATCTCTACAAATATTTTTTAAAAATTAGCCAACTATGGTGGCTCAGGGCTATAGTTCCAGATACTCGGGAGCCTGAGGTAGAAGGATAGCCTGAGCCCAGGAAGTCAAGCCTGTGATTAACTGTAATCATGCCACTGCACTCTAGCCTGGGTGACAGACTGAGACCCCAACTCCAAAAAACAAAAAGAAAAAAATAGGAAAGATTAACTACCCAAGAAGAGAAGAGACTGGGAGTCATCATTACCACACATAGACTTTTCCTCTATTTTTCTGAGGAAGCTTTGAGAGATTACCTGAGAGTCTTTATCTGCATCTAATTGTACCTTCGTTCAGAGTGAATTTCTACCTCTCATCTTCCTACCACCTCTCCCAGATCTCAAAGAAACAGGCCATTGTTCTTTGGACTCATTCCCTTCCCTGAAAATCATTGACTACTATAACCCTCATGACCCCTCCCTCTATGAAAAAGTGTATATAAACATCTAGACTTCACTGGGTTATTGGGTAATCATTCTCTGGCACTTGCTCCATGCTATGCCCATTAATACATTTGTATACCTTTTTTTTCTTGTTAATCTGTCCATTGTCAGTTTGTTTTATAAACTCAAATGACCAAACCCTAGAAAATTATTTTCATCTCTACAACTGACCTACCAGATATTGAAATATATTATGAAATTTCAATGATTAAAATAATGTAGCACAAGTACATAAAGAGACATACCAATAAAACAGAATAGGAAGTTCATAAATGGACCAAATACTTATGGAAATTAAGTGCATGCTAAGCAGATATCTCAGCTTAGTGAGGAAATGATATAAGCAATGTTGAACCAACTGGGTAGCCTTCTGAACCAAATACAAATAAAATAAAATTAAGTTGCTTCATAGCTGATATGATATACCAGGATAAATTCCAAATGGCCTCAAGATTTAATGTAAACATTAAAACCCATAAAAGTACTAGAAGAAAAAATAACAGAATACTGTCATGGTATGGGAAAGAGTTTTCTAACCATGTTATTAAATCCAAAAGAAAATTAAAAATTGACAAATAAGGGCAAGGCAAACCTTAACCAACCAACCAACTATACAAGCACAACACCCATAAGCAAAGTCATAAACCAAACAACAAAATGGAAAAAAAAATTTACAACTTATTTCACGGAGAAAGGTCTAATTTCCTAATGCATAAAGATAAAGAGCTCGCCGGGCTTGGTGGCTCAGCCTATAATCCCGTGCTTTTGGGAGGCTGAGGTGAGTGGATTGCTGAGCAGGCTCGGTGGCTCAGCCTGTAATCCCGTGCTTTTGGGAGGCTGAGGTGAGTGGATTGCCTGAGCCCGCGGGTTCGAGACCCGCCTGGGCAGCGAGACCTCATCTCTACAATAAAGCAAAAAATCAGCCAGGCGTGGTAGCGCGTGTCTGTAATTCTGGCTACTCGGAAGGCTGAGGCGGAAGGATCGCCGGAGCCCAGCAGGTCGAGGCTGTGGTGGCCGGGAGCGGCCACTGCACTCCAGTCTGGGCGACAGAGTGAGACTCCAACTCAAAAAAAAAAAAAAAAAATAGAAAAAAAAAGATAAAGAGCTCTTAGAAATTGATAAGAAAAAGACTACCATGGAAAAGAAAAATTGGCCAATTAAACATAAACATATGAAAAGGTATGTTCATGACAAAAAAGTCACTCATAATAAAACGTGCAAATTAAAATTATATCAAGATAGCAGCTTTCAATTACCATGTTGAAAAAAATTCAAATGTCTGATAACATACTTTGCTGGTATTCAGAAAAGACATTCTCAAAAATTGCTGGGGTGTAAATCAATATATTGTGCTTATCGGGCAATTTGCAAGTAAAGCAATGAATATATATTCAGTTTTTTTTGAATCAGGGTCTCATTCTGTCATCCAGGCTAGAATGGAGTGGCACAATCATGGCTCACCACAGCCTCGAACTCCTGGGCTCAAGTGATCTTTCAGCCTCAGCCTCCCAAGTAGCTAGGACTACAGACGTGTACCTCCATGTCCAGTTAATTTTAGATTTTTTTTTTGTAGAGACAAGGTCCTGTTCTGTTGCCCAGGCTGGTCTTGAACTCCTAGGCTCAAGCAATCCTCCCACCTTAGCCTTCCCAAGTACTGAGATTAAAGGCATGAGCTACCATGCCTGGCCCTGTATATGTGCAAAATGACACATGCACTTGGTTATTCATTATAGCATTGTTGGTAATAACAAAAGATTGAAAACCTAAATGTCCACAATAGAGGAATGGTTCTACAATGATATATTCACTCAACAGAACACTGCCAAGCAGCTATAAAACTACCTCTTAGACAGGCACAGAGAAGAGGCACCCTTTGTATGAATGGGGTGAAATCCCCATGATCTATTGTTATGTGAAAAAATTCCAGTGAGACTAGTACACATGGCATTCTACTTATTGTGTTCAAAAGGTGGGAATAAGAAAATCTATTATATTTGCTTGCTTATGCATAAAGAAACTCTAGAAGGATACATGAGACTAGGCTTGGAATGAGGACAATGTAAATGAAAGATGGGGTGGGAGAGTTTTCACTGTGAACCTTTTTATATATTTAAAAACTTCTGTGCCATATGAATATACTACCTATTCAAAAATTAAATTAAAAAGGCCAAAAAAACCTTAAGATAGTCATGTTTTATGTCTTGCTTTACCATAGGGTCTACAAAATGTAGTTCTTTTGTGATCTCATTTCTTGATTTGGGAAAGTCACAAGGAATATGATCCTTTTGTTATCTCAGTGGGGGAGTGGTCATGGGGACCTATCCTTGCAGTGTGAAAATGGGGAGAGATTTCTGCTCACTGTGCTGGAGTACTTCTCCAGGGTCTCCTCTGCAATCACATGCCCCACTCTCCCTCTGCAGGAAGGCTGTGGCCTTGGTCTTGGTTTGGTTTTTGCTGTTCTAGGGGCATGTGACAGCTTGAAGAAGGTTGATCTGTAACTGACATAGAGATGTTATATGGGTTCCTCAACAGTGAAAGGCTACCACCTTGTGGATGGTACACATCTCTAGTCAAGTGTCTCAGTCAGTTTGGGCTATCAAGGAATAGCACAGTCTGGGTGGCTTCAACAGCACTTGAGGATGCCCTGTGAGGAAAAGCCACGAGGATGGGAGGAATGTGCTCACTGACATGGCGTTTCCTTTGTGTGAGCCTGCAGGCACAAAGGGAGTGCTTGTGTCTTTTCCTCTTCTTATAAGGGTACTAATCCCATCACCCTCGGGACCACATCTAAACCTAATCACCTCCCCAAGGTCTCACCTCCTAACAGCATCACATCGGGGATTAGTGCTTCAACACATGGATTTTGAAAGGACATAAACATTCAGCTCATCGTTCTAAGGATTTGGATTTTGTATAATACTGTTCATGATAATTTGACCCTTTTCTTTTGACAATGCATTTTAAAAACCTGAAGTTGATTCAATCTAAGGACTACACACCAGATAGTCTGTGTGTTCACTGACAGACTCATTTCAGACAAATGAGAGTCTTTCCTATTCTTTTTAACTGGAGTCTCACTCCATTGCCCAAGTTAGAGTGCAGTGGCATGCTTACTGCCACCCCAGCATCGACCTGCTGGGCTCAAGCGATCCTTCCGCCTCAGCCTTCCAATAACTGGAACTACATGCAGTATGCTACCATGCCTGGCTAATATTTATTTATTGTAGAGATGAAGTCTCACCATATTGCCCAGGCTGGTCTCAAACCTGCAGACTCAGGCAGTCCTCTCACCTTGGCCTCCCAAAGTGCTGGTATTACGGGGTGGAGCCACCGCCTCTCCTATTTCTATAGCCCTTTCTTTTTTCCAGGGCTTAATAGCTCTCAGTGGGATGGGAATTACTTATTTTCCAGCCATAAATATTAGTGATCATCTTTCAGCACAAGTGACATACAAATGTGGTGAGGAACATGCACCTGGAGACCTTGTGAGAGGTGAGCTATGAGGTGGGTCCAGACCATAGAGTAGGCTGGCATTGGCTGACACTTGAAAGTCAGGGGAGGAGCCGGGTAGGCCAAGATTTCTGTTACAGAAAAGGAGTTGGGCAGGCAGGGCCTAAGGGTCTCTGGCAACCAAACAGCAAGGGTCAGAGAGTAAGTTCAGGGGCTGGGGCTCCAGGCCATCAGTACCGGTAGGTGTCAGTAGCAGGGCATGACTTGGAGGAGCAATAACCAGCCAGGCTGTGGCCAATCACCAGCGCTCAGGTAGAAGAGATGGACTGGGTGAAGACCTAGGGAAAAGGGCGGAAGAGAGCTTCCCAGGCACCTCTGAATTTCCCCGCATCCCCCAGGAACACCAGGCTCTCTAACTTGCCACATTATTATGCTTGTGTTTCCAAAGGCCACAGGCGGGTCAAGGTTCCTTGACGCCAATTTAAGTAGCCGTCCCTCAGTATCCATGGAGGATTGGTTCCAGGAACCCTGAGGATACCAAACTTCTCTGATGAAATGCTCAACTAATAGTGTTGTATTTGCATATCACCTGTGAACATCCTCCTGTATATTTTAAACCATCTCTAGATTACTTATAATACGTAATGCAATGTAAATAGTTGCTATATTATGTTGCTTTTTTTACTTGTGTTATTCTTTATTGTTGTATTGTTATTTTATTTATTTTGAAAATTTTCAACTTCCAGCTGGTTGAATCCGCAGATGTGGGACCTGCAGACATGGGAGGCTGACTGCACTTGCTGTGCGAGGATTCTTAGCACAGTCTCCTCATTGATGTTTAAATCCATTTAATTTAGTTCTGTTCTATTTAGCCTTAACTGAACTAAGAACAAAGTTGCTCATCATGTCTTATATATGAGTCAGCTGTGGACTTAAGAAGCATATTTCAGTTAGTTCCTTAGTCATTTCTTGTCCAGAATTTAAGAAATGTACTTTGGCCCTCCATGACTGGTCTTATTTTTGGCTCTTTAGAAACAATGTTTGCCTTCTCTCTTTGTCATGTTTTCCATGACGCTTTTAAATTCTAGTTATGACAAGTTATTCAACAAGGTACAAAGTGTTTTTTTCTTTGAAGATAATAAATTGAAAGTAATACATTTCTGATTAAGAAGCCTCTATTCTCTTTCTTTATAAGACAAGCATTAAAATTTTAAAGTCAGAGCATAAATAAGAAGTGCTAATGAAAATATCACCAAGTAAGAGTTTAGATTTTAAAATGTTGCTAATCTAATAAGAAATATAGGGTGAATGTGAAGGGTTGAGCGGCTCAGATATGATCTGTTCTATGCCTTTGAAATTTCCCCAAATTTCACATAATGATGGCTTCTGATTCATTTTGGCCAGTGATGACTGAAGTTAAAAAACAAAATCAAACTTGAACAAGTCCACTTGGAAAGCAACCTCTCTGAAGCCTGTATTAATGGTTTCTCTAATCAAAGTTATTTATGTTTGGAGTATTAATACTGCGGCATTTCTCTTGTAAGACAGATCTGGTTTCAATCTGTGTTTCTTCAGTTTTTATCAGTGTTGGCCTAGATTTCCAAAGCTGAGCTAAAATGGAAATATTCTCTCCCCCCTTAACCCATCTGTCTCCTTTTATTTACATAATATAACATCTTCTTCCTTGAAGAAGTATAAGGTTGTTTTTTTTTTAAAGGAAAAATGGAAGTAAAATAAATGGAAAGCTTTTGGTCGCAAATGAAACATAGGATCTTCCCTTCAGATTTATACCCAGCCAGCCCTTGCTACCGTAGTAAAGGAAATAAAAATTAGACCATTTCTATAAGATGCGCACTACTTTAGAATTACATTTCATTTGTCAAGTAATGCGCATCTTATAGACTCAGTGACACCCCCAAAAGACAGAATACAGGAATCTTTCTGATAACCTGCTAATGATGGCTTCCTTATTCCAAAGTGAGGAAATGAACCTCGATAATTACTTTGCTAAGTACCAACATGGGAGGGGTTTACAATTATGCAGACTCTGTTGTTGTTACTGCTGCCAACAGAATAATTTATCAAATTATGGTGTCTTATTGAGGAAACTAAAAAGCACATTACCAGTAAGAAATGATTTCTAAAGAAGATTTAATTACTACTATATGTGTTTTTAATGTTGGCTGAAAATACACAAGAAGACAAGCTAAAGTGGCATGTGTCAAGTCCTCATTTAGGCTGTCAGCCATATAGCATATTTAGAAAGGCATAAAAAATTAAAAAAGGACCAAGAGGTAAAAGTAGATTCTCTCATTATCTCAAAATAATTGTAGCATTTGCTGGTGAGGTTAAAGTTTTTGCAGACAGGTATTTAACAAAGATAGTTCTGTAGACTTCAGGGGAGGGGACAGGTGACAAGCTCAGTGTGTGGTGTTAATCTGGTTGTATTCTGATTGTGCACACCTGCATTTTTATTTATCCATTCTTATATTTCCAGGCCATCAAGACTTTTTACTTCTTTCTAAATCTATTAAAAATGAACCCCCCCCCCAAGCCCAGGTATTGTCCACATGTATTTACCCTTGTGAAGGCAGCTATACTCCAGTAACCCGCAGGTGTCTCTCCACATCTCCTCTGTCTTCAATGAGCAAGTACTCATCAGCTATTGATCAGACCAACTCAATGGAATAAATGGCTTTTAGGATAAAACTGACCTCTCAGACACAGGGGACAGAAGCCTAATTATTTCCCCTATGATCACAGCTTCTTATTACAACACAACAACACAAATATGTTGTAATAAATGACAGAATTTTTGGCTGAAGGAGAATCATTAAAGGGATCTTTTTATTTTTTTTATTTTTCATTTTATTTTATTTTATTTTTTTGAGTTGGAGTCTCACTCTGTCGCCCAGACTGGAGTGCAGTGGCCGCTCCCGGCCACCACAGCCTCAACCTGCTGGGCTCCGGCAATCCTTCCGCCTCAGCCTTCCAAGTAGCCGGAATTACAGGCATGCGCTACCACGCCCGGCTGATTTTTTGATTTATTGTAGAGATGAGGTCTCGCTGCCCAGGCGGGTCTCGAACCCGCGGGCTCAGGCAATCCACTCACCTCAGCCTCCCAAAGGCGTGGGATTACAGGCTGAGCCACCGAGCCCGGCTAAAGGGATCTTTTTAAGCAAAGGAAAAACTGTCGCTTCTTGTGGAAACAATGGTCTCGGCTGCTTTTCCATTTCCCATTAGCAGTCAAATCTGCTTCTGGACAGAAACCTTTTTTTGTTCTTTGGCCTGAAGTATATTAAAATCAAGTTTTCTTTAAAAATAGAATTTGAAACAATTCCTCAGATGTGCAGGTGCTGGACTATGTGAGGACAGGGGAAAGGGGCATTTCAGGTGTCATTTCAGATACCTGTATCACAGGACACAACTAACATCTGTAAATGTGACACTGACTAGGGAAAAGGCAGAAAACACAAAGTTAAGATCATGAGACAATTCAGATCAAGAAAGGAGGAATCGTTATCCTAAGTGCTGTCGGGAAGGGACACAGCAAACTCACTGAGAAGTTTAAAGTTAAGTTTGCCTGTTGATGAAACAAAGACCAGGGAGGAGAAAAGTCCCTCAAGACACAAAGCACATCACCAAAAAAGGTGATGAATTGCAGGTTTCAGATTTATGGTGCAGAAAGTAAATTTTCATAGCATCTGATTTTAATGTCTGTTTTGTCAAAAATCAACAAGATTAATCATGTTTCTCTTTTGATTTGTGGAATGATATGCAAAATAGTTTCCAAACAGGACCGTGCTAGGAGCCCTGGTGTTTTTTGGCCATAAACCCTTTGTAGGAATCTGTGGGAACACGTGTGGTTTCTCGTGGGTCTGCACAAGTCTGTCAACACTCTGTGCCCTCACTCTCAGTGCTACCTTGTCCCCTTGCTCCATCTTTAATCTGCTCTCGGCACCTCCCCTCTGCTCTCCTCTCACTTTTCCATTCCATGGGGCAGCCAGAGCTTCCATGGCTGTGCAGTTCCTCTGCTCTGAGCCTTCCTTTCCTGGCCTGATAGAGCAGAGTGACCAAGCAGCTCACCTGTACACACACTCAGTCTTCTAACGGGAATCAAATCAGCAAAGCTTCTGCAGTCACTGCTTGCAGGGCCCCTGCAGGGCCCGTTCTGATGCCAGGAGAAATGCCCCAGGCTGGACTGACTTTCAGTGAGGACCTAGAGGCAGGCACTGGCAGGCAAACACCAGCCCACTGGCAATGAGAAGCAGCTTTTTAAAGTCTGAACAGTGAAGGAAGATTCATTTGATCCCTGCCTGTGCCAGTTTTCTCTCCTTCCAGCTTCCTGCATTGTCTTGCTCTTCCCCCAACTTGTCAGCTACAATTGCCTGGAACCCAATCTTGTGCTGACTCAGATGCAGTGTGTAAAAAACGTTACGTTAAACACTTCCTTCTTTTGCAAGATGATAAGGAGCTGTGCTCTTCTCCTGATCCTTCAACTTCCAGGAAATCCCCGAATTCCTTCTCTGGGTCTGGCACTATCTTTTCACTCTGCTCATGCCCTTGGTAGTACCAGCCCCAGCCTTGCACAATGAACACCTACTGCTCCTCAGCGTGTCCTCAGACCTCCCTGACTGGTCCAGTGCTCCTGCCATCCACTCTCGGGGTGCCATACTGCCTACTCTTCAGAGGAATTCTCACAATTCTAATTTCACATTATTTTCCATGTTTCTGATCAGTCTGCCTCTCCCACTGTATGTTCAAGAGGCAGACACAGCTTCCAATTTTGTCCACCACTATTCCCAGACATGACACATACTAGATACGTATTAGACAACCAAAAATATTTGCTGAAGGACAGAATGAGTAAATGATATTTGTTCGTTTCTCATGGTGCGCTTCCTCAACCATTTTCTCTCTGACTTGGTACCAAGGCTTTCCTGGTAGAGAGAAGAAGGATACTCAGTTTTCCAGTGACCAGCCTGAGGGCAGGCAGCCTGGACAAGTGGCCTGTAGAGGCTGTGACAATGAGAAGACTTTTCTGCAAGTCCAAGGCCAAAAGGCCAATGTGATTGTCAGCCAGAGGCTTCATTACTCTGGGTCTCAATTTTCTCTTTGGCAAAAGAAGCTCAATATTTTCTGCTCTTTCTGCCTCATATGGGGCTGTTGGTTGACAAAATTGAATTTTAAAGATACTGTTTAAAGACAATGATTACAAGAACATGATGCATCCTTAAAATAAAATACTTTATGGCACTTCTCTGTCATCTCTTGAGATTTCACAAATGTGCAATTTCATGCACATTGATGAATCCTCTAGAATGCGCTCTTTCTTTTTTAAAGACTTCTTTTCAAAAAAGCTACATTTTCAATAAGTAGATCATTCATCCATCCATCCATCCATCCACCCATCCAACCATCCATCCATCCTCTAAGCAAATTGTTACTGAGCACACAATTACACAAGCAAACATAATGGGAAGAATGGTAATGTCTTGAGAGGATAAACAGAGGCTATGCCAGTAGAAAAGGGTGGTAAGCCACGTCTGCGCTGAGATCCAGATCTCAGTTGGCAGGAGATGGCCTGGTGAGGTATGTGCAAGCATACAACAGCTGATGACAAAAGGTTTTGTTAAGAAAACTTGACTTTATCCCCAGAGCAATGGGGAAACTTTGAAGACCTTCAAGCAGAAACAGTACATGATTACATTTGACTTTCAAAAACATCACTGTGGCTTGCAGTGTGAAAAAATGATTAGAGCAATGGTGGAAACAGGAAAGATAATAGAACTGGCCCTTGTAGTAATCAAGTGAGAAATCTTGGTGGCCTAGATTCAGGCAGTCACAGTAGGTACGGAGAGAAGTAGATGGACATAAGAGATGATGGACAGAATCCAACGGACTCAAAAACACTAGGATGATATTGACAAAAGAAAGGTCATTGCTATTATTCTGGTTTCTGACTTCTTGGTGGAAGAGGATGCTATTCATTGACAGATATCAGAGAATAAGACAAGGTCTGTGGGGAGGAAGGATGATGTGGGAAGTGCTTGAGGACAGACAAATGGAGTGTCCAGACAGCAGCTGAACTTATGGGTTAGGAACTCATGAGAGAGATGGCTCCTGGAGATAGAGGTAGATTTCAAAGTATTCCTCACAGATGTTGCTTGCCAAAGCCATGGAGTAGATGACATCCTCCAGAGGGAATGTGTCGAGGAGCTGAGGTCCGGAGAAAGGACAGGACTCTGAGTACTCAAACTGTAAATTATGGAGTTCAAGGAGGGGCCGGCGATGTGGGAGGAAAGCCAGGAAGACATTGTTCCTATGAAACTTCCAGGAGGAGGGAGTAGGTGGCCTGCCACAGTCAGCACCGCCAGAGATAAGACCTAAACCCAGAGGTCCTTCTCATCACTGTGCCAAAAATGTGGAATTTGAAGGTCTTGATCCCAGGAGCGATGTGGGTAGGAGTGGGGGAGAGGGACTGGGGAAGGTCACCAGCAGTGCTTCCCTTTATATTGCGTCCTCTGGGAATCTTGGTTGACCTCTCCAGCCAGAAATAACCACCAACTCCCAGTATTTACTGAGTCACTACTGTCTACATTGTGCACCAGGAATTTAAAACAACATGAAGTATGGTCCTTGAGGGGAGAGAGCATTTCCATAAAAATAAATGACGACTCGGGACTTGGTGCAGGCTTCACCAAACGTCCTGCGATTGTTACAGAAGATAAGTGCTTGGCTGAGGTGGTCAGGGCAGGCCCCACCCAGCAGGGCAGGGCACAGCTCAGGAGAACAGAGGAAAGAGAATATTCCAGGAAGGGCTATCACTGTATTCAGGGTGTGGAAGTGGGATTCAGCCTGGAACAGACCATGTGTTTAGAGAAGAGAACTCTTCTTAGGGGAGCACCTGGGAGAGGCCAGATGGAGGAGGCCCCTGAGAGATGGCTGGAATTTCAGGCCTCACCTTGCAGACACTGGGAAGTCAACTGGAATGGTTACTCCTTGGGAACCATTCTGCTCTCATCTGTGTAATCGTATCTGTGTGACTGTGGCTATAATTTCTTTGAAAGCAATTTGCAGGTAAAGGCCATGTCTTTTTTATCCTTTGATGGTTCCACAGGAACTAGTTCAGTGTCTCTAACTCAAATATTTTTCACATGGAGGAAACTGCAAAGATGCTTCTGTGGCTCAGGAAGGCCAGGAATGGAGCCCATATCTCAGCTAGAACCACTGAGCTGGTGGCCACTGCACTTGGTTTTTTTTTTTTAAATTTTTATTTTATTTGAGTTGGAGTCTCACTCTGTCGCCCAGACTGGAGTGAAGTGGCCGCTCCCGGCCACCACAGCCTCGACCCACTGGGCTCCGGCGATCCTTCCGCCTCAGCCTTCCAAGTAGCTGGAACTACAGGCGCGCGCTACCACGCCTGGCTAATTTTTTTTTTTGATTGATTGATTGTAGAGATGAAGTCTCGCCTGCCCAGGCGGATCTCGAACCCGCGGGCTCAGGCAATCCACTCACCTCAGCCTCCCAAAGGCGTGGGATTACAGGTTTTGTCGGGAGCAGTGGAGTGTGGCGCTGCAGACTCCCAGTCTCAGGAGCAGCTATCCTTGTTCACGTCATCATTTTTGAATTGGGCTTCTTGTCTTCTGTAAGTCTTCATTAAATACTCTTTGGCTATTTACTACTGGTCAGGAACAGGGAAAGATGCTGGCTGTGATATACTTCCTGCCTGCTAGCTGCTTTTAAGGAGGAGTGGGAGTTGCCAGCAAGCAAATAGGCAATTTTAACAAGATTGGCTAAGTCTGCAATACCTATGATAAGTGATAGGAGAACATGGAAGTCTTCTCATTCAATTTTAGAAAGATTTGGAAAGCTTTCCTGGTGAGGATGACAGCTAGTCATAGACCTGAAGGGTGAACAGTCAAGCAGGAACAGGGGTGCGTCAGGCAGAGAAAAGCCTCTGTGGAGAGCTGTTCTGTGGAGAGCTAGTCCACGGGGAGGAGGTGTAGAGGCCGGAGAGGGAGCCAAGCTGGGGACCACCATTGCCTCTTGTTCCTACCCTGGGCAGAGCCGAGGAACAGTGCAGCAGAGGATGGCAAATGACCCACATGGTGAGCTGGTGTCTGAGGGGGATGAAACTCATCGTCTCTCTGGACTATGTGGGCGTCAGGTGACGTAAACACCCTCAGCAGGACTCTGGGCCTGCCCATTAGAAATTTGGCAAAAAGAAAGAAGAAAACTATAATAATTCAAAGTTTCCAACAGCAGATTGCATTTATTTTCCCTCAGAAAGAAAAACTCTACAGTTCATGTTGAAAGAAACATGTAAAATGGATTTAAATGCAATTTAAGTGAAAATGGACAGCATGGGCCTGCTGGTGATCAGAACACTTCTTGGGAAGTGACAGTGTGAGAGATGCTGGCACTGCAGCCGCCCTAAATATGAGAGAAAAACAATCTCCTGATGACACTGACTCTGAGTCACAGAGAGTGGTTATGGAATTTTATTTACTTTTTCTAGATTTTACACTGTAATTTTAAATTATAAATGCATGTTATGTCACAAAACACTACTGTCTACTTGACACCCACTTTCTGAATTGGGCCAGGTACTGAATTAAGGGCACAGGCATAAGCATGAGGATGGCATGGTCCCTGTCCTTGAGGACTGCCAGTTAAATGAGGAGACAGACCCCTGGGTAACAGACTGTAATATCCTGCAGAGTGTACACTAGTGAGATGAGCTAAGTGCTCTGGGACTGGAGGAAAGAGCAATTAATTCTGAGAGTTGGAATTGGAAAAGGTTGTGCTTGAAGAAAGCTGAAAGTAGTGGTTTTCAAAGGGGGGCCATTTTTGCCAGAGTTGACCGAAGAGCTTACAAAAATGTCCCATCCGGACCCCATCCCAGCCTCACTAAATCAGGGGAAGTTGGAAACAGAACTTTTCAGATGTTCCAGGGTTTTTCTTATGCACAGTAAGGCTAAGAGACACTATTTTTAAGAGATGCCTAGGACTGCAATAGAGAACTGAGTCAGAGGTGGCACCAAGATGAAGGGATGTGTAAGTCGCTGACCTGGGGGAGTCCTGGGGATGCAGAGGAAGAGGAAGCTGGAAAGTTGGACTGAGCCACTCCATCCAAAGCACAGTGAGTCCCAACCACAGCTGCATTTCCGAATTGTCCACAGAAGTGAAAAACATACCTGCGTTGGCTCCCTTTCCAGAATTTCCAAATTATAATCCCTTAGATGGGGCTTGATTGAGCAGGCGCACTTAAGCGAGGACTAAACAGGTGATTCTGAAGGACAACAGGGCTGAGCAACACTGCACAGGCTGGAACCATGAGATGTTTTGAAGTAAAGGATCACACCAAGGCTCTTTGGCCACCCACTGAAAGCCTGTAGATTCTAGAATGCTATACAATGTACCAAAGACTTCAGTGGCATCCACTACATCCAGAAGTGAGAAATACTCCGCATGCTGTGAGTGTGCAATGTGATTCTTTAAAACTTCTAAAACAGGGAAACGCCCTATCATTTCCTCCACACCCTGAATTCTGAGGGCCAGTTGGAATTTGTTCTTCCTGTAAACAAATAACTTTGGAGCATCTGGCATCTAGACAGAACAGTAGCATTCATTCTTAGATAACTAGATATTTTTTAAGGAATGTCAAACCAATGACATGTCTGTGTTCTGAAAGAGTTAAGGGCTGGAAACTATCTGAGAGCAAAGATTCTGATTAGCACAATGATAATGAGACAGCAGCAAGGATTCCAGTAAAGATGCCTGAGGCTATGCAAGTTAATTAATGACTTAACATTATCTCAGGGACCCCAAACTGAGATCAACTTGTTGGCATTCTGAAAGTGATGTGGAAGTAGTTGATAGGAAGTTCATGATATTATTGCTTAGGATTAAAGAACTCAGATATTTTGATCCCCAACATCATAAAGAATAGGCTAATAAGCCATGAGTCTTTTCGCAAGAAAATGATGCATGGATATTACCTATAGCTTTTGATCAGAATTGTATTCATAGTACACATCTTCAAAAGCATTTCTGCTGAAACACAGACAGTCACAGAGTTTATAGTTTTAAAGTGTACCTCTCCAAGTATATCAGGCTGATGAGGCGAGGCCCAGGAAAGAGAGCTTATTATGTGATATTATGTGGAATCAATATCAGGATGAATGAAGATGATGATAAATTACAAGGGCTAGAAAATTACTCTGAGCACAAAGGCAACAGTGTGAATAATTTCCTCAGGTTGTGGTAAAGGGAGACTTAGTATAAAGCCTGTCCCCCGGCTCTCAATAGTTCCTTACAGTTTAATGGAAGCAAACGATAAACTATATATTAGACAACAGCTTAGAAATTCCCTCATGTTGACCCAGGTTGAAGTTGTAATTTTAGTCAGTCAGGAAATAGATTATTTTTTCGTCATTCATCTTAAGGTGCATTTGTTCAAGAAGTATAGTGCAAATGAATTCAAATTCAATCAAGTATAAAATAGTTACTATCCACTGGCATCTATTAGGCGACATACTTTGTATATGTCAATTAAATTACTCTAATCCTTCCTACAGTTTTGTAAAGTGAGGTACTATTTTCTCTACTTTTGTTGAGAAAGAAATTAATGTTCAGAAAAGTCAAGTTAATTCATTCAAGATGAAAAGCTAATTAGTGGCAGAGCTAAGTTCAAAGCTGGATCTTCATTGGCTCCGTACATTTTTTAAAGATAAACTCAGGTCTTCCAAAGTTAACCACTCCCTTATCTGTGCTAATTTGGATCATGTATGTTTCTATTATGACACCTATGGTGTGATAATTATCCATAAGTCTATTTTCTTTACAAGCTTTTGTGTCCTTGAAGGCAAGATGTATGTCTTCTTGTCCATGTCTGCATTCCCAGGGAGCATCACTTATTCAGAAGTGTCTTGAATGTCTACTATGTGCTAGATACTAAGTTGAGTGCTTGCAGATATAAGGATGATCAAGACAGACATGACCCCTGCTCTCATGGAGCTCACATTCTAGAATTAAATAAAAACAGTGAAAGTAGAATATAATAAACACTATGATGGGAGAAGTATAAGAATTACAGGATTTATGAGATCAAAAAGCAGGGCTTCCTATCCTATTGTGGGAAGAGAGGGAAGGGAGCTAGGGGTGACAAGGACTAAGGGGGAAGAGATGTCCAGGTTGACATGAGAAGGCTGGCTCTGATTTAGCTGGGTATTGGATTAAGTTGAGAAGGAGGGAAGAAGATTCTGGAAAGAGGAAACCATACGTGCAAAGGCAAGAGATAAGAAGAAGAGAATTGAGCAAGCTAAGCAATGAAGAGAAGGAAGGCTGGAGATGTGAGCACAAACTAGATCAGGATGGTCCTAGAAAGCTTAGTTTTCAGAAGCTGTTGAAAAGGCTGCTGAAGGAATTTAAGTATTGATGAATATGATTATATTTGAAAGATCATTTTAATGGCAGAGGGGAGAATTAAATGTAGGGGAGTAAGTAGGAATAAATGAAGACCAGATAAAGAGTCACAGTCCTGTAGTCAAGGTGAGAGATTCTTGTGACCTGGACGAGGTTGTGGCAGCAAAGACAAAGGTAGACTCTGGAGATAGAATCAATAGGTTTATCCACTAACTGCATACAGGTGATTAGCGAAGGAGAGAAGTCAAGGATGCTCCTAGGTTTCTGGCTTGGGCAACTGGCTAAATGGTGGAGTCATTTTCTCAATAAGGCTTGGAAGATAAGATAATAAGACCAATTTGGACTACTTCAAAATGTCTGGGGGTGAATGTGTTCACTAAGCAGATGAAGGTTGAGGGTGAGATATGAGCTGGAGACTGAACTTTGGAAACCACTAGCCATAAGACTGAGATTTTGCAGAGACTGGTAGAGAAGAGAGCTCCATGACATAATATTTCCAGCCAGACAGAGAAAGGGGAGGCAGGAAAGGAACTCGAGAAAGGAGAGGCCCACAGGAAGAAAATTCAGTATAGGACTATGTCTAGGAAGCCAAAGTAAATTTTAAAAAAGCAGAAGTGGCCTCGCAGAGCCAAATACTATTCCACGGCCAAGTAAGTGAAACCCTGAAAACATTCCATGGCAGTGATGAGGTCAGCAAGTACCTTGAGAGCAGTGTCATGTCAGGCCATGAGGATGATGGAGCCAGCCAACTGTGGACTGAGAACTCAGTAGAAGGAGTTCTGTGGTAACCAAGGCACATCTGAGACTCAAGTCTCCTCACTGAAATCCAGAGCGCGGTGAAATGATCTTTTCCCCTTTTTTTCAGTGTATTTTCATGTAGCTGTGGGAGATATTACAGGGAGCTGTGGGAGCTGTATATCTGCAAGGCGAAGAGATTCAGAAAAGGACAATGGAAAAATGGACTGAAAGAGACAAAGAGCTAGGACCA
This sequence comes from Cephalopachus bancanus, assembly GCA_027257055.1. Taxonomy (NCBI): domain Eukaryota; kingdom Metazoa; phylum Chordata; class Mammalia; order Primates; family Tarsiidae; genus Cephalopachus; species Cephalopachus bancanus. The sequence goes on along the minus strand of JAPVLO010001036.1, from coordinate 486,244 downwards.
TGAGTCACGCGTTTCAAAGACACAGTCTGCTGGAAATCACCATGGTGGACACACAGTGCCTGTTCCCTTTTGTTACCTGCAACAGACACCACTCTCCAGTGGGGCATCTGCATTTCATGGGACTCCCTGCATGAACTGACTAAATAGCAGTATTCAGCCTATGTGTGAGAAGTGAATAACAGGGTATCTGTAAAATCTTTTTTCAATCTAGACAAATGGAGGCAAGCTGAGATGCAGAGTCATAGCATAGCATGCATTGGGCTCCAGTTCTGCTGGGAGGTTGGTTTCTTGGTCCCCTTGATGGCTCCTCCTCTCCTCCTCTGCCTCCCACCTCTTCTCGGCGCTTTCTCTTCTGGCATTGCACACACTCTCTTTCTAGCCAATCCCTTCCTATTGCCTCCCCTTCCTGCCACAAGGATTTGCTGAGCAGCTGCTAGAAGTCCCAGGGATGGTGATGCTGCTGACAGTAATTTATTGCCAGGTATTCCTCTGCCCTTTCTCCATAAATCCCAAATGTTGGTCTATGTCTCAGACATAACTTCTGTACCCAAGCTAATTTCCAGTAAACATTTTCTCTGTGATTTTGGGTACGAAATCTAAACGGCAGCCTTTCTCCAATCAGCTCATGATCTTCACCATGAAATCTGTTTATCCTCAAGAATTTCCTATGTGTGGTTAACACCATCACCACATGCTTGGATGCTAGAATCCTCAAGATCACACACAACCTCTCTATTTCCTAACCTTCGACTGGCAGCTCAGTCCCTTTAATTCCTCCTCTGCTATGGAACTGCCCTTCTCTGTCTACAACCACTGTCCTGCTTCAGACCTTCATTTCTTCTTGCCTGGACTTCAGGGGAGGCTCTCACCATGTGCCTTATTTCTGGTCTTGCTCCCACCCACTACATTCTCCACAATGCTTTTAAACTCATTCTCCCCCCAAAAAAACAGATCTCCTCCAGGACACGTTTATATACTTTCAGTGATACTCTACTGCTAACACATTCATGTTGACACCCTAAGTTAGTATTGCTCAAACGGTCTTTAAAATTGGTCTTGTTTGAGACCAGCCTGGGCAACTTGGTGAGACCTCGTCTCTACAGTAAATCAAACATTAGCTGGGCGTGGTAGCGAGTGCTTGTAGTTTCGGAGACTTGGAAGGCTGAGGTGGAAGAATTGCTGGCGTCCAGCAGGTCGACGCTGGCGTGGCCGTGAGCGTGCCACTGCAATCTAGTCTGGGCAACAGAGTGAGACTCTGACTCAAAAAGCAACAAAAAAAACAAAGCTGGTCTTCACAGCCTCATCACCCACCTGTGTGTCAAGCATACTGCTACTTGCTTATGACGATGCTCACATCGAATCCCATCAACATCTCTGTAAAGTAGGTATTTTCAATTTGTGTTGCTTTGCAAAAATTAAGACACAGAGAGATTAAGTGATTTGGCTTAAGGTCACCCTGCTACAAGTGAAGAAGGAGCCAAACCCAGAGGTTAAAGATTTCAAAATATTCTCCTTTTTTCACTTTTATATATCAATGATATACCTATTACTGAGCACGCATTCACATGTTCTGCTTGAAGGGAGAGGCCTGCAGCTCCTCGGCAGGTGGTAATTGAGACCGCTGCCCCTGGAGTCACATTGCTTGGGGTTGACTCTTGCCACTCTCACTTTCTAGCTTTCTGACCCTGCGTACATTTCTGAGTCCCCTTAGGCCTCTGGTTACTCACTGGTAAAATCCGGGCATGTGGGATGCAGTGAGGGTAAGTGAGATTACAGATGCAAAGCCCTTAAGGTGGTGTGCCTGGTCAGGGACTCAACACAGGTGAGGTCACCTCCTGGGCACTGGTTCCTGCTCCTTTCCAGTAAAGGTGTGGCTACAGAGAGTTTAAAAGAAATAATTTATGTGGCTAGACATAGTGACTTCAGTGGGAGAGACTATACTAGGAGTGGTTGCTCTCATTAGCCTTGGGGATGACAATAAGACTGGAAAGGATATGAAAATGGAAAATGATGTTTGCATCTGAGTGCACTGGTTCATGACCTTTGGAAAGATAAAAGAAAGCTCTATTTTTTTAAATATTTCTTAAACCTCCATGGAAAAGAAAGTAAAAATCTATAGAAAGTGAGTTAGCTTCTCTTTCCTTTTGAGAGAAGGGGAAAGACTCCAGTGGATAATGTAGAACTACATGGCTGATTTCCTGTGGAATAATTATGTTTTCTAAATGAGAATGAAAATGATTCAGGCTTAAATAGTCCAACACGATACAAACATTTATGAAGTACCTCTTCTTGCTAAGCACCATGCAGGACATTGTGGGAAATACCTAAAAAGTAGCAGGGGAGGGTTGTAAACTATCAAAGTGACTTGAAAGAGGTACTGAAAGTAATTTTAACTGAAAACCATATTCATATAAAATGATAATAGCAATACATGACGTGCCAGTGTTGGGTGTACCTTTCACACCTTGCCTCACTGAGTCCTCAGCCCACTGAGACAGTGTGATTATCCTGCAAGCACCAGGTGGGAACTGAAGCTCAGAGAAGTTAAGTAATTTGTCCAAGATCGTGTGACGTACAAGGGGCAGATTTATTATTGGAACACAACGCACGTCTGTTACAACACAATGTCTGTACAAATGTATAGCGATTACACTTTACTGTTCTTTACATTTACTGTTCTCCTTGTTACTTATTTGTATCATTTTTCCTACACTGAAAAACGTCACATCAAAATTAAAAATAAATGTACTCGTACTATACGCAATAGATGTATCCCTAAAAAGTTGTCCGTAAATCAACATTTTCTTAATAGGGTACTATTTTTTGGCCCCTACACACCATAGACTTTTCAGATAAACTCTCAATTTCTCATTTATATAAAACGAATTGTCACTACCTTGCTGTAAGTTCTTATTCTTTCTGTGGCAGCACTTTTTTTCCAATGTTCACTACTACCCTCACTCATGCATTTTGAAGTTCTGTTAGAATTTTTCAAAATAAGGGCATATCTGTGCATTTTTAATACAGAGTTAATAATCACAGCATCATTGGCAGTCTCCCAGTTTTCCCTCTTACTATCATCTCACAAACACTGATGAAGGAGCCTATCTTTTCCAACTCTTTTTATTACAGTACAAATACAGCATTTATATTTACATAATTTGCTTTTCAGAGCAGAAAAAACAAAATGAATCTGTCATTGTTATTTTCTAATACATTCCAGGATATTGTTTGGCTAAATCATATTCACTAAAGCCCACAAAATAACACAAACCACCTACTTTCTCCCTCAGAAGGTGCACTATCTGAAAGAAACCATTACATAAATAGTGTCTCTGCAAATTAATTAGTACTGGTCATATTCATTTTCTAAACTAAAAATGAAACCAAATCATATAATTTAAATTTTCCCCCAATTCTAGTTAAAATTAAAAAGGAAAAGATACAGAATGCTGCTTGCAACAATTCTTTTCTTCTAATTACTCAAATCAATGGATATTTTTTAAAACCCTCATATTCAGTTTGGTTGTTGATTTTACACAACAGGGTGGCTAATTAAAACTACTGCACATTCTCCTATGCGGTTTATGATTGTGAAAAGGTCACATCCTTGAAAATAAAGTTCAGTACGCCTTCTGTATTTAGTTAAATAATCACAGAGGGTGTTTTAATTTCTACCCCTCTCTTCCAAGTGGGTTCTTTTCTTTCCTTTGCTTACTCATGATGGCCCATCAGTACTACCTCTCACCCTCAGGGTGCTCATACTTACAGGATCCCTCCAAATGCCTCAGTAAAGTCACCATTTTGCAGAGCGTATTAGAAGACAAGGTTTCTAATAACAACTTCCTGGAAAAAATGACATTCCTGGACTAGAATACTTAGCTCAGTATTCATTGGATATCTGCAGCATTCATTTCCCAGGTAAATGTGACAAACATACCTTTTTTTAAAGCCATTGCCTCTTGGTTAAAAAGTGTCACCTCTGTCACTCCTTTGAGGGGTTTCTAAATTCAGACAGGTATCCACTGCCCCCATCCCCACAGACCCATCTCCACCTAATAAAAACCAAGCTTCACCTCATTTTTTCAGAATGAAATTATAAGCTTAAGACAAGCCTAAAACTTTTTAAAGCTATCCATGTCTGACGAACCCATTTGTGTGCTATATTCCAGTTTTTCTCCAGTTCTAAAAACATTCACTCTGTTGTACTCTTCCAAACCTTTACTATGTGTAGTTTCACACTGCTCATTAGTTTTGGGACTCCTATTCTGTATGCTAAGACGTTGGTGAAAATTTTGCTTCGAATCCATCTGACGGCTGATAGGATAACAACCGTTGGCTATAAAGTATCACATAAATGATGTCAGCTGCAGATGAACAAGAAGTCAGTATGTCTGAAGATGCATCGCGATGTTACTGATTCTCTCATGTGCCTTTTCTCTCATTGGCCCTTTCTACAATAAATATTCTTATAAGCTCAGAAAGGGATGTAAAAATGGAACACAATAAAAAAGTATATTTAGAACAAAAGACAAATACTGGTGTGCTAAATTGGAAGAAAGGAAAAGGCTTGGGATGTAGCATTTGAAGAAAATTGTAGTTGATGCCCTTTCTATTATTTCTAATGGGAACTATTTTCCTTGGTTAAAATATTTTGGAAATCATCACAATGCCAGTGTCATATCTCCAGGAGGTCAACTTGTATTTATATTATTTAACATTTCCAATTTGCAGTGACTAGCAAGAGGTAAGAGTAAATCTTCACCAACTTTCTAAGAAGGTGGTGGACAATAAATTGTAGGGAGGAGTTGGATGAATTTACAGTAAACTGAAGAGAGCAACATATTAAAAACACATGACTGTGGGTTCTTATCCGAGCTATTCTCTCAATCTGCTGAAGGACTATAGGAGAAGCATAAGAATCTACCCAGTTTCCACATCTAACATGCCATATGAGTATCAGAATAGCCATAGTGAGTAATGATATCAACACCAAGAGTTATTTAATAAGGACCCGTAATAATGATGGTAGAGCATGAGTATAAATATAAGGGCTAGAATAATATTTACTAACATTTATATAATTAAATATTGAATATTTAATAATAGTTACAGTTACAAATTGAAAATATCAAAGCAGAGAGGTTAAATCATTAGCCAAAGGCTGTACAACAAATTGGTTTCTGAGCTAAGAGCAAATTCATAACTTATTACATTAATTTTCCTCACTATATGTAAAAGTTAACTACAATAAAAGTAAGATTATTAATATTCTCTCAACCAGGAATTTTAATTAACTTGCATGTCCATTCACCAGTAAAACAGCAAATGTTTATACTAATGAGACTTTGGAGTATTATGATACTGGAGTCCCCACTGAATTAAGTCATAGAAGGAAAAAAAATTAATTTGGTTTCCCAAAAGATTGCCAGTTTTCAGAAGATACTACAATAAAGCCTTAATAGTAAAATAATTCTCCACGTATTTTAAACTTCTGCAACTTAATACTTTTTTTCTCTGAATGTTAAGCTGAATTTGTAAGAAAATCTATAAAGGTTTAAGTCACCTCCTACCCCATAGTTCTTTAGGACTAAGCAAATAGGAGAAGTGAATTACTGTCATTTCTTTCAGCAAATAAGAGAATAGCCACACAAAATTAAAATGAAAGCAGAAGCAGAATGAAGTTGAGGCAGTATGGAATTCTTATTGGTCATATGGGAGACACAGTCACCTGCAATCTCAGAGGACTCCAATCCAGTCCTCTAGAGAGAATGCTCAAACATTCCATCGTAAAGTCATTGATCTATTTTAGTTAAGGGAAAATTAGAATAAAATAATATTCAGTAGGTAGTATAACAATGCTTTGTAGATGACATGTTTACCTGAATACCTGAAAGAATTAAATGAAAAAAATACAAATGCAAAGATAATACAGTGGTAGGATCAAAATTAATATATAGAAATTGACAGCCTTTCCATACAAACAATCCTTGCTGGATAATATAAGGAGGAAATGATTCCATTTATTGTAGCAACAAAAATGATAAAATGCTTCAGAATATACTTCATAAGAAGAGTGCCATTTCTACAAAAAAAATTAAAATGTTATTAAAGGACAGGAAATATTTGAGAATGGGAATAGCTTACTATGCTCAAGTTCATAAAGGATAAAATCAAAATTAAATCATAAATTTAATGCAATGACAAAATTAACCAACAGAACTTTTTTTGTTGCAGGATTTATTAAGAGGACAGAAAAGCTCCCACAGTGGGAGGGAAACTGAGGGGGTTGCCCCCAACAGAAAATTTTTAAAAAATTGTACCAGGTTCTTGCTATTGTGAACAATGCTGTGATAAACATACGTGTGCAGGTATCTTTTTTATAGAGTTATTTGAGTTCTTCAGGGTATATTCCCAGTAGGGAGATTGCGTGGTCATATGGGAGGTCGATATTTAGAGATTTTTGGAATCATCACATTGCTTTCCACAGAGGGTGCACTAGTTTACACTCCCACGAACAGTGTATAAGTGTTCCCTTTTCACCACATCCTCTGTTACTTTTTGACTTATTGATAATGGCCATTCTGACTGGAGTTGGGTGGTATCTCAGTGTAGATTTAATTTGCATCTCCTTAATGATTAGTGAGGTTGAACATTTCTTCATGTGTCTGTTGGCCGCTCGGATGTCTTCTTTTGTGAAGTGTCTGCTCATATCTTTTGCCCACTTTGTAATGGGGGTGTTTGTTTTTTTCTTTTCAGCCCGTTTGAGTTCCTTGTAGATACAAGATGTTAGGCCTTTGTCAGACATGGAATTGGCAAGTACTTTTTCCCAGTCTGTGGGCTGTCTTCCTGTTCTCTTGATGGTATCTTTGGCTTTGCAGAAGTTTGTCAGTTTAATGAGGTCCCACTTGTCTATCTTATCTCTTATGACCTGCACATTTTGGGTTTTAGAGGACTGGATTTAAAAAATGTGTTACACATACATGATGGAATACAATACAGCCATAAAAAAGAACAAAATCATGAACTTCGCAGCAACCTGGATGGAACTAGAGTCTATAATACTGAGTGATCTTTCACAGCAACAAAGATCTGAGTATTACAGGTTCTCACTCATAAGTGGACCTTGAACATCTATCGTAATACTATAAGAAAAGGATAGACAGTGGTGGGAATCTATGGCAGGGACAGGGAGGGAAAGGGTGGTGGGATTAATGGTAGTCAACATCTGTCTGGGAATGGGGGGGGACACCCCTTATCAACAAGGGTGCCTGAATGATGCGTATTTGTATACCTAAGCCTTAACTGTACCCCACAATTTTAAAATAAAAGATATGTTTAATAATTTTAAAAAATTGTACCAGAAAAACTGATAATAAAGTTCATTTTGAAAATTCTACAAAGCAAGAGTATTAATAGGACTAGTTGGTATTTAGATTTCAAAACCTAGCGCAAAGCTATAGTAAAAATGCAATGTGGTACTGAATCATGAACACACAGGCAGATCAATGCAAATAATCTAAAATAAAAAAGGGAATTTGATATGTGACAAAAGTGATATATCAAATCATTGAAGAACTATTCAGTTAGCAGTTTAGGGACAAGTGGGTAGACAATGGGAAAGAAAAGAAGTTAAATCTCGGCCCCTCACACCTTACACATATACAAATTTCAAATGGAGCAACACTTCCAACTTAAAAAATTAAGCAATAAAATCCTCACAAGAAACCATGGCAGATTTCTTTTTATAGGAAGAAAAGCCCTTTTAAATGCACTATAAAACCAGAAGCCACAGATGAAAAGATTGATGCATTTCGATCTAAAAAATATAAAAAGCTATAAATAATGCTATAAGAAAATCCAATGACAAAAGACAAGTTGGAAAAAGTTTACACCTTGCAATACAACAGAATGGTTGATTTCCACCCCAATACCCACCCCACAGAACCACAACCAAGTAGGTACAGGATTTAGCTGAACGTTCAAAGAAAAAGGAATACAAATGGCTCTTGAAGTATGAAAAGATGCTCACCTCACCCTCATTTTTAATACCATCTTAACCAGTTTGGTTGCTGTAGATAAAAAAGTTTGCCAATACAATGTGTGGAAAAAGGGGCCCTCTCATACATTGCTGGTGGGATTATATTAGCACAAGTTTTACGGAGAAATATTTGGCATTCTCTAAAGTGCACACACCCATTGACCAGCAATTCCACATACAGAATCTATTTTATAGACTCTCACAAGTGTAAAGGGATAAGTGTAGAAGACACTGAAGCATTTTTTACATAGCAAACATTGAAAACCACCCAGACAGTCATCAGTAGGGGACTGGTCAAATTCAATGTAGCGCCTCCATGTGGCAACCAGGTGCGAGGCCGCTCCACATGTCCTGATGGGAGCTGTTTGTCAAACTTTATTGCTAAAGGACTTGTGGGAAGTATTTAAAAATGTATGTGGTGTGGCCATCATTTGTGTAAATATACACCCATCCACATCCACTTAAAGAGACAGAGCATATCTTTGGAGAGATACACAAGAAAGGACAGAGTGATTACTCCAGGGAAGGAAACTGAGGGCTGAGGATCAGGGTCAGGGAGGAGATGCATTTTTCACTCTTCATATCTTCTGAACTTTGCACTATGTACATGTATTACCTACGCAAGAATAAATAGTACACTTTTAGCCTTGTAAAAATTATGAGTGATAGAGCAGATAGCTAGCAAAAAACTAGTCTGGGAGAATTGGATTGTGAAATGAAAGAAAGCAAGAACATGTGCATGAGTACATTTCTGACTTTATCACTAGATGTTAATTTTCAATGTTTTACTAAACAAATAAGTATTAGGTTTATTCTAAAAGTCAAGGCTCTTAGTGGGAAGAAGGTATTACAAATTACTTTTAGTTTAGGGATTCCCTTCTCAGACCAGCATATTATTCTTTTAAAATCAGTCGGTAGCATTGGATGTGCACTGCAGAGAAGACAGAGAAAAGGAAGAAAAGAAAAATGATCTTTTTCAGTCCAAAGTTTCAAGGGTGACAAAACTTAGTGAACAGTCGTATCTGAGTAGGCCCAGATGCATTTGCTTTTACCCCTCACTTACAATTTTGCCAAATAAAAACTTTTTTGCAAGTTTTTCATTGTATTTACTGCTATTCAATTTATCCCTATTTTATTAATTTTCTTTTCTTTTCTTTCTTTTTTAAAAGCAGGATTTATTGAGAAAATAGAAAAGCTCCCACAGTGGGAGGGGACCCGCGGGGGTTGCCCTTTGTTAATTTTCTAATACTTTTCTGGTTTGAAGTTTCATTGTATTTAATAACTTCTTACAATAATGAAGTAAAATGTTTTAAAACAGGCATATGAACATGGAACATATGAAAACTGCACACACTATAGGTCATAAATAGCCGGGCAAATAAATTAAACCCAGTGTTTTTTCCCTTTTAAATATGATAAGCTTATTGTTATGAAATACTCAAAGTGCTAGCAAATTAATTCTACTATCTCATCTTTCCCTTTACCTAGCTGGTTTCATGTTTCAATTTTACAGCTGTTCTTTGGCTAGAATGCCCAATAAAATACTTAACAAATCCAACTGTTACATATTAGAAGGCTAGGATTCATGATCACTGAGAAGAACCACATGAAATCCACATTCTAAACCCAGGCCTTGTCTCTCCCTTCTCCCCCGTGGGAGCAGAATAATCATTGAGCATTATTTTAGTCGCTATTTCAAAGGGGATTTTGCAAGCTGACATATCTGCTGTTAACAAGCACACTGGAATGGTGAACAGTGTTTTTGTGTTCTTGAGCATTTGGGTTACAGGCTTTCTAGTTGCAGAGAAAATGCCTGCCTTCTTTCATCGCATTTCAGATAGGTAGAGAATATGCCTGAGTGCTACTTCTTTGTGCCCATCTAATTTCTGAGCATTTACAAGTTGCTAGGTGGGATTTATTGCTGCTGTTGTTTTTTAAGCATTTATTTAGGTCATGCACCAGTGGATCAGTGGTTTAGGTTTGGCTAGGCTGGGAAGTTCTGATTACAGTGGGGCCCACTTACATTTCTTAGGCACAGATGCTGTTGGCTGAGCAGAATGGACATGGACTTAGCCTGACCAGCGAAGCTGACTCAGCCTCACAGGTGTCATCTCCAGCAGCCCAGCTCCACTATGGTTTCATGGAGGGAGGCAGATGAGCAAGAGAGGAAGGTTAAGTGGAAAGTGCTATGTTACACCCCCATATCCCCCATATCAGCCTTGGTTAAAGTCAAATGAAATGCAGGGAAGAAAAACTCACATTAAACAGTTTTTTATAGATATAGGGGTACAAGTGCAGTTTGTTACTTGGATATACTACATAATGGTGACACTTGTGCTTTTAGAGTAACCATCACCTGAGTAGCATACACTGGTACACCGTACAAATTAGGCAATTTCTCACCTTTCACCCTCTCTCACCCTCCCACCTTTCTGAGTCTCCAATTAGACTAGCATTTTTAAGGAAAGAACTGAAAAGTCACCCAGCATTGATACAGAGGTGGTGTAGATAATTTAGGCAATTTACATACTCTATCAGAGGGGTAGGTAGGGATCAGAGCTACCTTGGGGAAGTTTTCTAATTCCCCAAACATGGCCCCCCTGCCACCTGGACACACACTGAGCCTTCCACTCCCCACCTTTCTGGGTAAGAAACACTTCCTCACAGGCCATACGCAAACAAAGCTTCTTCCCAGACCCACTCAGTTTCCATGTTGGGTCACTGACTTCCACTAATGCAGGAATGCTTGACCATATTTAACGAGAAAAATGCTTATCACACACTGTTAGTTGTGGGGATCCAGAAATGAGTAAGAGACAGTTGCTGGCCCCAAGGACTCTGGACTGGTGGGAGAAATAGGGTGACATAATTCCAAGGAACACAACAGAGGAAATGGGAAAGTACTACAGTGGCTGGAAGACAGGGGTGTAAGACCCTTTATTCATTCATCTATGTATTCTTATACTCCAAAAAGCAACTCAAAATCCCCATTTCTTCAGTAAATAGTGTACAAGAAAAAAAGACAGAAATGGAGGAAAACATTAAAAGAGACTTAAGAGACACATAGCATAGCAACTTAGTTTCCGTGAATGTTATTTGGCTCTTGATTCAAACTGAAAACATTATGTCACTTATGAGACAACTAAGATTCTAAATGGTGATATTAAGGAATTACTGTTGACTTTTTTCATCTGATAATGATTATTGCAGTTGTATCAAAAATAATGGGGAAGGGGCAAGATGGCCACCTAGGAGGAGGAGGAGCAAGATGGCCACCTAGAAGCAGCCAACTGGCACCCCTCTTACAGAGCAAACCAAGGAATAGAGTCCCAGCAACCTAAGACCCCCAACAGTTGGAGCAGGTTGAAATGAAGGACACACCCCACAACCCATAGAGAGGAATGGGATCCACAGAAAGCAGGGAGAAAAAAGAAGAGATAGCCTGTTTTGGAGCCAGGAAGCCCTCTCATTGACTGGGTTGTGTTGGAAACAAAGAGCGGCCTTTGTGCATGGAGAAATGGTGAGTGTGGGAAATTAGGAACTCGGGGCTCAAGCCATGGTCTGAAAGGGTCCCCTGGGTCTCATAGGACTCTACTCCCACACTGGAAATAGCCTGGATACAGCACAACTGCATGCTGCCAGATCCTGTGTGGTTCTGGGAAACCATCTGAGCATTGAACACCTATAGCCAAACCATCCCAAGAACTTGATCCCTGCAAGCTGTATTTGGAAGCCAGCTCCCAGGCTGGGAGAGATCAGGAACCCTAGTCACCTTCACTTGTCCAAGGACAAATTCTCCTACTGCTGACAGTTCCTCTTTGGTGCAAGATGCAGCAAGAAGCTCTGCTGCTGAATGAACTTTTGACTGGATCCCACTAGGACCCAGTCCATAGGGAAAAAGCTGTTAAGTATAACATTGAGTTCTGAGTATGCACAGCCTCAAACAAGGGAAGGGGACCCATGGGAGTGCAGGAGAGCCTGTTGTCTTGGCAACTCCTCTCTCTCCATGTGAAAACTTTGTACAACAGAGATAGCTAGGTCATCCCCATAGTGTGGCCACAGCAGCCAAAGGACCTGTTTCCCATTGGGGTAGACATTTGTGTGCACAGGTGGGGAAGTGGATCTAGCACTTCCCAATCAGCTTTTCTCCATACCCCCTTGAAAGCACAAGACGGAGGAACTTTGGGAGCTTGCATACTCCAATCATCACCTACGTTATTGGTGCACTTCCTTGGGGAAACAGAGACCAAGCAAAAGCCCACAGCCACCACCACAGTTGACCATCTCCTGCAAGTGCCAACTCTTGGTGGAAGTCAACTGGCATAGTCCAGTTGCAACATCAGAGGCAATAATGCAGCCCTCAAGGAGGAATAGGAACAAAGACCATGTCACTATACATCTCACAGACTAGCCCACAGATGCCTAAGCATCTGAGAGGTTCTCCAGAGGTTCCTACAGAGACATCGGTAATGAACCCTCTTTAGAACTCAACCCTTGTACCTTCACATCACTGGATACCTTGCAGGCACCTCTAGCATAAGCCAAATTGTGGCAGCCTCATAGGACAGCTAGACCCAGAAAAGCAGCAGGATTCACAGTGATCAGACCCTCATGGACTACCACCCCCACAGGAAGGGGGAGTGCACCACAACAGGACAGCATCTTGTGGGACAAAAACAATCCCATGGCCATCCCAACAGTAGCAACCTTATCTAACTAAAAACGTACAAGACAAAAAATAAAAGTATAAAATCTCACTTTCACAGATGAGGACAAACCAGCAAAAAAACACTGGAAATCCCCAAAACCCTAACAAGTCAACACCCATAAAAGGGCTTCCCAGATCCCAAGCAATGGAACTCATCCAAAATGACTTATCCTGGAAGACAGACACAGAATTCAGACTCTGAATGCTAAAGACACTTAAGGAGATCCATGAGAAAGTAGACTCACAGATCATCCAAACAATGAAAATAGTGCAGGAAGTGAAAACAGAACAGACCATTAAATGAAGAACCAATCTAAACTCCAGCAAAGCCTACAAAAGGCTTGGGGTATGTAAAGAAACAAAATCTACAGTTGATTGGCATCCCAGAGAAAGAAAGGGGAAACTGAGGACACCTTGAAACAAGCCTTCCAAGATGTCATCCAAGAAAATTTCCCCAGTCTTGCTAGAGAAGCAGCCAGGCAGACACAAGAGATTCAAAGAACTCCTGTGAGGTATTACATAAGAAGATCATCCCCAAGGCACATAATAATTCATCTCCCCAAGGTAAGCACAAAAGAAAAAACCCTAAAGGCAGGTAGAGAAAAGAGACATGCCACCTACCAAGGAAGACCCATCAGAATTCCAACAGATGCCTTAGCAAAAACCCTGAAAGCCAGAAGGGTGTGGGGCCCATCTTTAACATTCTTAAAGAAAAGCAACTTCAGTCAAGAATTTTGTATACTGCCAAGCTAAGCTTCATTAATGAAGGAGATTAAGACCCTTCCCAGATATCCAATCTCTAAGAGAATATGCCACCTCCAGACCAGGCCTTCAGGAGATGCTTAAGAAAGTTCTAAGCACAGAAATGAAAGAATGGTTCCACCCATCACAAAAGCAGAGACAAGGACAGAGTTTACAGGCCCTAAGAATCAACCACAGAACCTAAAAAGCAAAGTAGTTTCTTAATAGCAATATTACAGGATCAACCTCCCACATATCAATAATTAACTTAAATGTGAACAGACTGAATGTGCCACCCAAAAGGCATTTAGTGGCAAAATGGATAAAGAGGCATAATCCATCTTTCTACTGCATCCAGGAAACGCATCTCATTGCAAATGACACCCACAGGAATAAAGTAAAGGACTGGAAAAAGATCTTCCAAGCAAATAGAAAACAAAAAAGAGCAAGAGTAGCTATGCTTGTATCAGAGAGAACAGATTTCAAACCAATAAAAGCAAAACAATACACTATATAATGATAAAAGACTCAATACATCACCAAGAAATATCCATCTAGAATATATACACACCCAGCAGAAAAGCACCTAGATTTTAAAAAAATAGTTGCTAATTAAACTAAGAGAGAACACAGACAGCAATACAATTATAGTCCAGGACTTTAATACCCTGCTAAAACCCTTAGATATTGAGGAAAACAACTAACAAGGAAATCTGGAACTTTAACTCCACACTCAAGCAATTGAACCTAATAGACATCTACAGAACACTTCACCCCAAAACTGCAGAATATGCATTCTTCCCATGAGCACATGAAACATACTCCAAGATCAAACATATGCTCAGACATAAATCAAGCATGAAAAATTTCAAAAGGTTGAAATCATACCAAATGTCTTCTTATTCCACAGTGGAATAAAAATAAAATCATAACCAATGGGAACGTCCCCCTCAACACACAAATTCATGGAAATTAAACAACTTGCTTCTGAATAACTTTTGAATTAACACAAAAATCAAGGTAGAAATTTTTTAAAATCCTAGAAACAAATGAAAATAAAGATGCTACACACCAAAACTTCTGAGATACCATGAAATCTATGCTGAAAGGGAAATTTATAGCATTGTACACATTATCAAGGAAATAAAGGGATTCCAAATAAACAGTTTAACAGCACACCTAAGGGATCTGGAAAGATAAGAGCATTTCAATCTCAAACTTGGTAGAAAAATAGATATCATTAAAATAAAATCACAGTTTAGTGAAATAGAGATCAAAAAAATAATACAAAGAATCAATGAGACAAAAAACTGGTTCTGTGAAAGAATAAAAAGATGGACAGACCCCTGGCCAGATTAACAACAACAACAACAAAATAGAGATGACAGAGAGAGATAGATAGAAAACTTGAATAAACACAATTAGAAATGAAAAGACAATGTCACAACAGATTTTCAAGAAATGCAAAGGATTATCAGTGATTACTATGGACATCTGTATGAGAATAAACTAGAAAACCTAGGGTAAATGGAGGAATTCCTGGCATCACATAACAGCCCAAGATTTAAACAGGAAGAAATTGAAACCCTAAACATATGAGTAACAATCCAATAAATTGACTCAGTAATAAGAAGCTTCCCTGCCATAATGAAGCCCTGGGCCAGATGGTGTCTCAGTAGAATTCTACAAGATGTATAAGGAAGAGCTGATACCAATCCTACAGGCCAATTTCCCCGATGAATACAAATGCAAAAATTCTCAACAAATTGCGTCTAACAGCACATTTCAAGGATCATCCATCATGACCAGGTGGGCTTCATTCTCAGAATACAAGGCTAGTTCTACACCTGTGTATCAATAAACATAATATATTACATAAACATGTAAAACCAACAATCACATAATTATCTCAGCCACAGAACAAGCATTTGATAAAATTCAACACCTCCTCTTGATCAAATACCCTTGAACACCTAAGGCATTGAAGGTACATTCTTGAAAATAATTAGAGTGATCTATGACAAACCTGCAGCCAACATCCTTAATGGGCAGAAGCTGAAAGCATTCTTCCTAAGTACTGGAACAAGGCAAGGATGCCCACTCTCACCCCTCCTAGTCAACATAGTACTGGAAGGAAATTATGCAGGAGAAAGAAATTAGGGGTATCCAAATATGAAAAGAGGTAGTTAAATTATCTCTATTTGCAGATGATATGATTCCACACCTAGAAAACTCTAGAGTCTGCCAAAATTTTCTTGCACTGACAAATAATTTTGATAAAGTCTCAGGATACAAAATCAATGTGCAGAAAAGTTGAAAGACCTTTACAATGAGAACTATAAAACACTGCTGAATAAAATCAAATAAATGAAAGAACATTGGATGCTCATGGATTGGCAGAATCAACATAAAGATGTCTATCCTACCCACCACAATCTATAGATTCAGTCTGCAATCCTTTTCAAATTACAAGCATCATTTTTGACAGACCTAGAAAAAGGAATACAGAAATTCATTTGGAAGCAAAAAAGCAACTAAATAGCTAAAGCAATCTTCAGTAAAAAGAACAAAGCTGGAGACATCCCACTTCCAGACTTCAAACTTTACTACAAGGCTACAGTAACCAAGACAGCATGGTACTGGTACAAAAATTGACCAGTGGAAATAGGACAAAGAATCCAGAAATAAAACCATAGACCTTCAACCAACTCATCCTCAACAAAGTTGATGAAAACTAACACTAGGGAAAGCAAATCATCTTTAGCAAATGATACTAGGAAAACTGGCTAGCCACATGCAAAAGAATGAAACTGGACCTCTACCTATTACCATATAAAAAATTACATAAAAATGTATCAAGAAGTTAAATGTGAAACCCCAGGCTATAAGAATCATAGAAGAGAACTTAGGGAACAACCTACTGAATAACAGATTAAACAAGAAATTCGTGTTCAAGTCCTCAGAAGCAAATGCAGCAAAATTAAAAATTGACAGTTGAGACCTTCCCAAGGTAAAAGTTTTTGCACAGAAAAAGAAACCATAAAGAGAGTAAAGAGGAAACTCACCAAATGAGAAAAATTATTTGCAAACCTGACCTCCAGGAACTAAAGCAACTCAAACAAATTGACAGGAAAGAAACAAACAACTCTATTAAAAAGTGGGCAGCCGGGCTCGGTGGCTCAGCCTGTAATCCCGTGCCTTTGGGAGACTGAGGTGAGTGGATTGCCTGAGCCCGCAGGTTCGAGACCCGCCTGGGCAGCGAGACCTCATCTCTACAATAAATCAAAAAATCAGTAGGGCGTGGTAGCACATGCCTGTAATTCCAGCTACTTGAAAGGCTGAGGCGGAAGGATCGCCGGAGCCCAGCAGGTCGAGGCTGCGGTGGCGGGAGCGGCCACTGCACTCCAGTCTGGGTGACAGAGTGAGACTCAATACACACAAAAAAAAGTGGGCAAAAGACATGAACAGACATTTCTCAAAAGAAGACATATGGGCAGCCAACAGACACATAAAGAAAAGTGCTCAGCCTCATCAGAGAAATGCAAATCAAAAAATCACATTGAGATACCACCTAACCCCAGTAAGAATGGCCATCACTAATAAAACAAAAAAACACAACAGATGTTGGCAAGGATGCAGGGAAAAGGAACACTTCTACACTGCTGGTAGGAATGCAAACTCGTTCAACTTCTATGGAAAACAGTGTGGCGATTTCTAAAAGAACTAGAAATAGACCTTCCCCATCACCCAGCAATCCTTCTACTGAGAATATACCCAGAGGTACGCAAATCATTCTATAGAAGAGATACCTACACACCCATGTTTATTGCAGCACTATTCACAATAGCAAAAACATGGAACTAACCATGCTGCCCATAGATAGTAGACTGGACAAAAAAATTCGGTACATATACACAATGAAATATTATGCAGCCATAAAGGACAAACATATGGACTTCACAGCAACTTGGATGGATTTAGAGTCCATCTTATTCTTATACACAATGAAATATTATGCAGCCATAAAGGACAAACATATGGACTTCACAGCAACTTGGATGGATTTAGAGTCCATCTTATTCAGTGATCTATCACAGACACAAAAAACTGAATACCCCATGTTCTCACTCATAAGCGGATCCTGAACGTTTACCATAATATACCACAAGAAAGGGATTGGCAATAGCTGGAAACTGCCAGAGGAGGTGGGGGCACATACACCAATAAGGGTACCTGATCTCAGACCAGGTGAAGTAGGGACCAAAGGAAGGCCCAACTTTACCTGTACCATGACCACTTGTATACCTAATCCTTAGTTGTACCCCACATCTTTAAAATAAATTTTTTTAAGTGGGCAAAGGACATGGACAGACACTTCTCAAAGAAGACATCCAAGCAGCCAACAAACATGAAAAAACGCTCAGCTTCATGAATCATCAGAGAAATGCAAATCAAAACTGCAGTGAGATATCACCTCTGACCACTCAGGATGGCTGTCATTAAAAAGTCAAAAAATAACAGGTGCTGTTGAGGCTGTGGAGAAAAAGGGAGTGCTCATACGCTGCTGGTGGGAATGTAAGCTAGTTCAACCTTTGTGGAAAGCAGTATGACATTTTCTTAAAGAACTAAAAGTTGAGCTACCATATGAGTCAGCAATCCCGCTTTTGGAAATATACCTAAAGGAACATAAGTTATTCTACCAAGTGACACTTACACATATATGTTTACTGCAGCATTATTCACAATAGCAAAAACATGGAACCAAGCTAGATTTCCATTGAAAACAGTCTGGATAAAGAAAACATGATACATACAGACAATGGAATACTTTGTAACCGTAAAGAACTAAACCATATGCTATGCTGCAACATGGATGCAACTGGAGACCATAATTCTAAGTGAACTCTCACGGATACAAAAAAACTGAATACCACATAATCTCACTCATAAGCGGGACCTAAATATTGGGCATGGGAACACAAAGGTGAGAACAACAAACACTGGGCACTGCTAAAGGAGGGATGAAGGGGTGGATAAGTAGTACACAGTCACACAATGGGTACCACATCTATTACTAGATGGAGAGAGGGCTCAATAGAAGCCCAAACCTAACCTACACAAATTTTACTCATGTGGCAAATCCTCACATGTACCCCACAATTCAAATAAAATATGCTTATTTTGAGTCATATACTTACCTGCTTATTAATAAAATGAAATGTTTAAAAATCTACATAAAAATAATATGGACAGCCGGGCTCAGTGGCTCAGCCTGTAATCCCGTGCCTTTGGGAGGCTGAGGTGAGTGGATTGCCTGAGCCCATGGGTTCGAGACCCGCCTGGGCAGCGAGACCTCATCTCTACAATAAATCAAAAAATCAGCTGGGTGTGGTAGCTCATGCCTGGAATTCCAGCTACTTGGAAGGCTGAGGCAGAAGGATCGTCGGAGCCCAGCAGGTCAAGGCTGCGGTGGCTGGGAGCGGCCACTGCACTCCAGTCTGGGCGACCGAGTGAGACTCCAACTCAAAAAAAGAAATAATAATAATAATAATAATAATAATATGGGCAGGGATGTAGACAGGGCAGAACTAACCATAGCTTGGGGGTGGTTGGTAATCAGCACAAGTCGTTTTTTACTTCATTTTTTATATGGAGATAAAATACACATGATATTTACTGTCTGAACCATTTTTAGGCATATAGGTTGGTGGTATTAAACACATTCATAATGTTGTGCAACCACCCATCTATAGAACTTTTCATCTTGGTAAACAGAAACTCTGTACCCATTAAACACTAACTCCTTATTCTTCCCTTCTCCCATCCCCTGACAACCAACACTCTACATTCTGTCTCCATGATTTTGACTTTCCTAAGTACCTCATATAAGCAGAATCATAGAGTATCTGTCTTTTTGTTACTGGCTTATTTCACATAGCATAATGACCTTAGGGTTCATGTGTGTTGTATTATATGTCCAAATTTCCTTCCTTCTTAAGGCTAAATAATTTTCCATTGTATTTCTTAAGGCTAAATAATGTTCCATTGTATGTATATACCACATTATGACTTAATTTGTGGCCTAACATATGGTCTATCCTGGAGATGTTTCATGTGCTCTTAAGAAGAATGGGTATGTTGTTGATGTTGGGTGGAGTATATTGTATATATTATGTTAGATTTGGTTGCTTTAGTGTTGCCTTTTTTTTTTTTTTTTTTTTTTTTGAGTTGGAGTCTCACTCTGTCTCCCAGACTGGAGTGCAGTGGCCGCTCCCGGCCACCACAGCCTTGACCTGCTGGGCTCCGGCGATCCTTCCACCTCAGCCTTCCAAGTAGCTGGAACTACAGGTGCGCGCTACCACACCCGGCTAATTTTTGATTTATTGCCGAGATGAGGTCTCGCCAAGTTGCCCAGGCGGGTCTTGAACCCGCGGGCTCAGGCAATCCACTCACCTCAGCCTCCCCAAGGCATGGGATTACAGGCTGAGCCACCAAGCCCGGCAAGTCTTGTATTTCTTTAAATATATTCTGTATGGTTATTCTACCCACTATTGATTATCATAGAACTCTCTATTTCTCCCTTCAATTCTTTCAGTTTTTGATTCATATATATTAATAGTCTGTTATTGAATAAGTACATGTTTATAATTATCTTTGTGTATTAAATATTTTAATAATATATAATATCTTTGCCTACTGTAATATTTTCTGAATTAAAGTCTATTTTGTCTGGTATTCATATTACTGCCTCTGCTTTCTTGGTAACTACTTGCATAAAATATCTTTTTCCATACTTTTATTTTCAATCTCTTTGTGTCATTGTATCTAAAGTAAGTCTTTTGTAGATAGTGTATAGTTGAATCCTGTTTTTTTAAAAAAGTTTTATTTTATTTTTAGTTTTTTTGAGAGTCGTAGTCTCACTCTGTAACCTGGGCTGACATACAGTGGCAAGAACACAACTTATCTCAGTCTTGAACTCCTGGGCTCAGGCAATCCTTCTGCCACTGCCTCCTGAGTAGCTGGGACTAAACAGGCATGCACCATTATGCCTGGCTAATTTTTTTTTTTTTTTTTTTTTGGTAGAGACGAGGTCTCACGGTGTTGCCTAGGCTGGTTCTCAAACTCCTGGGCTGAAGCAATCCTCCCACCTCAGCTTCCCAAAGAGCTGGAATTACAAGAATGAGCCACTATGCCTGGCTTTGGCCCTGCTTTTTTTTTTTTAAATCTATTCTGCCAAGCTCTGTAATTTGACCAGAGAGTTTAATTCATTTACATTTAAAGAAATTATTAATAAGAAGGAACTTGTGTAATTTTGCAATTAGTTTTCTATGTGCCTTACTTCTTTTTCCCCTCATTTCCTGCATTACTATCCTCTTTAATGTTTAGTTGCCTTTTTTGTGTTGAAACATGTAAATTCCTTTTTCATTTTTGATTGTAGATATTAAATAGATTTTTTTGTGGTTACCATGGGATTACATTTAACATCCTAAAGTTATATTATTCTAATCTGAATTTATACCAATTTAACTTAAATGGCATACAAAAATTCTGCTCCCACCCCTTTTGGTTGTCAATGTCACAAAATTATACCTTTATACATTGCATTCCCCAAAACACAAACTAATAATTATTTTAACCGCATGGGCTCTTAATCATAAGAAAGAAAAAGATGGAGTTACAAACCAAAGTTACAGTAATATTATTCTTATATTAATACTTCTTTTTTAAAAAGTATTCATGAGCCAGGTTCAGTGGCTCAGCCTGTAATCCCACACCTTTGGGAGGCTGAGGTGAGTGGATTGCCTGAGCCCGCGGGTTCGAGACCCACCTGGGCAGCGAGACGTCATCTCTACAGTAAATCAAAAAATCAGCCGGGCATGGTAGCGCATGCCTGTAATTCCAGCTACTTGGAAGGCTGAGGCGGAAGGATCGCCGGAGCCCAGCAGGTCGAGGCTGCGGTGGCCAGGAGTGGCTACTGCACTTCAGTCTGGGTGACAGAGTGAGACTTCAACTCAAAAAAAAAAAAAAAATTATTCATGTCTTAAATTGTGTAGAAAACAAAAAGTAGCTACAAAGCATTTTTATAATTATACTTGCTTTAAAGCTTTGTGTATTTACTTTTATTGAGATTTTTATTTTTTCACATGGCCTCAAATTATTGTAGAATGTGCTTTCATTTCAATACGCAAAACTTTTTTGAGCATTTCTTGAAGGGAAGAACCAATGGTCATGAACTCTTTCAGTTTTTGTTTATCTGGTAATATTTTATTTCCTTCCTTACTTTAGAAGATGATATTGCTGAATATAGGATTCTTGGTTGCCAGTTTTTTGTTATTGTTTTTCCTTTTTTTTTTTTTTTTTTTCCTTTTTGCACTGAATATTGACCCACTGCCTCTGGCCACCCAAGTTTCTGATAAAAAAAAAAAAAATTTCTGATGATGCTAAGGATCCCTTGATGTGATTGGTTGCTTCTCTTTTGATGCATTCAACACTACCTTTTGAAAGTTTTATTATGATGTATTCCATTGTGGGTCTCTGAGTTCATCTTAGAGTTTACTGAGTTTCATGGATATTTGTATTCGTGTCCTTTATTAATTTGGGGAAGTTTTTAGCCACTATTTCTTCAATCATTTTCTATGATTCTTTCTGCCTCCATCTTCTGAAACTATCACAGTGTATAAGCTGGAACTTTTGATAATGTCCCACAGCTCTGTTCATGTTTTTTCAATATTTTTTCTTTCTGTTCTGACTAAATAATTTCCACCATCTTATCTTCAAGTTTGCTGAGTCTGTCTTCTTCCTGCTCAAAAATCTCCCTTTTACCCTCTAGTAAATTTTAATTTCAGTTATACTTTTTAGGATTTCTTGCTAGTTTCTTTTTAGGTTTTCTATTTCCCTGCTGATATTTCTATATTGTTTATATCTTTTAAGAAACTTTCTATAGATATTTCTTTAGTTTGCTGAGCATCTTTAAGAGAGGTACTCTAGAGTTTTTGTCTAGTAGATGCATCATCAAGTCTTTTTGAAGCACAATTTTTTGTTGATTCAGTTTTATTTCCTTTGAATGAGTCAACATCTCCTGTTTTTCTTAAACTTTGTTATTTCTTGTTGAAAACTGAATATTTAAATGGAATATTCTGATAACTCTAGAAATAATATTCTGTTCTCAGGGTTTGCTGATTTTTTATATCTGTCTTTTATAAGAAGAGACACCAGGGAGCTTTTTCTTCCTGCCTAGGCATATACACACAAAGAAGCGGTCATGTGAGCATACAGCAAGATGGTAGCAGCTAATAACTGAGAGAACAGGCCTCAGAATTAAACCTACCTTGCCCTTATAAGAAGGTAGCTCTTGTCCTTGCAAGAACCTTGGTCTTGAACTTCTAGCCTCCAGAATTGTGAGAAACAAATTTCTGTTGGTAAAGTCATTCAATCTGTGGTATTCCATCATGGTAGCCTGAACTGACAAATACAGTAGGTATCTAAGATCTCCTGTGATCAAAATACTCTAGAAAAAAATAAACTTTTCTCTTGATTTTAAAAATACTCTGCTCCACCCACATTTTAATGACAGGGCTGGTTCTTTATCTTCCCATATATTAGGTAAGAATTGGCCCCCCTCTCTTTCCTTTTAGAAGGTTAGTACTAAAAGAAAATCTTCAATTTTTAAAACAATACAAATTAAGAGGGAAGGAAAGGGAAAGGGTGCCCTAACTCCATTCTTTTGGATCTTACTTTCATTTGGAGTTTAGCAGATTCTCTTAGTTGACTGATATTTTAAAAGTTAAGTATAGCTGTGAGTTTACTCATATATTATGCACATACATGCACATGTGCACACACACGTACACATCCTCTTCCTTCCTGTATTTTGGGTCCTGGGCCTCTTATAGTGACACTTGACAGTTGTCCAAATCATCCTTCTCACTGCCCATCTTGCACTGCTAATATGTAACTCTTGTTGATTCTCACCTCTGGTCTTGAATGTATCCTCTTCTCTTCATCTCTCTCTACTACTACCTAAGTCACTTGATGATGGATAAACTCATGCCTTTCTAGAAAAAAGGTCAAGTTCTCTGAGATTGAATTCTAATGCTTGGCTAACCCATGAATTTGTGTCAATATCTGGAAAAGGAATTAAAAGTAGGTTATGATAGTGCTGATTGAAATACTCAAATTTATGATAATCACCTGACAAACTGAAAAATTAAACAAAATACAATAATAATAATAATAATAGTAATGATAATAATAATACAGTGGCCATTAGCTTAAGCCAATATGATTGTTAGGAATGTCAGGATAACAGGAAAAAGTCACATACTTTTAAAATAATCATTTTCATATAGTAAACTTTTTCATCCTCTCCCTTTTAACTTATAAGAGAAATACATGTACAGTGAAGAAATAAGACACTTCAGAAGTCAGAAGACTATAGGAAGGAAATTAAAACACTTAGAATCTTACTTCTCAGAAATATAGCCTGGAAAATATTTTAGGTTTAGTACATATTTTTCTCCTTCACAAATAATACAATAAACTTTTAAAAATCGGAACAATAGATCATTTATAGGAAATAAGGATATCCTATTAACCAATGATCTCTTAACCAGAGGCAATATTGTCCCCTTTTTCTGGGGGAACATTTGGCAATGTCTAGAGACAGTCATGACTTGGTTGTCATAACTGGCACCTAAATCAGGGATGCTGCCAAATATTCTGCAACACATGGGACAGTCCCCATAACATGAATTATCTGGTCCCAAACGTCGACAGAGCTGGGATGAAGAAATCCTGTGTTAATTCATTATAGACCCTAAAACTTTACTGATGACAGTCTACTCCATGCTACAAACGATTATTGAGTACCTACCATGAGCCTGTATATTAAAGATAAATGTTACTGAGTCCAGTCTCTCTTGTGTGTTGATGCCAGATAAATACATAAACCCAAATGACTGAAACTTTTACTCACATCTCTTCTGAGGCAAGAAGCCTTTTGAGTGGCCTAAGTCACTCAGGTGCCTGAAACTTCCATTTTAGGGCTTATGAAAAGAATCTACTGTAATCCCAGCATTTTGAGAGGCCAAGGCAAGAGGATTGCCTGAGCTCAGGATTCAAGATCATCCTGGGCAACTTGGTGAGACCTGGTCTCTACTAAATATATATAAATTAGCAGGGCATGGTAGTGTGTGCCTCTAGTTCCAGATACTGTAAGGCTGAGGCAGAAGGATTGCCCAAGCCTAGTAGGTTGACCCTGGGGTGGCCATAGGCATACCACTGCACTCCAGTCCAGGCAACAGAGTGAGACCCTGACTCAAAACAACAACAACAACAACAAAAACACAAATACAAACAAATGAACAAAAAGAACCTAAATTAGTCTTAGTCTGAAAAAGCAAGACATCCAAAGGTAGCAAGCCCCTAAGACACCATATTTTCAGATTTGCTTGACCCTTGCCCTGCCATCCCCACAGCAGACCTGCTGGCTCTTCACTCTCAGCAGTAGGGTCACAGGGGAGGGGATTAAGTCAACACAGTAATATTATTACAAATCACATCATTTCTGTAAAATTTGAGGGTTTTTTTTTTGCCTTGACTCCTAGAATTTGAAAAAGTAAAACCATAAAACTTGTGATCTGTCCAAAAAATGTGTCACAACAACAACAACGAAACAGCAAGTGCTGAGACTTTTGAGAGATTCCCAGTCAGGGGTTATATGTGCTGTTTT
The DNA here is from genome assembly GCA_027257055.1 of Cephalopachus bancanus. Lineage (NCBI taxonomy): Eukaryota > Metazoa > Chordata > Mammalia > Primates > Tarsiidae > Cephalopachus > Cephalopachus bancanus. The sequence goes on along the minus strand of JAPVLO010001036.1, from coordinate 461,023 downwards.
ACCTGTGTAATCTTTTTTAAGCCTCATGAACTAGAAAGACTGGCTCCAATTCTCAGATGAGGATATTGAGTTTCAGAGAAGGGAGGAGCCCCCGCACATGCAGTCTGTCATCAGTAGTGCCAGGAAACCCCAGCCATGGAGTCTACAGCTATGGAGCCTATTCCTTCTGGGCCATCCAGGTAAGCAGGCTGAAAAGTGACCTCAAGGTGACACATCTGTCATCCCACTCCTTACCAATCTGCTTCCAACAGGTGAGCACTCATGGGAGTCTTCCATGGACTGGCACCCCTAACTTATCTTACTTATCAATCTTCTTTCTTCGCTTTCTTCTTTTTCTGCTTCGATACCTATGGGCATTTTTTAATATCTTGCAAATACTCCATATGGCCTAATCTCTTTTTTTCGCTGTGAGTATTTGACCAAAATGGCAGACAGGAAGAACTTAGTCATCTGCTCCTCCTGTGCCTGCAGGCAGTCAGAACAGGGCAGAGTGCTTCCATTGAAGGCTCTCAGGCACCAAGCCCAGGTACTGTCCAGTAGCCTCCATGACCTTGCTTTGGTTCACATGCTTTTCCATTCTTCCTGCGGGTTGTTTCAAACCTCCACTTTCCTCAATGCTCCCACTTGGGTTTCCCCAACTGCCACCTCTCCTCAAGCCCTCCCAGCAGAGGATCTGGCTTCCTGCTTTATAGAGACAACAGAAGTCACCAAACTGGGATGCCTGCACCTTCCCAATACAAAGCTACAGAAGCTGTCCCTCCTCTACCCATGGCTAATCCCATCTCCTTCAGTCTTCTCAGAAAATTTATTACCTCAATTCTCCTTTCTATCTACTCAGTTGTCCAAGTCATCCTTATTTTTTTTTTTTTTGGAGCTGGCTCATTCCCTGTCACCCAGGCTGGAGTGCAGTGGCAGGCATGCTCATGGCCACCCCAATATCGATCTGCTGGGCTCCAGCCATCCTTTGCCTCAGCCTTCCAAGTAATCGGAACTACACGTGCACGCTACCATGCTTGGCTAATATTTGATTTATTGTAGAGATGGCCAGACTGGTCTCGAACCCATGGGCTTAGGCAATCCACTTGCCTCAAGCCTCCCAAAGTGCTGGGATTACCGGTTGAGTCACTGAGCCCGGTCCCAAGTCATCCTTAACACTGCCCGTTTTTGCACCAATAATATCTAACTCTTGTCAATGCTCACCTCTTGGTCTTGAATGATACCTCTTCTCTGCATCTTAGCTATCATCACCTCCATTTTAGAAAACTTCGGTAGTTTTCTGACAATCAACATATATCTGATTTTGCCAATCTGCTACCATCTCCTCTCCCTGCTCTAAACCCATCAATGCCTCGCCACCGTGCTCAGAACAAAAACCAGAGTCTCCTCTTGGCTTGTCTTCAGACATGCTCCCCTCACAGCCGCCCACTCTCTGCATAAAATGTTTGGTGAATGGCTTATCTTAGAGTAAAAGGATCCGTTAGTAGGTTTATTATTTTGTAATTTATGTTCATTGAATCAAAATGAAATACGGATGTTCTCTCAAGAGCACTGGTAAGGAACAACTGCTTTTGATTTTAGGCGATACTAGGAATAAGCAAGATTTTGAATTGTGTTTGGATTGTAAGTGCTCAGACGAGTGCTTTAAGAAAAATCTGTATACGAATGCACTAAAAGAACATTAATGTTGACATGCGGCACTAGTTCTCTGAAGCAGAGTGAAAACACTTTGTCAATTCATTTCCCTCTTATGAGAATACACATATCTTTCATTTGAGTCTGTTCACGCCATGGCCACAGATGGAAAAGGTAGGGAGCTGGCCATTCTGTCTTTCCTGGCGTTTCTCATGCAGATTTAACTCACACTGAAGACCCTGGCCTCTGCTGCCAAACTATTTGTCAGGACATTAGACCATTATGCTGGCTTCTGTGGTGAATGAGGAAGAACAGGAATATGCTGGCAAAGGTTATCTACACTCTGCACTGCAGTTTCTCCATAGTTAAACTTTTTTTAAAAGAGGAAGAGGGAAAGGGGAAACAAGCAGAAGAGAAGGAGAGGGAACAGAAGAAAACATATCTCATCTCCACTTGGGGAGTTTTGGGAGTGAGCAGAAGCAGCACCATGGAACCTGGCATGAGTGGGCACTCCCTGCCTTCTCTCCATCTTCCACAGTTAAGTGGTTGATCAGAAGAGTGATTTTCGTCCCCAAAGATCACAGAACTAGTATCTAAGTTTTTCCAGTCTAAGTTTCCACAATTGATTTACCTGCAAACTTAGCTTACATCTCCCCAGAAGACTTAGTACGGGTCTTAATAGGCCCCCAGAGCACCTGCTGATGGACACCAGCTCTTGCAGACAACCAGCACTGCAGCTCGGCAAGTCTTGCAGCCCTCTTTTCTCTGTTTTTCTGATTATCTCTTGGAAACGGCAAGAGCAAAACAACAGGAGCTTTCCAGCTTGTATTATTAAAGTGCAGTTTCAAAAATCTACCTGCACAAAAAGTCCAATTTGAAATTGCATAGATACAGAGCACCTAGCACAATTGCATCACGTTCTTTATTTGTTAATATACAATTTTAACCAATTAGCATGTGAGTTAGCAAAATGCTGTTGCAAAATATAGGTGAGAGTCCAGGAAGGCAGTAAACACAACATTTTAAGTATTATAAGTAATTACCCACAACACAGATGCTACTAAATTTGGTATAACAAATATTAAGAGACGAAACTTTTAAAAAATTACAAAATGCCTGGACAGGACTATCAATAAATTCTATAAAAGTGACAAAATATTTGGAGGACATTGGGTCAAAAAAAGACTCATAGCTAATTCTCTGTATTCTTTTCCTCTGGATAAAGAACTTGCATAATCTGACTTCTCACCAAATCCTATTTTTCCCACATGCTTTCCCACAGTGTGTCAGAGAAACTCTCTAGGACCATATAAAACCCTAACTAATTTAGCCTTAGCCTTTTCCTTTAAATAGAAATGGTGCAAAAACTAGTTAAATTCGGCATTCTGCAAAGCAATTAACCTTGTAGACTTCATAATGGTAAAAATATTAACAAATTCACTGTGCAATTTTTACAATTTAAAAGCAAAGTTCCTTAGTCTTTATAAATGGTGATACCTCCTATTATCAAGATCTGTGCACAACAATTTCTAAAGTACCCAACTTTAAGCAGTTCAACAAAACGAATGCATACCTAATATTTTCCAAAATGCAAATAAAGTCTGACTCCAGTGTGCACTACAGCTCTCAGATTTGCTATTTGAACAAAATCCACATTGTTCCCCAGTAGCTCCATGGGCTGCTGCTGTGAAGTGTATGACTTCTGGTTTTTAATAGAGTTTTTTTTTCTTCTCTTAGGGCAATAGCATGAGTCTGAAATGAGTTCTGGAGATAGGGAGACAAAGCAAGGGGGAGGGTTTTTTTTTGTTTTTTTGTTGTTATTGTTCTTTCAGCAGGTGATCTGCTCATAATGGGAAAAAATAAGCAAATTTTGTTGCAAAATGTATACTGGTCTGCTCATAAATTCTCAGAAGTATTCCTAATATGCTCTATAATAAAGAATCATGGATATGTGAGGTCAACACAGTTTGTGATTCCGCTTTCCTCCTGTCTCAGATCCCCTGGAAAACAGATAAGAGAGGTGCTGGTGGCAACCGGCCCCAGGGTCAGTGCTGGGCTGTTCTTACAGCTTGCCACTTTGGTGTGTCGACTCTTTCTCAGCCTGACAAAAGTGTCCTCTGTGGGACTCCTTGTGCTCTTATTTCACACTGAATCTTTAGTATATGCTACTCAACAGAACATACAGCACCAATACAATTTGGTTGTCTGTCCAGGATTCTCATTAAAATCTTGCTAGCTCTGGAGCAATGAGATGGCACTGACACCATGTTAGTCTGCATAGCTATCTTCATTCGAGAATACAGCAGCAAATCCTGGTGCATTTCCTTGGTAGGACAGACTCAGTGGATGAATTCGATCCTCTCTTGATAATGTCAGTAGTGGATTTAATTTATTCTGTGGCTGTGGTGGAAACACTGATCCTGGCCCTGGGGAAAGCCCAGTTTCCTGTATTTTGCTGGGATATCTGAGGCGATACTTTTGCAAGTGAAAGGTTTCTTTCTCAGGGGTAGTGTGCTATGTTCATGGATCCTGGCGTCATGAGTGCTCTACTTTTCAGCAATGGCTTTCACTACATTACATTTAAAATTCCTGGCTTTGCAGGATGAGTGTTAATAGTAGGGACAATTGAAAGTGGCAGTTGTAGCTGCTGGTACAGATACTGCAGAAAACACCAGAGGGGTCCTGTAATATCTCCCATCAGTTAGCTATTCTGTCTCATTAAACATTGATGGTACACATTTGGCCACTGAGCTCTGTGCTTGATTATTGATGGGCTTCCCTCACAGCTTCCCTAATATCACATCGCTCAAAATTATAAGATTTCTATTCTGGAGTCTTTTGAGAAGCAACTGAAAGCAGTTTCAGAGGTTTACAAAGAACTTAGAGAAAAGCTTAACAGTGACTAAAAATTTTCCTTTAAGTCAACTTCATCAGCATTTTCTCTTTGATGTTTTGGTTTTAAAATTTTGAATACAGATGGGTACTAATAGCAGGCTACAGATTGGAAATTCCTATTAACTGGCACCACCACATTGATCAATACATTTCAAAGTGATGTTAAAACAACAGCTCTGAAGTTGAATACGCCTTTGGAATGCTTTCTGAATCATAAAGCAATAAAATATGTTCAGCATATTTTCAGTATCAAATTAATTATACATTTTTGGAATATGGCAGCTGACATATAGCTAATTTTCAATTAATCAACATATTGGATTACAGTAAATATGAATTAGTACCTTCTCTCTGCCAGGGGCTAGCCAGAATGAATGATAGGGTTTACTGTGGTTTATATGACTCTTCTGGGATAATAAATACCAGTTTTCAGACATTTAAGCAAATGGAAATAAAGGTCAAACATCCTTGTTTAGCCTTTGCAGCTAAAAGAGCAAGATACAAAATTCATATGCATTTTTTTCATCTCACAGTCTGCGGAAAGAAGAGAATCTCAATTGAAGTTTTGTGAACAGCTGACGTTTTCTTACTTTGCCAATAGCGAAGAATTTTCTGCTTTAAGACTTGCTTAGAAGTTTAATGGAAATAAAGAATTCTGACATTGCTGGTTTTCAGGGAAAGAACATGCCGACAAACTGGAAAATGCACAGCAGTGACCCAAATTAGGGAATGCTGAAGTCCCTGAACTGCAATGCACACTTGATGGTAACACAGAAACCATTCACAATTCAGAGGATGCCAGGAGGAAGTTTGTACTTCCCACAAGAAGAACAAGTCCAATTTATAAACATGTGATTATCAACCTGTCCTTGTTCATTATGTCTTCCTGTTTTTAAATGGTAGAAGGGGTTTCTTATGTATTTCCAGCTAAGGTTGGCTCTTTGAAATATACTACACCAAGCTAGCAAAACAATTTGTAATCTACTTATGTGTACTGGTAAAGCAGCTGCTTGCATAGCTGAAATTAAAATTTGATAAGGCAATAAATATTCCATAGAGAAAGAGGCACGGGACTTGGCTAATGCTACGAAATTCATTTGGTACTGAATTTGCACTGCAGGAGTGGCACAGGGTTAGGTCGGGAGTATGCAAAATTAAGCAATGATTTCCTGCCTAGGACAATGGTAAAATTGTCAGTACCAAAATGGAGTCACTTATGTCAAACTCTAAAAAAATGGAGCTGAGAGACCATGAAGAGAGGACTCTCACTCATTTGCCTGGTAACAGGAACTGTCACAGAAGACTCTGCCAAAACCAAACCTTGCACAAAGGCCACTGCAACCTTGCACAAAGATTACTTCCACGAGGATGCCTGTCCAGCAACTACCTATTCACTGAGGGACTGACTCCCTCTTATTAATCCTTGTAGCCGAGGGAAATTGTTTGAAAACAACCAATGTAACCTCCCTAATTTTGTCTTTAAAAATCCTCACCTACCTTTGTCTCTCTGGATATGCTTGTGGTCTGCCATAGTGTGCATACTCCAAACTGTATTCCCTTGCTATTTCCAAACAAACCCTTTCTTTAGACAACCTGTCTCTGTTAGTTATATTTTAAGTTGATGAGAAGTTCACAGTCTAGTTGGCATATAAATGATATGTTTAATAAAGGCACTAAATATTATGTAGAAAGTAAATGAAAAAATCATGGCATGCAAATGTTTTTGCAAAGTCTAATGGGCCTTGGTTGGCTCTGTGCTTCAAACATTTTTTGACTGTTTTGATCAGGTGCTGGCAAACACATCACCTCTATTCAGGTGTTGATTTTCAAGTCCCCCTCCATGTCTCCCTTCTCTGGGAGACAAAGACTTGCAATGCTTTTGTGCGTCTGCCCATTCTTAGTGATAACATCTTCCCCAGTGAAGACTCACCAAACTCCATCTTCACAGCATCACAGATTCTAACATGAGAAATGTTGGATTGAGACACCTGACTCAGCCCATATCTTCACAATGATTGCCTTTTTTTTGCAAACAGACTGTCTCACACAGTGCTGTCACTCAAGCCCTCAAAAGTGCCTGCTCACGTTAGCAGGCAGTACTGAGTGGCAGCCTGGGTATGGGCTTTGCAGTAAGACCTGGGTACAAACCCTGGTTCCGTCATTATTAGCTGTGGGACCAGGAGTACATGAATCAATTTCTGTACCTTAGTATTAATCAGATACTCCCTATAGGAGATTTAGCACAGTATTCATGTTACCAGTGAACAAAACACTTAGCAAATATCCTTCTTTGTCCCTTGCCCTCTGCCCCCCATCTCTCCCCTGACACCCACAGGCCCTGACCTCCAAGTACCCTGTGCTGTTCTTTCCTGGTTCATATTTCAGCTGCAACCTTACGTAGGTTAAGGCCAGTCACCATTACTGCAACAGTTCAGACCAGTTCTGCTCTTGTTTACTGTGGTCTGGCCTGTACCTAGAACAATGCTGGATGTGTGAATGACATGTGCGGAATGCCACAGACATGGTTCTGTAGCAATGCCACAGGCACCTGCATGGCTAGGGAAGCAACACAAGTTGGGGCACTTCAAACTCTTTCTCCCTTCCCTGTAGCTTAGCTTTTATCTGCTTCACTTCTAGGCTACGCCACACGATTCCACTGGAAGACACTAAAACAGTCTGAACTGCTCGTTTCAAGACTCAGTCCAAGGACTTAGACCTTTTACCTCAGCCACCTGTGAGACAGTGTGACTAGACACTTCAGTGCTGTCTACTTACAGAACTCCACTTGTACCTGGCACCTTTTCAGTGACACGTGACATCACACTGAGGTATGTATGAGAGAGAAGCCATTTTATCCATTCCAATTTCTCTAAGGAGTTTCCTAGAAGTTCACGGTATTTAAAAAGATTTTAACCTTTGGCCAAATTTAGCCCCCCCAAAGAAAATTTCTAACATTCATTCCAAGATTAATTTATATAGTTAATGATGGCTGGCATTAGCATATTCACTTCACTTATACCTAGTTATATTTCACATCACTAGCCTTAAAAGTTCTAAGCATGAGATGGAGGCATAGGATTCTAAGCCATGACCACCATTCACCTGAGCAGATATATTTGAAAGTATGGTTTATTAGATTTATTATGCTAAAGAGGCAGATTTTTTTGGGGGGGGTGATCTAGATAGACTGGTTAGGAAACATTTTTATTATTAAGGCTAAACATAAAACGAGACTCACACAAGGATTCCTTTGAAAACTTGTTCAACTGCTGTGTTCACAGAAGTGATATAAAAATCATCTTTTGATATAACATGTAATAATGAAACAATTTAAAACCCCTAAAATTTAACCTATCATCTGACAGATGTCCTGGGGGAGGGGTTTCCCAGTGCCACAGAAATGGTGACTGATGGAAACCCGGATTCTTAGATCCTCAGGGAAGGATCCTTATGCTAATCTTCATAATCTATAGTGTGAATCACAGATGACTAAACTTTTGTCTTCAGACTCTTCCCTGTATACAGGGACCTTGTGTTTCTTTTTTAAATGTACCAATGTCAACCGTGAACATAATCACCCTGCAAATAGCTAGAAGGTGGTGATCTCAAAGTGCACCTACCAGCAGGGCTAGAAACACCTCAGTGTTTCAGGGGAGTGGTGGTTTCCTCTATTTTGTTGTAAAGCATGGCTCTGGGTAGATATGTTCATATTTCTTTTTTTAAAAAAGGGATTAGAGCTATAAAATTCATTAACAGAAATACAGCAATTCTGTCATCTCCAAGAAGAGGTTTCTGGCCAAAGAGAAAGGCATTCTTCTTACGAAAAGAAAGACTGTCATCAAAAAGAATAAGAATGTCAGAGACACTGAATGGCTTGTGCCTTCAGACTTCGATGTTAACCTATTCAGTACAAAGCAAAATTCCCAAAGTTTCTGCAGAAGTTTTCTTTTCATGTTTTAGCAAGTCCTAAGCAACTGCCAGAGCAGAAGCACTCATCACAGTATCCGGGACGCACATACCACTTGGGCCGCTGGGTATGAGGCATCCAGGTAGGAGGTTTCCTCTAAAATGTTATTAATCCACTTCTGAAAAATGTAAAGAAATGTCTGCATATTGGTCATACCTTTACATCACGCCTTATTTTAAATGTGCTTTCCTATTAATTCTCCCTTTTGATACACTCAACTTCTTTGAGAGATAGAGAAAGGATTTCCCTTTAGAACACAAGGAGATTCAGGCTCACAGTCTAAATGGCTCAGCCGTGGCAGGCCGTGAGCTTGTGGCTGGGCTTAACATCAAGTCTCCAATCCTGTTCTAATGACACTTACCACTAGAACACATAGTCAGTTAGCTCCATGGGTATGTTGTGATGAAACAGTGTGCTACCGAAAAGAAGTTAGAATTTGTGAGGAACACACTTAACTGTCACTCACGAGCTGCTGTGACTTTGGATAAGTCACCTGCCCTGCATCTTGATCACCTCAACAGTAAAACAGGAAGCACAATCCTTCAGAGGGAAAATGGCATGGACATGAAACTGATGTAAATTTGAGAAGATTAGATAAACACTTTTTTGTTATTACTATTACCATCAAACTGAACGTATTAAGAAAACAGTTGTTTGATGCCACTGCTAAAAAATGGTTTTAAAAAGCATGTGTTCCTCATAGTTATAGGATAAAAACTAGGCAAGAATGTATGAATGACAATTCACCACCACTGAGAAAAAATTATTTTAAACTGTTATCCTTCTAAACACAAATACAAAATTAAAATGTCATCAAAATAGCTACATTTAGAACAACTAAGGAAACCTTTCTCCTTTTTAGTTTCCAGTGTTTTAAAATATTTGCTATTTTATTGTTTAGTTTGTTTACTTTCTTGTGATTATTATTATTTTATTGTTTAGTTTGTTTACTTTCTTGTGATTATTTTGCAATTTGATTTTTCTGTACATCAAAGCCACTAAAGATTTGACAGTCAAAATGTGAAAGAAAAAAAATGCATCAACAAATCACAACTGACCCTGAGGAAATACAAAAGATTATCAGAGATTACTATGTACACCTATATGGAAATAAACTTGATAACCTAGATGAAATGGAAGACTTTCTGACATCACACAATCTACCCAAGTTGAAACAAGAAGACATCGAGACACTGAATAGACCAATAACAACTCAGGAAATTGACTCTGTCATACGAAAACTACCTACCAAAAAATAATCCCTGGGCCAGATGGTTTTCCAGCAGAATTCTACAAAACATACAAGGAAGAGGTGATACCAATCCTACTGAAAGTATTCCAGGCAATTGAGAAAGATGGAATTCTCCCCAAACCATTTTACGAAGCTAACATTACACTGATGCCCAAACCAGGTAAAGATGCAACAAAGAAAGAGAACTACAGGCCAATATCCCTTATGAACATAGATGCGAAATCCTCAACAAAATTATAGCAAATTGGATCCAGAAGCACATCTCAAAAATCATCCACCATGACCAAGTAGGTTTTATTCCCAGGATGCAGGGCTGGTTCAGCATTCGCAAGACTAAAAATGCAATTAAATACATCAACAGATGTAAAAATAAGAACCACATGATTATCTCATTAGATGCAGAAAAAGCTTTTGATAAAATCAGCATCCCTTCTTGATAAAAACCCTCAAACACCTAGGCATAGAAGAAACATACCTCAAAATAGTAAGTGCCATCTATGACAAACCCACAGCTAACATATTGCTAAATGGACAGAAACTAGAAACATTTCCCCGGAAAACTGGAACAAGGCAAAGCTGCCCACTCTCACCCCTCTTGTTCAATATTGTGTTGGAAGTCCTAGCTAGGGCAATTAGACAAGAGAAGGATATCAGGGGTATCTAAATAGTAAAGAGGAAGTCAAGTTATCCCTCTTTGCTGATGATATGATCCTATACCTTGAAAATTCAAGAGAATCTGTCAAAAACCTACAGACACTGATAAAGGACTTTGGCAAAGTCTCAGGGTACAAAATAAATGTGAAAAAGTCAGTTGCATTCCTATATAACAACAACAAGCAGGCAGAGAGACAAATAAAAAGCACAATCCCATTCACAACAGCCACACAAAAAAAAAAAGAAAGAAAGAAAGAAAAGAAATACCTTGGCATCTTCCTAACCACAGAAGTGAAAGACCTTTACAATGAGAATTACAAAACACTGCCCAAAGATATTCAAACAAATGGAAAAATATACCATGCTCATGGATAGGAAGAATCAACATTGTTAAGATGTCCATGCTACCAAAGGTAATTTACAGATTCAATGCAATACCCATTAAGTTACCAACATCATTCTTCTCAAATCTGGAAATGACAATACAGAAATTCATATGGAAATATAAACAACCACAAATACCCAAAACAATCCTTAGCAAGAGAAACAAAGCAGAAGGTATCACACTTCTAGACTTCAAACTCTACTATAAAGTTATGGTAATCAAAACAGCTTGGTATTGGTATAAAAACAGGCACATAGAGCAATGGAACAGGTTAGAGATTCCAGAAACAAAGCCTCAATTCCTCAACCAACTCATCTTTGACAAAGCCTCCAACAAAAACTTCTAGGGAGAGCAAAACCTATTCAGTAAATGGTGCTGGAAAAACTGGCTGGCCACATGCAGAAGACTGAAACAGGACCCCTACCTATCACCATACACAAAAATTAACTCTAAATGGATCAAAGATCTAAACGTCAAACCTCAAACTATAAGAATCTTAGAAAAGCCAGGCTCGGTGGCTCAGCCTGTAATCCCGCACCTTTGGGAGGCTGAGGTGAGTGGATTGCCTGAGCCCGCGGGTTCGAGATCCGCCTGGGCAGCAAGACCTCATCTCTACAATAAATCAAAAAATCAGCCAGGCATGGTAGCGCATGCCTGTAATTCTGGCTACTTGGAAGTCTGAGGCGGAATGATCGCTGGAACCCAGCAGGTCGAGGCTGCAGTGGCCAGGAGTGGCGACTGCACTCCAGTCTGGGTGATAGAGTGAGACTCCAACTCAAAAAAAAAAAAAAAAAAGAATCTTAGAAAACGCAGAAGACATTCTTATGGAAATTGGAACTGGCAACCAATTCCTATCCAGACCCTAAAGGCCAAGACCTTAAGAAATAAGATAGACAAGTGGGACCTCACCAAATTAATGAGCTTCTGCAAAGCAAAAGAAGCCATCAAGAGAGCAGGGAGACAGATCACAGAATGGGGAAAAATATTTGTCAACTGTATATCTGACAAAAGCCTACCATCTAGGATCTACATAGAACTCAGAAGCGCCGAAAGAAAAAAAACTAACAGCCCCTTTAAAAAGTGGGCAAAAGACATGAATACACACTTCTCAAAAGAAGATATACGGGCAGCCAACAGACACATGAAAAAGTGCTCAGCTTCACTCATCATCAGAGAAATGCAAATCAAAACCATATCAAGATACCATCTAGCCCCTGTAAGAATGGCCATTATTAATAAATCAAACAGCGACAGATGCTAGCAAGGATGTGGAGAAAAAGGAACACTTCTACACTGCTGGTGGGAATGCAGACTAATGCAACCTCTTTGGAAGACAGTGTGGCAATTTCTGAAAGAACTAGAAATTGACCTTCCATATGACCCAGCAGTTCCCCTATTGGGAATATACCTGGAGGAACTCAAATCATTCTATGACAAAGATACCTGCACATGTATGGTTGCTGCAGCTCTACTCACAATAACAAAAACATGGAACCAACCGTGTTGCCCATCGAAGCTGGACAGGATTTTAAAAATGTGGTGCATATACACAATGGAATATTATGCAGCCATAAAGAAGGACAAATATATGAGCTTTGCAGCAACTTGGATGGATTTGGAGTTGATCACACTCAGTGATTTATCACAGAAACAAAGAACTAAGTTCCATATGTTCTCCCTCATTAATGGACCTTGAACAATTATAATGCTATAAGAAAGTGATTGACAGTAGTGGAAAACAGGGGAGAGGGGGTGGGATTGGCAGTTGAGGGAAACTGCTAGGGGAGGGAGGGGCATACCTCATCAACAAGGGTATCTGCGTAATTAATGTTTATATACCTAACCCTGAATTGTACCCCACTTCTCTATAATAAATAAATAAATAGATAAATAAATAAAAAACAAAATGTGAAAAAACCGCATCAACTAAAACTATTCTAAAAAGAAAAACAAATCAACAAGGAAAAGCATTAAAAAATGGTGAATTAGGTAGAGTCATGTAAATAATAGAAGAAACAGTAGTATATGCTAATAAAGTTCATGACACGATGTGCCCCCACAAGGCTGCAGTAACTATGGCAACGGAAACAGATGCAATGTACTCAAAGTGACGCATGTAAACATCTAATTGATATACTCAATATAGTTCAAGTATAGTTCATAAACCTACATTCACATAGTACTGAAATATTTTATGACCCTTATTTTTGTAAAATTACTCATATTTGCTATTCCTTTAATTTATAAAGAGCTAAAAATTTCTTGTGTCTCTTACCTTCTTAACCCACGTGAACGGGGGCCAGCAACAACTCTCATTTCCTACTTCTCAGTAATGAATTTCAGTTCAAGTATCAACCATGATAACTGTCCAATGATCCAGGTAAGAATCATTTACATATATTCGAAACATCAAAACTTGCATTTGCTTCCACAGACATAAGACATTACTTGACATTACTATATAAAAGGCTGATTTCTGGGTCGAGAATCCCAGGGCAGTCTTTGACTAAAGGCTCTTAAGAAAAGAAATTCCACTGCCTTTTCCTCTATATTGCTCCAGTATCTTGAACTTTCTCTCCTATCTAAACATTCTGCTGTAACTTTCAGATTAAGCTCTGAGCTCTTTCTCACTGTCTATATCTTTATGGAGTGTAAATCCCAAGTTCAGGAAACTTTTTCATACAAAACAGGCATGTTCTCCCTCCCCAAGGAGACTATGCATCATGGCAGTTATTTTTGTTGTTGTTTTTGTTTGTTTATTTATTTGTTGTTTAAATCTACATTAGCTATAATCAAGAGAAAAAGGGTCTCACACTATCAATCCATTGGAGAGATGCTTTCTCTCTTTGATCCCAGGTATATCTGAAAGTAAATGTTCTTCACCCTAGCCTGAGGATATGTCTGTTTAGCACTGAAATTACAGACAAGAAAGACAAACCCTGGCAGTGCCCTGGAGAAATGATCAATAAAGGACAGAATTGCTTTGCTTTGAAGTCATCCCTTACACCCACATAATCCTTATGTGCTCACAGAATCAAAGATGGAAATGCCCACATCCTTCGTCCCCACCTTGAATGCTAATCTGATACTGAATATTTTCTTCTTTTTCATTTTATTTCACTAGGTAAAGTTATTAGAACTCCCTATCACCTTGCCTGGGATGATAAGCCTAGAATCTAAGAATCTAGGAATCACATTTTTGGCCCTGGAGAAGGAATATTATGCTGTGTTGGAATACGAAGCTGTAATTATTCCAGAAATGAGATCTGTTTCTCTGGTTGCCTCTGGGTTGTTCATTCTCCCACAACTCTGGACGGTCGACGGTTGAGGATGACTTGTGTCAGATCGCTATTCCACAATGTCTGAGGGACCAATTACGTACTCAGTGTGCAGTGATTCGGAAAGGTGAAACTGTATTCTAATATAACAGAGATGGTGTCAGTGTGGAGAAGAGGATGTGTCAGAGACAAGACTCCAGTATGAGAGGGTTATTTTTGAAATACTCCAAGGAAGCTTCTGGCATGGCTGCCCACATGCACCAGACTTGTTGCTGTGGAATGTGGTTTTCAGAGTTGTCAGTTCCTCAAGCCTTAAAACTAAAAATAAGTATCTACTTATTAAAGCAGATTTATTTTTACTCAGATTTTTAAAATTCTTGCACTATAACTTTTCTCCACATTTAAATTTTTAAAATATTTTGTCAATAATGCTCATAATTTTTGAAAATCTATAAATCTTAAATTGTGTCTTGATTCCAGTAAAAACAAAAAACAATAAAACGAAAAAACAAAAAAAATGGCTTTCTCATTTTCATTTACTTCTGGAACCTGACAAGAAAAAAGTTTGCATGAGAAGAAAGGCAAAGGGATTTTTTGAAGGATAATATGGAATATAGTAAAAACCAAGTTTTTTTAAAAAGCCCGCGCTATCCTAGAAAGGAGACTGAGAAGGCATCTCAGCCCCTCCATTGAGTTCCAAGAATCTTCCTCTTGTTTAAAGCCTTATTCGCTGCTGTGATGACGGATTCTGGCAGGTCTGTGAGAGTAGTTATTTCAAGGGACCTGGCAGGGAAACAAATTAATCATTCAATTCTTGGTACCTCCAAATGTCTAACCTCTCTACCTCTAATCTTAGCTGATCTCTAACTTGGGAGAAAGCTCTCCGGTATTTGTTTATTTAAAAGCAAAGTAAGATTGATAACTATTCTTTTTATAAGAAACATATTACATTCTACTCTATCTTGTAAGCTCTTATTAATATTTTAATTGACATCAAAAGGAAGTAGCAGAGTGGTGCAGGAAGGTATCAACAACAGATGCAATCTATGCCCCATAAGGACCACTACCTCATTTATGTGGGCTTACAGCACTATAGTCATTTATAATAGATGTTTAAATTGTTCTACACCAAAATTGAGAATATTCAGTACATACTTTTATTATGCCACCAGTCTCTTTTTGCCTAACTGTCAGAACATCTTCCTTTAGTACACTGCTGGAACCAAGCTCCCATCCTTAAAATCCTTTTTTAGCCCACTGCAAAAATTCTCTTCCTCTCCCCAGTGACTTCAGGTTGTCCTGTCTTTCTCTGTAGTCCACATATACCTAAAACACTAAAATGCATAAAAGACACCAGATACTGCAGAGTCATTACAAAGATACTAAGTACTGATAATCTGTTTTGTTTTTGCCTTAAAAAAAAATTGTCCCTTATTTGTCAGGAAAATTTTAGGTTTACAAAAAAAAATTCAGCAGACATTGCAGAGGGTCCCCAAATGCTCCTTCTACCCTTCAATCCACAGTTTTCCCTATTATTATTTTGCACTCGTTGCCACATTTCTTATTTTTTTCTTTTAATCAGTCTCACCATTGCCCAGGCTGAAGGGCAGTGGCATGATCACAGCTACTACAGCCTCAACCTGCTGGGCTCAGGTGATCCTTCTGTCTCAGCCTTTACAGTAGCTGGAACTACAGCAGGCTATTTTGTAATTTATTGTAGAGACGAAGTTTTGCCATGCTGCTCAAGCTGGTCTTGAACTCCTGTGCTCAGGCAATTGTCTCGTCTTGACTGCCTAAAGTGCTGGGATTACCAAGAGTGGACCATTGCACCCAGTCCCATTTCTTATAATTAATGAGCCAATACCGATATATTATTAAGTCCATAGCTTACATTAGGACTTTGTGCTGTATAGTTCTATGGATTTGGATAAATGCATAATGACATGTATCCCCCATTATGGTTGATTATTTCACACAAAAGAGCTTATCTTCCCTAAAAATACCTTGTGCCTCATGTATTCATCCCTCCATGTTTCTTCATCATGCCACTCCCCTAACAACCACTGATCTTTCTGCTATCTCTATTATTTTATCTTTTACAGAATATCATATACTTGGAACTACATGAGGGGGACCTAAAAAACTCTGGAACTTATTTGTAAAAAATCTGTATTTATTCTTCAGTTATCTTGTTTACCCTTCAGTTATCTTCAACGTACGTCCTGATACAATATACTTATCGAGATGCTTTTTTCCATTGCTCAAAACAGTTTTTGAGCTTGTCAATTTTTATTCCTTTTGGTTCTTCTGCTGTTTTTCTTTCAACTCTTCCACATCAGCAAATAGTTTCCTTTTGAGGACTTTTTTGCATCTGGGGAAGCCGAAAAAAGTCACTTGGGGTGAGATCAGATGAATAGGAAAGGTAGGGTCTAAGAGTCATGCCACTTGGGGGTCAAACGTTGCTGAATGCTCAGGGTGGTGAGGCCGGATGCACTCGTAAATCACCCATAATGTAATAAGCAAATGTGTTGAAAGAATCTCCCCCCGCAAAAAGATTCACTGAAGTAAAACGCAGCCTCTCACAACAATGCTAGCTGGTACACTGATGCCAATGGGCTCCTAGAACACTTACCTAGCAGGGGAAGCCTGTACTACAAAAGGCCTGTCTTCCAAAAAACTATTTCCAGGTTTCTTTTTGGTCTCCCCTCATAAATGTGTAGTCTTTTCAGACTGGTCTCTTTCATTTAGCAATATGTAATTAGGGTTTCTCCATGCCTTTTTGGAGTTTGTTTACTTTTACCACTGAATAATATGTAGTATGGATATAACTACAGATTATTTATCCATTCACCTATTGAAGAATATCTTGGTTGCTTCCAGCTTCTGGTAATAATAAATAAAGCTGCTATGGACATAAGTTTTGCATTCATTTGTGTAAGCATCTAGGAATGTGATTGCTGTATCATATAATAAGACTGCTTGCTTTGTCAAAAATTGCCCAAATGTTTTTCAAAGGGGCTGTACCATTTTGTCCAGTAGCAATGAATCCATCCTGTTGTTCCAGATACTCACTAGTATTTGTCAGTGTCTTGGATTTTAGCCATCCAAATAGGTTGTGCAGTGGTGTTTCATTTACATTGCAATTCCCAAATGATATACAATATTGAGAAATTTCATTTGCTTGCTTACCATCTGTGTTTGCTGAGATATTGGTTCACATATTTGCCCTTTAAAAATTGGGTTGTTTTATGGTTGTGTTTAAGTAGTTCTTTGTATATTTTGGACCCAATTCCTTTCTCAGATAAATAATTTGCAAATGTTTTTCCTAGTCTGTGACTTGTCTTTTCCATGAATAGAACGTTTAGTTTTAATGAAATCTAACTTATAAAGTTTCTCTTTCTTGCTTTGTGCTTTTGGTTTCGTATCTAGTCATTACCAAACCCAAAGTCACCTAGATTTTTTTCCTTGTTATTTTCTAGAAATTTTATAGTTTTATATTTCACACTTACGTTTCTGATCCATTTTGAATTTGTTTCATTTTAAATTTGTTGCGCTTGTTCTTTCTTTGTCTTTTCTTTTTCTCCCTTTCTGATTTTAATTGAGCACTTTATAGGATTAACTTTTCTCTCCTTACTTAGCATATCAATTATACTTTTAAATTTGACAATATTTTTTAGGGTTTTCAGTGGAGTTTGCACTTACAACTTATATAACTCTTGTTCTAACTATCATTATATCACTTTACAGGTAGTGCAAGCACCTTGGAATAGTCCCAAATCCTCCCTCTCATTCCTTATAACATTGCTATCATTCATTTCACTTTATCTATAAGGTATAATCACTCAATTTATTGTTGCTATGACTATTTTGTAAAACAGTTGAATAATCCTTTATAAATTAAGGCTATAAAAATAAAATATTTTATGTTACCTTCATTTTTTTCCTTCTCCAATTCACTTGTCCTTTATGCAGTTCTGAGTTCCTGACCTATATAATTTTCCTTCTCTCTAAAAAATTTCTTTTGATGTGTCTTGCAAAGCAGCTCTACTGGAGACAGATTTCCTCAGTTTTTGTTTGTCTGAGAAAATCTTTATTCCTCCTGCACTTTTTATGGATCATTTCATTGCCTTACAGAATTGCAGAGTGTGAGTTTTATACTTTCAACATTTCACTCTATTCTCTTCTTGCTTGCACTATTATCACTGCTACTCTATGCATAAGGTGATTATTTTCCTCTGGTTTCTTTCAAGATTTTTGTCTTTGATTTTCTATAATTTGAATATGATATATCTAAGTGCAGATGTTTTGGTATTTATCCTGCTTGGTATTCTTTGTGATTACTGGATATGTGTTTTGGTGCCTGACAATAATTTTGGAAAATTCTTAACCATTATTATTTCAAATATTTCTTCTGTTCCTTTTCATTTTTCTTCTCCTTCTGGTATTCCCACTATATATATGTTATACTCTCTGTAATTGTACCTCAGTTCCCACAGTTTTTTGGATATTCCTTAATGTCTTTTTCATTCTTTTTGCTCTTTCCTTTTCAGTTTGGGAAGCTCTATTGATGTATTTTAAAGTCCACTAACTCTTTCTTCAGTCATGTCTAGTCTGCTGATGAGCCTATCAAAAGCATTTTTCATTCCTCTTAGAAAGTTTTTTATTTCTACCATTCCTATTTATTTTATTTTTTGTAGCATTCCCATCAGTCTAGTTGTATTACTCATCTATTTCTTGCATGTTATCCACTTTTTCCATCTGAGTCCTTAGAATGCCATAGGTATATAATTATATAACTATATCATAGCTAAATTCTTGGTTTGATAATTCTAAAATTTTCACCACATCTGAGACTCGTTCTGATACTTTGTCAATTCAGATTTTTTTTTCTTGTTTTGTAATTTTTCTGAAAGCTAGACATATGTGCTAGGTAATAGAAGCTTCAGTTAAAGGTCTTTGGTGTGAGAATTTACATTTATATGTAGGTGTTAGGCTGTATTTAATGTTTGGTTTACCTGTAGGTGTCAGACAGTTCAATTTCCTTTAGTGTCCTTTTTTTGTCTCCCCTGTTATCTATGAGTTTTCCTAGATACTCCTTAAATAGAGTATGTGTCGTGCAGCTGTCTGTTGTAGTCTACTGTGATCATATCGGAGTTCTGTTGATGTGGTGATAAGGTTTTGGTGGAGGGACGCGTACCATAGTCTTACAATGAAAACTAATTCTCTCCTCCTTGCCCAGTGGCTTGAGTCCATGGGCTGTGACCTTTAGAAAAGTTTCTTAGCATTTTTTTTCTTTTCCTTATGTGAGACAGAAATAACAGAGGATTAGAGTTGTCTAGTTGTCTAATGCCCTTTCACTAGACAGATAAGACAGGAAAAGTAGTTTTCCTTGAGGGAAGGACTTCAAATCTCTACCAGATCTAAGAAAAGTTGTCGATTTCCAGTTTGTTCATCTTTTTCTTTTTGTGAGGATGGAAGTGATGACTTATAAGTTCTTTATATATCAAAGCAAAAACCAACACTCTACTTTTGAACTGTAATGATTCTTGTGAACAAACAATGTCAGTAAGAAGCTAGACAGAGTCATTTCTTTTCTCAGGTGCCTGTGGGGTCAACTCCTCAGGTCATGATCTCTCACAAGGTCCTTAAATTTAGTGTATATGTAGCTCATAGCAGAGGAAAGTCATTATGCTAAATAATATAATACATATTGTTGCACTAATAATTTTTATATGTATCCTTAACCATGAGACCAAAAGGGCAGAATGTATTTTCACCAAATTTGGAGGACATGCTTATGGTCTCTAACTTAACAAAGGCGGTAATTGCTTATGGAGCAGAAACTGGAACCCCTGCCTGTCTGAAGAGTCATGCCACATAGAGTAAGACAGGTACCTTAGACAGATGAAATGCCAATTCAGAGCAAGAGCATCAAAAAACAAAAACAAAAAATAATGCCCTAAGGTAGATACAGTTGTCGATTTGCTATCATACTACTTTTCTCAGGCAGTTCTATGTAGTATACTCTAGGATGAGCAGAAACAGTTTATTAATTCATTGGTAGTTAAAGATCGTTAGGCACACACAGAAACTATTTCTGTGATATACTAAAAACTAAAAGCACTAATTTCAAGCATTCACAAAGGCTTATCCTGTAATTCCATTAATTAAGAACTGGTAAAGAGATATGCACAGGCTTCCCAGAGGGCTTTTAATATGTAAAACTAGTGCATCTGTAACTCTGAAAGTCATCTGCCATAGACAAGTGAAATAAAATGATGTCTAAGATTTGTGCCTTTGAAGAAGACCCACAAGTTGTGGCTTTCTAATATACTGCTTAAATCCTTGTATTCATTCTTTTGTTTCCTGGTGATGGCTTTTATCTTCCTGTTATTTTGATGATAAATACCTCCTTGAGATAATTAAGAAAAACATTAGCCTGGAATATTATCTTCAACCTTAAATAAAAATTATTTACAGATAGAATACAGATTTAAATGTTAAAAATATGAGGCCCAAGATTTTCTGAGTGATTCCTGTAAGATCTAAAAATTGACCTTCCATATGACCCAGCAATACCCCTTCTGGGAATATACCCGAAGCAACTCAAATCAGTCTGTGAAAAAGATACCTGCACATGCATGTTTATTGCAGCATTATTCACAATAGCAAAAACATGGAACCACCCATGCTGCCCACTGAAAGTGGACTGGATAATAAAAATGTGATACATATATGTGATAGAATATTAGTAGCCATAAAGAAGGATAAAATTATGAACTTTGCAGCAACCTGGATGAACTCAGAATCTATCATACTCAGTGATCTATCACAGAAACAAAGAACAAACTACTACATGTTCTTACTCATAAGCAGCCTTAACAATTACCTTAATACTATAAGAAAGGAATTGGCAGTAGTGAGAACCTGCTGGGGGGTGGGACACATTTCATCATTAAGGGTACCTGATCTCAAACTGGGTCAAGTGGAGACCAAAGTGAGACCCAAACTTTACCTGTACCATGATTATCTGCATACCTAACCCTGAATATTACCCCACATCTTTAAAATAAAAATGTAAAAAGGAGATGTATAACTTTGATGTTAGCATAAAGATAAAATAAAAACTAGAACCTATCAGAAAAAAATAATAAATATAGAAAATAAAGTGAGAAGTTATTAGTTAATGACACAAGTAAAGAAAGAACATACAAGAGGTAGAGTACAAGGGGGGAGCACACACAAAAACTCTTGGTAAGATATATAACAATCAGTTGAAATGAATAATATATGAGGGGATACCCCCCAAAAGACAGAATTATCTTTTGGTAAGCAGGCCCCTTGTAGTACAATCAGAATTTGTTTCTTTGGATCAAACAGTCAACCAAAGTTTTTATCTAGAAATTGTGCAAAGGTCATGTCATAATTTGCAGAGGTAATGTCCCAAGTTGTGGCCAACAGGTGACTGGTTTCTCCACTGTGAAAATGCACGTGCCCACACCACACTGATTGTTCAGCAGCCCCATGCCCCACCATCAATATTCACCCAATCTCTCTCCAAGTGTTTTTTGTTGTTGTTTCCCTGGAGGAAAAAAGTCCTCAAAGGGGAATGTTTTGTCAATGTGCAAGAGGCAAAACAAAAAATGGCAGAAACACTAAAAGCCATCAAAATGGACATGTACAAAAACTGTGTTTTTGGGGCCCCCTCATTTCATGCCTGCTTCAAAATCTACAATAACATCATAAACAATAATTAAGTGGACTAAGATTAGGAGCAAGTAATTTTTAGAAAGAATGACTGACATGAAAAAAAAAACTTAAAAATCAAAGAAAGATAATTACAAATATGTTATCTTACTTTTCTTCCATCAAATTGTCAAGATTAGAAAAGTAAAATAGTCATTTTTTTGCAAGAACAGAATGAAATAATTACTCTCATATATTGTTGTTGGGAATGGAACAAGCTACAGTAACTTTAAAGGTAACTTGACAGTAACACATAATATATAATGTCCACACTTTAAAATCTAACAATTAAACTTGCAAATATTTATCCTATGGAAAAAATTCCACAAATGCCCACACATAATTGAATCATTATTTACTGTTTTTGTTCTAAGTGTGGGACTGAAACTATAAAAGTGTTCATTTGATTAACTACATTATGACAGAATACTCCAGTACAATGCTTAGTGGTTTTTAAGCAAAAATATGGTAGAAACTGTGCTTCCAGTTATGATGTAGTAGCTTTAGTAGACCAACCTTCTTGCAAAGAATGACAAGAAAAGCAGGTAGGTGCAAAGATGATTCAGATACCGGTTTTTAAGGCACAGAATTAGTAACTATGACTAATGTGCTTAAGAAATTAGATGGCAAGATAGATAATTTTACTCAAGAACTCAAATCTATTAAAAATCATGTATAGGAAAATTACTGAACCAAGAAATAGACACTTTTTTTTTTAGTCAGGGTGTCACTCTGTTGCCTGGGCTCAGGCAATCCTCCTGCTTTAGCTTTCCAGGCAGCTGGGACTACAGAGATGCACTACCATGCCTGGCTAATTTTTTTATTTTCTCTGGAGGCTAGGTATTGCTATGTTGCTTAGGCTGTCTCCAAACTCCTGGGCTTAATAGATCCTCCTGCCTCAGTTCCCCAAAGCACTGGGATTACAGGTGTGAGCCACCATGCATGGAAGAAATAAACATTGATTTAATTAAAAATTAATTAGATGTGTATAATAGCAGTATGGAGATCGTTGAAGAGAGAATTATTGATTTTAAAAATAGGCCATTAGAGCAGTCAGATATTGTGTGGGTCCCGGTGTGAGTGAGCGTCTGGAAAATTTTGTGTATGTGCTGGGGAGTGAGTGGGCATGTGAATGGCTGAGTGAGTGAGGACTAGGGAGCTAGCAGCCAGGGCTCACCTGCTGCAGCGGCTGATGCTGCAGTTGCTCGGTTTGGACCCTAGCGATTCCCAGGATGCAGAAGCCGAGCGCCATTTTTAAAAAAAATCAACAAAACCCATCCCAGGAAGAAACTGCTGGGAGAGACTACGTGGAAGCTCGTCAGCAAGTGGCCAGGGTCCTCCTGGTGAAGCAGCTTATGCTGCAGCTTCTCTGCTTGGTCCCTAGCACTTTCCAGGTCGCAGAAGCCGAGTGCCATTGTTTTTATTGAACCCGACAAAAGTCTTCCTGTGAAGAAGCGGCGGGGAGAGACTACTGGCTCCAGGTTCTGCCTCACCACTGCAGCAGGAGAGACTGCCAGCTCCAGGCTTTACCTCACCACTACAGCGCCTGGATGGACACTGGCATCAAGGGCTGTGGAGGGAGCCCAGAGGCAGAGTCCCATTATTGAAGATGAAAGAGGCACCCCTCCAACATCTTGAAAACAGGGCAGGAAAGTGCTCCCACTTGCTCACCATGGAGCAACAAACCTGATCTCTGTGACTGGCGGATCAGCTACTCAGGGATTGATCATGACCCAGAGGGAATATCCTGAAAACACAAACTTTGGAGGAACCTGACCAGCGCTGAGTCTCAGTCGCCCCACCCTCTGCCCTGATCCAGCCATGGGACAAAGGGTGTGGCCAAAAAAGGATGAGGAAGAAGTTGAAAGAGATCACTGGTGAGTCTGGGTCTGACCCAACCAACCCTCCTTCCCAGCAATCCTCTGAATGTCAGACCCACACAGCTGGGGCACCACTGAGAGGGAGGTCAGTCGCAATAGGAGAACTCTATTCCAGGATAGGACTGGCTGGGGCACCCCCGAGAGTAGCAAATACATACCTAGGGAAGAGACAATCGCGCAGCTCCCCACGAGGGGCTCTTAGGGAGAGAGTGAAAGAGGTGGAAACTCTGCAGGAGATAGCAGAGCAGACGAGAGGAACAATTACTGAGCCTGCCACGAGAGGGCAGGGTTTTTTTATTTTTCTTAATTTTTTTAATTTATAAAAAATTTTTGCGTGCTTGTTAATCTATTTTAAAAATATTTTTCCTTTGTTCATGAATGTGTATGTGAGGGTTTGATCTGCATCCCCCTTTTTATTCTTTTTTCTTTCTTCTTTTTTTGTGTTCTGTTTATGTGTGTATGTGAATGAGTGGTTATCTTTCAGTTTTTTTGTTGTTGGTTTGTTTTTGCTCTTTTGTCCTTTTCTTTTTAAATTTTTTTAGTTTAAGGTGTGTGTCAATATACGTATGAGGGTTCAATCTGAATTCCTCTGATTTTTTTGTTTGTTTACTTGCTTCCAGTCTTTCTCTTTTTCTTCTCCATTCATTTTGTGCTAGGTGTGTGTGTGTGTGCTTAGTTTTTCTTGTGTTTTGTTGCTGTTGTTTGTTTTGTTTCACTTTGTTGTTATTCCAGTTTGTTTGGGGTATGTATGTATATCTGTGGGTGTGTGTGTGTTCAATTATTTTTTGCATTGGTTTCTGCTGTCGTTGTTCTGTGTTTTTTTTTTCTCTTCTCTTTTAAAAAAAATCTTGTCAGTCTTATTTCATTCTGTTTTTCTCTTTGCTCCTCATTGCTGTCACAGTACCTTGGATTCAGGGGGTACATACATGTACCCATTGCATCAGCATATAGAGTGGTGGTGGGGAGTAGGTCTCAGGGAAAACATACCACAATCAGTGAAGATTGTAATTTGTAAGTAGTTTCTGAATCCTAGCTCCCCATCCCCTACGGTATTCGACTTTCAAAAATAAGCCAGTAGAAAAAAAAATCCAGACAGCAGAATGTAGTGCAAAGAAAAAAAAAAAGAAACTGTAGAAAAGACCACATAAGACATATAAACAAGACAAAGACTAATATCTTTGTAGATGGAGTCTCAAAAGAGGAGATGAGAGACAACGAAGTTCAACAATATTTGAAAAAATAATGGTCGAATTTTTCTAAGAGAAAGACATATACCTATAGACTTAAGCACTATGAATCCTATAAAGACAAATATCAAGTGAAGTAATCTAGGCTCTTCATAGTTAAACTGCTGAAAACAAAGACAACAGGAGACTTATCAGAAATCAGATAAAATCTGGTATACTCCAAGACACATTCCTTTTAAAACATACAATAAAACTACAGATGACTTCTCAAGAGAAACAACAGACATTAAAAGACAATGGAATATCATATTTAAAGTCTGAAAAAAGAGTTAATTGCCAATCCAGAATTCCATAACCTGCAAAAATATTCTGCATACATTAAGGCAAAAAAGATATTTCTGGACCAAAAAAACAAAAACAAAAAAACAACTTTACTAAAAAAACAAAGCTAGAAGACACTCTAAAAAATACAGAAAATGATTTCTTCATGTAGACAATAAATGATCCTATATAAAGACGCATTTTGTGGCATCTAGAATATTTACCATCAGAATATTTTAAATGCATACATAACAAACTACAGGAAGAAATACTATATTAATATACTACTTGATCAATATAATAAAGCAAGAAATATGAAACTGAACATAAACTGTTGAGAAAAATAGAAAATAATTATTAAGATGATAGCCATAAATCTGACAGTAATAACAATAAATGTAAATGTATTAAATACTTTAACATTCATTAAATTAAATTAAAATACTACTGCTACCATATGAGATTTGAAAATAAAAATCACATGCCAATTAAAAGTAACTTACTTAAATACAAGAACAGTGATGAGCCGGGCTCGGAGGCTCAGCCTGTAATCCTGCACCTCTGGGAGGCTGAGGTGAGTGGACTGCCTGAGCCCGCGGGTTCGAGACCCACCTGGGCAACTTGGTGAGACCTCATCTCTACAAATAAATCAAAAAATTAGCCGGGTGTGGTAGCGCGCCTGTAGTTCTACTCTGAAGGCTGAGCGGAAGGATCGCCGGAGCCCAGCAGGTCGAGGCTGCGGTGGCCGGGAGCGGCCACTGCACTCTGGTCTGGGCGACTGAGACTCCAACTCAAAAAACAAAAAAGAACAGTGATGGAGAATATATTAATGGATAAAAAGAAATATAACACCCAAAGACTAACCAGAAGAAAACTGGTAGTATAAACAAACATACACATAAAGCCAAGAAGTATTAATAATAGGGGAAAAAAGAGTTGTATTTCAAAATGATGAAAGGGTCATTGATTAGGACTATTCTAATGAGCTAATGATTCTGACTTTACATAAGCCTGATAGTGTAGCCATATGTTACATATACATTAAAAGGAAAAATAGATAATGTGAAAACCAAAGTAGCTAATTTTAACATTTTTAACATATTTCTATCAGGAACTAAAAGAATAAGCAGGCTTAAAAAAATCAGTAAAGAGAAAACAACATGATTGACAAACTTATTGCTCAGACTGTTCTCTGACCACAGTGATATAAAACTAGAAAACAATAATAAAAAGATAATAAAAGTCCCAATTATTTGTAAATGAATCCGTATACCTCAACCTATGGATAAAATAACTCACAGTGTCATAATGTAAATGAGAAAATAATTTTAATTAAATGATTATGAAATCTGACAAATCAAAGTTTATGGACTGGTAAAGCTAGGCTTAGGTTAATGCTAATATGTTAAGTACACATATTAAAATATATTTCATAAGAAGTGATCTAAGTAATCATTTAAAGAAGTTGAAAACTCTTTAATAAAATTGAGAGAAGAGACAGAAAGAGAAACAGACAGACACCACAAGCACACCACAGATCATCTTAAGGAATGCAAAAGGGACATAACCACAGAATTTAGGGATAATAAAAATCTCATCAGAGGCTATTATAAACAATTAAATAGCAAGAAACCTGAAAATTAAATACACAAGTTCCTAGAGATAGTGACACAAGAAGTAATTACAAAAAACAAAAGTTCTCAATCTATTAAAGAAATCAAATCTTCAATTAAAACTCTTCCAATAAAACAATTTACAGACTCAGCTTTCTTATCTAGATAGGCTAGTTCATCTTGACAGTTAAACAGTTAAAAAAGAAAAAAGAAATGTTGTGACTCTTATATAAACTACACAAGAATGGAAAAAGAATGAATACCAAAACATTATGAGGACATTACAAGAAAGAAAATTATAGTATTTCTCCTATGAACATATTTTTAAAAGTCCTTAATAAAAGAGTTCTTACTTGCTGTGCTAGTGAGGGGCTGCACATTTGATGATGAAAGCTGAAACCATGCATAATGAGCTCAATAATCAATGAAAAAAAATGTGACTTTCCATAATCTTTACAAATTTTGGTCAAAACATTAGCAACTCTCTTACTGTTTATCATAAATACTTAGGGAAACTTTAAAACTAATAAAAATAATATTTAATTAGTGTACTGTTTTTAGTGTCTTGCACTAAAAAACATTAAAATAAGATGTTCTGTATCTTTGTAAAAAACTTATCAAGGTATAACTGAATGGAGCAAGCATCATACTCCTTTCTAAGTTTGGATCTGCTCCCAACATATTTTTCTTTTGAAAAAAGACACAGTACATTTGGAAATACTCCATTAATACATAATTAAGTTGCTCAGAAAGAATATCATGATACTGTTCCTCACTGGATTTGCATTTCTTTTTCTATTTTCTTTTAAAGATGTAGGGTACAATTCAGGATTCGGTACACAAGCGGGCATCAAACAGGTAAAGTTTGGCTTTCCTTTGGTCCCCACTTTCCCTGGTTTGAGTCAGATACTCTTATTGATGTTGTGTCCCCTTACCTCCCAACACCGGCAGTATCCTGATACTGCCAATCCCTTTCTAATAGTATTATGGTAAATGTTCAGTGTCCACTTATGAGTGACAACAAGTGGTATTCTCTTTTTGTTTCTATGATAGATCACTGAGTATGATACACTCTAAATCCATCCAAGTTGCTGGGAAGTCCGTATGTTTGTCCTTCTTTATGGCTACATAATATTTCATTGTGTATATGGACTTTTTTTTTTTTTATACAGTTCAGTTTCAAAAGGCAACATGGTTGGTTCCATGTTTTTGCTATTGTGAATAGTGCTGCAATAAACATGTGTGTGGAGGTATCTTTTTTGTAGAATGATTTTAGTTCCTCTAGGTATAGTCCTCTAGGGGTATTGCTGGGTCATAGGGAAGGCCAATATCTAGTACTTTCAGAAATCACCATACTGTTTTCCAGAGGCTGCACTAGTTTACATTCTGACAAGCAGTGTAGAAATGTCCCTTTTTCTCTGCATCTTCGCCAGCATCTGTTGTTGTTTGTTTTATTAATGATGACCACTCTTACTGGCGTTAGGTTATATCTCAATAAGTTTCTGATTTGCATGTCTCTAATAATTAGTGAGGCTGAGCACTTGTTAATGTATCCATTGGCTACCCATACATGTTCTTTTGAGAAGTGTCTATTCATGTCTTTTGCCCACTTTTTAATGGGACCATTTGTTTTTTTTCCTTTCTGCACATTTGAGTTCTTGGTAGATCCTAGATGTTAGGCCTTTTTTGGATATATAGTATGCAAATATTCTATGGGCTGTCTCCCCATCCTCTTGATGGTTTCTTTTGCTTTGCAGAAGCATTTCAGTTTGATAAGGTCCCACTTGTCTATCTTATCACTTACAGCATGGGCACTTGGGGTTTTGATCAGGAATTGGTTGCCAGTTCCAATTTCCATAAGGGTATGTCCTGCATTTTTTAAGATTCTTATAGTTTGAGGTTTTATGTTTAGGTCTTTGATACATCTAGAATTGATTTTTGTGTATGGTGATAGGTAGGGGTCCTGTTTCAATCTTCTGCATGTGGTCAGCCAGTATTCCCAGCACCATTTACTGAATAAGTTCTCCTCTCCCCAGTGGTGGTTGTTGGAGGCTTTGTTGAAGATGAGTTGATTGAGAAATTAAGGTTTTACTTCCAGAATCTCTATCCTGTTCCATTGGTCCATATGCCTATTCTTGTACCAATACCAGGCTGTTTTGATTCCTGTAGACTTATAGCAAAATTTAAAGTCTGGAAGTGTAATACCTTCTGCTTTGTTTCTTTTGCTAAGGATTGTTTTGGCTTTTCTTGGTTGTTTGTGTTTTCATATGAATTTCTGTACTGTCATTTCCAGATGAGAAGAATGATGTTGGTAATTTAATAGGTATTGCATTGAATCTGTAGATTGCCTTTGGTAGGATGGACATTGTAACAATGTTGATTCTTCCTATCCATGAGCATGGAATATTTTTCTGTTTGTGTCTTCTTGGATTTCTTTGTGCAGTGTTTTATAGTTTTCATTGTAAAGGTCTTTTGATTCTCTGGTTAGGAAGATGCTGAGGTCTGTCTCTTTCTCTCTCTCTCTCCTCCTCCTCCTTTCCTCCCTCTCTTTTCTCTCTCTCTCTCTCTCTCTCTCTCTCTCTCTCTCTCTCTCTCTCTCTCTTTCTCTCTCTCCTCCTCTCTTCCGCCCTCTCTTTTCTTCCTTCCTTCCTTCCTTCCTTCCTTCCTTCCTTCCTTCCTTCCTTCCTTTCTTCCTTCCTTTCTTCCTTCCTTCCTTCCTTTCTTTCATGGCTATTGTGAATGGGACTGTGTCTTTTTTTTTGTTCTCTGCCTTCTTGTTATTGGTGTACAAGAATGCAACTGTCTTTTTCACATTTATTTTGTACCCTGAGACTTTGTCAAAGTTCTTTGTCAGTGAAAGCAAGTTTTTGATAGATTCTCTTGGGTTTTTGAGGTATATGATCATACCATCAGCAAAGAGGGATAACTTAACTTCCTCTTTTCCTATCTGGATATCCTTGATTTCCTTCTCTTGTCAAATTGTCCTAGCTAGGATTTCCAACATAACGTTGAGCAAGAGGGGTGAGAATGGGCAGCCTTGTCTTGTTCCAGTTTTCAGGGAAAATGCTTCCAGTTTGCCCATTCAGCAAAATGCTGGCTGTGGGTTTATCATAGATGGTGTTTAATATTTTGAGGTATGTTCCTTTTATGCCTAGGTGTTTGAGAATTTTTACCAAGAAGGGATGCTGAATTTTATCAAAAGCTTTTTCCATGTGGTTCTTACTTTTACATCTGTTGATGTGTTTAATTACATTTATGGTCTCGTGGATGTTGAACCAGTCCTCCATCTTGGGGATGAAGTCTTCTTGGTCACAGTAGAAGATTTTTGAGATGTGTTATATCCAATTTGTGAGAATCTTGCTGAGAATTTTTGCATCTGTGTTCATTAGGAATATTGGGCTGTAGTTCTCTGTTTTTGTTGGATCTTTACCCAGTTTGGGTATCAGTGTGATGTTAGCCTCGTAAAATGATTTGGGAAGATTCTGTTTTTCTCAATTGCCTGGAATACTTTCTTTTTTTTTCACCTTTAACCTGGAATACATTCAATAGAATTGGTATCAGCTCCTCCTTGTACATTTTGTAGATTCCACTGGAATGCCTTCTACTCCAGGGCTTCTTTTTTGTAGATTGTTTTCTTATGATGGAGTCAATTTCCTGAGTTGTTGTATGCCTCATATTCTTATTTCAACCTTGGGAGGCTGTGTGATGTCAGAAAGTCCTCCTTTTTGTTTAGGTTATCAAGTTTGTTTCCATACAGGTGTGCACAGTAAACTCTGATAAACTTTTGTATTTCTTCACAGACCGTTGTGATTTGATCTTTTGCATTTCTGATTGTGTTTAATTGGGCTTGTTCTCTCTTTTTCTTGGTCATTCTGGCTAGGGGTCTATCAATCTTGTTTATTCTTTCAAAGAACCAGCTGTTTGTTTTGATTTTTTTTTTCTATGATACTTTTGTCTTCTATGTCCAATATTTAGGGTTTTACTTTGATGATCTGGTGACTCTTCTGCTAACATTAACATTTTGGTGGTCTTGTCTTTCCAACCCCTTAGGTGATTTGTTAGGCTGTTAACTTGTGATTTTTCCATTTTCTTCATGTGTGTTTGTAGAGATATAAACTCTCCTCTTATAACAGTTTTTATGGCATCCCAGAGATTTTGATAGATGTTTCTTTTTGTTTCCAGGAATCTTTTAACTTCTGTTTTGATTTCTGTGCTGACTCAGCAGTTGCTCAGCATCACGCTGTTTAGTGTCCATGTCTTTGTGGGTTTGGAGGGAATTTTGTTGGTGTTGATATTTATTTTTATTCTACCGTGGTCTTAGAAGGTGCATGGCAGTATTTCAATCTTATGATCTTAATTTATGCTTGAATTATGGCCAAGGATGTGATGGATCTTGAAGCACTTTCCATGTGGTGATGAGTAGAACGTATATTCTGTGGTTGCTGGGTGGAGTATTCTGTAGGTATCTATTAAGTCCATTTGGTGGAGTGTCAGGTTGAGATTCTGGATCTCTTTCATTTTTTGCTTCAATGATCTATCTAAGGTTGTTAGTGTGGTATTAAGTCCCCAGCTACAATAGTATAGAGTCAATATCTTTTTTTTGGTTTACTTAGTTGTTACTTTATAAACACTGCAAGTCCTGTGTTGGGTGTATATATGCTTAGAATGAATATTTCTTGTTGATGGATTGAACCATTTATCATTATGTAGTGTCCTTCTGTATCTTTTTAAATAGTTGACACCTTAGAGGCAGTTTTGTCTGATATTAAGATCATGACTTCTGCCTTCTTTTGTGATTCATTCACCTGGAAACTCATTTTTCTTCCTTTAACCTTGTTTAACTTTGAGTCTCTGTGCATCCCTTGTGGTGAGAGGAGTTTCCTGGATGCAGCAAATTATTGAGTCATGGTTTTTACCTGCCAGTCTATGTCTTTTCAGTGGTATGCTTAGTCCATACACGTTCAGACTGATTACTGAAATATGATTCTTTATCCCCATCATGAGTTTCTTATAAAGTTTATTCTTTGTTTTCTTTTAGCTTTGGGGTTGGTATATGTGTGTGTTTTCAATTTGGCAGTCACAATGTACTCTATTGAGTCTGTGCTTTGCTGTTCTCTTGGGAAATGTGTGGTTCTCCCCCCCTTTCTGTGTTTAATGCCTTTCTAAGTGTCTCCTGTACAGCTAGTCTGGAAGCTGCATAACCTTTTAGGGATTTGATATTAATTCTCCATGCTGATGAAGCTGTGCCTGGCTGGGTAGGAAATTCTTGGTTGAAATTATTTATCTTTGAGGACTTCAAATATTGGACTCCAGTCCCTCCTAGCTTGTAGTGTTTCTGTCAGTAGGTCTGCTGCTATTCTGATTGGTTTTTCCCAGTAGGTAGTCTGACCTTTCTCTCTTGCTGCCTTTAGGATTTTTTTTGTGCTTACTTTATGTAGGCGAATTCGTTTGCACTTGGGATTGGTCTTCTCAATTGATGCCTTGCAGGATATCTCTATATCTCTTGTGTTTGAATGGTCACAACTCTGGTGAGATGGGGAAAGTTTTCTTGAATAACCTCTTAGAATGCTTGCTCCAAGGTGTTCTCCATTTCCCTTTCTTCTTCTGGGATACCAATCAGGCATAGTTTCGGCCTCTTGATATAACTGCACATCTCTTGGAGGCTTTATTCTTTCTTTCTTTCTATGTTTTTTACAGATTGAGTTAATTCCATGTTCTAGTCTTCAAGTTCTGAGATTCTTTTCCTGCTTAATTATGCCTTCCATGCTTGTTATCTTGTTAATTATTTCCTGGATAAAATTTGTTATGGCCCAATCAAGTTCTTTCAATGCTGCATCTTGTCTTTCTTGAGTCTTATTCACACTGCCCATTCATTTCCTAATCTCTGTGGTATTCTGGAACCAGTCATTGGTGACTTCCATTGTTTGGGCTCTGAGGTCTGATTTTTCAGGTGATTTCTCTTTGTTACACTGGGAATTAGCTGTGTTTGTCCATTGATTTTTTTTCCCTCATTTGTGACAGATCTCTTTCTTTTCTCTTTAGTTCCATTATTCAGTGACAATGGGAGAAGCTTTCACTTCCGATGTTTTCTCAGCCCTGTATTTTTCCCTCA
This sequence comes from Cephalopachus bancanus, assembly GCA_027257055.1. Lineage (NCBI taxonomy): Eukaryota > Metazoa > Chordata > Mammalia > Primates > Tarsiidae > Cephalopachus > Cephalopachus bancanus. The sequence goes on along the minus strand of JAPVLO010001036.1, from coordinate 428,101 downwards.
TCAGGGCTCTGAATTTGTCCTATTTTGAAACAGGACAATGAGTGGGAAGTTTTGTTGTCTCTTTTAGTTTTGAGAGTCGAATAAGGTGGAGGATGGAGAGCTAGAATTCAGAAACTACTTGCAAATCACCATGTTCATGGATTGTCGTATGGGTTCCCTGAAAAACCCACTCCCCACTGCCACTGTATGTGACAATGCAATGGGTATGTGTGTGTGTACTCCGAGTCCAAGATACAGTAACAGCAATGAGGAGCATAGAGAAAAATAGAATGAATTAATATGGAAAATTTTAAAAAATAATAAAACTACAGAACAACAAGAGCAGAGACCAAAGTAAAAAAAAACTAAACACCGCCCCCAACAAACTGGAATAAGAACAAAGCGACAAAACAAACAATGACAACAAACAGGAAAACTTAACACATGCACACACACCCAACTCTAAATAAGAGGTGAAGAAAAAGAGAAAAGAGAAAGAAAAAAAGAGGAACTCAAATCAAGCTCCCACACATGTATTCACACACACATTAAACCAAAAAAAAGAACATGAAAACAAAAACAAACAAAAAAACTGAAAGATGAAGACTCAAGTCTTCACATGCACACAGAAACAGAAAAAAAGAAAAAAAAATGTGGGGGGATGCAGATTGAACCCTCACATACACATTCATGCACAAAGGAAAAATGTAAAAAAATTAACAAACAAATAAACAAAACAAAAACTTGCCCTCAAGTGGCAGGTTCTGTAATTGTTCCTATCAGGTGTCCCCCTGTTGTCTCCTGCAGAGCTTAGACCTCATTCACAATCTCCTCATTGTCCAGCCCAGGGAAGGAGGAGGGAGCAGTGGGGGTGGGTAGGGTTTCAGTGTTTCTCTTACACTTTAGTATCATCAGGAGCATCCCTTTTGGTGGGGAGGTCTGGAATTGTCTCTTCCCAAGGTATTGGCAAGGGACCCCAGCCAGGTTTATCCTGGAGTAGAGTCCTCCTATCATGGCTGACATCCAGGCTCCACCTGAGTTCGTCCCTCTCAATCATGCCCCAGCCCTGTGGGTCTGATGTTCAGCAGATTGCTGAGGAATAGGAGGCTGCGTCAGCCCTGAACTCACCACTGATCTCTTTTGAGGTCTTCCTTATCTTTTTCTGGTCAAACCCTTTGTCCCAAAGTTGAATCAGTTTAGGGGTGGGGAGCCTGAGACTCAGCACTGGTCCTTTCTCTCCAGAGTTGGTGCTTTTGGGATATTCCCTGTAGGTTATGATCAACTCCTGAGTAGTTAATCCATTGGTCACAGAGATCATGTGGGGTCTATAGCTCTGTGATGAGCAAGCCGGAGTACTTTTCTGCCCAGTTTTCAAGATGATGGCAATCTGTCTCTTTTGGCCTCTCCAGTGAGGCTCTTCTTCTGGGCTCCCTCACTATGCTCCCTCTGCAGCCCTTGCTGGCAAGATCCAACCAGACACTGTAGTAGTAAGGCAGAGCCTGGAGCTGACAGTGTCTCCCAGCAACTTCTTCCCAAGAAGGGCTTTGTTGATTTTTTAAAAAATGGCAAGCACTAGAGACCAAGCAGAGCACTAGCCACTTCACAGGAGAGCCCTGGCCACTTACTCCCTAGTCCCTACTCAGTCACTCAGACACCCACTTACTGACACATACACAAAATTTTCCATATACTCACTCACTCACTCTGGGACTCCTTTAGTCTGACTGGCTCCACCGTCATCTTCCCGAGAATCCTGCCCTGATCCCAACATTTTATTCTTTGCATTGTAATGTTGTGAAATATCTCTGAAAGTCCCTGTAATGTGAAGGTTTTTGTCTGTTTGTTTTCCAGCATCACTTCCTGTGGGACATCTTCATGTTGTTCATCACAGTCACTTTCCTTTTCTATGTCAATAAGTTTACCATCACTAAGTTCACTGGGTTATCATTTAGAGTCTTGACAGGTTTCAGGGTCAGCATTTCTATGGATGGCTGTTTTTTCTGTGAACCTGTTTACATTTGACAAGAATTTTGCTTCCAATGTTATCACTTCCCTTTTTTTTTCTTTTTGCTGTGCTTTCATGTTTGTTGGCCAATTCCCTCTCGGAAGTATCTAGTTTTGTAAAATGTCACATGGATCTATTACTAGGAGACAAGCAGGTCACACAACTACATGCTTGGCTGTCATGCTGTCAATGTGAAAACTGAACAATAGATGTGCTGTGATCAATCACTGACAGACTTTGAAAAATGTGAGTTATTGGTCACGGATCATGATGATAGCTGCTGTTTATCTAGTGATTTGTGGACTAAAGAGCTAGTACTTTGTTCCATCACTCATAGTTAACACACCTTGGTAAGTGAAGCCTGAACCATGTTGTCAGGGAACTGATGTCATTTAACTACATGATGGTAGCAGAAATACATGCATATTGGAAGCATACAGAGTGAAGTCTACCTATGTGAATAAAGACATTGATTCCATTTCTTGATCTGGGTGCTGGTACACAGATGCTCATCTTTTGAAATTTGTTGAGCAATATAGTATAATTTGCCCACTTTTCCAAATTTATGACATAGTTCAACAAAAAACACTTCCTTAGGAATCATTTAGATATAATTAACCACAATGATAGAACAAAAGAGAAAAATCACATGCTCATCTCAATAGAAGCAGGAAAGCATTTAATAAAATTAAAAACCATTCATCAAAATAAAAATACAGTAAACTAGAAATGGAGGCAGTTTCCTCAATCTACTAAAAGGCATTACAAAAAAATTACATCAAGCATCAATAAAAATATGAAAGAATACCTAATTAAACCAAAAGATGTATCAATTTCATGATCTAGAAGATGCCAATTTACCTGAAGATAATAAATAGATTGACTACAATTTTAACTAAAATCAGAGTAGGCTCTGTGTGTGTGTGTGTGTGTGTGTGTGTGTGTGTGTGTGTGTGAGTCTCAATGGACAAGTTGATTAGAAACGTAAAGGACAAGAATAGTCAGGGCAATTGCAAAGAAAAAGAAAAAAGTTGGAGGAGTGGCATTCTTAATTATCAGTCTTTATTATGTAAAGTTTTGGTAATTAAGACTGTATGGCATTAACATAAGAATAAATATGAATAAACAGAATAGAAGAGAACAGAGTTCAGAAACAGACCCAAACATATGTGGTTATTTGATTTATGACAAATTGATGCTACTGAGGGGAAGAACTTTTTAATAAATGGTGCTGGGTCACCTGAATAGTCATAGAAAAAATGACTCTTTACCCTTATGTTATACTATGTATACAATCATGTCCAGATGCACTGTAGATCTAAATGTGAAAGATTTTTTAAAAAGACGAGAATAAAGAATAGCAAAATATAGTCATGAACATAAAATAGGCAACAACAACAAAAAAATTAAACATGACACTAAAAGCATTAATCAAAATAGAAAGGTTTGGTAGACTACATTAAGATTTGGAATGTGTATCCATCACAAGGCACCATTGAGAGAGTAAAAAGACAAGTGATAGAGTAGAAAAAAAAACTGCAAAATATCTATCCATTCATGAACTCATATGCTGATAAAACAACTCTTACATATCAATAAGAAAAAGGCAATCTAAGAGAAAAATACTTCACAGAAAGGGATATTCAAATAGCCAATAAACATGAAAATATTTAAGCTCATTAGGCCTCAGAAAAACCAAACTTAAAAGCATAATTTAAGCCCAAAAGAATTCTAAATTTAAAAAGAACGGCAAATAATAACTATTGGCAAATATGTGGAGCATATGCAATTTCCATCCTATGCTGGTAGGAACGTACTGGTACAAGCACTTTGTGAAAACATTTAGCACTAGCTCCTGAAACTAAACTTATGTAAACCCAAATACCCAGAAATAATACTCATAGTGTTTTTTACCATATAGAAACAAACACACACATCCACCAAATCACAGAATTTCCCTAGTTGCACCATCGGTACGAGTGCAAAACTGAAAACAAACATTAAGATGGACAAATAAATTGTAGTATCTTCACAAAATTGAATAATATGCAGCAATGAGACTAAGCAAACTATGATTTGAATGGCTCTCACAAACATGTTGGCAAAAGATGTCAGACATAAAAGGATATATAACATACTCTTTCATTTGTAAAATGTTCAAAACAGGACAAAAGTAAGTGAGAATTAAGGGAAATCAGAACAGTGACTAGCAGGGGGAGATGATGGGGGGGAGTTATAGGGGCTTCTCATCAGATTATGTTTCTTGACCTGAATGGTGATTACATGGGTGTGATCTCTTGTGAATAGGGCTACAATTTTTACTTAAAAAAGAATCAGGTAAATGTATACGTATTGATTTAGAGAGATAACTCCAATATATCAATATGTGAGTGGAAAATAAGCTAATTTCAGACCACCAAATATAATATGATTCTACACTGGCAAAGAAAATAAAAACATGAATTATTATATACATGAAGGCTTTATTAGCAATGCTTATCTCATTCAATTGTTATTTTTCATTATGACAGGGATTTCTAACAACAACAAAAAAATGAGCTTTAGTTACACATGTGAGACCAAAAATAATCAATATTTTAAAATTACCACCTTTTCAGCTGAACTTTCCACAATTTCAAAGGTGTATCCTGGGTGGTACAATGCAGTGGCCCTGAAGGTGAAATCTGTGTGAGTGACCAAGGAGCTTTTAACAAGGCAGAGGACACAGCACTTAGATGAGCAGATCCTTCATCTCTAATGCAAATGCCCTTTAATGAGTCTCACTCAACTTGTGTTCAAGGAGTAGATTTTCTCCCATTCTCTGTGAGAACACTCACTGAGCAAAGGAAAGACCTCAAAGGCACAGATACCCAAATACATTCTGGAGAAGGGATTTGTGGTGTCGCCGAACATATCAACTCCATGTTCATGTATTATTTTAGTTAACAAAGAAGCACGAATAATAATTACCACTTGTCAAGTCCTGGCTATAACTCTCAATAAGCTTACCTGTAAACCTTTAGATTAGTGAGATGAATTTCAACTTACTCCTGTCAAATTTGCTCCCAAATATCCTTTAAAGACAATCATGCTTTTCTCAACAAATTTATAGTATTATCAAGCAACTAAAAATTTCTGTCATCCAATGTAATTTTTATACAATATTATGGGATATAAAGAGTACCAAGTGTCTAAGAATTATACTTAAAAATAATGGGTAGCCTCTACAAGATTTTTAAATTACATATGCCAAGCATACATATGGTGAATAAAATGCTTTATAACATAAATATGGTTTTGCATACTTTTCCTTTTAAAAAAAAGGCTCCTAATAATGAAGACGGCATTAATTAAAATCTCTACACCAAAAAAAAAAAAAAGAAAAGAAAAGAAAAAGAAAAAAAGGTAAGGATGGGAGATTATGCTCAGATTTACAGGCTTAAGAAAAAGAAAAGGTAAGTAGTAAATAACCACTTACTATCACGGTAGTAACATATTTATTCTCATTATTTTGTCTCATCCAGGTTAGAGGCAGAGCAGAGCTAATTATAATAACAGGGATTAGTCCCATATGAAGAAGAGTCACTCTGGGTACACTATGGAATTACAGTCTGCCAATTTCCATGAGGCAGACTGGATCCCGACTGCATTCCCTGACACGACACAGCACGAGGGGCCCAGAGGCAGCTGTGCGCCCTGCCTCGAGCTGGCTGCTCTGAGGCTAACTCTACTGACATGAATGCCATATCTGCACACACAGACCTCTGCTTTGAGGAAATCAGTACGTTTAAATTAAAGAGCACAGTGAATGCACAAATAAATAAAAGCATATGGCTGTACACGTTTTATAAGTGATGCAGAAAAGAACAAGTGTATTCTGAGCAAGCTGGAGATTTCATCTTTCATATTATGCAAATGCACTTTCCTAGTGATATTTTCTATTTTTGCAAGGATGATCCTCATTACTACTTTTACTATGTGAATTATAAAAATCGTGTATCTGTTTTAACAGAGATATACATAATTATTCTTTGGAGATATTTTTAAAAGTGTCAAACTATGCATTAAAACACTGGCACTTTTTAATGACTTCTCACATCACTCCAAAACATGCTGTTTACAAAATAAAGGCTTGGTAAGATGGATGAGAACATTTGTATGGAGTAGTTTCTAAAATATCGGTTATTTGCTTTATTTAAAGCAAGATTCAGCTCTGTCATATTACACAGAATCTCTTCTGATGAGGGGAAGCATGTAGCTGTACAATGAAACCAAAGTAACCTGATGGTCTTCCCTTTTCTGGAAAAAAATAAAAAAGAAAAGAAAAGCTCTCTTCCTGTGTGGCTGAGATGACATCAAGGGTTTCTCTAATACATGGGTTTTGTCCTGCCTGAAGTGAGCCGGTCAGCATTATTCCAACCTCCCAGCTCTTCTGTTAGAGGCTGCCAAGCACCCTCTCTTCCTCTTAAGAAAACTTAAATAGGTAATTGTATTGGAGATGGGTGCAGTGCCCCCACATTGGGCTAATTTGCTGCACTTCTGACCAAGTCAGCAGAAGATGCACTACTTTTCCTCTCCTCTAGAAGGGAGTTTGAGTTCCTGTATCTTCCAGGAGACACAAACATATAGAGCTCCCAAGGTTGAAGACAGGATACTAATTAGAAATTATCAATGTTTTCATGTGACCAAATTAAATTTTTTTTCACTAAAATAACACAACCGAGTGAAAACTCATCCCTTATTTTGTTACAATATGAACCAACCTCGACATTTTGTCTGTGTGAGCTTTCATTGGAAAGAAGCACAACTAAATGAAAGCATGCAATTTTTCCTCGACTCCAACAGATTCTTCAATTGTGAGGGTTCAACTTTTTCCCCAACAACCTTCTTGCCTGTTTTACTAATGAGCATTTCCCAGTCTCCCAACTTATCAAATGCAGTGAGATACTCCAGGTTTCCCCTCCATGGCTTCTGTGGATGGCAGAGAGGGATTCGGGCTCTGAGACTCTAACTTCAGCAGGGTTTGACTCATTCTATCATGAGTGGGAATCTCTGAGATTATAGAATCCAGTCCTTCTGCTTTACAAATGAGAAAATTAATGTTTTTAGGAGTAAAGTGATGGGACTTATTATTTGCAGGATTGGAACTGTAGTACAAGTCTCCTAACTTCTAGTGTCAGGCTCCTTCTACCCTTTCCTACTGGAATGATAAAATCAAACAGTCAAACAAATAAGACATTTTGCACAACAAAAATTATATTCTGTGTTTTTGCTAGTGTATTTGTTTTTACCTCTGAAGAGATTATCCAAGTCAATATCTTCTTTTCCTTTGATTTTCAAACACTTTGCCTGCTGTACAAGTCTGGGCAAAGAACAGAAATAAAATCTAGATTCATTATTCTGTGAGGTAGGAATAAATCATGATAGCAGCACAAACTTAAATAGAAACCACAGGGTAAACCGTAGTGAACTGGGAGGTATTTTGCTGCAGAGAGCCTTGTTAGAAATTTTCCTCAGTTTAAGATTTTAAAAAATACACTTTTGTTCAGACATGGACTTTGAAATCTAAAACTTAGAAGTCTTTCTTCCCTCATTCTACTACAGCAAAAACATTTCTCAAGTTCTCTGGAGAATAATCTCTTCAGATTCTGAGGCAGAGCTAGGAGGGATGGTGGGTGATGGTGCAGTAGATGGGCAAATAATAATTGCTACTGATGATTTTAAGGCTCATTATTTTAATCAAAAGATTATAGGCATTGTGCTCAAACAACTGTATAAAGTAATTTAGTTACATTGCTGAATGTCAGAGAATTAATTAACTTTTAAAATGCCTCACTATGTAGTAGGACCTAATTATGTAACTTTCATCATGGAATTTTATTAAAACTTGAGGCTTATACTTTATAATGAATATGAATGTTTCTAAGATAAAACATTTCCGAGTTGCTAATTAGTTAAGTAATTAATTTTAGGTAGACCCAACTTATGAGATGATAGAATAATGTATTTGTATATATTTATGATTTTAATGAAATTAATAAATCACCTTACACATATATTTTCTTATTGCCCTTGGACAGCAAGTCTTTCATTTTATTCTCCCTGACAAGGTTTTGAGTTGGTCATGTGTTTCAATTTCTGTGTTAGATGGGGAAACTGATTCCATAACCAAAACCCTACATAGAAACATAAATGACTTGTACATAAATGTGAAGTAATGTTATCTATATGTTTATACATGCATGTCGTGGTAGAAACATTCTATCATCAGTTAGATATTTCTTAATCCTTAAAATTTTTATTAAAAAAGGAAGAAACTGAGAAATAATTTCTACTGGTATTCCATCTCTGGACCTTATAGTAGGTCCTGTCCTGCTACTGAGGAGAATAATCAGCACAGGTAGTTGATCGATCAACAGTGGTGCAATGGACAGACAATACACTTGGCATGGGAAAACTCGGGTTCATGGCCAGGACCAGCCTCAAGGTTTGAGATCCAGAGTGAATATTTAGACACTCAAGAGTCTGCACTTCCAATCAGTGACATGGAGGCAGCACCTGCCTCACTGGGTTGTTCTGAGCAATTAGTGAAACAATGCATTAAAAACCAGCATAAAACTCTTATGCATCATGGACATGCAGAAAAACGTGTGGAGTATTATCATTAGTTAAAGACATATAATGTTCATTATACTCTACATATATATCATCAGAATTTATTTACATTATTGTAGGAAAGAATATATACCATAGAAAGAGGGTGTAAATTTAAGCAGTGAGTATCTGGTGGAGCGAGCTGGTCAGTAGGGTATGCTGGGAGGCACAACTCATGCACTGAGGTAGCACAGTGTAGCCATTTGCAAATAATAATTTTGGGAAAAGACAATTTTAGTTTTTCTTATGTGTATTTTTTTTTTTTTTTTGCAAATCCTTGAGTATTTTCCCCTCAATTTTACAAGTTTTATGCAACGATGATTTTCAAATCATCTTGAAGCATCCTTTTGCAATATATGCTAATTAGGATCTTGGTTATATCTTACAAAACTAAAAAATAGAAGCTAGTCTACATTACATGACTTTGATGGGGATATTTAAAAGAAACTTTAAAATAAACAAATTCATTGAATATTTTTTTAAACACTATGTACTGCAATTAATCATGGGCGTATTTTTGTACAATCTAGTTTTAAAATGATTACATCGCTAGAGAGATACACCTAGCCAAGCCCTGTGCACCATTCAGATTTAGTTACCGTTTCCTGAGAACTCCAGAAACATAGATACCTTCTGAGGCTTCCTATCCTTTTCATTTTGCTTAACCTCACTTCATTCTCACAAAACCTCCAGAAGGTAGGGACAGTACTGTTTTTTTATAAATAGAAAAGCCAAGGCTCAGAGAAATTCAATAACTTGCCCCATCTTGAACAGTGAGTCGATGGTGGAGCCAGGACACAACTCAAGTCTTTGACTCCAAATCCAGGATTCCGTCTACCCTACACATTTCCAATAACGTACGGTTTACTGATCACTTATACTAATCACTTATGGAAGGCATAGAAAAGGAGAAATCACAGGCAGAGCAAAAGAAGGGGATAGTCAGTAGTGCTCCTGGAGCTGGAGGGAAAACAAGGCTGGCACTGGGTCACCTGGAGCTCCCTGCAGAGGAAAATGAGGATGGGGGTGACTGATTGGTTTCCAAAGGTCTAGAAAATTAGAGTAGGAGAAAAGAGAAACTAGAACAGGATAAGCAAAAGCAAAATAAGCAAAATGGGTGGGGAGAAGTGTTTTGAGGACCTGAATAAGTTAACCAATTTATGTGGCTGAAAAAACTGCACAGCTCAAGGAAAGGTGAGCTTGATAGAACAAGCTGGAGCCAGCCATGGGGGACCTTGCATGGGCTCTCGCATGGGTGGACATCATCTTGTGGCTGCAGGAAATCCATAAAGGAGTTTCCATCTGAAAGAATCTACTGCATATAGCCAGGAGAAATGTTTAAAAATGACTAAACCAGTAATGTGCCAAAGATTAATATTTCATTTGTGTGTTAGTTATAAAGGTCTAAATCGCCAGATAGGTATTACTATTTCACCAAAAATTCTTCTGATGCCTCACCCATATCTTTTATATAGTCATTATAGCTCTGGGCTCCCTAGACAATCTCCAGAACCTTTTATTAATAGCATTGCTGTTGCTGTAGAGCAAGTGTCAAGATGCCTGTCTGTTTATACCTGATTTATTCATAAAGAAATGTACATGACTTAGAGGCCAAACCTGTCACTATCACCCAAGAGTCTCTGCTACTTGTTATTTTTCAGCTTGCCCTTTCCTTAAGATTTGCAACTTCCCATTGAAAGAAGAGGCTGCGTGTTCTCTGACCCTCTTTTGAGACTTCCACTTCTCTTGACAAGGTAATACTAGTGGCTCCCATTTCTGTGGGATCCCTAATAAATGGGAGTGTTAAGCCCTGAACTAAATGTCTATTATGAAGGAGGCATTTTCATCTTTCGTTTGTGTGTTCAAAAAGAGAGCTTATGGAGCTCATCCAAAGTCATACAGTAAGTAGAAGAACCAGGATTTGAATTTAACTCAGGTTAGTCTAACTATACACAGAGGTCGTCTAGAACAAGAGTTAGCCAACTATAGCCCACAAGTCAAATCCGAACCATCATTTGTTTTTGCAACTGAAGTTTTACTAGAACACAACCACACTCAACCTTTTGTTGACTGTCTATGGCTGCTTTCACTGCAATGGCTGAGTTACGTAATTGTAGCAGAGACCCTACAGCTGGCCAAATCTAAAATATTTACCATCTGGATCTTTACAGAAAAAGTTTGCTGACTCCTGTTTTAGAAGTAAATGAAAAGGTACATAAGGTCAAAAATACACACATCACATGTGATTGTCTTGTATGGCTATCTTCTCCCCAAATTGTCTTAATAAACTGCATTTAGTTATGATAGGCAAACATTGGGCTCTGACTCTCTTCCACTGTTAGGCAAATTCTTAAACCTAATTAGCATTTCTTTTCCAGTCTGTAGGTGTTGCACTTGGCCGAGATGATTTCTGCCCCCAAAGACTCATAACCCATCAGGGAATATAGACATGTGCACTGCCAACTTCCACGCAAAAGCAGATCAAAGAAAGGGTTACAATAGAGAAAGAAAGTGCAATGGGATCACACAGTAGGCGGGAGTTTCTGTGAACAAGGTGGGAGAGACAAGAGAAAGCTTTCAGGAGATAGGTTGGGACTCAGCCTCACAACAAGTGTTACCACAGGAACACAGAGAGGGACCTGCGGAGGCAGGGTATGGTGGTGAGGAGGACTAACATGAGGTGTGTGACGAGGTGAGGAGCAGAGCTGGACAAGCTGTGGGGTCTGCCAAAGCTTTCTATATTCCCACATATGTGTGTAGGCTTGGATATGGGAATTTATTTATAGACAAGTAAAATGGCCTGGGGAGTCTATCAATCTAAAGGATTCATACAATATGTTTAGCTTGGAAATGTAAAGTAATTAACCATCTGAAAGTAAGGCAGTATAAGGCATTATTAAGTGGTGATATATATATATATAAAGATGTTTATTGCAGTATTATTTATGAGAGGAAAAATACTGGAAACCACCAGTCAATAGGGGAATGACTGAATGAGTTAAGGTACAATCATACAATAGAATGAGACAGTTGTCCAGAAGTCTGTGTTGATGTAGCAATTTATCCATGACATAAACTAAATTAAAAAATGTAAAGTGTAAGTAAAAGAAAACATGCTACAGATCAACAAAAAGTTAATATAAATTTTTTTTCAAATAGTGAATGTCCATCTAAATATACACACGCATGTATGTACAGCGAAGAGGTGTAGGGAGGACATGGCAATGTGTTAACACCAGTAACCTCAGGAAGTAACATAGGAATTGGGGAGTGGGAATGAGAAATTATTAATTTTTTAAAACATCTAGATTACTTGAATTATTATAGTGGCATTTAAAAATATTTTTTAAAAGTCTATATAAAAGTAATGCTGTTTGACAGAAAAAGGTCTGGATATTATTATTTTTTAATTTTTATCTTTTTACTCAACTGAATTTTCTACTTTCCCCATAATAAACAAGCACTGTTGTAGAAATGAAAAAAAACCGTGCTAAATGTCCCAACTTTACTATTTCCAATGAATAAGAAGTAATTATTTTAAAGCCAGATTAAGTACGTAGATGAGAAAAAATGTGTGCTGGTGCTTGGGAAGCACAGTTTTGTTTTTTTCTGGAGTGCAGGAACGCTAATGTTTCCTCTATGCAAGGAGCCATGGACATTTTAGGACACGCTGTTCTGAGGCATTTAATCACTGAGCGCCTGAGCCAAGGCAGGATTCCAGAAATCCAGAGATTCACAATAATTTATAATATGCCTTATGAGAATTAGATTGGAAAAATATTTTTTAAAACCTATTAAGGCATACATTGTTTATTTCACAACATTTCGGCAAAATTGTAAATTCATTTAGGAAATACTGGATCATAGTGAAGTGTTACAGGAAGCGAGGTGGAGGAGCCCAGCGAAGGCTGAGTCTTTGCGTCCCACCACAGTCCCTCTCCACACTCCTAAGCCGATCCTGACCACTACTTCCATCTGCCATCTGCAACATATTAACAGGACCTTTGTTTTCCTTAGTGGCCTGGGTCTTTACAGTACGTAATTGCTGAGGGTGACACTTTGAGTGTCACCTTTCTACCTCATGTTACTTCTTCACAGCACCGGTTGCAACCTGTGATTTTTTTCTTCATCTTTGGTTTGTTTTCTTTTTTCCTCCTCCGTCCCCTCTACCTAAAGATAGGCACCACGCAGGTATAGAACTGTTTTGCTCACCTCCATGTCCTTAGCACCTGACACACCACGTGGCAATAGCAGAAGCTCCACATGTATTTGCCAAGTGAATGAATATTAATGCTGTGCCTGCTGCCAAGTCTACAGACAGAAGCTATCATGCTAGAGTTCAAATCTTTGTTCTGCTACTCGCTAGCCAGGGTGATTATCTCATCTCTGAGTGGAGGCTTGATGAGAACAGGATTTTTCTGTTTTGTTCACTGCCATATAACTAGAATTTGAAATAGCATTTTATAAATATTTATTCAACAGAAAAATGTTGAGTGACTGAATGAATATGTCTAATTCCAGGACCTGGCTAAGGTCATGATGCTGAATTCAGCAAGGTAAGGGTTATTCAGCTACGCATAGGCCAAAAAACTAATTCCATTTTGAGTAAATCTTAATTTGGGGGCAGGCATGGTATGGAATAGTGAGCAGAGCAATGATCTGGGAGTCAGGAGCTCAAAGATGCCACCAATAACAATGTTAATAAGAGGACTAAGTTCCTTGGCTTTGATATCCTTGTTTCTTGTTTTCATTTTACAGGTAAAGAGATGGAGACTCTAAGAGGAAAACCCATGCATAAAACAAATGTATATAATCTGCTTAGATACACTAAGAATCTCTCATGTGAATAGCAATCCCAAAAAGCCAAAAACATAATGAAAATTGGTTCTTCCATTAGCAGCCTATTGTCTTTTCGAGACCATCAGGCACACACACAGAAAAGTATTAAAGAGGGACATGCAAACACGCACACAGATAAGTGGCTGATGTGTGGTGTGGACTACAAGGAGAGAGGAGTGTTGAGAGCAACGAGTGGGATAGGCTCTTGGAAACTCTGTGTCCCCGGCCAGCCAGAGTCCTTGAGAAACAGAGGCTGCTCGAAATCTATTGGATTTGTTTGTTTGTGGTTTTTTTTGTTTTGTTTTTTGAGCTGGAGTCTCAGTCTGTCACCCAAGCTGGAGTGCAGTGCCATGCTCCCAGCCATTGCAGCCTCGACCTGCTGGGCTCAGGCGATCCTTCCACCTCAGCCTTCCAAGTAGCCAGAACTACAGGCACACGCTACCATGCCCAGCTAATTTTTTGATTTATTGTAGAGACGAGGTCTCACCCTGTTGCCCAGGCCTACTAATCATCAGGTATTATACTAGGTGTTAGAAACACAGAAATGGAAAACACGATCTCTAAACCCAAGAAGTTCCAACAGGTTGAAACTGCTGTAAATAACTTCAAGACAGAGGTGAGCCGCAGGGAGATGAGAAGATGCAGGCAGAAGTAAACTAGGTACAAAGAATGGGAACACAGGTACAAGCACAGAAATAAGAACACACAGCAGGTGATGAGGAATGTGTGGGGACACTGAGTAGACTTGACCTCGTGAAACAGAAAATTTATGCAAAAAGGAGTCAGAGAAAAGCCTGGTGGGGTAAAAAACAAAAAACAAAAAAAACCTATTGACTGACTTGGATGGTTAACGTGTCCAACCAATTAATGCTATTATAACTCTGAGGATGGGCCTCATAGATGGTGTTTATGTTACAGCTAATTTCAGTAGTGGAAATAAACAAGTTGGCTCATGTCTGTGCAATTTATTATCAGGAACATTAAGGAACAATTCCACCTCATGCCATTCTCTCTGATTACCATAATTTTCCCCAGTCATGTTTATTACCTATATAGGCCTTTGCAAAGTGCATAAAATTTATAATATGGCAAGCACCAGAAAAATAAAGGGAGCTTTATTAGGCACTTCCTTAGATTTTCTTAACAGTAATGGTTGAATATGACAGATATTTAATGAATGGTGGTGCTATCATTTGAGTGAATTAGAATGTACTGAACAATGCTATTACAAAGCAAAAGAAGTTATTAAAGAATGCTTATGTGGGTGGGAAAATGCCTGAAAAAAAATAATGTCCTCTGCAGGCCTGGGAAAATCGGCTAATAGGTAATACAGCAACACGGGGGACAGTTGCATTCCAACTGTCATTTTTTTATGATGAAAATGTTTTAATGACTCCAATTGCATTCTCTTGTTGTAGGTAAAAGCCTTTAGTATATTACAGTAAAATGTGCTCAGGGTGGAAAATTGTGTATTATCCATAGCATAAATAAGAATTAAGAATAAACAGTATGGAGAAACCGTGGTAAGAGTCTGCCCTTCAGTGGTTCTATTTTCATAAAATAAGAAACAGATGCATCACAAGATGACCCTGAGAATCCTAGGCAGAAGTAGGAAGTAGGCCAAATATAAACCTAGCCAGGAGTCTTCAAAGCCTCACACCATCATTCCCTCGCTAGTCTAACATAGGTGAAATATACATGGGATCTGGCGTCAGGCAGAGGAAAGTCAAATCTCAACTTTTCCACTGACGATCTGTGTGACCTCAGAAACTGCCTAGCCTCTCTGAATCTTCAGATGCCTACATTATAAAATCAGAATAAGAAACCTTGCCATACCCAGGGCTGTGATGAAATAAAATTAACATGATGATGTGTATAAGTTGTCTACCACAATGTTTTGCGGCCCCAAGTAAGTGTGTGATATTAATGGCAGTTACTACTGTTTTGGTGTTATTATTAGTTTACTATACTGGAAATATACCGGGTTTAAACAGAAGACCTATGTTTGAATCCCAGATCAGCTAGTAGTAAGGGTCTCTATTTCCTCACTTATAATGACACTATTATGATGACAATAATGTCTGCTTTTCCTATATCACAAGATTATAGCAAACTCTAAAAATAATACATGTGCAAACTATAAACTTTTTAAAAAGTATTTTATCATCTAGCGTATATATTCAAATGAAAGGAACTTAAGTAGAAAGCTGTTTGCCTCCATTTAACACACCATGAATATAATACTACTCACTCTATTAGCATAAAAAAGGAATATATATATAAAACTTTTCAGTAATGGTGACTACACAATTTATATAACATGACTATCTTACTGCTATGGGATAAATCTTGCAAATGTAGTAGTACATGTATCAAATTTAAAGTGCAATCCTCTAGGAAAAAATGAATATGAATAGACTATTTTCATACTAAGCCATGTAGTGAAGTCATAAACTAACTAACAATAACCCCCCTAAAAGATTAATATAGGAGCAAGCATGTTTTTTAAAAATAATCACAAAAGTGGGATGCCGTTAAAGAAAATTCTCCAAATTGCTGGGCAGTATCTAACAGAAACTGGAAGAATGTCAAAGAATTAATTTTATATTTTGCACTTGCCTGACTAGAGAAGTCTGGGGATTCTAAGGTGACAAGTGTCATCTGTATAAGAAATTACCAGAGCTCAGTGGTAGATGAACTGACTGAAGTCCAGTGAAAATTATTTTCTCTCTCTCATTTTCACCAGTTGAAGCCCACCCCATCCTTGGATAGGAGCCACATAAAAATGATTTCTCTCCAACATACAGAGGAGGAGAGATGGATTTTAAATATTCTCCTCCACCTCCATTCAATAATTGGTGATTTCAAGAGAAAAAATTGGGGTTAGAGGAAAGGCAGCCTACTAATACTGTTTACCTAAACAGTATTAGAATAATTGGTTAGAAAAAAAAAAGTGGATGGGGATTGCAGCGCAAGGATGGCTTTGGTCTTAAGATCTGAAAGCAAAAGTAGGCTTAAGGATTCACGATGGACACGGTGCAACTCCCAACCTTCAAGCTACTGTTCTGGGCTCACACGAAATAGGATTCAGTAGAATAGGATCATCTGTGATTTTTCCGCTTGATTATCAAATAACATTCACTACTTTTTCTTCCTATTTATAGTAATTATGCCTATCTGATATATTACAGTGCAAAGTCTCTTCAAAAATCATAAAGCTCATAATAACATTAAAAAGAGTAAACTGCTAAGAAGACTTCAAGATAGGGGAGGCTATGTATCTGTGTCTATTGGGAAAAAAGGCTTAGCTAGCCTCTGAAAGAATACAACAATGCAATCATATTTTAAAAACTAGTTCAAAGATCTGCTTAGTCTCTGTGATTTTTTGACATTGAGGATGAAAGCTGAAAATATTTACAAGTGAGACTGACTGGGTTTGACTTGGAAAAGAAAAAAATACAATAGAATATAGCAAAAAAGATGAAGGACAAACGGATGCACTGGTATCTATAATTTTGGAATAAATAAACGCTCTTCCTTGGAAAACAGTTAAAAAAAGAAAAAAGAAAAAATTCTCTTTCAACCACGAGATGGAAAGGACTTTCAAGCTCTCAACTACCAAAGTTGTAAACAGTGTGGGTGTGAAACAGCAGTAAAGAACAACGAGACCCTGTGAAGTTTCAACAAGAGGAGTGGGTGTATGACAAAGAATAAAAATGCAAGATACAGCTACAAAAATAGAGAGGCATGCATATCCACAGGAAACAGAACATGCAATAGAGAAGTTCTAACCTGTAGTCATGTACAGAGATATCAAACTCAAAATAATGGAAATTTAACAAAAATGGAATGTCACCCAAATGCTCTAAATCAATATGTGCATGAATAAAAACAACAAAATAGAGAGTCCAGGATGTAAAAATCTATGGGAAAAGAATTTCTCATGGGTTCAATTCTCCCAGTGAGCAGGTGCCCCTTTGGCATGAAGGAGCAAACCCCACTGGGATTGAGGTGTAAACGAATAGAAAGTGGTTTCAGTAGAAACCGCACCAACAGAGAGGCCTGTGCCTCTTCATTTTACATATGCTGAATGCAAAGGGCAAGGTTCTGAAGCTTAGGAAAAGCAGCCATCCCTTCAAAGCCCACATAGGCAGGGTCTAGGGTCCTCAAGGTCTTCAAAATTATTCCCTTCTGCTTGCAGTAGAGGGTCTGGGAAACACCTACTTCTCCCTTCTCTCTCTAGTCTTTCCTGGCTCAGTCTCTAGTTTCCAGTTATTTGCTTAGTATTTGCAAATAATTTATAAATCCCAGCATGGACTGTGGAGCTCCTTGGAGAAAAAAAATGTTACTTAGACTGTTTTACTTATGTAGGTTAAAAAACATCAAAGAAGGTTGTATTTGTAGCTCCTCAGAAAATAATCAAATGTAAACAAAAATTGAAAACTGACACCTATAATTGTATGTTTACATTTCGGAACAAAATTATGATGTATTATTAATAAATCAATATGGAAACTGTTTAGAGAAAGAAGAAATCATATTTGAGGTATGTTTGAATTAAAGATGACAAAGACAAGACAAAAAGAGAGGAGATCCTGATATGACGTAGCAGATACAAAAGCTTGACCATGTGATAAAAGAGGTAACATCTATGAAACATTCCAAAGAATAAAGTCATTTTCAAGATGAAAGAGAATCTTACAGAACTGTACAGCTGAGATACATTTCTATTGCTTACATATAATATACACTTTCAGAAAAAATATAAATTCAAATATTTGAGACTGAAGCAATAGAAAATATTTTTAAAATGAAGATCAAAACTCAGATGAATTGCATGGGCAAGTGAACACAATACTATTTGGAAATAAAAAGAATTATTTTGAAGAAACAGAAGGCACTATTACTATTACCAAATTTGTTATTTTACTATTTTACATGGTTTACTTTCTGACTTACGTTTTCCACATTTTCTTACCTTGGCTGACTGTTCGCCTTTTCATGCTTTCCATTGAAGTTCAAACTACAGAGGTTTTTTGATTTTGAATGTGAAGAATCTGATTCCAAATTTGCCTGTGTTTGTTCTCTCAGACGATCGTGAAGTGTTGCCTCCTTTTTCAAGTTCGTGTCTGAATACGGGCAGCCAAAAGCACTGGTTTGTATAAAAATGAGAGCACAGTTGTCAGTTTATAGTGATAAATCAGGGATCCACTGTCATCGGAAGAAACTTACATCTAATATTCAAAAACTAAATACAGACATTCTTCTCTCACTGAAAACTCAAGTAACAGTATCTTTTCATATAGTCTTTTGAGAAAAATGTCATGTTCTAGAACTATAGACATTGCATGACTCAACAAAGTCTAATGGATAGAGTCATCAACACGTATACATTTACAACTCTGGAAACAATCTAAGAAAAGCATACAGATGTGCTTCCATGAAATAATAAAACGGTCCTAAAATACTTGACTCGAAATTTATATCTGCTATTTATGCTCTGGTTTGACTACCTATATCACAAAGTATTCTGGGTAACTAAACACATTTACCAGTATTAGAGAATATTATGTTTTCATTTGTAAATTTGCATGTACCAAGAAACACTCTCACTGCATTTCCGCTTAATTCTCCTGAAAAACTTGCTGGGAGTGAAGAGACACCTTGCGAGTAAGAGAGGAGAGGCCCAAGGCTGGGTGGGCTGAGTCTCTTCCGGCCCCTCACAACAGTCAAGGCTGAATCCTGAATCCTGGATGCTGTCAGAAACCAACAGCAGGCTGAAGGATCTACCAGGGCAAAAGATTTGGTTCCTCCCATAGATGATCAGCATCTCCATTAGATTCATATACTCAAGGAGGCCCCAACCCTCTGGTGCTGCTGGAAGTGAAGCAGCTACTACCAGGAAAAACACAGACATGAGAGGTCGCCGGGACACTACTCTGGGGAAGACAGTTGATGCCCGAGCTTCAGAGTTTCTCACCAGTGAAACAGGAAAAGCAGATCCAACACATAAGGGTTGATGTGTCCATGAGAAATCACATACACATGCACACAGATATGCAGACACACACACAAAAACATACAAACAAACCATGAAATGTTAGCTATAATCACCATCACAGTGTAATCATCAGCTATATCCAGGGAAGCCCATGGTCAAGTGCATCAAAAAAAGTTGGCCCTTTTTTAGGAATTCACTCCATATTCACTGTAAATTTGCTGATACATGATACACAGTAAATTCTTTCTGAATACATAAAAATTTTCCTTTGTCATCTTAAGGTCACAATAAAATCAAGGACCAAAGCAGATCTTCCTCTATCTTAAAGTAGATTTCGTTTTCTGGGGAGGGCCTGTAAGTAATCTAACCCCAGAAAGACTTTAGTACCAACCTATATGTAGAATGGACTCTAGAATCAGAGATGGAATTGTAAAGATAATACCAGCCAGGCACAACATGATGGGATAGATTTGTATCCACATCATGGTTGACCAATAGCCTTTGCTACAGATAGCAGTGTCCCTTTACATGCAAGTTCTGTAATTCATAATAATTGATATTGATCTATTGGCTTATTTATCCTATTAAATTACTGATTCAACAATCCATTAATTAAGCATTTGCTACACACACTGGGCACTTCAGAGAATATAAATCTAGTGAAGAAAGACATATATACAAATAAATACAACTTATAATAAGAATAAAAAACCATTTAAAAAAGAATAAAAAGCTACACCTATCGAGTGAGTACTATGGGCCTATTACAATACATATGTGTTTTACATATATTATTTATAATATTTATTGCTAATTACCTAAAGATGGTATTAACATATGTATCTTACATGTAAGAAAACAGACTCCCACAGTGTAAGCAACCTTCCCAAGGCCTCTTAGCGCTGTCTTGGGAAACCCAAAAGCGATCACTTAATTATTACTGCCAATCAGGTGGTGGAAGTGGGACAAAAATTTTTTTTTAAACACCATTAAAAAGAGGAACATGAAGGAAACCATAGCTTAATTCTTGTGCAGGGAGACCCAGAGGTTGGTATTTATAGGCTATAGGAGCACTTGGTTTGCCATGGTTACTGGTTGGGGGACAGCATGCTAGCATATGCTTGAATCCTGGGATGAAGCACCATTTCCAACAGCATCAGAGCGGGAGTGATCTGGTTCAGCTGTACCATACAAGATTTAAGATTTTAGAAAGAACTTTCTGAAGGTAAAAGTTGAAAGGCATTAGGCTAACCTAAGAGAGATTGAGAAATTTTTTTCAAGCAAAGCTGTGTTTTCATTAAAATACCATTACTATTAATAAGAAACTTTGCTATCCATCTAACACATACTCCCAATTTGAGATTTTTTTAGTGATCATCATGGTTGCGAATTTTCTTTTTCTTAATTCCATATCTCCACCCCTATGTGATTCATACTGCCTAACTAATCATTCATACTGATGCTGTCTCTTTCTAAGGCTTACTTGTCCAGCGTCTGTAGACAGCTATCATAAACCCTCCTGCTCAATACGTGCTGATAAATTTTGCTGCCCCCAAACTTCAGTCCCTCTAGTCATTCAATCATTCGTCTATGTCGTAATTTCATTCTAGCTCCTTTTTGTCTCTCTGGTAATGTAAAAGGCAAAACTAAATAGAAACCCTGGAGCATCACATGGAATTGTTTCTGATTCTGCAAGGCAAGGCATGTGAAGAAATAGTTCCAGATTATACAGAGCACAATCAAGAGTGATGTTCAAAAGAATATACTGAATGTCAAAAACATACTTTGAAGAAGAAGACGCTGGTAAAGAATTTGAAAGAAGATAATTATGAAAGATAAAAGAAGCGGGGATGAGGGGGCTTTCAGATACAATTGTCTTCATCATTTTGAGCCTCAGAACATGGGTTCCAAGAGTCTGCTGTGCAAGTTTCTGTATTGCAACGCTGGGCTCACTTGTGTTCTTCGCAGAGAAATAGTTATGTTAAGGAGATGGCATCCAACACTTTAGCCTGCCTTCTTACAAACTCAGACCCTTACTCCTGTGTATGTACATGCATGTGTGTGTTAATTAGAAGTGTGATTCTGTATAAATCTATTCACATGGAAAAATAAAGACTGAAGTCCTAGATATTATAACACCATTTTAAACTTACTTTTAACCAAATATTGGGGAAGTACGATTCTGAAAGACACAGTCTCTTTCGAAAATGTCTGAAATAAGCTGAAGTTTCTGTGGCTTAGAACTCTGTTGGTCGAGGTAAACTGTCATTTCTGATTATAGGAAAGTAATATATTCAAATTTCAGTTCATTATGGATGGCGATAAGCAGGCTTAAAAACTGTGGGCTGAGAGGGGAGTGCTGAGCAGCAGTGTCTCTGTTGGAGACCTTTGATTGAGCAAAGCATTTCCCGATTCCTCCTTAATTCACAGAGGAATCTGTCGTTTGCAGGCAAAGAAGAAAGAGACAGCAGCAGCTATTAGGTTGACCCTTATGAAATTGCAGTTTTTAAATGTCAAAGACTGTCGAATATCAGGAATTTCATATGGTTCAACCAAGTTCCTTACAAAAAAGTCAGCCCCAACCTCAACAACAGTAAAGCACATGAATACAGGGTATATGCTTGATAAGCAAAAAGTTGCAGAAAAACTGTGAGAAGAGATTTTTTGGGGGGACAGATACTAGTAGCCCTCTTACCTCATGATGGAAGAAAACATAAAATGATTATAATTAAAAATATGAGCTTTGCTTTTTAGCATATTTAAGTATACCTTTAATAACTTTAATATCTTCAATAACTTTAATAACTCCTGCTAAGAGCAGCACTTCTGAATGTCGTTCTGTCTCTGATTTGTAATGGGGCTAGGGTTTGGGAGACAGCACTATCAAGCTGCTGATGACGAATCCCTGTGCTTTGTGTCAGCCCAGGGGGCATCTCAGCCTCTGAGTCCTCCATCTTTCTTTTCATGGCAGTGAATATCTGATACACAAGTTGGTGCAGTTTTCCCCTCTTCCCAGGACTCATTCTGATCTGAGGCTGGAGGTAGTTGGCTAAACTCAGTCCCCCACATTAAAGTCCAAAGGTTCAAGCCCAAAGCAGTACTCGGTGTTGATGCCTGTGCGCATGCCTTGTTCATGGACCCTGGTCAGGCTCATGGGCTTCATTTCCTCCAGTGTGGCATCTCCCTTGGGCCTTGTTCCTAAATGCCTTGTGGGCTGCCTTGATTAGAATTTGGATGCCCTACTGGTACAGAAATTCTGTACTCCTATTTTGCTCTTCCCATGAAACAACCTGTGCTTCCTAGCCTAGGAAGGAAGGATCCACTTGCCAGCTTCCACCTGGCCAGTCTTCCACGTGTTTCTCACCCTGAAGGATTCCCTGTTATATATGTCCACTACTTAGGATACCACCTTCCTTTTTCATTCTTCCCATCTGGCTCCAATTCCAGGAATCTGGACGATAACTACTGATCACCAAAACACTGGGATACCAGGTTCTGCTCATCCAGTCATATTCTTGTCTTGCATCAACAGTATTTCCTTTTGTCATTCCCAAGGAGATGATTTGATTTCCGCTTCCCTCTGACTACCCTGCTCTGCTAAAATAATGGGCCATGCTCTGTCACATCCTCGAGCCAGATGGTTTGTACCATGAAGTTATCACCAAGTTGTCACAACTTGCCTAAGGGAAGCTTCCCGGTCTGTGAGCAGCTGTACCCTCAGGAGGCCAGGAGGGGCCAGGACACCAGAGTCCCAGGCCAGGCCTTCCAGCCTCCAGCAATCTCCAGGCTCTAAGTCCCCTCTTAAACTCAAATGCTGATCATCATTTTCTCTTTGTGACATGACATTAAAAAAGCTGGGAAGCATGACAAATTTAAGCAAAATGGCACAGACAAAATAGCCTCTTGAGTGCTGTACTTCAAAATATAAATAAATAACCTAGAAGTCAGCAACATTTCAAGAAGCGTGTCAAGTCGTTGACAACCTTTCTTGTGATCCTGAAAAGTGAAGTCACCCGAAATAGGCAAGTAGCTCCCAGGAGGAGCTCAGATGTAGGGCTACGGCCTCTTACAGCCCGGGAATTATACATACAGTTCGCCTTTAAAGAGTTCTTCTCTAAATGCCACTAGCCTACCCCTCCACGAGGCCAACTGTCTTTTATATTTTAGTCTCAATTATTTTACTAGCCAATTATATTCTTTTCCTTCTAAGAGGCAGATAAGACAACATTGAAGAGTCATATCTTAGCTGGGAGGTTAGATTCTAAAAAGTTGCTGTGTTTGGGTGTGTGGGAGGCATCTTAATGTGGAAACAGTCACAGAGGAAAAGGGCTGAGGGCGTGGCCTCCCCGAACCAAAGCACAGCGAGGAAGCACTGAATGGCTGTCTCTGTCAGACAACAAGAAAGGGCCCTGAGACTTGGCAGGAAAAGGGGTTCAGCGATGGAAGTGAGAAGGAAGAGATAAATGCTGCCTGCCTTACCATTTGGCCTTGAGCCCTGATGGCACCAAGAGCCCATCCTGATGGCAGGTGCGCTCTTACTGAGAATTCTGGGAAGGTGCATGCACCATACCTGTCGCTTGAGAAAAGCAACACCTTCCCCTAATGCTATTTCCCTCACTGCCATTTCACATCATAAAAATAACCCACTCCTCTGCAGAATTTTATTGTCTTTAATATGTGGATAGTCTAAACTTACCAAGTATAAGAATGTTAAATGAACACCTTTTATTCCTAAGAAAATATTGGTTTACTTGTGAAATAGCCACAAAAGACATAATAAATACTGAAATGCCAGCTATTGAAATTACAGAATAATTATAATACTTTCTATAAAAAAAGTAAAAGCTAACATATGACTTAAATTGTTGTTGATTTTGCTTTTGTGAGGATTAGGAGAAAATATAAATGATACATGTTGGACTATAGACCAGGAAGGAAGAACCATCATGGTTTTTTCATCTCTACTGAGGATGTAACATGATTTTTATTATTGTCCTCAAACACCGAAATGGGCAAAAGCCACTGGTATATACACATAAGATTCTCAGCTGCCAGGGTCAATTTTCTTCAAATTCCAGTGATTTTAAAATAGGCTTACCAGGACATTTTTCTGATTCTGACTATTTTTTAATTCATAAAATAGCTGATACTGTCACTTAATTGTCATTTCATGTTCTAGAAAATTTAGTGCACACAAAGTGAGAAAAAAGTATAAATTTTAAAAAAAATGTTTCATAAGTACAGTTAAAAGATACCCACATGTATACAGAACTCAAAGAATTCAAAGAGTTTAATAAAATACATTTGGTTCTAAAAGTACGTTTCTCTGAGGTAACTCAGTCTATGAAATCCTAGATATCACAAATTCCTGAAAATGGCCAATTAGGAAGCTGGTAGAGAATTACTACCTAAATTAAGCCTTGCAATGAGTTTAGTAGAGTGGTAAAAAGTATGGGTTTAAAATTAGAGAAAATTAGATTAAAGCTACTAGCTCTATAACGTTGGGCAAATTATTGAACCCCTCTGTTTTTCATTTCCTCATCTACAAAATCATGATAATAATATCTTCCTTATAGGGGTTTTTGCGAAAACAAAATGAGATAATCCATGCAAGCCCTTATACAGTGACTAGCACAAATTAAATGCTCATGAGTGTTTAATTTTAAAAAGGCCTATACTGATACAAAAATATGATACTAACTATCCTATTTATTGTGGTTATTTTATTTTTCAGTTCTAAAATTTCCATTTGGTTCTTTAACCTTTTCTTTGATAAGACTTTATTTTTTCATTTGTTTCAAGTATATTAAAAATTGCTTGTTGAAGTACTCTTTTTTTTTTGAGTTGGAGTCTCACTCGGTCGCCCAGACTGGAGTGCAGTGGTCGCTCCCGGCCATCACAGCCTCGACCTGCTGGACTCTGGCAATCCTTCCGCCTCAGCCTTCCGAGTAGCCGGAATTACAGATGTGCTCCACCACGCCTGGCTGATTTTTTGATTTTAGTGTAGAGATGAGGTCTCGCCTGCCCAGGTGGATCTCGAACCCGCGGGCTCGTGCACTACCACACCCGGCTGATTTTTTGATTTATTGTAGAGATGAGGTCTCGCCAAGTTGCCCAGGCGGGTCTCGAACCCGCGGGCTCAAGCTATCCACTCACCTCAGCCTCCCAAAGGCGCAGGATTACAGGATAAGCCACCGAGCCCGGCTGAAGTATTCTTATAACGGCTGCTTTACAATACTTGTGAGATAATTCTAACATGTATCATCTCAATGTTGGCATTTGTTTATAGACTTTTCTCATTCAAGTCGAAATTTTCCTGGTTCTTGGTATGATGAGCGGTTTTGGGTTGAAACCTGGACATTAGGCCATAGGACCCTGGATCTTGTTTAAATCTTCTGTTTTAGCAGGCCTCGTCTGACTCTGCTTCAGTAGGGAAGGGGGGTGGGCTTCCTTGTAGTTGCCAAGTGGGGGGTAAAAGTCCAGGCTCCTCACCAGGTGGCCACTGATACCCTCCTGGCTGGAAGGATGGTACTTCTCCATGCAAACTTCACTGAGACCACAGGGAATGGGCTGGTGCTGCCAACGTCAGACTGTGATAAAAGTTCCAGTTCTCCTATGACGCTGCCCCAGCAGAGATAGGGAGGGACAACCTGTTTCTGCTGCATGAGGGTGTAAGCCCTGGCCCTGGCATAATAGCCACTGACTCTGGTGGGGGAGAGGGTGGTTTGAAACCACCAGTCATGGAGGAAAGCCCTGGCTCAGCCTTTTCTGATACTGCCTTGACTGGGGGAGGGAGAGGTTGGGTCCTTTGTCACAGTTCCACACTCAGTCTTTGATGAGGGTGGGGCCACAGTGTTTTCTGAGGTGTTTGGTTGGAGCAGCAGAGTGGCAACTGTCTAAAGTTTTCCATCTTGCTAGACTGCCCCTTTCCTGGTTCTTTAACTAGAGAGATAAGGCTTTTCTTGGGGCTATTTTTGCCTTTTCTATTGGCTTTCCCAGCCGTCCACATCAGCAAACCTAGGATATATGAGGAGAAAGAAAACACAGAAAACTGAACTTTTCCTGGGGTTTCCAGCTCCACAGCAGGGCTGCGTCCTTCCTTCTACCTTTCAGAGTCTCCCTATGTTCCTTTGATGTTTGGGTGGGAGGAATACAGAGCAAGACACCATCATTATACATAGTAAAAATAAAGCAACAACTTATTCTAGCTAACTAGAGCACCCAGGGAGCCCTGCAGTAGCCAAAGAGGCTTTTTGAGCCAAGGCAGTCTGAGTTTCAGTCCTGCGTCTGCCCCATCCTCACCCTCTCTAGCTCACAGTTTCTGCATATGCAACCTGCTGTCTAGATTCCACTCATGTGTCAACCTTCCTTAGGGCTGCACTGGATGTAGGGGGCCTCGTACATTTCCCAGCATATGAACACTCAGGAAATGTGATTTCTCTCCAACATGTTTTCCTCTATAATTTACATTACTGTTGTCTATAGATATTCAATTTTCACAGCACAGATGCCTTTCAGAAAGGAGTCATTCTTTCTTTCTTCCTCTCCTTCCACTTGTCATAAATATGTACCCTTAGATCCAAGTTGAAATTCTTTCGCATGACATTCAAAGGCCCTCCAATTGACCACAGGCCACCTATCCAAGCCATCTCCATCTTTACTCCCCATAAAACCTAAGCTTTGGTCACACTGGAATAATCACTGCCTTCCACTGTAACACACTCTTTCTAACTTTTATGAATACTGTTCTCATTATACTGTTGTTTTTATGTATCCATCTTCTCTAATGCAAATAAGTTTCTTAAAATCAGAGGCCATAATTGTTAGCATCAGCGTGCAGTGAGTAAAATTGGGCTAGCTCATGCTTCAGCACCTCAGCACCACATCGGTATTTACCAGTCATATATCTGGTATATGGCAACTTATCAATTTATCGAAGTCATTCAAGTTGATGCCAAACAGGATTTTACGCAAATAGTATTGTACCCAGAAAAAAGACTTCTCATATCTCAATCAGCACAGAGCTTGCTCTCAGTCTCTCATCTCACTCTCTTGTTTCCAAGCTCAGCCCATGTTGGATCCATTCTTTCCAGTCCCCCTATATATTCACCCTAGATGAAGTTCTTCCTCCTAGGAACTGCCTCTGTCCTTCTAGAAAAATTAACCGAGCTATACTCACTTTCTAGAATCTTCATCCATTACCCAGATGGAACAACGAAAGTGCAGAACTAGAGAACCAGTCCCATCCTGAAGAAGTTTTGCCTCTCTATGACTGGGGGCTAAACTAAGCCTGCTGGAACCCTCATGTGGTTTTGGAAACATTCATAAAATTGAGACTGGTGAAGACTAGAGCACACAGCAAGAAGATAAACTGCAGCTGGTGCACACGGAACTAGATGGACATTGAGTGCAACTTCCATTTATTCTTATTTCAGTGGAGCTACGAGCTTAGTCAACTCATTAATGTCTGTTCTGACACCAAAAACATCAAATCCAAAATGTGACATTCAATTAGTATGCATTAGGAGATACCCTTTAATTGAGCATATGTGTTATCTGAGCAGTCTGTTATAAATAATATTTTGAGTAAAATAGGAAGGAAAAAAATGCATCAAGAGTGAAGGAGAGAGCCGGGCTCGGTGGCTCAGCCTGTAATCCCGCGCCTTTGGGAGGCTGAGGTGAGTGGATTGCCTGAGCCCGCGGGTTCGAGACCCGCCTGGGCAGCGAGACCTCATCTCTACAATAAATCAAAAAATCAGCCGGGCGTGGTAGCGCGTGCCTGTAATTCTGGCTACTCGGAAGGCTGAGGCGGAAGGATCGCCGGAGCCCAGCAGGCGAGGCTGCGGTGGCTGGGAGCGACACTCTGTCTGGGCGACAGAGTGAGACTCCAACTCAAAAAAAAAAGAGTGAAGGAGAAAATATGTGTGTGTGTACATGTGTGCATGTGTGTATACACTTCCTTTCCTCTGAAATATTTTAGTGTATTAGAAACTTCCAAGATAGAAATTGCTCTCAAGGAATGTGATAGTATATTAAGTAGCAACACTAATGGCCTTTAAAAAATGTATGCTGAAACCAGCTTAATGTACTATGTAAGTAATTTGTTTAATTTATGTTTGGAAAAGATCTAATGAATAGAATCTGCAGTTTAAAAATTTCTACCAGAACACTATCTACATAGTTAACATTAAGCAGTAGATTAAACAAATGAGGTGAATAAAATGCTACATTATTAACGCAATCAAAACAATATACTGATAAGTTTGTTTCTGTTATTATAATGAAAAATTTTGTTACTACATATAAATTGTTTTCACCGTTTTAATTGTAATATTTTGGTTAAGTGCTATGAAAATGTCAAGGTTATTTTTAATTGGAATACTCTAGTTTGAAATACATTTAATTTCTGCAAAGGCTTTTAAAGTATATTTTTTCTCTTTCTTAAAAAAATGCATTAATTTAAAACAAAATGTTGCTCAAAAGTGAAAGCATTGTTCTAGGACTGTTGTCCAAAGGACACCTGGAAAATAACTCGAAATGCTTCAAGCACAATTTTTTTAATTTTCCATAAATCAAAAGTATACATTTTTGGCGACATATTGTAATTCCATATTATAGAAGGCTTTAAATTCAATATGCTTAATTTCAATGAAATGGTAAACAGTTATCTAGATATGCATGAGCATATGTTTACATATGTATATATTTATATATGCTGCAAGCATCTAACCTGTGTGTTAAACCTAATATTGACCCAAAATGTCAGCAGCACACTCAAATGTTGTTTTTGATGTTCTTTCTCAAAATGATAAATTCATAATTATCTTGACAAACATATGTTCTGAGATTAGGAATACAGTCTGTGGACAGAAAAAAGAAAAAAAAAAACCAAACTAGCCCATCCTTCAACAATCTGGGCTAAGTGTTCCCAAACACTAACAGATACAAGAGGATTTACAGAAGTCCTGCTGCCCACCCTATCACAAGCCCTGCTCTGTGGAGTCATGTGGAAGACTTCAAAAACTTGCATTTTGATCTCTATCTAAAAGATAACTCAGTCCCTCCCTGTGTCAGAGTTATTATTCAAAAAAACACAAAAGCTAGCAAGTGGTGAGGATGTGGAAAAAACTGGAACCCCTGTTAGCAGAGATATAAGATGGTGCAGTCACTTTGGAAAACAGTGTGGAGGTTCCTTAAAAAAAAAATTAAAACTATGTATGATCCAGCAATTCCCATTTCAGGGCATTTATCCAAAAGAACTGAAATAAGCACATCAAAGCGATATTTACATATTCACGGATAAAACAAGAAAGAAGATGCAGTATATGTACAGAGTGAAATATTATTCAGTCTGAAAAAGACATCCTGCCACATGTGACAACATAGATGAACCTTGAGAACACTATGCTAACTGAAATAAGCCAGTCACTGAAGAACACATATTGCATGAATGCACTTACATGAAGTATCTAAAGTAGACAAACCCACAGAAGAAAAAAGTGAATGGTGGTTGCAGGGGTTGGGGAGGAGGCAGTGGAGAGTGACTGTTCAACAGGTATCAAGCTTTCATTATGCAAGATGATTAAGTGCTGGAGATTGCTGTACAAAATTTTATCTACAGTACACAATACTGTATTGCATATCTCAAAATTTTAGAGGCTACATCTCTCATTAAGTGTTCTTACCATAATTAAGAAAAAGAAACAAGTGACTTTTTATCATCCCATAGTCTGCAAACACTCATTTGCAGATTCAAATATGAAGGTTCCATATTAGATACATTTATTATCAATTATATTCTCTCTAAATTAGTTAACATGCCAAAGGCAAATGTATTTTGTAATTTAATGTGTGTAAAGCAATCTTGTCCTTATCGAAAATAAGAACCAACATTAAGAATCTTTCACAAAATCTTGAAGGGAGCTGTTTAAAAACAGCTGCTTTGAAAAAAATAAAGCAACCCTCAGATATTAAAGGTCGGGGGTACTGATATAATTGGTCATAAAGATGAACATCTGCTTTTTTTGTTGGAATATGATAAATACTACCCTTTCTACCATAAGCTATTCTAAAATATTATCCAAATAATTAGTTTCAACTATTTGCCACTAAGCACTAAAGCATAAAATATTTTATAAAAGACTATCAATCTAACCCCAAAAATATAAATGGATATTTTCATTTCTATTAAAGTGGAAAACTTATAGAAAACTTTTTAAAAATACCATCAAAACACACCTTGATTAGTCTAATGATGCTATGAAAAAGAAAAATCAAACTAGTGCAACCATCAGTTGCCTGGGTTAAGTGTACCCAAACACTAACAGATACAAGTACCTACTTCATGAAGGAGGTCCTAATATTATCCTTATTTTACAGATAAAGAAACTGAGACACAGATATTAAGGAAGCCATTGAAAGCCAAATAGCTAAGAAGAAATACAAACAGGACTGAAACTCGGGTAGCTTTGAAACTACTATTCCAAATTGCTTCTGGGGCTAGAAAATAAAAAAATGATGAAACATCTAGCACAATGCCTTGCACACACTAGGTGCTTTGCTGAATGGATATTAATGATATTAGTATACTTATATAACACCTTTGTCACTGTTGGTTGTATATGGAGAAGACTGAAAAGACAAACTAGAATACTTTGAGGGAATTTAAGCTGTTTGGTGTTTTTAAAATTTCATTCCCAAATGTACTGAGTTGCTGTAAGAATAAAACATGTGGTAAAAAAGAAATTCTTTAGAAACAAAGGCACATTCTCTGCATGGAATGAAATGTAATGTGGAGAACTGGCCATCTGGATAATTTTTTATTGGGACAAGCTGTAATTTATAAAACCGTGAGAAAGAAGAAAATAGAGAAAAGAGAGCCTTGACATTCTGCCAGAAAAAGATTTCAAAGCTCTGTCCTAGCGAGTTTTTAAATGGAAATTTAAATATTTCATACCCACATATACACATACTAAGGTTGCATGTACATAGCCAAATACAACATTTTACCTAGCAGATTTACAAGATTCCAAATAGTATTCTATTTTAGCTGAAGTCTGGATTCCAAGGCAAACGCCTTGTGGTTTCATTCCAACCACAAATCTCTACAGAATGCCATTGTGTGCATAGCTCTGGATTAGGGGTGTGGTACCCACTGTCTGGGGAAGAATTCACCTCAAGGGCCTTTGACCTCAGCAGTCAATAACCAAACGAATTAAAAATCTAAAAGGCAACTAATGTGTGCTGTGGTTTGTTATAATTGTGTTAGCATATGTATAATGAAGCTTTATCAATAATAGGCATATATATTTATTAAACTTTTAATATGTAACCAAGCATTAGGATAATGTATATCACATTACATGCATCATTTTAGTAAGTAAATATAGTATAGGAAAGGAAGATTTTTCATAAAATTACTTTTGTGGCCACCCTTTTGTTTCTTTTTTTTTTTTGAGTTGGAGTCTCACTCCGTCGCCCAGACTGGAGTGCAGTGGCCGCTCCCGGCCACCGCAGCCTCGACCTGCTGGGCTCCGGCGATCCTTCCGCCTCAGCCTTCCGAGTAGCCGGAATTACAGGCGCGCACTACCACGCCCGGCTGATTTTTTGATTTATTGTAGAGATGAGGTCTCACTGCCCAGGCGGGTCTCGAACCCGCAGCCTCAGGCAATCCACTCACCTCAGCCTCCCAAAGGCGCGGGATTACAGGCTGAGCCACCGAGCCCAGCTCTGTTGTTTCTTAATTTGGTATAGAGGAGGGTGCAGAAGCAGGTTCTTGCGATAAAACTGGCCTCAGTCTGTTCAAGGAAGGAGACAGAAGGACTGAGAAAGAAGATTCCATGAGTCGAGGGGCAGGACTGGGAAGGATCCTTCCTCATGATGGGGTTGGACAGTGATGTCTGGCTCTGAGCTCAACAGAGATACAGTTGTTTCTTGAATTGGGAAAGTGCCCCAGACAAAGGTCTGGAAGATCACCCTCAAAGAGCCGGCTGTGAAAAGCAGCCCAAGGGGCAGCAGGACCAGGACCTGGACAGTAGGCCCAGAGGGTTGGGGGTATGAGTAGCTGGAACAGAAGGAGATGTTGGTTCTGAACACGTTCTAGGAACATAGTGGTACTTGGAAACCTAGTAAATTTGGGAGCTGCTAAAGAAAACAATGAAATGGAAACTCATGTTTGTGGTGATAAAAATGAGTAAGGCAGGGATGCTAATTCAGAGCTCAAGATAATGAGCTTTGCTACTAATATTTTAAATGGCAGGACTAGCAGTATAATTCTGGACTCATTCTGCAAGTGAGCAGAGACAGAGAAGTCAAACATGAAGGCTTTTGGGATGTCACCAACAGAGGCCTGTGGTTGAAGGACAGGACGGATGCACTCTCCAAGTTTTAGCCTGAGCACGTACTGACTGCTGCTCATATTTCTTGCATCTGTTTATCATTGCCTGGAAACCTCCAGAGGTTTTGCCTAGCATCACTTCACCTCGTCTACCCTGCCCAGGTGACAAATGAGTAACAGGATTAATCAATGAGCCCCCAAATAATTGCGTGCCATGCCAACAGGAAGGACATGATCTGAAGAGGCTTCCTCCCACTCTACCTCACTCACCACACACTCCTGGAATGTTGCTCTCGTCTGATTGGGGCAGGTAGACAGCTTTGCTGTTCTAGCTGAAATAGGACTGCCATGCATGTCCCTGGTCTCCAGCTGCACTCCAGGCTGGGAATATTTAACAGCCTTAAATGATCAAGCTCATATGACTAAGTGCCAAAGGGTACTTTTAGACACGAACAACATCACTTGGTGCAGCCAGAGGAAATCTCCAGGAGGAGGTGGGAGTGTGCTTGGCACTGAGGATAAATATTCAAAAAGGCAGAATAAGTTTGCTTTTGTTTTTAATTTTGTCAATTACCATCTTTTTAAAACTCACTTGTACAAAAATAACTTCAATAAAAATGTTCCAGTTGCATGCTTTGTTAGCAAATCTGTCTAAATAAGCTGGATATTAAGCTCTCTAGCTGTGTTAGCTTCACAAGCTATAAAGACCGAAACTAGGTCCAATTTGTAGTAATATAGATTATTTAGGACCATAAATTGCTCTCATTGTGATTTTGTAGAATTGGATTTCACAGCTAGTGTCACTGACTAGGACTCCATCCTTGAAGAGAATTAATTAAAGCAGAGACAGTCTCGAGACCAAAAGACTTGTCTAGAACTGACTTAATAGCTGTTCTGTTTCCCTTCCTCTGAGCCTCTGAGGACAACCTCACCTTTGCTTTTTTTGGTGTACAGGTGGCTCTCCATATCCTCAGATTCAACCAAGCACAGATAACAAAAAATTTGAAAAAACAAATCCCAGACAATAAAAACACAAATAAAAAATATAGCATAACTAATTATTTAGCATTTACTTTGTAATAGGTATTATAAGGAATATAGAGATGATTTAAAGTATACAGAAGAATGACTGTAGGTTTACGTCAAATACTCTCTATTTTATAAAAGGGACTTGAACATCTTCAGATTTTGGCATCCCCCGGTGGTCCTAAAACCAATGCCCCACAGATACCAAGGGACAACTGTATTAAGACTTTTGCCTATGTAGACATCCATGTTTGAAGAGAGTTTAAGGTAGGGATGTTCTGAGGAGAGAAATTAGTGAAGGTAAATCAGGAAAGATTTCCTTTTCATTCCAAAACATGAAATCTCCTTCTAAATGGATCACATCATCTCCTTTCTGATAAATGGTCAGTATCTTCCAGACCAGAAGTGGGCCACTTAAAGCAACACTTGATTTAAGGCACAAATTATCCCCTGCTACACCCTCGCAGTGGTTATTCCTTGTAACAGTTTCTCTGAGACTACAGGTACCCTAACTTTCAGATTGCTTGACTTACAGAAATTGTTTAAATCTCTATTGACTCATTAAGTTTTATCAGTTTGACAGTGAAGTCCTTATAAAAATGTCCTGATTATTTATGGATTTTCATTTTCAGCTCCATACTTTCTTACCACATATCTGCAAGATACACTCTGTTTAGTCCACAAAAATTACTGGGAATTTTACTACCATAAGACCTGCACAAGATTTTACTTGTCTTCATTTTAGTTCACAAATATATACTGACATTTTTATTTTAAAAAACACGACAGCACATCATTTTAAATGATAATATTTCTTGTATCGAATGTCAGTAGAAGAAAAAAAAGGTCTCTATTTCTATCACAAACCATCTTTGTTTTTCTGTTTCCTTCTAGTTTTATTTCTTATACCATGTGTGCAGGCATCACGCAAGCATGCCTAGGTAGGTGGATTTGTCATAACCATTGCCACAGGGCTTGCATTTCTCATTTCTAGGATAATCAATTCCAGATTCCTCAACACCAATGATAGCCCTGCGTGTGACATGGTAGCTCTCCAGCATAACCCTCCCTTCTTCTGGTCCGAGGACCCCTCCTCCAGGCTGCACTCTCCTCTCTGTACCCTTTCTGAACAATGAATCACAGCTATTCCAGAACCTGCTGTGGCCAAAATCTTTATGAGGATGTGCTGAATATTGTGGATGCCCTGGCTGACCCACACATGTCCAGAAACACACAAAACACGACAGATCTGTCACTTGGTTCACAGCCCTTTGGAGGCCACCAGTGGACCTGAGAAGACACTGGGCCAGGGAGTCTTAACAGACAGGAGGTCCCTAACAATTATGGTTTCCCTGACCCTCCCTCACTTAGAGATTTTTGTTATTTCTCCATACTTTTCTCTGATTCCTTTCTAATATTTCTGTTTTCCCTTAAAGAAAGGGGAAGAAAAGTGGAAGGCCGGCGCACCCCCCAGGCACTGCACCATCTGTTAGTCCACATGCACTGCGGCTGACAGACTCCGGATCTAAACAGGGCCGCAGCAGTGGACAAGCTCACACAGAGTGATGGGGGAGGGACCTGCCAGGCATTGGTCCACAGAGTCAAAACCCTGTCTCACCACAAATATTTACTAACAGTCCTCAGAGGTGATTTGAAATAATTTTGTGGTGAAGTATAACTCATTATACACAGTCCTTTGTAGGCTGAGAGTCTTTGTTTCCATTGGAAAAACTCTCTAACTCCATTTATACCTGAGACTCCTGTCAAGTTTCAAAATTTAATCTACTGTTAATAGAGTAAATATAAATGTTGCAGTTACCATTAATTCTGAAATGTCATCTATACAAGCCAGTTTTTATACACATACCAGCATGGTCTGCATGCATTTGTATCTTTCTTTGTCTCTTGTTTGTAGTATGTGTATATGTGGGTGTGTGTGTGCATGCATGTGCTGGGTGTATGTATGTATGCATGTGAGTATACGCGTAGTGTGTGTGGTGTACATGTGTGTATGTGCATGGGATATGCACATGTGGGTATATGTGTGTTTGCACGTGTGTGGTGTGTGTTCACATGTGCATGGCATGTGTGTGCACATCGGTACGTGTGGTGTGTGTATGCATGTAGGTGTACCTACATATGTGTATGTGTGTGGTGTGGGTGTATGTGTGTGTGACATGTGGGTATATGTGGATATGTGTGCCATGTGTGTGCATGCGAGTGTCCCTGTACATGCGTAAGTGTGTGGTGTGTGTGGCAGAGAGGGCATGGTCAAGGACAGCAGCATACAGGCATCATTAGTCTCTTCTAGTTACTACTGTGGAGAACAAGAAAAGGACAGGAGTTAGAGACAGCAGAAGACAGTGCTTGATCGGCACACTCCCATTTTGGACTTTCCTGGATTTGTTCATGTCCATCTGTAGCTGCCCTCCTTCCCTCTTCCTTACACCCCTTCCCTTCCCTTCTTCCTCCCATTCCTCCTTGTTTCTCTGATATCCTCCTTCCCTTCCTTAGCAATGAACAACAACTAGACCATGAGTTATGTTCACTATTTGTGAAGAAAAGAAAGAACCCAAGAAGAGAAACAAGCAGGGAGAGGAGGATCAGGAAATGAGAATTCGAAGAGATGGAGTTGGAGAGGCCAAAAAGGGGAAGAGATCAACAGTGCCGCCAAGAAGGGGCAAAGCAAGAGGAAGACGCAGGTGGGTAAAGATTTCCTGTGGGGCTGATGCAAACGTTCTGAAATTGACTGTGGCGACAGCTGGGCAACTCTACAAACTCACTAAAAACCATTAAATTGAACATTTTAGATGGGTGAACCAATAGGTACCTTAATTATAATGAAATAAAGTTGTTATATTAATAAAA
Source organism: Cephalopachus bancanus (assembly GCA_027257055.1). Classification (NCBI taxonomy): domain Eukaryota; kingdom Metazoa; phylum Chordata; class Mammalia; order Primates; family Tarsiidae; genus Cephalopachus; species Cephalopachus bancanus. The sequence goes on along the minus strand of JAPVLO010001036.1, from coordinate 391,393 downwards.
AGTGATCTAAGATTTTAAAAACATTTATTATTGCTTCAGAGCATACCAGTCCCTGGGCCAGCTTTACGCAGATCAAAGCTGCTCTGAGAGTCCGACTTCAGCCATGATGTTGCCTGCAGTATTGAGGTTCCACGGCAGATGGCCTCCTGCTGTTACTAGAGATGGAAAAGTTCACAACAAAGCTGAACATGGGAAAGAGAGGGACAGAGACCAGAGACAGCCTGCTGAAAGGGATGTCTGCTCAGTCTCTCCAGTGTTTCAACTCCTAAGGACCCGTCCTTCTCTCTTGAGCACCTAAACACAATTAATGTATTTATTTACAAGTGACAAAAATTATGTATATATTATTATGTACAACATAATGTTTTGAAATATGTACACATTATGGAATGACTAAATCTAGCTAATTAGCATATGTATTACCGCACATATTTTTATGGTGACTACATTTAAAGTCTGCTCCTTTAGCAATTTTTAAGAATACAGTGTAAGCCAGGCTCGGTGGCTCAGCCTGTAATCCCGCGCCTTTGGGAGGCTGAGGTGAGTGGATTGCCTGAGCCCGCAGGTTCGAGACCTGCCTGGGCAGCGAGACCTCATCTCTACAATAAAAAAAAAAAATCAGCCGGGCGTGGTAGCGCACGCCTGTAATTCCGGCTACTCGGAAGGCTGAGGCGGAAGGATGGCCGGAGCCCAGTGGGTCGAGGCTGCGGTGGCCGTGAGCGGCCAGTCTGGGCGACCGAGTGAGACTCCAACTCAAAAAAAAAAAAAAAGAATACAGTGTATTTGTTATTAACTATAGTCGCCGGTTGTCTCTTGAACTTATTCCTCTATCCCACTGAATTTTTGAGTCCTTCGATCAACGTCTTCTCACACCCATCCTCCACCCACAGACCATGGTAGCTACCATTCTATCCTCTCTGCCTCTATGAGTTCAAAGTTTTAGATTCCACATATAAGTGAGAGCATGCAGTATTTGTCTTTCCTGAATACCTTTTTAATTAGGGGAAAATGGATTACTAGCTAGTAGAGATGCCCACTTGCTTAACAAGGATAAAACCCAAATTTCCTGACTTCTGCAAATACACACACATGTACACACACACACTCATCAGCATGTGTGAATCTCATGTCTCTATCAAAACAGTCCTGTTTCTAAAATGATAGTATATACTTTTTAACTTCCCTTAAAACAGGAGCTGATGCTAATCTAAAATTCTTTGATGCCCAAGCGTTGACTTTTTTTCCTCTGTACTTAGTGTACCTGCCAGTAAAATTCTCTCTCCTTTTCTGCTTGCATGTCACACTTACTGAACCAGGCTTTAGGGGTATTTGAATTGGGTATATCACAACTACAGCCTGTAAGTAAGGCACAACGATGTTGTACACATTCTCTGGTTGCACAGAAGCCTCTTCTGGCTTATGCCTTATATCTTAGCTTTGTTCTACATAGATCTGTGAATAACAAATCTCTGGATAATCAAACTATGTCTCTATTTTAAAATCACTGCTCCTTATAGATTGCTGAATCTAAAATTGATAAAAACAGTATGTTTTTTTCCTGAATCTAGAGCAATACTTAAAATATAATAAAAGTTTAAGTAACATTTAAAATATGGAAGATATGTAATACTCATTATTTGGAAGTTTAATGAAGAATATAGTGTCAAGGATGTCATAGATATATTTGTAAAAAACAAAATAAGCTTTGGAGAGGAAGCCTCTTCTCAACGCAATTTAAATTAATGAGAGGTAATCTTTAAGATGCATAATTGATAAAATACCTCCTTTTTGGATCTTAGTACATTTAGAAGTAATCAAGTTATATAGCAAATTAGGGGGAGAAATTGCCTCTACAGTGTCTGGGAATGCACATAGTAAGTGATGAATTCTTCCATTAGTGCTAATGAGCTGTGCCTGGTTAACTCCCCAGCATATCACAGAAGAACAGAGTCCAAATCATCTGTCTTCCATATTTAATCCAATTTGTTTGTATACTGCATCTTTCACTTAAGGTTTCCCAAAAAGCAATTTCAGAGATAAAATTATGAGAAAATAGTTTACAGAATTGGATATACTGATATCAGAAACAAAGGACACGAACAGGGGTCTTGGGAGAAATAAAAATTACTCCCTCATGTTTTGTGCACGTCTGATTATTATCTGGTTAGTATTGGAGACTAGCACATTCACTCACTGAAATGGGAATTGCTTCTTCTATTTTCACAAACTGTGATAGAAGAGAACAAAGGCTAAAGAAGAATGCGTATTCAAAATAGTTTTAAAATGCTACATTATATAACCACAAACTCGATAAAGCTTTGTCTCATTAAAGAGAAGCTATGACTTGTATGTAATTGGAGGAATATGTGGTCAAACAAAATGCAAATGATAAACGAAAAGAAGCAACTTATATTTATATAATACATCACTTCCAAAATGGTGAAAGAATTACAAAGAATGATTTGAGAATGACTCTCACAGGTTCCTTTGAAGCCTTTAAGTGTTTATATTTTCCTTATTTGGTAAATGCAGACAATAAGGAATGGAAAAAGATTTCTCAAATGTATTCACTGATTAGCCTGTTTCAAGATGACTAAACCACTGCCTTCCTCCATTCCACTCCACTCCTGGGATAGTTTCCTTTTCAAGTCCTACTAATAATGAACAAACCAAAGACAACTTGAGTTTATGGTTATAACTGGTTTTTTTTTTCTTCAAATACTGAATAGTTGAAGCACAGTAACAGTAAATATGAAAAAAGGTGCTTACATTTGTTCCAATGCGCACTTAAGGAAAGCATGGAGTTTCCCCCATCTGGAATATACCATCATCACCTAAGTGATATCTATAGTCTACCTACTTGAAAATGAAGATCCAATCCAAATTCTAATTGTTTCCTTCCTTCTCCTTTCTTCCAAAAATATTAATTAAGCACCTGCTAGGTGCCAGAAACTGTTCTAACTGTTCTAGGTATTGAATATACTTCAGTGAAGTGTGTGCACATACACACACATATAAAATAAGATAAACATGTAAAATACATATTTCAGATCGCAGCAAATAAAGCAGAAAGGAGCAAGATCATGTTCCTGTGTGTTGGTGTGACCTCACTGAGGTAACCTGAAGGACGTGAGGGGCTGGACATGCCTCGCTTCCACCAAAAAATGACCTACTCCACCCACCTTCTTCATATGATTCAGTGGGCTGACTCCTCTCAGATAACAGTGTGACCATCACTTTCTCCAAGAAGTTTTCTGTGATTAATCCACCTCAAATTAATCTCTCCCTCTTTGCTACTGAAGCCCTTAGTACTTTTTTCTGTACTTCTAAGATTCTCACAATTTCCTACTTTGTATTAAGTCATCTATATTCATATATTTCATGTATTTTAATATTACATAAGTTCCTTGAGAGTCTGGATACTCCCTTTTTCATTTCTTATAGAGTTTATCAAAGTGCATGGACACAGCAATATTTCTAGAATAAATAACTAGTCAAATATATCAATGAAACAAAATTGCATCACTTCTTGATCAATAAATATTTCCCATTTGATTTATCTGAAATTTCTTCCATTACTGATTTCTTTATATTGTGATTCACAAATCTGTTTTTTAAAATGTATGGAAGCTGTCTTATTACTTCCATTCACAGGGGTGGCAGGTACTCAGCCGGGGCGTAGGACCAAGTGATGGGCAGCAGACAGTGTCACCTTGAGTTCTGGAGAAAGATAAGTCAATGGATACCTGCAAGGTGGCACAGGTACACGAGGGGGTGGAACACAAAGCTTTTGAGAACAGAGAGGAGGTAACACATAATACAGCTGAGAGGCAACCATAGAAATCTTCTAAGACATGATTCCAAGTTGTGTTACAAGGAGTGGGGGTTTACCAAGTATTGGTGGGATCAGGATGGTGTGAAGATCTCCAGCAGCAGGAAAACCAAGGTTCATTCACTAGGAGCAAGATGGAGTGTAACAAATTCCAGAACCTCAGTGCACCTAGAGTTGATAGGCCTTATAAGCTGGTTGAATGTTTATGTTGAGAAATGGGGAGCCATTGAGAGGTGCTTAAAGCAGAGTACTGAGACAGATTCACATTTGGGAAAGGCCAGCCTGACTGCAGCAAGGAAAACAAACTGGCAGCCCAATGAGGAGGGCACTGAGTGATTCACTGAGAAAGAGTGGGCATGCACTAAAGCACCATGAATATGGAGACAAACAGGCAATTCTCAGGCAATTTAGGAAGCAGAATCTATTGACAAATTGGATGATTCACCAAAAGCCAGGGATAAAGAAGGAAAGGGGTTAAGAATGCTATCTCACTTTACAAGTTGGGGAACTGGATACATGATCATGCCGCCCACTGAAATTTTGGTGGGGGTAATGAGTTCTGAACACAATAAGCTAAGCAACTGTCCAAAAGGAGTGTCCACTGGGCAGTTGGATATATGGGTCTCTGCTCAAAAGAGACTGTGTCAGGGGTATCTGCTGGAGCTCATGTGCATTTAGATATACTTGAAACCATGGTAACATGAAGCCATGGAATGACTCAGGGGGCGCTTGTCAAGCAGGCACGGCAAAAAGAGGTCATCAGGCCCCATGGATTTAAGAACCACTTGAAAGCAAACCTCTGTAATCCCAGCATTTTGGGAGGCCAAGGCGAGTGGATTTCCTGAGCCTGCAAGTTCGAGACCAGCCCAGGCAAACTTGGCGAGACCTACAATGAATCCAAAATTAGCCAGGCATGGTAGCGCATGCCTATAGTTACGGCTACTTGGAAGGCTGAGGCGAAAGGATGGCTGGAGCTCAGCAGGTCGACGTTGTGGTGGCCATGAGCACTCCACTGCACTCTAGCTTGGGTGACAGAGTGAGATTCCAACAAGAAAGAAAGAAAGAAAGAAAGAAAGAGAGAGAGAGAGAGAGAGAGAGAGAGAGAGAGAGAGAGAGAGAGAGAGAAAGAGAGAAAGAGAGAAAGAGAGAAAGAGAGAAAGAAAGAAAGAAAGAAAGAAAGAAGAGAAAGAAAGAAAGAAAGAAAGAAAGAAAGAAAGAAAGAAAGAAAGAAAGAAAGCAACCCTGATACCTGGCCCCTAACCCGAGTCAATACAATCAGACTCTCTGGGAGGGGTGGTCGAGGCCACAGTGTTTGTTCAGAGCTGCCCTGGTGACCCCTTGAACAGCCAGTGTGAGGAGCTCTGCATGGGGGGTGCAGAGAGGAGTCCTCCTAGAAAGCACCCTGAGCAACAGCCTCTGGCGAGTGGGTCAAGTGAGGCAAAGAAGACTGAGGAGAGAGAGAGAGAAGAACAAGAGAAGGCGGGGTCATGGAAACTAGGGAAAGAGAGGCCATCACAACTGAGGTGGTGGTGAAACTGGAGAGAAATTGACACCAACAGTGCTGCAGAAAAGCAGGATATATAAGAACTTAAAAGGACCACACGGTTCAGCAACACAGAGGCACAAGGTGACCTGGCAAGAGCAGCATCCATGGGCACTGAGGCCAGAGACATGTGACAGGGCTCTGAGGTGTGTTGGGATGTGTGCAGGGGAGTACAAACCAGCCCTCTAAGACGTCTGTAACAAAGAGCAGGTGAGGGACATGGAAAAAGATACAGAGTGGCTTCAGTTGGAAAGAAGTTGGGTTTTTTAAAAAGATATTTGGTCATGTTTAATTTTATTGTTGTTGTTGGGTATATACCACATTTAAAAAGGATATAATACATACGTAGTCCATCATAAAGCAAATAGCTGCATACTCACCATCATGGTCAAGAAACAAAACACTGCCAGTCTTACAAAAGCCCCCAAGTACCCTCAACACCTTCCCTCCGTCATTTCTTTGCTTTCGTTTATACTGTTATCAACTATGCAGGTATCCATATGCAATATTGCTTCTTTCTGTCAGTTCCAGGACTTCCAAAAGCAATGGATTAAATGGATATCAATGGTTTTATTCTTTTAGGGCTTGCAATTTGTACATATTATAGAAAAGTGGTATTTCGATTGTTGAGTACAAATGTTCACCTCAAGGTACAATTACATCTTTAAATTTATCCAGAACTTCCTAAGGAATTTGGCACAGTTTGCTCTTATGTCAGAACAGCATCCTTCCCCTCAGCGCGCCTCCTTTGCAAGGCTGAGCCGAACCTCTGCTGAGGTGGTTCACCCCCAGCCTGTAGCTGAATTTCCACTAACAGCTATTGTTAATAACAATAACAATTATACCAAGTCACAAGTAATGAAAGAGACAGCACTGGTTTCTTTTGTCATCAGCTGCTGACTTGATACTTGAACAACATGGTAGCCAGAAACACTGTGCTGAAATCCTTAGCACTTATATCTGTGAAGAAAAATGAGGAGTTGTTTGGAGCTACTGTCAAAAACGTGAAAAAGAAAAAAGCTGACCAGCTGCAGATGGCACATAAACGCTGGGTGCAGTTTAATGCAGAGATTTTCCTCGTGCTCAGGATGTAACATCAGTTTGTTGCTTACCAAAACATTAGTCCCTTTTAAGAAGATTTTTTTAGTGTTTGCGAATTAGAAGCAAAGAATTCTTAGATCAACGTGTGGGTGGTGGGGATGAGAGGAAGAGGCAGGGTGTCAGGCTGGAACGCGTACAGATCACTGTTCAGGAAACACTCAAAATAGTGATATCTGCTATCTGTTCTTCCTAACATCTTATAATCTATTTTATAATCTAGTTTAAATAGCACAGAAACCTGGCCTAAGGAATACCGTTTGACTGAAGACTCCATGCTTCTCTCGTGTGTGGGAGATTTGTGTGTCCCAGGTATAAATCCAGGATAAAGACTAGGGTTTTTCCTGATATGTCTGATATGTCTCTCTGCCAAGACCTGTTGTCTCATAGAGGGAAAAGTCACTTCTCTGCCCTTCCCAAAAGGTGAGTATAAAGAAAGCAAAAACAGACTAGCAATTTGGTAATGTTCTTCAGAACACAGGGTTGAAAAGCCAGGTCTCCCAATTCCTAACTCAGAGAAATTTCAACATTTTACTGTGTTCTGTTAGTTCATTTTTAATGACAGAGACATGCAAGCAGATTAAAACCTAAAACGAGTACTGTGGACTGTGAAACTCCAATGAGGAAATGAAATAGCACAGATGCATTTTTAGCTTCATTCAACTGGGAAACACTCAGGCCTCACCAGGGAAGCCTTGGGAGCTGACCACCAATCTTCCTGAGGTGGTCAAAAAGCCTGAGGGGCTGGTACATGGTTATTAACAGCCTTCACACTGGATGTCACTGTTGCCTCTGGACTGTCATGAGTTGGCTATAGAGAGGGAAGAATGATTGGATGCTTCTCCGTCAAAAGGACTGCTGAGGGTCAGCTTGTGTGTAGCATTAGCGTTCGTGAGTGGCAGAAACTTGTAACATTGGCCAAGAAAGCTACTTCGATATTCTTCAGGTAAATTTTTTTTTACAAACTTTTTATTTTGAGGTAGAACTTACATAGAGTACATAGGTTATAAGTTGTCTCCTTCACAGTCTGAACACATTCCTATAACAAGTACCAGATTGCCGGGCATGTTGGCTCACACCTGCAATCCAAGCACTTTGGGAGGCTGAGATGAGAGGACTGCCTGAGCCCAAGAGTTGAAGACCAGCTTGGGCAACTTGGAAAGACCTCATCTCTACAATAAAACATATAAAACAAGCAAGCAAGCAAGCAAACAAACAAAACAAATACCAGATCAAGAAACACAACATGAACCCAGAATCCCCTCCAGTCCTCCCCTTCCAGTCACTCCCTCCAGGGTAACCACAGAGCTGAATTTTAAAACGGTAGATAAATTCTGCCTGTTTTTGTAACTTATATTAATCAAATCATTCAGCATTTACTATGTGCGTCTGGTTGTTTACAATCAACACTATATTTGTGAGCTTCATCTATGTTGTGTGTAGTGAAGAGTCCTTTCATTCTTATCGCTACACAGCATTCCACCATGTGAATATTCACTGTTGATGGGATTTAGGTGGCTTTAGACAGGGACTATTAGGAATAGTGCTGCTATGAACATTCTGGTATATGTCTTGCAGTGAATGGATGAACACATTTCTGCTAGGTATACAACTAGAAATGGGATTGCTATAGTTTGTTGAAATTATTGTTATTTACTATATAATTGATGTTTACAACATTTTATAAAAGGCACCCAAGGTCAAATCTCCATTAATTACATGCAGAATTATCTACTGTCCATTCATACTTGAACTTTCTGCAGCATGCATTATTATAACGGAGGTTGACACCACTGAATCTATTCTAGTAAGCAGCATGCTCATTTATAGATGCAATGTACCACATTGTTTACTTTGGATTAATGCTCTGGCATTTCTAATGCAATCCTAAACCACCCTTAGCCTCACCTACTGTCATCACTGAAAAAATTAAGAAAATTCAGTAATAACAGCCAGTTCTTGTAAATAGGCAACGCACCTCCTCCATCTGGCTCCACATAAAGGCAGACAAATGAATATTAAATCTGACATATGCAGGCACTGAATTATAATAACAGAAATTGAAGTATGATGCTGTAATTATACCATCAAAATGAGAATAATTGAGAGAAAAGGATAATTAAAATCATCATACCTAGCTTAATATTTTCATAACTAAAGCTTTTATTCTAGATTTCTTATTTGTAAGTTTCTTATCGATATTTCATGTCTTACAAGGAGCTCTTTACTGGCTCTGCATACCAAAGTAGAGGTAGACATTCAAATGGCTTATATTCCTCTTCGTTTTCTAGAAAAATTGTAACAACTACAATGATCTCCCCACCTCTTACCTCGTGTGTGTGTGTGTGTGTGTGTGTGTGTGTGTGTGTGTGTGTGTGTGTATGTGTGTATTTTGGAGGCTGTCATAAAATATTTATAGTTTGAAAGGAATCCTGGGACCATTTTGTATTGGCTTTGTTTGAAGTGAGAACACTGTTCTTAATAGCAGACTATCTAGATGTAGTAGGCTTGTGTGTAGTTTAGTACTGATTTCCCTTTCTGACCTTAAACCTTACTAATACACAAGTGAGAGGCAGAATCTCAGCTATCACTCCAGGTCTGCATATATGTGTGAGAGCAGGAGAAAGAATCTAAGACGAGTAGTTAGAAGACATTTAGTTTAAAATCAGCTCTACCACTTATGAGTCACCTTCAAAGTACTCCCCTTGGGAAGCTATGCATCAACGCCAGTGGGCAGTGATAGGAAGACACAATTTGTCCAAGGTCTACATCACTACATTAGTACAACAGGAATAATAAAACTTACATTGTAGGGCTGTGTTATGTATTAAATGAGACTGCACAAGAAAACATTCTGTAAGTGATTAAATGATACACAAATATAACGTTATAATGATTGTTATTATTAGTGTGTACGAGAGACTCTTTTTAAAGGATAAAATATCAACATTCGAACTTAGTCCATCTCATTGTCTACACTGCAAGTGACTACCAAAAATAAGTTGTCCTATCAACATTATCCTCATTCACAAAGAAAAGACTGGTCCTGGCTGTGTTATCTCTCTGGATTTTAGCCATCATTTAAAAATAATACTGTTTAAATTAAGAAAACACTATTCAAGAGAATTATATATTTAAGCCTAACTTACACATAAGAAAGAAACCACAGAAAGTGGCAAACTTCCTAAGCTTAGGGATGATATTTCTTAGGGAAAAAAATAATCTCCTTTAATTCATGCTACAGAGTTTTCCATGCATTCAGAATAACTAGGATAAAATCTTTAACAATTTGAGTAATTCCAGGAAATCACAGCAAGTTAATTAGAGAATTATATTTTATTTTTTCCTGTGCCTCGTAGATAATGGAAGGGTCATTAATCTTGATTCTTGAGGCATCTTAAAGAAAGGGGGTTGTTCTAACCCAGTTCCTGCTGCTAGCATTAGTTTTGACATTATGGGCCTTACATTTGGAATATAGATCCTGGACTCAAGAGATTTACATTTTAATAAGTAGTGAAATGCACATACGAATGTTTCTTGCAACTGGAATAAGTCCTGTTCAGGCAGTAAGCTATAGACTTTAGAGAATTATGTTGATATGTATCTCTTAGAATAAAAAAATAGGTATTTAACTAAAAAGAAAATGAGAAATCACCTAGTCCAATCAGTATGTTTTTCAGATGAAGAAACCAAGGCCCAGAGACAATAAGCAACTTGTTCTTTGTTCTATTGTTCTACCATCTGGCATCATAAGGGTTATTCTTAAATTACTTTTAGCCAAGGAATAGGCCCACTTAAAACTGTTTTCGCTTTTAAAAAATGAATAAAGAAATGACACTTTCCATTCCAGGTATGTTATGTGTTGGGATCCACTAACGTGTGAGCTCCTTGGGGGTCAATACTTTGTATCTGAAATGCTTTCCATACTCCCCAGTGTAAAGAAGATCCCCTTCAGGCCACTGAATGCTGAGGAAGATAGTAAGAAACAAGGAGGCTGGGAAAGCTTTGGAGAAGGCAGAATGCAGTCACCACAGGGAACACCTCAGTGGATGAACAAAAGATAAAACTTTAATCCTGTGCCTTTGGGAGGCTGAGGTGAGTGGATTGCCTGAGCCCGCAGGTTCGAGACCCGTCTGGGCAGCGAGACCTCATCTCTACAATAAATCAAAAAATCAGCCGGGCATGGTAGCACATGCCTGTAATTCCAGCTACTTGGAAGGCTGAGGCGGAAGGATCACCGGAGCCCAGCAGGCCGAGGCTGCGGTGGCCGGGAGCAGCCACTGCACTCCAGTCTGGGTGACCGAGTGAGACTCCAACTCAAAAAAACAAAACAAACAAACAAAACTAGCTATTAAAAACAAGTGATTTCCTTAGTCCTCAGATGAAAAGGATAAAGAATGAAGAAAGAATGAAGAAAGAAGAGATAAGAGACAAGAGGGAGAGATGCAGAGGATCCAATGTCACTCAACAGAAATTCTGGAGAGAAGAATGCAGCTAGAAGAGAAATAGAACTTTAAAAGATATTTGGAGAAAAAAAGAATCATATAAAGGAAGACTTTTGCCTAAAAACTAAAAGAAAACAGTATTACAGGTCAATTTAATTAGAAGAAAAACATACATAAACATATCTGGGGGGATTCTAAATTATATGAGGTCTGACAATTAAGTTTGCGAACTCATCCTAGAAAAAGTGCTCCATATCTCATTGCCAAATATCACTATGGTCACCTTGGAAGTATTTCCCTTGGGAAGTTATGCACTGATGCCAGTGCCTAGTCCACCCATCAGCAATTTTGGAACTCTTTTTTTGGAATTGCCATCAGAGCTGTCGTCATATTACCCTTGATGCTCTGAATGTCACCAAATGTCTTCCTTTCAATATTTCTTTTATCTTCAGGTAAAGAAAAAAGTCACTGGTGGCCAGATCAGGTGAGCAGGGAGGGTGTTCCAATACAGCTATTTGTACAATGTAAGTGCACGGTTGTAAGTTCATGAACTTAATTGTCACCCCGCAACAGATAACAGTGACAGCTCTGATGGCCATTCCAGAAAAAGAGTTCCAAGGGGAGTGCTTTGAAGGTGACTGTACTGATATTCAGCAATGAGGTAGGTAGCATTCTTGTTAGGATGGTTCGCGAACCTAATAGTCCAGCCCTGTACATATGCTATACATACACACAATTGACTGGCAGTAGACTTTGCCGCCACCACAACAGGACCTGGAAGATGACAGCGAGCAACAAGGACAGAATTCTGAAAGGAAAAGGCCTGGACTTAAATACTTATCTCCTGCCAGCTTGCTTTCATGGGTGAAATGTGTTTTCTGAGGAACAAAGTTTTTAAACATAATATACAGGAACCATAGACCGATTAAAACAATCCTTGAAAAAAAGTTTGTCAATACAAGAAATAAAAGATGTTAAATTAAGAAATAAGTAGGAGACTGTGGTTTGAAAGGATGGAGATTACTATGGAACCAGTAAAATTACAGAAATAAAGGTGTATGGTTGTTTTAAATATGATTGCAAAATTTATTTCCTCCTTTTTCTTTTCTTTCCAAGAGTTGATCTCTATTGTTTTACAAATGAAAAGAAAAAAAGAATAAGGAATACAGTCTCAAATTCAATGAACACAATAGGTATGAGGAATTGGAGAAATAAGTAAACATATTTAGCATTTCATCTTTTCCAAAAGAAAGTCAAAGATAAATTTCTTCTATAACTTTGATAGTTAAGAAAACGTAGGTTTAAGAATGCATCTGTAAAAGACATTACAATAACACTAGACTAAGTAGAAGCATTTGGATAGATAGTCGCCCTTACTTCTAACTAGAAATTATCAACAAACAAAAAGTCCTAGAAAAAAAAAGGAAGGAATGGTCCCTTCTTGTGTCCCACCACTATCAACAACAATCACTACAAAAAAAACCCCACAAGATATTTAAAGCATCATTAAGTTGAAAATAAGTTGTTATATGTACAATTTACATAACAATTATAACAGTAACTACAAGTAGATTAAACTGTTATTAACAGGAAAAGGTTCTTAAATGGGATTTTCTTTTTAAGACAGTTACATGCTTTTTACAAAAAAAAAAAAACTAAATAAAACATCATGAAAGACTAGAAATACTAGAACAGACAAATATTTTTTGAACATTCACATGAAAAGAATTTTGTTTGGTACTATGCATGTGATACAAGAGAGAAATCAAGGGAAAATACAGGACTAAGAGTCATTTCTAACTAAATCCAGAACATACACACAACAGTCTTAAAACTTGTGCACCAAATAATATAATATCTGATTAAAGTATCTGAGAAATTTTCAACAACATGGAAAATTATTTGATATTTTATTAAAACCTGGATATCCTGTCTGCATAGTGGTCTAGTCAGTCATTATAAATTCACAAAATTTACTGAGCCAAAGTAAACAAAAAATCATTGAAAAAATAGGGATACATGTGACATAAAACCACTCAAAATGAAACAGATTGAAGGCATATAACTATAGTTGGATTATGAGTGCTTTTATTTATTTTTAATGCTTTATATTATCCAAACTTTTAGTGTTGATCAGATTAATCTTGCAATAAAATAGTATCAATTTTAAAATACTGTACATTTGCAATATTTCCAATATTTAAGAGAACGGATTTTCTTTGTGTATATATATATATATTATTTTGACATTGATTTTCAAGGGGGCTTAAAATTACCAGATATCCTCATTTTGGCTTTCCCTTAATCAATGTACTATTGTTCTCACACAGAAATAAATCAAAAATTGACAATTCATGTAATTTTTGTGTGGTTTGTTGTGTTCAATAAAATCCTTAGAATGTGTCAAAGAATATAGTTACTTTGGAAATCAATGCCTTAGTTGCTATAAAACTAACTATTTCATATGCATTTTTTCCCTAAAGGATTTAGAAAAAAACATTGAATTCTCACAGAATTATTTCCCAGTTCAGTAAAATCAGACCTATACATTAACCTTCAAGAATTTTACAGCAATGGATAGAAGTGATTTAAAGGCCCATAACTGACTTTTGTTATATTATCAATGCTTTTACTAAATTGGGTAATTAATCATGTCATTTTTAAGAATTAAAAGTGTTTTTTAAAGTCAGATACTCTTTTTTCCTTTTACTTATTAAAGTAAAAATGCATCTGCAAGTTTATTTTTAAATTTCCACCCAGTTCAGTTTCACTGTACAGTAACATGAAGTCAAGGAAAATGACAGACCAAGTGAAAAAGGAATCAGATAAATGTGACCACATGTCACTGAGGTGCTCTCCTAGCACCATAAAAGTTTTAACTGAAGGTGACACTAAATTAAGAAGTACTGCACAAAAAAATTAAAGCCATGCCTTTGGGAACCTTTTGAGCATAGTGGTCCAGTCAGTCATTATAAATTCATAAAATTTACAAGCCAAAGTAAACAAAAAGTCATTTCATAGTATCTTTTACTTTCTCTATTAAGAAGGTGCTATTGTGATGAGATGGAAACACTACAAAAAATTAAATATAAAATCATTAACTGTTACCTAAATTATTATTTGAGAGATAAGCAAAGCTTTAAAAATAAGTTAGAGAAAACACAACAGATTGGAAAATTGAATTTATCCTTTCTCCCTGACAATATATCCTTTCTCTCCTTACTAAAATAACAATAAAAAAACAAAAGGGTTTCAGTTCATAAAGACAAAGGATGAGCCAAGAGATGTTAGTAAATGAGAAAAGTCAACACACTTTTGAAGATGGATAAAGGATACATAAGCTGAGAGCCAAGAGTTTGTAGACAGAAAATGCATAAAAACACACCAGGAAAAGTGTGAAATCTTTCCTGATGGAAGTAACTTACTCAAAGAACAAGGCCTCCTGAAGGTGACAAAGAGGGGACCACTCTTCAGTGTGCCTGAGCCCTGCAGGTTGCCCTTCCCCATAGCTCACTATTAATGGGCTCCAGGAACACACATGCAGCCTCACGTCAGCTATTTTGGTACCTCATTCTCAAAAGTGAACACAGAGAAAGATTGCCAGGATTTGAGAAATGCTTTAATATAATGGGAAAAAGTCAACCAACCCAAACACAAAAAAATCAAAACAAAAATATTTTTTAAGAAGAATTGATGCAGGGAGCAGAAAAACCAACAATAACTTCAGATGTTATCAGAGAGGTAAGAAAAAAATACACAATCTATCCAATAAGAACAAGATGCAAAAAAAAAAAAACAAACAAATCAGATAATTTGATCCCATGATTGTTCAACTTATGAGTGTTTTGGGACTTGTTCTAGGTGGGTTCTTTCCTCAAAAATTTCTTTCTTTCTTTTTTTAATTTTAGAGTTGTATGGTACAAGTGAGAATTTGTTACATAAGTAGGCTGCATGCAGGTGAAGTTTGGGCTTCTAACTGGCCCTCCACCTTGGCAGTGGATCAGGCACCCATTGTGTTGCCACGTGCCACCCTCCTCATCTCTTCCTCCTCCCCTAGAAGTGCCTAGCATCTTTTGATCCCAACCTTGTGCTAGTGTGACTAGTGTTCAGGGCCCGCTTACACGTGAGAACAAGTGGTATCCAGTTCTTTGTATGACGGTCTCCAACTGCATCCAAGTTGCTATGAAGGCCGTGATTTTGTTCTTCTTTATGGCTGCATAATATTCTGTATATTTATCCAGGCCACTTCTGATGGGCATCTGGGCTGGTTCTATATTTTTGCTATTGTGAACAGTGTGGCAACAAATATAAATGTGCAGGTGACTTTTGGTGGAGCGATCTTCTATGTTCCTCTGGGTACATCCCCAGAAAAGGGATTGCTGGATTAAATGGAAGCTCTATTTTTAGTTCTTTGAGAAATCACCACACTGCTTTCCCCATAGGCTGAACTAGCTTATATTCCCACCGACAGTGTAGCACAGCCCCTTTTCGCACTAATCACGCTCTCATCAATTTCTTGTTTTATTGAATGTTGATCAGAGAATGGGTCTGATGTTTTTGGTTTTGAGAATTTATTGAGTTGTTTGTGGTCAAAGAGTCAGGTGTTTAAAAAGTGCTTTTGAGCAAGTTTATTTTTAGCTTGGTATATATTTTTCAATCAATCTTTTTTTCTTAAATCATGTTATTCAGATTCTATACATTCTTATTTTTGTTTTGCTTATTTAATCTATCGTTACGTTAAATGCTTAAGTCAAAGTTTCCTAATATTATTCTTGGTTTCCTTATATTTTCTGCACTTATACTTTCACTGATGACACTGTACTATTTAGTGAATAAAGACTTATGCTTATTTTAACCACATTTTGGAATGTAATTGCTTCCATTTCTACTGCAAAGAATGCTCTTTTACAGATGAGGAAATTAAGCTAGGAATTGTGGCGCAGTTTGCCCTATACTGCATAATAAAAATAGTAGGTCTGGACGTCCAACTCAGGCTGCAGCCTTGAACACGAACACACACACACACACACACACACACACACACACACACACACACACACAGAGAGAGAGAGAAGTAAAATCTGAGATAATTTACGTCATTATGCTTCAGCTAGCAGAATGTTTCTAGGTAGTAAGCCCAGAATAGTTAAGTTATGCTGTAAGTTCCCAAGAAGAGCACCCGAAAACCCTGAGATTTCTCTGAAGTGCCCCCACTTCTGTGCAACAGATGCTCCTTTTCCATTTGTGTTGTTTGAGGTCCAACACATTAGCAATGTGTGTCCTGCACCCCATACACAAGCACTAGGACAAAGAGGCACACTGTAACAATATCTGACTTGCAATGTAAAGAATATAATTATCAGTTCCTAAACAAGGTACCTCTGTATATTTTACAGCACAGAGGTAGATCAAGTCTTCCAGGATCTGGGATCTATTTATTTAGGAAAAAAAAAAAACTCTAACTTAATCCTGGACCCTGGCTCAAAAGTAAGTTTACATCTTGCAATCCCAATATTGTCATCTTTAAATATTTCTATGTCAACAAATACACCTACTTCATTTTATTCACTATGTAAATTCATTCAAATAAAATGTAAATGGCGTGATAATTGTGTGCCCTAAGTCCTATTTTCATAAAGAATAAGAACTGATGAAATATCTTTCAAATAACAGTTTATACAGATTCTTCATGAACTCCATACAGCTCTTAATATTATTGCTAACCCCTTGACTATTTTAATAAAAGTTAAAATAAACCTGTCTGAAGTCCATCTAAGAAAGACACCCAGAGGTCCACCTGATCTATTAAAGTGATGTATTTTCAAATGTCCTTAGCAATATCTTGATGTCATCGTTCTCCTTGTCAGCTGTACCAAATAAGACGCTGACAACTTATTTTAAGAATACTGTTTACTTCCTTTCAAAACACTGAGTCTTCAATATCAGAATCAGAAATTCTGACACGAAATGGTAAAAACAACATTCTACTTGCAAGCAATTCACTGCCTGGAAGGATTGTAGAGCAAAGCAGCTGAAACAGTCCCTTCCTTAGAGAGCAGTACCACACTCTCATATTTTACCCTAGGCTTGGAAGCAGAAGGCAGTTGAGTTGTTTTACACAGATCTTGGCAAAACTGTAGGATCTTTCTCTTTTGTTCTGTCTTTTCTTCTTTTTAAATATAAGAGTATCTGCCTAAGAATCTTCTGGACTAGAGAATGCAAGAAGCATCTTGCCAGATGATGTCTCTTTGGTTAAAAGTGTATAGATATGGGCAACTCCCTCAGGTCCCCTCCCACGGTAGGAGCTAATCTGTCCTCTCAATAAATCCTGCTTTTAAAAAAAAATACATAGATATGACAAGAGGAAAAAATTTTATTTTGGAATATTCAAGTTTTATTCATTTAAATTCATCTGGAAACCCAAGCTAGAAATGCTTATAATAGTACATCTAGGAATCTGGGAGAATGCAGCGACATTTACAAACTCTCATCTCTTGTATGTCTTTGACATATAAGAACAAAATGTGTAATGATAACCATGGAGGTGTTATGGCCAATGTCTAGCAGGAAGGAGTACGTGTGTAGTATTCTCAACAGATACTACCAAAGATAAGAACTGAAGAGTAATATTTTTACTCTTTCAGAGCTATGTAAAATTTAGATTACAATAATAGAAATAACATGAAAAAAAACCACCAGGGATTATGAATGATATCAAAACAATTTTTACCCAGTTAATTACAAGAGACTTTTAATAAATTATTATGTTATAGACATGGTTACATTAGTCAATTGATTAACTTGGTGAAAGACAATGATTAAATGACTGAAGAAAGAGACAGAAATATCCAGTGTTTACAAAGGCAACCTACATTAGCCATAATCCCCAATAATGGCCTTACTGTCAACCCTGACTCTACCAAAAATCTGCCCTCATTCTTGGATTGCAAAATAATGTTAAGTATAATAAAAGTGACTTGCATCTCTTTGCATAGGTAAGTTAGAATTTATTTACCTGATGGTTTATATACCTTATCAATCCTATATAAAAATGCAAGTTCAAGAAATATCTAGCTCTCGACCTTTTGTCTTTTCTATTCTAGAGAGAAGTTACTACAGGTACTCATTGTTTTTCATTTTCTCATTTCTGAGACCCAAGATTCATTAAGATTTAAAGACTTTGTTCTTTCTTACGTGAGTTGCTATCATAAAACAAAGTCTGCAACTGGACGAGAACCAAGCATAAGGTATCACATTCTCTGCAGTCCTGTGAATTTATGATGCTTGGAAATAGGATAACCTCCCACACCTGCTAGCTCCCTAAAAATGTCTCATTGTTCTATCCAGTCTTCAGTACTTCACTTCTTTCTCCATGCTTCATAGAATGCTTTTCTTTAAACACTTGTTTATTTTTACATTCTTCTAGTTCATTCAAAAGTTCTGAGGAAAATCTTAAAAGGCTACTTGGTAGACTCATGTCAAATATTCTTAATATTATTGATAGTTAGAGAACACAAGTGAGACCATCAATTAGACCTCATTTACAAAATATACACTGAGCAAAAGTTCAGGAGCATACCCATTGTGCCACTGTTCACGACCATGTCCGATTCCAGTAGGGAAAGGTGAGCCAGCAACACATAAGAACAGCACAGGAGGCAAGTCAGCCTTGATGAGTGGAAGAAGAGGCCTTGAGTGAGTATCTCAACAAACTCAAAGAGCTGTCCAGGGATGATATTTGTTATTTAACTGCAGTACCACAGGAAGGTAATCTCCAGAGAGCTCTAAGGTCTGATAAACTGCAACGTTATGGTTTGACTAACTTTGAGGAAAATGATTCAAGTTTTGAAGGGAGGCATTAAGATGGCCAGTTATTTCAAAAAGAAATACTTGCCACTAAAAAGTCACAATGGGAAGGCAAACTCTCTCTCTCAGGGCTGTCTGACAGAACTCTGATGATGATGGAAACATTTTATATGTGTGCTAGCCAAGACAGTTGCCACTAGCCACATGGGACTGTGAGGCATCTGAAATATGGCTAGGTGTGACTGAGAGCTAAAGCTTTAACTTTGTTTAATTTTAATGAATTTAAATTTATTAGACACATGTGACTAGTGACTACTATATTGGACTTTGCAGCTCTGATCTCTCTCTCTCTCTCTCTCTCTCTCTCTCTCTCTCACACACACACACACACACACACACACACACACACACACACATACACACACACAGAGGAAATGCCTGGGAAAGACACTCTGTAGCCACATATTCTTAGTGATGTTTAGAGAGTGGCTCTGTCAACTCCAATGGCATCCTCACCTACTAGACAGCATCCTCCTAATTAAGGGCTTCTATCCTCTCTACTCGTTGCTCGCTCTTCCAGTCCTTTCCTCTCTTTCCCTCCTCCCTCAAAATGCTTCCACCAGGTCCAGCTACACTTGCATAACCCAAGGGTTGTTCCGAAGTATACAAGTAACTGAGGTGTCTACATGTCTTTTTTTTTCATAGATACTATACTACATTATTTTTCTTTTAAAAGTGTTCATAGATCTACACATATAACATTTATATTCATGTATGCTATTTGGGAATACTTATCATTATGTTTTATAGTCTTATAATGACATATGCTTTGATTCACTTAAAAATATTTTCGTCGCTGGTTTCCAGAATTGCCTGATAACCCCTGATAAAGTAATGACTTCCTGTATTATGTTTAAATTTTACTCAAACAAATGTTTTCATGTTTCACATATTGTATGACTTATCATTTTCTCTTTATACTTCTCTATCATTTTGGCTTTATATATTTGTGTATTTGGACAAATTTGAGGTTAGTTATGTTCAGTCTTAACTTACATATTCTGTTTCTAGATCACTAATGTAATTCATCTATACATTATTTTACCAATTGATGGGGATAGAAAAGGCAGCCTCACCTTCCACCTTGATTTGGATTTGCTTTTTCTTATAAGCATCATTTACTCCATATTTAAAACACGGCATATTCTGCAACATAACATCACACTTAGCTTCTATTTTTTTATCTTCAAATGAATAAAAAAAGAGAAAAAGAAATAGAGGGAAGGTGAAAACAAGACAGAAAAAGGCAAGAGGCCTTGCAATTTCTCTAGAAGAAAGTAAGTCTCAGGACTTAAGGTAGTGAGCGTATGTGAGAAAGTATGTACTTCCCAGGAAAACTGTTAGAGAGCTGAGACTCTGGGTTGGGACGTGGGTCTGGTGAATACCTTAGAAGTCCAATAAGCTTCTAGAAGGACAGAGGAAGGCAGACAGCAGGAAATGTCAAGGGAAGGGCCTTGGCAACACAGAGGAGGAAGCCCTGAGGGCAAGTGCCTCCAAGAGACTCATGTATATGTGACACGGAGGTGCTAATCTGCATCATGTTTTTATTTATCCCTGAAATAAATTAAATAAGAAAAAGTTTACCTGTGATGTCCTGAATAACGTGGACCACGGATATGGCCTATTCCTCGGCACCCTGGAGTAGGACAAACAGCTTGACCTGGAAGGATTTTCACATCATTTGCTCCTTCAGAAAGTAAAAGAACATACCTTGAAAACATCCCCATTAAAGAGAACTGGAAAGACTAAAATATGTAAAAACAAACTGTCACCAAAAAACACTTACGGATTATTTACGATGGTTCATTAGACAATTCAGCAGAAAATACCAGTGCTATAATAAATAACACTAACAGCACAACTAATATCAGAGAGAGGAAAATGAATGGGCATTGAAGAAATTTTAAGAAACAGATAGGATAACATTCACTTATTTCTTTCAGAGATTAATAACACAAGGTCAATACTGCCATGAGCTCAGAATGTGAGAGCAAGAACGTGAGTACATGAGGTCTGGTTTGTGGTTCCCCAGTGAACCCCTACTCAACCACAGCATGGATCCCTGAATTCTGCACAGAAACCAAGCTAGCAAAAGGGGACATGGTGCAGACAACAAAGCTGGCCCTAACCCATGCTGACTCAAGTAGCTGTCAAAGCTAGAAAGCATTGATGTTACACTATACAGGCAGAAAAAGGCAAGAGGCTTTGGAATTTCTCTAGAAGAATGTCTCAGGACTTATGGTGGTGAGTGTATGTGAGGAAGTATGTACTTCCCAGGAAACTGTTGGAGAGCTGAGACTCTGGGTTGGGACGTGGGTCTGGGAATACCTTAGAAGTCCAACACACTATACTATATTATACTATATACTAATATGTTACACTATATGCTATACTACACTGTACTATACTGTAACAACTACAGGCCAAAGTTGAATTCTGTCAAGCCCAAGAAGCAATCTACCTATAAAGATTAAAGGATTAAAACCCCATGTCCTGTATTGTGATTTTCCTCAGATTTCACCATCCCTTAGGCATAGACTTTCTCTCTCTCTCTCTTTCTCTTTCTCTCTCTCTCAGCAATCCATTCCATGCCATCATCCTGTTCTGAAACCCACTTCTCGGACAAGCCCACACTTTGCTTCTCCCCTCCCAGCTCTCAGACTTCCATTTCTGTTCAACAAACTCCTCGCTTCCTCATCCTCGTCTCAGTATCTTCTCCATTTCCCTGCTCTAGCTTCATTGGGCTGCTAGCTGAAGACACAGCCTCCTGCAGCCCTCGGCAGGAGGACCCTCATATCCTCACATGCCCTATGCCTCAGGATAGCAAGAAGTCAGTGCTCCCTTCCCCTCCCTGCACCTCCTCTGGGCCACACCTCTAGACTCCTCTTTCAAGGCTGACAACATAGGCTCCAACCATCTGCCTTCTAACTGCTCCTGACCATCTGCCTGCAGTACCCCCACATCACTTGGGGAAATCTGGCACCTGGATCACTGTGTTCCTCACTGTCCCAACTCCAACAATAACTCAGGCAAGATGAGTACCCACAGGGTCATACCCCAGTAGACCATTAACCTCCTTGTGGCCAGTGGTCGCTTCCCTGAATCTGTCTGGGTCACACACACACAAAGAAAACCCTCTGGATCTTGTCGTCACCCAGAGTGACTCTGCTTCTGGAAGCCCATCTGGCTACAAAATCATATGCCTCCAGACTGCTGGCTCAGGTGCCCCTAGTGCTGATGATGTTTTCAGCATTGACGGAATTTCTCTTCATTTCCCTTCCTCACTCCCATCTCTCCATAATCCCCTTCCCTCATCTAACTTAGAATCTATCAACCATTATTTGACCCTCTCTTGAAAATAACTTAAACTATCTTGCCTTCTGACTTTTTATCACACCTAGTTGTGAGGGAAAAAAAAAGAGCCAACCATAGGTTAACTGAAACATACTGTTGCTCTGTTTTGCATGACTGAATTCATCTAGGAATAAATTACATATAATACTGACTAGGTGTTCCCCAAACACTCTTCTCCCAAGTCTTCTCCCAAGTCCTACGCTGAGCTGAGCCTGCCCACTGCTAACTGAGAGAGTCCCCACCCACCCATCATTTCCCCTCTGTGCTACAGTGCAGGAAGCATTCTCCCATCTCCAAAGCAAGTGCTTTACCATCTATTGTTGGATTTCATCCAGCTCCCATTATCTAGGACCTGTAGGCTACTGTGTATTTCAGTTGCTCCATGACTACTGACCAACATTTAAGCATGCTCCAGTTTCCCCCATTATAAAAAGAAACAAAGACAAAAGAGAAAATAAAAGCCTACAACTCTACTTCAATCCTCCATTTCCCCTAAGCCACTGTTTATACTTTCCCCTTCTTAGCAAACTTCTCAAAGAAGTTATCTGCCTGAATCTACCTTCTGAGGTCACTAGTGACTCTGCACATTAAGTCTCTGTGCACTGCTGCATATGTACCATGCTCAGTGTCTTGGTACCAACAATCACAGTTGGCGATCTCCTGTGGTCACCATTAATGTCCACTGGCTTTGGTGACATCAGTTTTCTTTTGGTGACATCAGATAGTTTTCCTTCTGCATAGGAACATCCTTTCCAATCTTCTTTATCAGTATTTCCTCCCCCAGCAACCTTAAAATGTCAGAAAACCTCTCAGGGTATGGTCCTGGGCCATTCATTTCTACAGCTTCATTTAACAAGTTGACTTACACCTAGACATTCCTGAAGTTTTAGACTTTCTAGTCCATATCTCCACTGGTATCTCTTAAAGTCATTTCAAACTCAAAGTGTTCAGGCTAACAATCATCATTTGTTCCCCCTAACCCCATAGAGTGGTTCATCTCGATAAGTCGCATCACACTTCATGCCAGAAACCTGATCCTTGACATCTCTTTCTTCCTCATTTCACTAGACCTTGACTATCAACCTTCAGTTTCTTAACTATTTCTTTCACCTGTCAATTTCTCTTCATTGCTAACTGTGAATAGCTTAATTGAGTCATCATCCTCTCCTACTTGAAGAATTTCAATAGTCATTCTTTACTAATTCCAATTTATTCTCCATCTTGCAACCAGAATGACATTTTAAAATCAAACATAAATAAATTCCATAAGACTGAAATACTGCCAAACACCTTCTCAGATCACAATGGAATAAAAATAAATATCAACACCAACAAACTTCCCCCAAACCCCCAAAAGACATGGATACTAAACAGCATGATGCTAAACAACTCCTGGGTCAACACAGAAATCAAAAGATTTCTGGAAACAAATGAAAATGAAGAAACATCTTACCAAAATCTCTGGGATGCCATGAAAGCATTACTAAGAGGAGAATTCATATCTTTATGAATATACATGAAGAAAACAGAAAGATCACAAGTTAACATCCTAACAAATCACTTAAGGAAGCTGAAAAAGCAAGACCACAAAAACCCTAACTTTAGCAAAAGAATCCAGATTACCAAAAAAAAAAGTCCAAATTCGAGACTTAGAAGACAAAATATAAAAAAATCAACAAAGCCAAAAGCTGGTTCTTTGAAAGGATAAACAAGATTGATGGACCACTAGCTAGACTGACCAAGAAAAAGAAAAAAGCCCAAATAAACACAATCAGAAAGTCACAACTGAAATGCAAAAGATTATCAGAGATTATTAAGTACAACTGTATGGAAATAAACTTGAAAACCTAAATGAAATGGAGGACTTTCTGACATCACACAACCTCCCCAGGCTGAAAAAAGGAAAAATTGAGACCCTAAATAGATGAATAACAACCCAGGAAATCAACTATGTCATAAGAAAACTACCTATTAAAAAAGGCCCTCAGCCAGGCTTGGTAGCTCAGCCTGTAATCCTGTGCCTTTGGGAGGCTGAGGTGAGTGGACTGCCTGAGCCCGTGGGTTCGAGACCCGCCTGGGCAGTGAGACCTCATCTCTATAATAAATCAAAAAAAATAATCAGCCCGGCATGGTAGTGCATGCCTGTAATTCTGGCTACTCGGAAGGTTGAGGCAGAAGGATTGCTGGAGGCCAGCAGATCGAGGCTGCGGTGGCCGGGAGCGGCCACTGCACTCTAGTCTGGGCAACAGAGTGTGACTCCAACTCAAAAAAAAAAAAAGGCCCTGAACCAGATGGCTTTCCAGCAGAATTCTACAAAACATACAAAGAAAAGCTATACCAATCCTATTGAAAGTATTCCAGGCAATCAAGAAAAATAGAACTCTCCCCAACTAATTTTATGAAACTAACATCACATTAATACCCAAATTGGGTCTCCAACAAAGAAAGAGAACTACAGCCAATATCCTTGATGAACATAGATTCAAAAGTTCTCAACAAGATTCTAACAAACTGGATCCAATAACACATCTCAAAAATCATCCACCATTACAAAGTAGGTTTCGTTCCTGGGATGCAGGGCTAGTTCAATATCTGCAAGACAATGATCGCAATTAAATACCTCAAACGATGCAAAAACAAAAACCACATGACAGTATAACTAGACACAGAAAAAGTTTTCAATAAAATCCAGCATCCTTCTTGATAAAAACTCTCGAACATCTAGGCATAGATGGAACAAACCTCAAAATGGAGTAAGAGTAATTTATGAGAAGCCCATAGCCAATATACCACTAAACAGACAGAAATTGGAACGATTTCCCCTGAAAACTGGAACAAGACAAGGATGACCACTCTTATCCCTCCTATTCAACACAGTAGTGGAAGTATTACCTAGAGCAATCAGACAAGAGAAGAAAATTAGGGGTATCCAAATAGGAAAAGAGGAAGTCAAGTTATTCCTCTTTGGAGATGACATAATTCTATGCCTCAAAAATCCAAGAGAATCTGTCAAAAACCTCTTTGCACTGATAAAGGACTGTGGCAGTCTCAGGGTATAAAATAAATGTGCAAAAGACAGTCACATTTCTATACACCAACAATAAACAAACAGAAACCCAAACAAAAAGCACAATCCCATTCACAATAGCCACACACAAAAATGAAATATCTAGGCATCTTCCTAACCAGAGACATGAAAGGCCTTTACAATGAAAACTACAAAACACTGCTCAAAGAAATCAAAGATGACACAAACAAGTGGAAAAATAGTCCATGCTCATGGACTGGAAGAATCAACATTGTTAAGATGTCCATCCTACCCAAGGCAATCTACATATTTAATGCAATATCCATTAAATTACCAACAGCATTCTTCTCAGAACTGGAAATGATAATACAGGAATTCAAATGGAAACATAAATGACCACAAAGAGTCAAAACAATCCTCAGCAAAAAACAAACAAACAAAACAAAAACAAAGTGGGAGATATCACATTCCTAGATTTCAAACTTTATTATAAAGCTACTATAATCAAAACAGCCTGGCACTGATACATGAACAGGCATACAGGTCAATGGAACAGAATAGAGATTCCAAAAGAAAAACCCCAATTTCTCAACCAATTCATCTTCAACAAAGCATCTATCATCAACCACTTGGGCGAGGAGAACCTATTCAGTAAATGGTACTGGAAAAACTGGTTGACCACATGCAGAAGAATAAAACAAGACCCCTACCTATCACCACACACAAAAATCAACTCTAAATGGATCAAAGACCTAAATGTAAAGCCTCAAACTATAAGAACCTTACAAAATACACGATACTTCCTTATGGAAATTGGAACTGGCAATCAATTCCTGATCAAAACCCCTAGTGCCCATGCCACAAGAGATAAGATAGACAAGTGGTACCTCATCAAACTGAAAAGCTTCTGCAAAGCAAAAGAAACCATCAAGAAAATGGAGAGACAGGCCATAGACTGGGAAAAAATATTTGCCAATTGTATATCTGACAAAGACCTAACGTCTAGGATCTACAAGGAACTCAAACATACCGAAAAGGAAAAAAACAAACAGTCCATTACAAAGTGGGCAAAAGATGTAAATAGACACTTCTCAAAAGAAGACATATGAGCAACCAACAGATACATGAAAAAATGCTCAGTCTCACTAGTCATCAAAGAAATGCAAATTAAAACCACATTGAGATACCACCTAACTCTAGTCAGGATGGCCATCATCAATAACTCAAAAAACAACCAGATGCTGGAGGAGAGGATGCAGGGAAAAGGTAACACTCCTGCACTGTTGGTGGAAGTGTAAACTAGTACAACCTTATTGGAAAACAGTGCAGCGATTCCTAAAAGATCAAACATTGACCTTCCATGTGACCCAGGAATTCCTCTACTGGGAATATAGCCGGAGGATCTCAAATCACTCTATGAAAAAGATACCTGCACACGCTTGTTTATTGTGGCATTATTCACAATAGCAAAAACATGGAAACAACTGTGCTACCCATCGAAAGAGAGCTGGTAAAAAAAAAATGTGGTACATATACACGATGGAATCAGCCATAAACAAGGACAAAATTACGAACTTCACAGCAATCTGGATGGACTTAGAGTCAATAATACTGAGTGATCTATCACAGAAACAAAGAACTGATTATCACATGGTCTCACTCATAAGTGGACCTTGAACAATTATCGTAATGCTATAAGAAAAGAATTGACAGTAGTGGGAAAATGCCGGGGATAGGGAGGTGTGGGGTGGGATTGGCAGTAGTGGGAAACTGCCAGGGGAGGGGGGAACACCTCATCAGCAAGGGTACCTGCACAATGAACATTTGTATACCTAACCCTGAATTGTACCCCACATCTCTAAAATTAAAAATTTTAAAAACACACACACGAATCTAATCACATCCCTTCCATCTTAGCACCTTTCGATGGCTTCTTATTACTGTTAGGATTAAATCCCAAATGCATAGCCTGGTCCACCTGATGTGGCTCCTGTCTATCGCTTCAGAGATATCGTTCTTGATTTTTCTCCTTAATCAGTATTCTGAATCCATACTGGCCTTTTCCTGCTCTTTGCACTTGCCATGTTTTTCATGTCTCAGGATATTTTCATGCTGGAATGAGCATCCCATTGTTCCCCTGGAAAATTCTTATTGATATTTCAAGTCACAGCTTATATTTTATTTCCTTGGGCTAACTTCAAAGAGGAGGTTAGGTCCCCATTTTATACTGCACTTACCTCAACTACAAATTAAGTATTTGTTTAACTCTCTTATTAGACTGTGAGCTACAAGCCTGAGTCCATTTCACCACTGTGTTACCAGCATAGTTGGTGCTCAGTAAATGTGCAATGAATGAATAGGTGCATATTTTATAATTCTCCCCTTGAGGTGCCCATAGTCTAAAAAAGAAACTTACATACAAACCAGAATTCATATTTTGGTGTAATTATGTTGCATGGAAATACTGACTGAAACTAGGTCCCAATATATACTGATTTACAAAAAATATTTAAGTCACAAAGATGTTTTTATTACATCTACTGAACCAGAAGAATGTACATCTCAGATACCTCTTATGCTCTCATGACTTTATGAAACAAATTGAGAAATAAATAGAGAAAATAGAGCTGCCCTATCCTAAGGCAGCTTGTAGAAGTAGCTTTTAAAAAACAACTTTTAAACAAATCAGAGGAATTCATGTTTAAAAATTGTAAGCAAGTCCCCAATTAAGAAATAAGCTTGCATCATTCAGTAAATAAAAGAATCTATGTGAAAAGAAAGAAATAGAGTATATAAATAGTCTTTTTTTCTAAACTGTATCTCATAATATACTATCTAGGCTACTATAAAAACGTCTAGAATATTAAACCCATAAACAAACAAAAAATATTCTCTATCAGCCAGCCCAGATGTAACTAACTCTGCATAGAAAACATTCTGCAGTGACCTCTCAATGAATGCACTTAATACTGTTTTCAGTACTATTTTAATACACTTGATTAAATTAAGGCTGAAGGTAATATTTTAATATTTATCAGTGTTTATGTATCTCTATATGCCTGATGGCTACCATAATTCTCTCCTTGGTAGAGTTGTAAAGAAATGCATAACCTCAACTATGGAGAAAAGTTATCATATTAAGAAGGGCAGACATTAAGACCCAGAGCAAAGGATATAATAAAGAAGGAGTCAAGAAGAACAGAGGAATAAAAATGCATGGAACCTAGCAATTTCCTCATTAGATTTTGTATGATAAAGTAAAATGGTTGAATCAGCAGAGAATTAGACAGAGAGCCATTCACTGGGGAAAAGAAATCTACAGATTCTACAACAGTTCACATTATTGCCTCTAAGGTAAAGGAAACCTGGGATCAAATTAATATTTTGTCCAGAAAATAATCATATTTTTCTTCCAAGAATATCTTACTTGCAATTTGGATATTTAGAGATTTAGACCTCAAGAATAAAAAAAGTTCTCAGCTCTAAATCACTTCTTTCAATAGACTATCCCTGGACATACCATTTCTTGCCTTTTTTGTTTGTTTGTTTGTTTGCTATTTTTCCTGAAACCAGTTTCCTAGATTATCTGCTTGTATCAACTGCCTCCTTTCACTAGAATAAAGACATTTACCTTATCTAACTTGTTTATCATTGTATCCCCTGCACCTACTAGAATGATGACTGGCATGTAATAGATACCAAATAAGTATGTTTTTCAAATAGATAAATAATAATGAATACAACAACAATTAATATCTGTAAGCATTATTTTGATAGATATTTATCACAGTGCTGGAAGACACACACTATTTTATTCTCATTTCAGAGCTTAGCTTGTCTAAAGTCAAACTTTGCTCTTCTGTTTTTAAACACTATGAGCTAATTGTTATATCAAGCAACATGAATAACACAATTTATTCCAAGTCTTTTATGAAAAATTTTACTCAGACAGGAGTAAATCTTAATGGCACGGTTCTTTTTGCAAGGACAAAAAAGAAACAGAAAATACCCTTGTAAATGGGAAATCATCTGAAAGATGACTAGTGCTTCATCACAACATGATACGGGGGTAAGATGATCTCATGAAGTGCCCTTTCACACGGACATATCTGGCTACTACATGCAGCCTCCTTTCTTGTAACCAGACCCTAATTTTGTTCCAGGCAGCATTGTGCCCAAGTAAAAGGTTATTCTTTCCAGCATCCCTTACATCCACTCATGGTCACTTGACACTGTCCTAAACAGTAAGACTTAAAGGAAAGGCACTGGGAAGACAAATGCTTTTCTTTCCTATAGAAAGAGTAAAGACCCATTGAAAGAGACTGGATTAAAAAAAATGTGGTACATATACATGATAGAATATTATGCAACCATAAAGAAGGACAAAACTATGAACTCTGCAGCAACTTGGATGGACTTAGAGTCTATAATACTTTGATCTATCACAGAAAGAAAGAACAGAGTATCATATGTTCTCACTCATAAGTGAACCTCGAACAATTATCATAATACTATAAGAAAGGGATTGGCAGTAGTGTGAAAATGCCAGGGGAGAGGAGGCACACCTCATCAGTAATGGTACCTACATAACGACCATTTGTATATCTGACCCTGAATCATACTCCACGTTTTTTTTAAAAAAAAAAAGCGTGAAGATAAGATTTGTGCCACTTTGCCCACTTTCCCCCTTCCGTAACCTTCTTGGAATGCAGATACGTAAAATCTCATGAGGTGACAAGCACGAGGAAAAAAGCCCAAGTGTAAGGAAAGAACAAAATAACAACAGAGCTTGGGCTCACAGCACTGCCAGCCTTGAACCTACTACCCCAGTGATTTGCTACGTAGGAGAAGTAACCCTACCTCTGAGCAAGCCATTATAAATATATTTTTGTGTTGCATGCAGCTGAAAAAATCCTAGAATAAAATAGTGATTTTATTTCGATCTTCCTTTTGTGAAATCAAGCAATTGTTCTTAAAAAAAAAAGAAAACACAAAATTAGAGTTGCTAATGGATATTAGGCCTATTGTCATGTAAAGATGATGTAAGATATCGAGGCAAAAATCAAGAAATAAGAGGGATTGTACTCATCTCTAGAAAATAAGAAAGGGACCTGTCTTGGTCTCATTTAAAAATGGTGATTATGAGTGATATAAATGAAAAGGCTTATTGTCCTACCCAGAATGGGTTATAGACCGAGATCATCTTCCTTCCTCCTTCTGGGAAGAAAAGAGTTTCCTTTCAGAATTGCAATTTTATTTGATGTAAAGATGACCAGAGCACAAGGACAATACTGACACTGATTAAAGCAAATTAAGATGACCTATTTACATAAATATATATATACATATATATATGTATGATTTTCACATTGATGTCGAACAGCATCAAAAAGTGTCAGCAACATTCTTATCCTTATTTCAACACCAATTACTCACTGCTGAAAGAGTACTCAGTTCAACCTAATTCATTTAGCAAGTCCATTTTTTCCTCAAAAGAGAAATGACTTTAGCCTCCAGTGTTAATATCCACTAGAGGTTATGTAAACACTGCTTCTCTGAAAAAGGAAACAGATTTAAATGTCACTGATAATAGACACAAGTTATTTTATTATTTTTTAATAAAAATAACCATTGAGGCTTATTCATTCAATGTAAGAGACCCTGCCATGTCTGTTAGCTGTCAGGCAGTATTCCCAGTGCTAGGGGATATAGCAGCAAACCAAACAGAAAGACCATTTCCCCTTGGAGCTTACTCTCTGATGCCAAAGACAGATACGAAGTCAGATAGTGATGGTGCTAGGCAGATATATAAAGTGGGTTAAGGAAGGGAAAGTGATAGGGTGGACGTGGGGACGTTTTCTAAGGCAGAATAGTCAGGGAATCAGTCCTGACACTTGAGCAGGATCTTACATGAAGTGAGAGATTAAGACATGCTGGAACAATGAGAAGGCTGTGTGGCTGAGGTCACATGTATGATGGGAAGGGAGGTGGGAGATCATGTGGCCCAAGGGAAAGTCTTTGTTTATCCTGGGGTAAATGGGAGACACTGGAAAGCACCCTGCAGAGAATGAATCAATGAGAGCATACCTACTGAGCCCTATTCTTTGGGAAGTGTTTACTTCTTCTACTGGAACCTTGTAAAGAGCCTGAGGTAAGCTCTGTGCTGTGGTTGCAGTGACAGGCAAACCCCCAGGAGTCAACATACAGACAGCCCTCCAACCTAGTATTTAAGGACTTTTTCCTACAATTATGCCCTCTTTCTACATTATCAAATTACCCTCTACTTAGACACTGTCATCATCACTCAAACAAAAACCATAATAGAAATACTTTTGGGGACATAAACTCACTTTTTATAACCACTTCATATACCTTTCATATAAAAACTTCTCAAAAATGGACTAGGTGGGCCCACGGAGAGTCAGGATCAATGGAGATGAGAAGTCAGGACCGAAGTCTGAAAAACACTGAGATGTAGACACTAGGAAGTAGTGAGAAGGAAGGAGGAGCCAGAGAAATAAGAGGAAAGCCAGGAGGAAAGCTTCGGAAAAGGAATGTGAAGGCGATCACTGGGCTTGGCCATGGCCGCAATGACTTGACAAAAATGTTTTCAGTGGAAAGATGTGAGCAAGTATGATGGAGGTTCAAGGAGAAAGGAAGATGAGAAAGGAGAAAACTACAGTTTAAACAACATTGTTGAAACTTTTTATATGAAAGGTGGTATAAAAGTGGTTATAAAAAAGTGAGTTTATGCCCCCAAAAGTATTTCTATTATTGTTTTTGTTTGAGTGATGATGAGAATGTTTAAATAGAGGGTAATCTGATAATGCAGAAAGAGGGTAGAATTGTAGGAAAAAGTCCTTAAGTGCTCGTGCAGTGACAGGCTGGGGGTCTCAGTGAGGGTGGGCTGTGGAATGGGCAGGTACTGTCACCAGTAGCAATGGAAGGGAAGGCAAGGTATCTGTGTATAGATATGGTGTAGCTGGTGAGCTCCATGGTGAGAGGAAGAAGGATTCCTCCACTGATAGCTTTTATTTTCCCAGTAAATAGCAGCAAGGTCAACAGCTGAGCTGAGAAAGGGGCAGGGGAGAACAAGTATTAAATATAGAAATAAAAATAAACTGTTTAATTATGCACATGCTTCCATTTCAAATAATTAAGTTTTTGCTGTCTTTATTTTGGGTTGGAAACTGCTAGGTTAGCATCCTGGGTTTTTTTCCACCCCACCTCCTAGGAAATTTATATTGTAGTTTGCTAAGAAGATTTAGTGAAATAATTACTCTTGAATGTTGGTAAACACAAATAATAAGCATTATCTTTCAAACCAAAATTATAGGTTAGTCAGACCTTTTCTTCATCTCGCAATGAAATTAGGGACAATAAATAGCCATGGTGCTATAATAATAAGTTTCCCAAATAGAAGAAACTAGCATAACAAAACACCATGATTGCTTATACTTGGGTTTCAGGCCATCAATTTTCATGATACATAAATAAAATAGAAAAATGCAACAAAACAATTATTAAAAGGTTCCTAAAATGTGAATTTCATAGTTACTTGATAATCTAGAAAACTATTTGAAATACTATGACTAAAGGTAGTCTAACCATCTACCTAACATAAGAAAATATTTAGAAATATGGTAAAGTCCTAAAATAAACCAGAATATAATAATAATATACTTATCTACCACAAAGAAAAAATCACATTGTAAGAAAAGAGTGCAAAAGTAACAAGTCTCTTACCCAGTTCTGAAAAAGCTTCAGCACAATTAGGGCAAAAAGAAAAAAAAGTTTCATTGGGCTTTGCTTATTATTTAAAATGAAGCAGAAAACCACTTTTTAAGTAAAGAACCGGCAAAGATGTTCTTAGCAAGATATAGTAAAATGCATATTTTAATGAGATACAGTAAGATGCATTTGTCATATGTTGAGCTTTAAATAAAAGAAAATAACATAGGGGTAACTGGCTAATCACGCAAGTATCCCAGGAAAAGATGACCTCATCTTTACATAGATACAGTATCAAGGAGATCAGGGATTTGACGGAAAGTGGAATGATGTGACCCACAGTATCTGCATGAAGCATCGTAGATCTGGCTGTGTATTGGCATGAGCTGTTGTAAGAATTCGGGACAATAAAGTAAAGAAGGTGTATATACAGTTTTAACTGATATATGGAGAAAATAACAATAAAGAGGAAAGAAAAATGTAGATTCCGTTTTAGATATCTCTCCATTCAAATATGTCAAAATAGTGTTTTAAAGTAAATATTTACACCACAATTTACTCCACAACAATGTAAACACGCAAGACTAGGTTCTTTTTATATTTCAGAATAAGTTTTCATGAAATGTTAGATTGTTTTATAACCCAGTGTTTTACCTTTAAAAAAAAACAGGAGAATGACCCTTTTGTAGATTTATGGAAGGGCGAAAATTGTGAGAGGCCCATATAGATAACACAGACATTTAAGAATAGAAAAAATTTAAAGGATTATTGGCGCACACAAAATAAATGTTTCACATATAACTAAACTAAATTAAATTAAACTTACTCCTAACTGTTAGCCTTATTGTCAGGGACTGAAGAGTAATATGGCATGTAAAAGTATTTAATAACAGATAATGTTTCACTAGGTAGCCCTATCCCATTTTTAAAAATTATTTTAAAGAAAGAAATAAAAGTCTGTGATCAAAATAGATGCATTTGTCTTTTAAAGTTTACCTTTAATAAAAATTATCTCTCAAAGAAGTTATAAAATACTGTGGTGGCTGGGAGCGGCCACTGCACTCCAGTCTGGGTGACAGAGTGAGACTCCAACTCAAAATAAAAAAAATAAATAAATGTCATCTGTTGTATAAATACAAAAGTTATTTAGGGCCAGGCTCGGTGGTTCAGTTGTCATCCCACCACTTTAGGAGGCCAAGGCAAGTGGACTGCCTGAGTCCGTGGGTTCGAGACCAATCTGGGCAACTTGGTGAGACCTCGTCTCTATAATAAATCAAAAATTAGCCGGGCGTGGTAGCGCATGCCTGTAGTTTTGGTTACTTGGAAGGCTGAGGCAGAAGACTTGCCAGAGCCCAGCGTGTTGACGCTGGGGTAGCTGTGACTGTGCCACAGCACTCTAGCCTGGGTGATGGAGTGAGACTCCAACTCAAAAAAAAAAAGTTATTTAGAAGAATGAGCACACTCTATAACTCAAGACTCCCAAGTGGGGTGACTATAACATCATTCCAGTAACCTGAAAAATATCTTAAAGCACAAACTATGGCATCCACATCCCTTCTTCAATTAGCCTAGCATGGTCACATAAAGAGTTTTGATGGCCAATGAGCTTTTGTCCATTCTTAAATGAATGTGTAAGTTGTTGAAACGCTCTTTTTAAAAAGCACACATGTGCACACATACACACATGAAGTTCAAATTACATTTCTCCCCATGGCTTCTGCTCCAAACCTGACTCTACAATTAATGACATTCCCTTATTGAACTACCTGTAAATAGACTTTGCAGAATTGCCATGTTTCTAAATGATAGGCAATTCTCCACCCTGATGTCTATAGCAGACACTTTTATGATGTGGAGGGAGCAGTTCACCTTCCTCCAACACTCCTACACTAGTTTATCTACTGGTGGTTTTGAATCTGTCTAGACTGCATAACAAAGCGAGAAATACAAGCCCTCACTGAGTGAGCCAGGGCTGTCCCAAAGGGATGTCCATGCAAGAAGATACAATAGACCAGATTTCCTACATGCTGACTACTCAAAACAGCAAATGGCAATGCTCACTTTCACAGTTTAAGGAACTCTATTAGGAGAAGGAGAGAGAGCTCACATGAAGCAGAATGACCATCTCAACTTCAAACTTGCCTACAGTTGCATTGTCATCCCAGTGCCAGGGACCACCTAGAGTGCCATCCTAGAACAGTCTACAGTATCACCAGGCCACGAGATACTAGGCCGCAGGCACAGCAGGATTGGGCGAGCCTGGGAGTCTATTAAAAGAAGGAGAGGGATTCCATTACTGGCATAAAGAACTGGGAGAAACCAAAAGATGTTTATATAAATTTCCAGGTCCCACAAAATCAGAATTCCAGACATACGTCTGTGAATCTTATTTCTTAAGTTTTCCCCATCCAGATTGTGAACTACTGGCCTAATCTACCCATTTATTCTTATAAATAATAAAATAAAGATTTTGAAGGTCATATAATTTGCACCAGCTCATAAATCACATTACGGTATAAACAAGAGTTAAAAGTTCCCAACTTGAAGATCTGTGCTCTTTTGACTCTGCTGTGCTACACAATAAGCAACTGCTATAATCTCTTTTTTTTTTTTTTGAGTCTGAGTCTCACTCTGTCACCCAAGCTGTAGTGCAGTGGCATGCTCACGGCCTCTGCAGCCTCAACCTGCTGGGTTCAGGCAAACCTTCTGCTTCAGTCTTCCAAGTAGCTGGAACTACAGGCATGAAACACCACACTCGGCTCATAAACATTTTTTAAATTATAAAATGTTTGACAAATGAAGATTATATATCCAAGATGTACAATGTGATTATTTGATATACATATACATTGTGTAATGATAACCACTATCAAATTAATTAACACATCCATCACCGCCTATGCTGTATATTAGTTCCCCAGAACTTGGTCATCTTTTAACTGGAAGTTTGCACCTTTTGATCAACATCTCTTCATTTCTCCCACCCTCCAGTAACCATCATTCCTACTGTGCAATTTTATTAGATGTTTTAAGATTCCATATATGTGAAACCATGCAGTATTTGTCTTTCTGTGTATGGCTTATTTTACTTAGCATAATGCATTCCAGGTTCATCCATGATATTGCAAATGCAGAATTTCCTTCTTTTTTACTGCTAAGTAATATTCCACTGTGTATTTATAACACATTTTCTTTATTCCTTCACCCATCGATGGACACTTAGGTTGTTTCCATTTCTTGACTAATGTGAATAATGATGCAATGAACATGGATGTGTGGATGCCTCTTGGAGATATTGATTTCATTTGGATACCTACCCTAAAGTAGGACTGCTAGATCATATGGTAGTTTTATTTTTAACTTTTAAATAAATCTCCATATCGTTTTCCATAATAGCTTTCCCAATTTACATTCCCACCAACAGTATGCAAGAATTTCCTTTTCTGTATATCCTGGCCAACACTTGTTATCATCTGTCCTTTTGATAACAACCATCCTAACTGGTGTGAGGAGATGAAGTTTGATGTAGTCTCATTTGTTTATTTTTGCATTTGTTGCCAGTGCTTTTGCTGTCACAGTCCAAAACTCACCGCCAAGATTAAAGACAAGGAGAGTATTCCCTATGTTTTCTTCTATAAGTTTTAAGTTTTATGGTTTCAGATCTTACATTTAAGACTTTAATCTATTTCAAGCTAATTTTTGCATGTGGTGTAAGAAAAGGGTCCAGTTTCATTCTGCTGCATGTGGATATCTAGTTTTCCCAGCACCACTTATTGAAGAGATTTCCTTTCTCTATTGTGTATTCTGGCATCTTTGTCTAAGACAGTTGACGTTAGATTTATTCATGGATTTATTTCTGGGTTCTGTATTCTGTTTCATCGGCCTATATGCCTCTTTTTATGTCATTAACACACTGTTTTGAGTACTACAGCTTTGTACTACAGTTTGAAATCAGGGAATGTGATATCTCTAGCTTTGTTCTTCTTTCTTAAAATTGTTTTGATTATGTAGGATCTTTTGTGGTTCCACAGAATAACTTTTCTTATTTCTGTGAAAAATGCCATTGGAATTTTGATAGGGATTTCACTGAATCTGCAAATTTTGAGGGGTAGTATGACAAATTTAATATTAAGTCTTCTAATTCATGAATGTGGAATATCTGTCCATTGATCTGTGTTTTCGACAATTTCTTTCATCAATGGCTTATTGTTTTCAGTGTACAGATCTTTCACCTTTTTCGGTTAAATTTAATCCTAAGTATTTTTTTACGCTATTGTAAATGAAATTGTTTTCTTACTTTCTTTTTGGATAGTTCATTGTTAGTGCACAGAAACCCAACTGATTATTGTATATTGATTTTGTAAACTGCAACATTACTGAGTTTATTAGCTCTAACAATTTCATGGTGGATTCTTCAGGGATTACTATATAAAAGATCATCTTCAAATAGAGACAATTTAACTTCTTCCTTTCCAATTTTATTTCTTTTTATCTATTGTTGTGGCAAGACTTCTAATACTAGATTGAACAGAAGTAGCAAAAGTAGACACCCTTGTCTTGTTCCTGATCTTAGAAAGAAGCACTCCTCACCATTGAGTAGGGTCTTAGCTGAGAGCTTATCATAAATAGTCTTTATTGTGTTGAGGTTCATTTCTTTTATACCTAATTTGTTGAGAGATTTTATAAGAAATGGTGCAATTTTTGTTAGGTGCTTTCCCTGCATCTCTTGAGATGATCATATGATTTTTATCCTTCATTCTGTTAATGTGATGTATCTGATCATGTGATTTGCATATGCATTCTTGCCACGCAGGGATAAATATTCCTTGGTCATGATGTGTAATATTTTTGATGTGCTACTAAATTCATTTTGCTAGAATTTGTTGTAGATTTTTGTATCCATGTTCATCAGGGATACTGCCCTACAATTTTCTTTTCTTGTGATGTCCTTATATGGTTTTGGTATCAGGGTAATGCAGGTCTTGTAAAATGAGTTAGGAAGTGTTCATTCCTCCTCAATTATTTTGGAAGAATTTCAGGGTTAGAGTTAATTCTTTAAATGCTTGATAGAATTTATCTGTGAAATCATCTGACCCTGGTCTTTTCTTTGCAGATTTTTGATTGTTGATTCAAATTCCTTGCTTGTTATCAATCAGATCAGATTTTCTATTTCTTCATGATTTAGTTTTTGTACCCTGGATGTTTCCAGGAATTTATTCTTCTAAGTCATCAAATTTGTTGGCATATAATAGCTCACAGTAGTCTCTTATAATCCTTTCATACTTCTGTGGTATCAGCTATGATGACTCCTCTCTTTTTCTCTTGGGTAGTGCACCTAAAGTTTTGTCAAGTTTATTTATCTTAGCAAGCACCAACTCTGTTTGTTGATCTTTTCACTTACTTTGCTAGTTTCTACTTCATTTATTTCTTCTCTAATCTTTATGATTTCCTTCCTCCTGTTGGGCTTAGTTTATCTTTCCTTTTCTAGTTCTTTGAGGTGTGAAGTTAGGCTATTTATCTGAGATCTTTATTTTTTTCTTAATGTAGGCAATTTTATTACCATAAACTTCCTGCTTAGCACTGCTTTTGTTGCATTCATTAATTCTGGTAAGTTGTGTTTCCATTTTAGTTTATCTCAAGATCATCTTTGATTTCCCTTTTGATATATTCTTTGACCTGCTGGACACTCAGGAATGTGTTAATTTTCATACGTTCATGAATTTTCCAAAATTCTTCCCACATTTCTAGTTTTATAACACTGTGGTCAGAAGAGATACATGAGATTATTTCAGTCTTCTTAAATTTATTAAGACTTACTTTGTAACCCAATGTATGACCTATTCTGGAGAATGTTCTGTGTGCATTTTAGAATGATGTGTATTGAGGTGCTGTTGCATAGAAAGTTTTGTATATGTCTGTTAGGTCCATTTGGTCTATATTATTCAAGCCCAATGTTTCCTTAATTATTTTATGTCTGGATGATCTATTTATTGTTAAAAGTGGAATAATGAAGTCCCCTAGTATTATTGTATTGCTGTCTATTTCTCCTTTCAATTCTGTTAATATTTGCTCTCATATATAGTCAACATTTTAAAATGTTTATATACACAAAAATTCTTACCTCAGCTATTCCTAGCTTCAGAAGATAGCAAGAGTAGCCATGCACATCAAGGTAGTCAAATATCTTAAATGAATGGGAATCTAGCATGTAGGCAAATTCATATACATATATCATTTGAAAAGGAGGGGGAAAGGTACTTAAGTAATTACAAGTATGAGT
The DNA here is from genome assembly GCA_027257055.1 of Cephalopachus bancanus. Taxonomy (NCBI): domain Eukaryota; kingdom Metazoa; phylum Chordata; class Mammalia; order Primates; family Tarsiidae; genus Cephalopachus; species Cephalopachus bancanus. Next base: position 352,216 of record JAPVLO010001036.1, on the reverse strand, counting down.
GTGATGCTACCACATTATTCAAGAATGGAATCTGGGCACTAGGATAATGAGAGTAAGAGACAGCCACTCTTCTCCTCAGTCTCAATGTGTTCCTCAAATGTGAGCAGTATCCTGAACCTGGAATGGTTCTGGTATTTATAAATGCAGTACGATTTTCATACAGCATGACCCTCAACTCATACCAACGAGTTCATCTAATGCTCAACAATGCCAACTGTCAGGTTCAATGATTGAGGGTAACCCACTCTGCTGAGCTTAATGTGACACACTTTTCAGTAATTGTAATTGAACTGTTTTTTGTCTTATTCACTGGATTTAGAACCTAACCCAGAATAAAATGGAACTCCACTGTGTTGCTGAATTCCATTACAAAGTAAATCCATTGACATGAAAGAAAGAATAATGATTTCAAAGAAAATGGTGGAGGATGTGCTTATCAATCTAAAAAACATAAGCTGCACATTAAAGAATAAAATGTCCATAACAGTATTTCTTTTATTCTGTTTTAAAATTCCTTGGGAAAATAAAAGCTTTTAATGTCCAGATAAATAGTCAAGTAAAGCAGCAACAGGGAGAATGTGGGTTTACCATGGGTAATTCTGCCTTGGAGAAGAGGCTTAGCAATGCAGAAGAAGAATGGGCTGCTGCCAGCAGCTGGAACCTCCCTCACATGATTTTCAACTAGTTAGTGGTCACAGAAATAACAACACGTGCAGAAAATATTTGTGAAGGAACAAATACAAGTAAAATGAGAAGTATTCTAAAGAATGCTATAGGGTAGGTGAAATGTAGCAGAAGATTGAACTGCCAGGGCCACATGAAATACAACAGGGAGAGCTACTGACTGGTCAAGGAAGTTCCAACTGCGTATCTGCACTGCCTCCAGGATCATCCTCCATCACCTTTTGGTCAGAGAGATGAGGAACTCCTAAATATGCAATCCTGAGAGTATGCTGTGGAAGAAAAGATCTGTGGTTCCCATGCTGGATAGACAGGTGCAGAGAGTTGTTACCCCACAGTCCTGTGTAACGTATTCTGCCATCTCTTGTAGTTATGGTAACTTATGTGTTGAAGTGAAGCTTACTGTTTTACTGAAGAAAACATATTTTAAATTTTGTTTCCTAGTTTCAAATGAATATCAAAACATAAATGAAAAGTAACACAAAGGCCAAAGGCTCTTAGCTCCCAAATATGCTATAAAATGTTCAGTTCTCTAAGCTTGCCGTTTAGCACTCATTGATTTTAGGTTTATGTATAATTTCAACTTCTTGATTCTTGGTTGCTTAGAATGCAGAGTGAAATGAAAAAATTAGAATCTTTATACAGCCCTCTTTCATAATGCAAATACATAATGTTTCTTTTGCATTATAAAATATTTGATTCTATGTTCATTCTTAGGAGTCACTTAAGGATACAGCTACTTGAAAATGAAACTATGAAGTATTGTTTAGTCTTTCTAATACCATGAAAGACAAACACAAGTTCTTCTAAGATGCTAATACCACTAAGCCTGTCTGTAAAGCAACACTGGGGTTGCCCTCACCCACTTCCCGTCCTCATCCTGTTGCACAATTTTGAAAGAAGACATTGTTATACATAAGAAAAAGTGTCTTTGAGAGGAAGAGTCTTAAACTCTTAACAATAACTACTAGCGCACGCAGTAGACAAAACAGCTGCACGTTGCCTTCTCTGTGAATCTCTTCATCACGGCACTACCAAGCTGTGCAGTAGTGTATGTTCACAGGACTCTCTCTCCTACACAGTAGCTTGCTGGGGTGCCTTTATCATCATGGTTACCAGGGTAGAACTAGGTCTCATAGGACTCTGAAAGCCTTAGCACAGTGACTAGTACACTGGAAACAACAAACAAATCTTTATTAAATTACCACACCAATACAAAGATGGTAGAACCCTTACTGGAGTAATACTTTCAAGCAGTAAGTTGACTGCTTAACTGTTCAAAGTTTCAATTAATAAGGCTAATTCAATTAATTATAGGGTAATGTAGGCAGGAATCTCTCTCTCTCTCTCTCTCTCTTCTGTGTGTGTGTGTGTGTGTGTGTGTGTGTGTGTGTGTGTGTGTATTATATATATAATATATATATAATGGTTATAGTCTTCTGAGAGGGTTAACACTACTTCAGAGAAATCCTGAAAGGGCATTTGCTTAACTGAACAAAGGTCTCCACTGAACATCCATATGCTGACTGCAAAAATCGATAGCCAGATATGAGTCATAAATCGGGACAGGGTAAGAATTTGCTCAGCCTTACTGTCAAAGCACTGAGTTGCTTCATGACTTTCAGAAGTTAGTGAGTATTGTATCTGCTTTAAAGGTCTATAAATGTGCACAGAACGGTGCCCTGTTTAATACTATCTATGACTGTCTGTACATGCAATGACTGAGACTGCCATGCCACACTGCAGCCAAACTATGAACAAAATCATCGAGCTAGCACAAGAAAATAATCTGCAAAGTGTTCTGAGCTAGCACTAGGCATCCCAAGACCAAGTTTTAGAACTAAGTAAATTGATTCTGCCTTTATACCTCCAGGAGATAGAGACATAGGATAGGCACTTCAACAAGGAACATTCAAAGCAGATCGTATCATTAAGACTGTAAGTACATTTTGAAATGTATTATATTTTCTTGATAAGTCTGTCATGTAGATTTGTAATTAGGGACTTTGAAAATAGCTAACTTTTTTAAAAAACACAATATGCTGTAATTGTCTATTAAGTCAATGAGTACTTAGGGACTCTTAAACTACTGATTACTTGCTTGCTGTATTTTATAAGAACAAGTACTAAAGATTCTTTTAAATTGTCTTTAAAAGAGAATGAAATTGAAGATGTGCTGCAACCTGGCTAAGTTAACAATATTTTTTCATGGGAATGACATTCATCCATTCATCAATTCATCCATCATCATACTATTGTTCCACATCTGGACAACAATTGCATGAATAAAAATAAGTGAATTTCCATCTCTGACTAAATTGAACTTTTCTAATTTCACAAAGTTTCAATGCTCATTAAAGACGGCTTTATTAATCATTCATTTCCTAGTGTAGATTAAGTATTTTATCTCACTTAACAGAATAAACAGTGCAGCAGGACATATGGTGTCATTCTGTTGTATTCATACATCTGCTGTGTAATAAACCAAATTGGATAAAAATGAGCTGTATCTTTTATCAAGTTGTGTTGTATTATGCTTGTTATGTTTAATAGTTAAATAAATTATCAATGTGCTAAAGGTCTTTAATATAAATTATAAAGGTGTTTACACTATTATTCTATTAACATATACTTCAACTTCATAATAATGCACCACTTAATTTACTTTGTAATCAAGCATTATAATTACTTCCAAATAGAAATCAAACAGCAGCTAAAGAAAGAACAATGACAAAATTATTCAGATATGGAAGCCAGCTAGGAAATACTGTTTTTCTGCCTGTCAACTTTCTCTTTATGAAAGTCTCCTTTGTCAGTTGTGGAGGGTTATTCTGGCCCATGTTTCTTCTACTAGGCCTGACTAGAACAATTCCATAGCTATTACTCATGAACTCACTTATTCCCTAAGGGCTGCAGGCAAGACCCCACAGAAGCCACTAGAGATGCATGTTGGTTTGGCATAATTGACGAACCAAATATTAGATAGAATTATGAATACAGAGGGTGCCAAAAAATGTACACACATTTTAAGTATGATGTTCGTTCAACAGATGGTGGTAATCAAATGAATGCTGGCATCACCATGTGAAAGGCAGAAAAAAGAAAATGGTGGAAACACAGTTGCGCAAACGTCATACTACACATTTCTACCACAATTTAATTCAACTTCAAAAAGTAATACACAGATAACATCATTTAAAATGTGTATACATTTTTTTGGAGATATATATGTGTGTGTGTGTGTGTGTGTGTGTGTGTGTGTGTGTGTGTGTGTAACTGTTTTTGGAAACCAGACTGGAGAAACTCTAATGGATACAACACTCACTGTGCTTCTATTCATGAAGCTTACAGTTTCATGGGAACCAATGAAAACTAAAATGATTACATATTGTGATATGCACTACAGAGAAAAGGAAGTGGTAAAATTAAAAATAATAATAATGGTTGTTCTTTAGGTAGTATGACCTAGGAAAACCTCTCTAAGCAGGGACCATTCAAGATGAATTCTAAAGGGTGAGAAAGCGTCATCCATTAAGAGGAGCAGACAGACCATTCTGGAAAGACAAGATAGCATAAACAGAGATCCGGGGGTGGAAACAGTTTGTGCTTAAGAACTGAAAGAAAGGAGTGAGTGTAACAGACAAGTGGCCAAAGAAAGACAAGGTGGTCAGAGGTATGCAAATGCATACTGCATCTCTTTGCACGTGTCCCCCATTCCCATTTACCTGTCTTCTGGCAGGAATTGGAGTGGGCACCTATTTATAATTAGGGAGACCCAAAACAAGGCTGTTCCAATACTGAGGGGTGGCTGCACATGTTTAGGAAAAGATCCCCCATGACTACTTCCAAATGGCAGAAGGACATTCCGCAGCAGCGGTTGAACCTCAAGGCCATACTTCTGCTTTGGCACAGCTTGTGTGGGGCACAAAGGGGACCCAGAAGCTCTCCTATGCCTCAGAAAGGAAGTGCAGAAAAGGTGATACGTTAGCAAGAAGCCTGACATTGAGATATAAAAGTCACATAAAGAGAGGCTTGGACGCTAGACCAACAGTTAGGATCACACTCCTTGGGGAAAATATCTCTAAGCATGAATCCAAGGGATTCAGCAAAACCCAGTAAGGATTTCTCTTTATGGAAAGAAAAGGCTCAGTCAGCACCCTATGAACTGCTGATTTTCATGAATGATGTGAAGTTACTGCAGACGCTCCAGGTATGAGGCTGTACTGCAATGTCATCTATTTTTTGTTTTTGCCACTCTCTTCCCCTGATGTCTCATGCAGCATTGCTGATGCTGCAAAACAAAGATGTTGTTCCTTTCTGAAACCCAAACACAGGCAGTACTTCCACAAGCCTGGCCACAGGTTGGAACCTCTCACCAGCTGGGATACCCACCTTCCCATCCAAAGAAGTGGTCACAGGAGAGAAACTCATCTGATTACAAAAGTACCTACTGTAGGGAACAGTCAATCAGGACACATTCTGGCCAGGGTCAGAAACCCCAATCTATCCCTAACAAGCTGTGCAAATCACTTAATTTCCTTACCTCAGAATAACAGGTTTGGATTTGATAAGTTCTTAAGATTCTGCCAGTTTTATATATACTCAACACCCTGTCTTTGGTAACTATCAAGAATAAAAGAAGATGAATCAAATCATTTCTCCTGAGTCTACCTTTTTTCCCAAGCTGGGAGAGCAGCTTTATTCTCAAGTTTGAGATGCAAAGTGTCCACAGCAGAAACAAGAGACTAGCCTAATCTGATGTGATGGTTCCTGCATGAGATGCCCCAGAACATGCTACAGGGCCCTCCCTGGAGGGCTGAGCAGCCACCAGGCCACTCCATGCCCCACCAGCCCTTGTCATTGTATGTCAGTTCTCTGTCATTTCAGAACAAACACTTTATATGTATCCTAGTGAGAAAAGTCTATTAGTTGCCAAGTAGTGCATCCAAATCTGCATTTAATTTAAAAAAATGGATCATTTGTCTCAAGCTTCATCTACCTTATTAGAAGTATTGAGACCTGTCACAACTTTATTTGTTTTTATTCCTTCCTTAAAACATTTACTAAAGCATTTCTATATCATTAAATATTCTGTTTAACACTGATTTCGGAAAGAGTGTTTAAAACAAGGGCTGAAGGGGCAGAGAGGATGAAATAAGTCTAGACATCACATCTGTAGTACAAAGGGCCTGTAGTCTGGAAGATGTTGGGGGAGATGGCCAATGCATCCAGCATGGCCATCCATGCTGCATGGAGCAATGCTCACTTGCTTGTGGACTGGCACATGCCACTCTGAATACTTCAACAAACATTTTATGACATGCATTTACCACCTGCAAGAGCTGCAAAGGTTCCAAGAAGCAAAGATGAACAATACAAACACCATCTTCTAGGAGATCTCCTGGTCTAAAAGTGGAACCATGGTTCGTTCCCTCATTTAGTGACTATCTTGAGCTCCAAGTCTGCACTGTTCCATGGAGGTGCAACAGACAGTGCAGTGGAGAGGTAACAGCAAGGGAAGGTGCCTGTCATCAAAGAACAGAGAGTCTGGCAAGGGAGATAGGGCAAGAATATAAACATAATATCATGTCAGCCTGTAAGATGGGGGCTAGAGATAAGCAGGAATGTTGTTTGTGAATGGCTTCATCAAAGAAGGCATCTCTGGGAGGTAATATTTACACAAAGTCCTGAGTACATGTGGCAGCTCCAAGCCAAGGGGACAGCAGCTGCAGAAGTGAAAATATGGCTGGTTAGCAGCAGATTCCCCCCATGAGGCAGTGTGGCAGTGAGAGTGAGAAAGACAAAAACATAAAAGCCCTTTGGGTAGACAGCCAGAGGCCAGATTGGGGAGGGTTTTGGGTGAGAGTAAGCACTTTGGAACAAATTCTATGAGAGATGGAAAGCCATTGGGGGTTCTGAGCAAGAAAAAACCAAGTTTCCCCACAGAAATGATATTCATGGACTTTTGAATAGACACAAAAATTGACCCTCTCAGTCGTAAAACTTGAAACTTATATTTGCTTTATCTGAGGTTCCTTCTTCAAGAAAGTGATCCTCGGGCAAGGGACTGAAAACTCACCAGCCCACCACATCCAGACAATGAGATGTCAGACCCCTCGTTCATCATGATTGCTTCCTTACCCCAATTGCTGTTTTTCTAGACTAGCTACATTCCTTCTTCACTACATAAATCCTCCAATTTTAGTTGGTTGGGAGACAGATTTGAGACTGATCTCCCATCCTTCGAGGCTGGCATCACCTGAATAAAAAGCAGTACTCACTGTCTCAATAATTGGCTTTCTGTGTGGCAAGCAATAGGACCTAGACTGAACTCCTAACGTCTTGGTAACAGATGAAGGGACAATTCATCTACCCAGGGATACAGACATAGTTCTGGAGAGAAGTGACACTTGTATGTAAAGAAATTTTTATCTTATCTGCTCAAATACTAGAAAGGATTGGTACTAGGCGCAAAGCATACAGACCCCTCCTGAAGGAGGAAGAGCCTCCAATATAGACTAAGAGGGAGGTAAGAGGAGGCCTGCAGAAAGTTGCACTGCCTGAATCAGAAACAAAGAAATGGCAGAATGCAGTAGAAAGCTCAGGTGGAGACTAGTCATATTCATTTGATTTACAACTAGAAAGCTACTGAACAACCCAATGAGAATAATTTTATTCCACTGGTGGCACATTTAAAACGAGTTCAGATTTTTTAAAAAAGAACATCAAACCTAGTTCTCAACTGAATTCAATTTACAGGGCCTGCTTATCTCACATCTAAATCAATAACTCTAAATGTTTTTAACTGTCCTAAATGTTATTCAATATTCACTCAGTGATCAGTAACTCCGTTATGGATAGCACAATTGTCATAAGTATCTACAAAAAAAAATGCTAGTTGTATAAGATTTAGGAAACAAAGTCAACTCTAATTTTCTAGATCAATGAAGAGAATCAGTGGCATGAGATGCAGATGTGCCTGTGCCCTTCACCCCAGCTCCGCCATTTACAGAAGGGCTATTGTGCACCACACAGTCTGGAAGCAGCCATTACTGTGCTTAATCTCACAAACTTGCAAGTCCCAGAAGTATAGAAATTAGTCCAAAGGCACTGAGCTAGTAAGAGAAGAATGGACATTTAAACCTAATTCTTCCGAACTCCAAAGTCATCATCTTACTTCTCAAATTTGTTTAATTTCCAAAGCAAGAAAAACAGACATCCCGTTGCCAATGGCATAGGTAATCTGTGGGTGAATAATTAACAATATGGTGAAATAAATGAGTTCTATTTAAATAAAGTTAATGTCAAATGTGACTGATATTACAGATTCCAAATAATGTGACTACAAAGATTGTCAAAAGGCAATGCAGTTAGACGACCGAGGCAGACATGGTTTTTAGGTTCTGGTATTTTCATATCTTTGTAAGAAAATTCAGGAAGCACAAAGCGTGATAGAAAGAACTTGACAACTAAATCATGTTAAATCATAAGTATTTACTTTTGACACTAACTATAGAAAAAGTCCACCATGGAAAACTACCTGTCAGGTTAAACAGACAAATCACATCCTCATGGATTTAAAAAGGAGAGTTTAGTTAGGCAGTGGGGTACAAGGGTGAACTGTGGGTGATCATCTGTATTTTGGAATGGCAGGTAAGAGGAAACTGTCGTTGTCTGGTCATACAAACTGGGGACTTGCCAGGTGAATGGGAACATTTAAATTTACATTCTCAAGAGACTTTTCTCAGTTATTTTTTCAACAACTCATACTAGGCCTTAGGGACTGAATATTATAGTCTTGGCCAAAATTTACAGCACAAGCATTTCTGTAGAAACTGGTACTGACAGCATGTGCTCCACCTTGGCTCAATTTCTGCAATGTGACCAAATGGCATTAGAAAAATAGAAACAAGCTATAGAAACTATCACTTATTTAGAAACATCGAAAACTGTTTATATATATATATATATATATTTTTTTTTTTTTTTTTTAAAGATGTGGGGTACAATTCAGGATTAGATATACAAATAGTCATTGTACAGGTAAAGTTTGGACCTGCCTTTGAAGACATAAAATTTTAATAATTTATTAATAAAATGTGTATGAGAACCCCAAATTTCTGATTTTGCCTATGTTTGTACCACTTCCAACTCTAGAGGACTGGCTGCTATTAGGCCCAGAAGAGAACCAGTGTGCTCTTCTGGGCCTGAGCTCAGCACTGTTATACGAGGCCTTCTGGGACTAACCTCATGGCATCCTGCTCATCCTTTAAAAAAGCACTAGCAATCTGTATTTGGTTTTCACTCATCCACAGGTAGCTGTGTGATTTATTATATTTCATACATTTGTAAACTGCAGCCCTTTCAGGTATCAATTGGAGACTCACTGAAAAAACCAAGACATATATGTAACAAAACATACACGTGTCTGTGTGTGTGTGTGTGTGTGTGTGTGTGTGTGTGTACACAATGAGATTTTTTTCCTTTGTTTGCAAGGCAATTATTAAAAAACCAGCTATAAATGTGTTGGAAAATGGGGGAATTTTCACAAAGAAAAAAGATGAGAAGAATAGATTTTAAAACTGTCTACCTCTTTTTAAAATCATTTTCACATAATATCACTGGTAGGCAACCTACTGTAACATCTTTTGTAAAAATTCACTGAAGAATGTCAATAAAACAGACAAAATTCAAGTCAGGTTCCATGTCAAATGATAGGGTAGATTAAATGTCTAACATTTTTTTCCCCAAACCCTAAACTTTTAGTAATCTTTTCAGTGTTTCATCAATAAACCTATCATACTATATGCAATAAAGAAATAAAAGCAATAGTTGAGTTACACAACTATGACTAAAATAAAACAATAACATGCAAATATCTGTTAGTCAAAATATTTGAGCATTTCTTTAGAATACCTGGATATTATGTGGGTCAGATGACTTTATCTGTTCATAAATGATAAAGTGTGTGGTTTTACAGATTTACTTATAAAACTGTGACTGCCTTGACTTGATTATCAAAGCTATTAGACATTCTAGTGAGAAAAGTAAAGTTTGAATTATATGAGTAAATAAAAACAACCCGTTGACTTCCAATAGCATTTGGAAATATAGATGATATGACGTGGTTGTTATCATCCATGAAACACAGAACAGGAGTCAAGATGCTCCGTGTACATCATAGTGTACAGCATGAGCTCCTGCCAACTCCTTACCAGACTGGTTGTGATGTTTCTGTGAAGGAGAAGATAAGATATGGAGAAAATCTGTAGAAAGGCGATGTGCTGTCTCCAGAATCTGAGGAGGCCAACATTCGAGGCACTGTGAGTAAACTTGTTTGGTGTAAATGGTTTCAGAAGAAAAACAGTGTAAGATGAAGGTATGGGGGTGAGTAAAGTAGACTGTGAAGGACATTGTGGGCAAGAGTCCAGAACTTGTAGAAGGCTGGATGCCAGAGAAGAGTTTTAAGACTCGGGATAATGAAACAAGTTCTAAGTTTTATACAGATAATTTCAGGAAAGAAATGGAAAAAAGATAAAGCCATTGCAAGAGTAAATGTTAGACTCTCAAACTTTGTTTAATTTGAGTACCTAGAACAACCCTTTGTTTCTACTCTCCAGTGGAAAAAGAATTCACTGATAAACAAATAAATAACAGAATTGGTTTTGGAGTAGGGTTTTGTGTTTGTGCATGCATATATACATTTTTATTTTCACAATGAGAGGACAGAGAACACACATTGAACCACAACACAAGCATGTCTTAAAGTCTAGTATTTTGAAATCAGTAAGGCCTAAATGCTTATGATGCATATGAATAGTTGTAAGCATAGGGTTAAGCAAACAATTTATAATAATTATTAATCTAAGCAAACTTTATAACAAAAAATGCACAGCAAAAATAGAAAATAATGACCAACTGCAGACAGCCAATTACAAGTCATCTTTCTCCCAAATGCTAAGGATTCTAACTACCTGAGTGCAAGTACACAAAATAGTAATCTTGTAATGCTGCCAAAAATACATGGAAGTCACACTTCTTAATAAAAACTGAATTATAGTATTTGGAAAACCCCAATCACATTAATCTTATCTCAGTTTCAAATTTGAAAGCCTAATGATTCACAGTTAAATGAAAATCTATGGAATTTCACATCATTTCTAATAATGAATGAGCACATACTATGTGCCAGGCAGATTTTGAAGTGCAATGCATACATTTATCTCATTTCATAATTATAACTTTCTGAGATAAATATTAATAGCATCTATCTTATAGATGGGGAAATTGAGGACAGAAAAGCACACAAATAATCAGGCAGTAAAACTGACATTAAAACCAAACATTCTAACTCCAGTTTTCACATTTTAACCAGACCAGATTGCCTCCAGAACTTGCATTTTCAGATCCATCCTAGACTTATCAGGAGGACCTAAGCTACTCACTAGCTGACTGCAGACCATATTCTGAGAATCATTTGTAACTAGGATGACAGCTCAAAATAATGCAGTAACAGTAAGAAGAGGAAAAGAGAGTCAAAGATGGATCCTGGAGAATTAAGAAAGAATCAGTAGGACTGGACTTGGTGACTCATTGTACACATAAGGTTGAGGAAGAGGCTAGGTGGAAGCAAAGTCTGGAAGGACAACTTTGGAAACAAGCAGGAAATCCACTCACCCATGGTGCTGATCACTGTCTCCCTTGTTTTAAGTTCTTTGAGTACCACTCCTATGCATGCCAATATACTGAAAGTTCTATAATATCCTGCATCTTGCTCATTTTATAGTTTTTGAAGAACTACACAATGTAAAGCTGTTTGTCCAATTATTTAGTCAGAGATTCTTTCCACTTTTACAAGAAGTTAAGGATTTCTTTCAAAGATGCAGTTAGTCCTTTTAGGTGTAAGGTTCAAGCATCATTAGGCTTTCTCAATGTAAGATATCCTCATTAATAGAATAACATTCTAGCTTCATCCCAAGAAGTCAAGAGGAGGGAAAGAAAAGCAGTAAGGGAACAAAACAAACATAAGAATGGAACGCACTTGCACTTATGTCTGGAACTAGTTATTAGTCATGTCAGCCTAATCAGATCAGTGGACTCCAGACAAAAGAATAAGATATTTTGGTTCAAGGCTCATTAAAATTTAGAGTGGTTAATTTGCTCCTTAACTTTAGGTAGCTAAAAAGACAGAAACAATAAAGGTACACAAAATAGACACTTCTTTTGTTTTTACAATTTAAAAAAATTTAAAGCTGCTGAAATTTAAAATATTTCAATTAAAAAATTTTGCAGTTTATTCTATAAAATAAAATCAAGATGAGATGTTTTAGAAAATAAAATGGACTTCAGCTAAAAGAAGTGACCAAACTTAGATGGATTTAGATGTACTGACCCAGTTTTTCAAACTAAAGTGTATGATATAAAGATTCCTTTGGAAAACACTATCAAAATCATTTCTTAATGATTATTACTTTTCATTTAGGATTAATTGTGAATAACTGGCTTTCAGTGTAGTTATAATAATGATTAATTAATTCACCTATCTGATATTTAGCTTTCAAATGCCTATAATGACATGCACATGCAGCAGTAAGGCTGGAATTCAGGCTAAGTATTTAAAAAGCAATGACAAAGAGTGAAGTACTCACGATATGGCACTTCCAATGGATGCCCTGTGACATCACACCATCCGATAGGGTGGATGTCAGGACTGTCTGCCTCCACCCAATAGTCGTATTTATGGTCCCAGCCATCAAAATGAATCTGCAAAGTGAGTTTTGAATAATTAGTGCTTAGCAATAAGTATTTCACAATACTTGTATCAAAATATTTGAATACAGACATATGAAGCTGAGATTGAAATTTTATTAATCACATTTTGCAGCTGAAATGATATTTAAAGTTTACTATTGTACATTCTTCTAACCTAGACAACAAAGGTGGGTGTACTAATTTTCCAAAGAAATTAAAGAAGTTGGTAAATAAAAAATTTGTCAAGGATTGATTAGAATATCGAGTAGGACCAATCCATATTCTCAGCTAAAGCAAATACTATCATGTTATTGAAAGGTCATTTTCTGTCTGGGAAACTGTCCTGTAATCACTGTAAAAACCATGTCAGTCTCATCAACAGTAAGTCACCAACTTGCCATCAGTACACGTCCTATACTGATAGGGAATGCATGTATTAGAGCATAAGGAAGCAACAAATTCCTAAATCTTCACAAATGAAAGATTGACCCATCAGAACAATGGGGACAAAGATAGCAGAAAAATATGCTTCTGGGGTAGATATATTTAAATATCTACCTTGGCTATTAAGAAAGCAAAGCCTAAGTTATCAGAAACTCTTCCGGGTGGTGAGGTGGAGTTGACGGTAGTCGAAATCTGGCTGGGGAAGGGAGGGCACACCTCATCAATAAGGGTACCTGCACTCTAAATATTTGTATTAAACCCTGAATGGTATCCCAGAATTTTAAAATAAAAATTAAAAGAGGGAAAAAAAAGAAACTCTTCTGAGGAAGAGATAGTGCTCAGGCCCAGCAATCCTGCTGGATGACACTCAAACAAGGCTAATTATCACAAGGTTAATTTACTTTGTATCTTATCTACATATTCCACACACATATGTACAGATTTAAGAATAATTAAATAAATCCTAATTTCTGAAACAAAAATCAAATACTTATTTCTTAAAATAAAAGATACTTATTTCTTTTGAAAAAGCTATCTGTTTCAATACAAAACAACTGCTATAAACTTTTGAAAATCACATTAGAATTTAAAAAGCAAGATTCCTAGCACTATAATAAGCCAACTGAAATATAAATCTATTATGCAAGTCATAGGACCAAAAAAAAAAAAAATAGCAAAATTCTATGTATTAAGTCCAAAATAAAGTTCGATTTTTGTGTCGAGTCATTTTTCTAAACAAGTGGTTTTCAAAGTGTGGTTCTCAGACTTCTGACATCACCTGGGCACTTATTAAAAATGAAAATTATTGGCCTCTTCCTCATTCTACCGAATCAGAAATTGAGAGGGTAGAGTCTAACAACTTGTGTAAGTATTCTACGTGACTCTGTTATAAGCTAAAGGAATTAGTGTTCTTGGAAATAACTACCAAATTTGGTATATTTCTATCAAACATAGGTCTCTGTCCATGAGAGAGTGCCCTTTCACAATAATAACTATAAAAATAGACAAAAATGCAGTGATTTTTTTTTTAAATGGACAATTGGCAGCACAGAAATGCAATCCCTATGGAAAAGAAAACAATCCAGATGAGCCCTTAATGTCAGCCTGGAGACAATTTCCTGATTGCGGTACAGAGAAGAGAAACATAAACAAAGCAGTTATGCTGTGCAAAAGAGATACAGACTGTGGCTTAGCTCTGATAAGACAGCTGGAAGCTGGAGGACAATTTACTGGGAGAAAAAAAGAACTACAAAGAAGGTAACCCCAAAAATCTATGGGGGATTATTTTCAAGGTCTTGGTCAAGGTCTGGACTGCACATATGACAGGTTAGATTTCCTGAAGCCAAGCAGAGAGTAGCTGATACACAGGTGAGAGTGAAACAAAATACTGGAGGACACACGTTACTGGGAGTGTTTTAAAGAGACCAGCATGGAGAGACCTCACTAACACCTTCAGAATTTGATTGTGACATTAAAAAGGCTACAGTTTGTGGAAAGAAACATGTCCTAGACTAGCCCTTTAAGAAGGCTAAAATCAAGCCTCAGGAATTTATCAACCCCAGCATTTTTTAAAAGATAAATACTCCCACTGTACACTGTATCATTCATAATGTTCAACAGTAAAAAATATTTTCATCATGTAAATAAACAGTTGAATGGGAGCCAAACTCAATTTTTAAAGAAGTAGTTAATAGAAATAGACCCTGAGATGACTCACATATTGTAATCATTAGACAAGGACTTTAAAGTAGCTGTTTAAAAAGATGTCCAAAAATTTAAAGGAAAAATGGTCTTAATGAGTGAACAAAGAATCTCATAAGATAAATGGAAACTATAAAAGAGAAGCAAATAGAGATTCTAGGACTGAAAAGCAAAAATATCTGAAATACAAAAGTTACTGGATGGCCTTAGTAACAGATTAGAGATGGCAGAACGATGGATGAGTGTACATGAAAACAAAGCCATAGAAATTATTACTTTAAAGAACAGACAATTTAAGATTTAAGTAATGAATAGAGCCTCAGATACTTGTGTGATAATATCAACCCATCTAACACTCATGTATTTGATGTCTGGAAGAAAAGAACAGAGAAAGAATGAAATTGGAATAAAGTTCAAATAAGCCAGGCTCGGTGGCTCAGCCTATAATCCCGCGCCTTTGGGAGGCTGAGGTGAGTGGATTGCCTGAGCCCACGGGTTCGAGACCTGCCTGGGCAGCGAGACCTCATCTCTACAATAAATCAAAAAATCAGCCAGGTGTGGTAGTGCATGCCTGTAATTCTGGCTACTTGGAAGGCTGAGGCGGAAGGATCGCCGGAGCCCAGCAGGTCGAGGCTGCAGTGGCCGGGAGTGGCCACTGCACTCCAGTCTGGGCGACAGAGTGAGACTCCAACTCAAAAACAAAAAAAAGTCAGCTGGGCTCGGTGGCTCAGCCTGTAATCCTGTGCCTTTGGAAGGCTGAGGTGAGTGGATTGCCTGAGCCCGCGGGTTCGAGACCCGCCTGGGCAGCGAGACCTCAACTCTACAATAAATCAAAAAATCAGCCGGGTGTGGTAGCGCATGCCTGTAATTCCGGCTACTTGGAAGGCTGAGGTGGAAGGATCGCCGGAGCCCAGTAGGTCGAGGCTGCGGTGGCCGGGAGCGGCCACTGCACTCCAGTCTGGGCGATCGAGTGAGACTCCGACTCAAAAAACAAAACAAAACAAAAACAAAAACAAAACAAAACAAAACAAAAGTCAAATAAAACAACCACAAAAAGACTAACATTTAAAAATCTCCCTACTTTGGCCCAAAACACCAATTTAAGAAGAATGGCAAGACCCAAGCATAATAAATACAAAGGAATTCAAAACTAGGCAAATCACAGTCAAACAACTGAACGAGAAATAAAAAGGAAAATTTTGTAAGCAGAGAAGTGCAACACATTACATAGAGGGGAACCATGACAGGAAAGTTGGCCAACTTCTCATCAGAAACTGTGGAGGCAAGAAAATAACAAAATGATATCTTCAAAGCACGAAAAGGAAACACAAAAACTGCCAACACAGAATTTTAAATCCTACAATAATATCCTTTAAAAAAAGACATTTTAAGATAAATAAAAACAGAAGAATAATCACCTATAGATTTGCACTACAAGAAATATTAACGAAAGCAAGTCGGGCTGAAGGTAATTAATTGATACCAGATGGAAACTCCTATTCACAGGTAAGAAAGAAGAGCACTAGAAATAGCAAAAACGTGGGGAAATACACAAGGCTAGTCCATCACTCTAAATGTAATCAGTTAATTAATTATGTAACAAGAAAAACAATGTGGTCATCTCAACGTATACAGAAAAAGTATTTGACAAAGTTCAATACACAATGACAAGCATGATGCTAAACACTCCCTGGAAGTTAGAAACAGAAAAAAAGCTCTCTCCATCTGATAAACTGCATCTATGAAAAACTTACAGGTAATATCTCATATTAAATGATCATTTATTGAATGTCCCCCTCCCAAGAATTGGTAATGAAGCAAGTTTAATATCTATTCTTACCATTTCTATTCAACATTTTAATGCAATTCAACTAAGCAAGAGAAAGAAATAAAAGGCATACAAATTGCAACATAAGAGGTTAAAAACTATATTATTCTCAGACGATGATTGTCCACATAGAAAACCATAAAATATCTAAAAGAGCTTAAAAGTTACCAGAATTTAGCAAGATTTCAGGATTGAAAATCAACATAAAACAATCAATTGTATTTCTATATCCTGCAACAAAAAATTAGAAAAATATTAATTTACAAAATTTTGCTACATTATTAAAAAGTAACAACAAAAAAAGATATTGGTGTGGATATGGAGAAAAAGGAATGCTATACACTGTTGGTGGGAATGTAAATTAATACAAACCCTAGGGAAAACAGTATGGAGATTTGTTAAAGAACTGAAAATAGAACTATCATTATATAAAAAAGACACCTGCACTCATATGTTTATTGCAGCACTATTCACAAGATATGGAACTAACTTACGTGCTCATCAATGAATGATTGGATAAAGAATATTTAATAAATATACACCATGGAATACAATGCAGCCATACAAAAAAATGACATCATGTCCACCGCCACAATAGGGATAGAACTGGAGGCCACTATCCTAAGTAAAATAATTCAGAAACAGAAAACCAAATACAACATGTTCTCACTGGTAAGTGAAAGCTAAACAACGGGTACACATGGACATAAAAGATGGAAATAACAGACAGTGAGGACTCCCAAAAGTGGGGAGAGTAGGAGAGAGTGAAGGTTAAAAAATTACCTGTTGGGTACAATGTTCACTATTTGGGTGAAGGGCACGCTAGAAGCCCAGACTCCATCATTACACAATATATCCATGTAAAAAAATCTGTACAGCACCTCCTAAATCTAATTTTTTTTCTAAAAGTTCCATTTAGAATATCATTGAAAAATAAAGAACTTAGTGAAACATCTGATAAAATAAGGAAATGCTATACACTGAAAACTCCAAAACATTCTTAAGGGAAATTAAAAGATGAGCCACATAAATGGAAATAGTCATCATGCCCACATCCCGGAAAACTTAGCATTGTAATTATTACTATGTCATTTCTTCCCAGATCATTCCATAAATTCAACGTAGTCCCACTCAAAAGAGCAAATTTTCTTTGTGTTATTGAACAAGCAGATTCTAATATTATGCAGAAATAAAAATGACCTAATTTATTCAAAACAATTCTGAAAAATTAGTAAAATTACAGGACTCATACTACCTTATTTCTAGAATTACCATAAAGGCAAAGTTATTCAGACAGTGTTGTCCTGACTTAGGAGAGCCAAACATATTAATAGAACAAAATAGCGTACATGAATTTATATATACACACACACACACACACACATACACACACACACACACACACACACACACACACACACATATAGACAGTGAATTGTCAAAAACTGTGGCAAGAGTTTGGAATAGTTTGCAATAAGATAAAGAACAGTCTTTCAATGTTAGAATAGCTTAACATTCACATGAGAAAAGAACAGAGCCAGTTGACTCCTACTTCACATCTCACATACACGAGAATTTGAAGTGGATCATAGGCCTAAACTTAAAAGCTAAAACAATAAAATCCTTTTCTCTTCATCTAAGATCCATTATAAAATATTAGTGATATTGAAATATCCACAGATTTCTTAGCACACAGAAAGTACTACCCATATAAGAAACAATTAATAAGTTCAATTTTCACTATAATCAAAAACTTGCTTCTCGAAATCCTTAAAACAAAGAAAATGCAAGCCACAGACATTTGCAATATATTTAACTGACAAGTGACTTGAAAAAAATCCAATTTAAAAATTGAAAAAAAACTCAAGCACTCAGAAAAAAAGAAGGCTCATGAATAAGCAAACAAAACAAACAAGTGTGCTGTGTCCATAAAATAAATACTAGTAAGCCATAAAAATGGACAAACTATTTACACGCGCATGAACATGAGATCAAACAGACATCTTGTTGAGCAAGGAGGCAGACGCAAAAGAGAGGATGCTGTATGATCTCACTGAAAAGAAGTTTAATAACAGGCAACAGAAATCAGGTCCATGGTTTTCCGGAAGGAGGACTGGCTGCAAAGGAGCACAAATATCCACACATCGATAGGAGTGGTAGTTATATAGGACATACAATTTCCATAACTCATCTAAATTCATGCATAAAATCTCTGCATCTTATCACTTGTAAATTATATCTCAATACAGTTGGCTTATTTAAAACATTCCTACATTCAGCTGCTGTCACATGGGCTGTTCTGTCTTTTACTATATTCTGCTGATGGCAATGTTACAGCACTCTAGACATACCCAGACACCTTAAGACTGACAATATCAGGAAACTGAATATTCTAGTTGTGAAAAGGTAAAGCTGGCATTCCGTTTGGATTGATGCTTTTTGATTTGGGTATACCAACATGAAGAAGCTTGTGTAAGTCCTATAATGTAGTGAAAAAGAAACAAAATAATTTTTCAAGTTTTAATATTCCAAGCTATCTAATTTAATGTCCTTTCCCTTTTAAGTCTGCAGAGCAATTTTTTGTTTCAAAAGCAAGGAAACTGCCTCTAAGCACAGACAAGACAGGTCAAACACCTCAAAAAGATCTGCTTCAATGAGGTAAGTCCTTTCTATTTTAGATATTGTGCTGGACCGGGGAGTCCTACTGTGGAATTAGGACTAAATTGAAAAAGTAAAAAGAAATTTTTTTAATTAAAAAAAATATATATATATCCTTTTCAATTTTTTTGATAACAGATGCAATGTTTTTATGCACCCTATTCGATATTTTCATCTTATATTCATCAAGAAATATTAAATCATCCTTTCCAAGGCTGTATATAATTACTTACAATAAGACCATGAGAATGAAAAATAGCACCATTCATTCTAAGGCTGTGACCTCCCTGTCCCTCACAAGAGCTATCTAAGCTTGAAATATATAATAAAAATATGTACCCATATATGCCTTTATGAAAGATATTTTTATATCTTTGGAACTTTATATCTCTGGAGTGAAATTCTAATCTTAAAAATAACCAGATGGCAAATTAATAGAAGAGATCGGCATTTTAAGTCTATTTACAGAGTCTTTTTGTAAAGCAAAGATTCATTTTGAAAACCATCTCCAGCATCGCATTTCATACATTTATGACTTTTTTTCCATATTTGGGTTTGCATAAAGTAAACATATAGGCCCCTCTCACTCAGGATTTGACAAACTACAGAAAGATCAGATCACTGAACTGACCATCATCCTCAGTTCTTATCTTTAGACAGTAATGCTTCCTGGTGACATTAACATTATGCATTAGTTATTAATGTTTGGTATTAAAAAACTTCAAAATTTAAAAATTAGGTCAGCATATAAAAAAAAAAAAAACAAGAGCAAACTCCTTAGTGCAAATCCAGTGCTGCTAACCATCGGGCTGACACTCATCTCTGCTCTTTCTTATCTTTACTACCTGGGCCAACAGTGGGCCTTGCCCTCGGCCCCTTGACCTCTGCTCCTATGGCTCCATCACTTTTGCTGCTTCCATGGTACTCAGCACCATGGCTCACACATTGTAAGAGCTCAAGGCCAGTCCTCTGAACAAGATGCAAGACAATAATCATATGTCCTCATTGTTCCTTTGGGCAGTTGGAAGATAAAGCAGTTATTATTTAGGAACATTGGGACTAAATTTAATGTGCAGTCACAATAATTTTATGATTATTGTGATTATTATGCTTGTTTTCTCCTGCTACATCGTTTTTAAATTTTTAATTTCTACTTCAACAGGCTTATTGGAGATATGCATTTTATTGTCAGAGTTCTCAAATCTATGGCAAATAGATTATAAGCATATACAACATTAATATGTTTACAAACAGCCTGTATTATGCTTGAACTCTTCTAGCTTTAATTTAATACATTGGCAGTTAACTAGACTTCAATTTCATTCTAGAAAGAAGTGTGTTTTGATATCTTATCCTGGTATCTACTACCCATAACTATGGATGCTACTAAGACTACAACTCATCTTACATCCTGTGACACAGGGCTCTCAGCTCTGTTGTGGGATGGTTGGGGACAATCAGGGACAGTACTGAGGCCAGACGTCTGTTTCACACAGGACAAGAACGCTTGCATTGGGTCTTTTCAGAATACTGCCATAACCCAAGAGCAGTGGTGCTGGTATGGCAGGGGATGTACTTTTATTGTATGCTTACTTATTCCAGGCATGACTGAACATATATAAAATATAGAGAGTTTTAATGTATTATATACTCTCTCTCTCATCATTTAATTTCCAGAGTAAGTTTTGTTTTGTTTTCTTTTTGAGTTGAGGTCTCACTCTGTCACCCAGGCTGGAGTGCGGTGGCACAGTCATGGCTCACTGCAGCATTCACCTCCTGGGCTCAGGCAATCTTTCCACCTCAACTTCTGGAGTAGCTGAGACTACAGACATGTGCCACCAGCTTGGCTAATTTATTTATTTATTTTTTTTCGTAGAGATGAGATCTAGTTATATTCCCCGGGGTGGTTTCCAATTCCTGGACTCAAGCAATCCTCCCACCTCAGCTTCCCAAAGTGCTGGGATTACAGGCATAAGCCACTGTGCCCAGCCAAGAGTATGTTCTTTTAATAGATAATGAATAGAAGCCTCAGAGAGGTTAAAAGTTTTGCCATGGCCAGGCACAGTGGCTCATGCCTATAATTCCAGCACTTTGGGAGGTCTGGGAAGGATTCCTTGAGCCCAAGAGTTCAGTACCAGCCTGGACAACATAGTGAGATCTCATCTACAAAAAAAATTTTTTTTAAATTAGCTGGGCATGGTGACCTGCCTGTAGTCCCAGCTACTTGGGAGGCTGAGGCAGAAGGATCTCCTGAGCCCAGGAAGTTAAGGCAGTGGTGAGTCATGATTGTGCGACTGCACTACAGCTTGGGCAACAGAGTGTGACTTCAATTAAAAAAAAAATTAGTAAACAAAATATCATCCCTCCCCTTCTCCAACCAAGATCTAATTCAGTGAGGGGTCAGGAATGAGGGTAGAACTCTGTATTCTTTAACCATACCTCCCAGATTACTTGCTGAGGGGGGTTTTGGGATAAAACTTTTTCAAATGCTTCCTTAGGGTATCGCCATGGCAACAGAGTTGCTAATCAACTGAATTTGCCATTTAAACCAGCTCTATCTAATGAAATAAAAAACAACTTGCTAAAAAGTCATAAACCATTTTTAATTTTGTAAGACAATGAACCCAAGAGAAACCTGGTTGAAAGCCAGATGCAGAGGGCATTAAACTCCAAATTATTTCCACTTGTGGGAATTATGTCTAGATAAGTTTCCATTTCTCTATTTCTGTGGTCACAGCTATAACAAGTAGCATTAGTTTTTTTTAACCACAAGATGTTTGTCACATAAGATTCCCACAAGAAATAAAAATGTCAAATTTCTCATGGAATCCCCAGGGTTTTAATTCTTGTTAGGAAATCTTTTAATATTTCATCAGTATTACGCGCAATGGCCACATCTGCGGCTCCGTGGCTAGGTGTCTGGGGGTCCTATGATTGGAAGAAAAACCCTCCTTCATAAGCAGTATGATGACAAATAATCTCAAAAATCAGCTTGTGGTTATAACTAACATAAATATTTTCATAAGATCGGCCATAAAATTTATAAAGTTTGAAGCACTGAAGCAACATACTGAACCATGGCGGCAGACGCTGAGCCTTCATTGTCGATTTAAAGGCCGTCGTCTTTGCAATTGTTCACCCTTCATCTTCCTCTCAGGAAAACCAGCCTTCTGGTGGAAACTGTTAATATTACTCTCAATTTGTCCTGAGATTCTGAATGTCCTCTTTGGTTCCTTTATCAAGTCATCACGGGTTTTCTACCAAATCACACATTATTTATACTCTTATTATTTAGATACCACTAAATTGAAAGGAGCTTAAGCTGCTTACAATATAAGAACATAGGATTTATAAGTAAGAAAAGTAGGACCTGCGGAATGTAAAGCGAAAGAAAGTTGGTTGTATCTAGAAGGGCCACATAATTTACTGTCCAAATGGGACATTTTTGAGAGTGAAAGGGAGTACTGTGAATAATTAGACAATTATAGCAGGCATAATCCAGGAATATCCAGGTAAGCCAAGATATATGACACTCTGAGCTATTCTAAAGATGAGGTTACTGTAAACAGCACTCAATTCCCAGTAAGCTAATGGTAAAGAGGAAATAGTATACAATTCTCATAACATGAAAAAAGCACAGCAGTTAATCTAAAGATGCAAAATCTCTCCTACTGGAAATATATTGTACAGACATTTAAATAAAGAACACTGAACAACATGACGGGTAATATGATATATAGTGCATGTTTAATGACTTATGTAATTGCATAATATCTACATGGGAAATACCAGCAAAGTGGAAATAAATGAAACGAAGACACCATTCATTTCATAATGCAGTATTTTTAAAATTTTTGAAGTTATGGATAGGTTACAAATTTGTTCCTATTCATTCTAATAATTTGCCTATTAGTACAACATCAATTTTTTTAGTAGCAATTTTGAAATTAGTCACATATATGAGTTTCTGATCACTCAAAAATGTTTTTTCAACTTACAGACTCTGCTTTTACATCTATTATAGTATCTTACTATTTTTTTTATCTCCAGTACCTAATAATATCTGAAACATACTTGTTGAAAAATTTTCACACTCTGTTCATTGGGCAAATGAATGTATAAGATCAAATATGTCCATTTAAATTATGTAAACATTATCAAATAAATATGTCTAAAGTATCTATTTAAGTTTAACCCAAACCTACTGACTTATCAATTTATTTAATATACTTATCTACCTTTTGAACTGCCAATACTTTTTTGAGAATTATGACTAAAACATGCAGAAGTTTCTGAAATGCTGTGAAGCCATTCATCCTTTCAGAATACAAAAATGGACACATGTACCTCTAGGTTATAATGACTAAGATGTGACGGGTAAACAGGAATCTTGCACTAACTAAAATTATGATCCTGCTACATTGAGAGGACGGATAGAGAGACAAGCACATATGGGGAACAGGCAAGGGAGGAAAAGAGTTCCCCACCTCCCACGTAGTAGAATCCCACATAAAAGACCGAAAGTTGCAAAACAAGCCTATGTTTAGAGTCTCAAGGATAAACACCATAAAACTTGGCTAAAATAAATGAAAGTGGTTGCCTCTGCAGAGGGAAAAATGAGAGAGGGGTCTTGGGACAAATGTTGCCCAAACAAAACTTGAAGAATTATTTTTTGTACTTTGTGCCAGTGTAACTTGGGCAACCCAGTTAATGGCTGTGCCACTGCCAGACAAGAATCATAGGAAAGGAAGCAGAGTTTTGATTTTTGTTTGGTTTGGTTTATTTTGTTACAATGAATTTCATTTTGATAATATTAAATTCCAAGTGCCTACAGGATATCCAGGTGACAATGCCTAGCAGACAAGTGAAAATGTGCTCCTGGTCCCTGCTTGAGAAAAACAAACAAATGAACAAGGGGGACCCCAAAAAGCTAAGAATCTACTTATAAAAATTGTGTATTTACTCTTACATGCTTAAACTTCAATCACCTTCAACATACTCTCCATTTAATGCAGTACATCTATTGAGACACTTTTTCCTAGGCTCAAAACAGTTTTTAAACTCCTCTGTTTTGATAGCTTTTAGGGCTTCTGATGCTTTTTGTTCCACCTCTTTCACATTAGCCAAACGATTCTCTTTGAGGACTCTTTTCATCTGGGGAAGAAAAAACAAAAGTCTCTCGGGGTGAGATCAGGTGAGTAGGGAGGGTGAGGCATTGGGGTCATGGTATTTTGGGTCAAAAACTGCTGAACACTCAGGGCAATGTCGGCAGGTATGCTTGTAAACCACCCATAATAAAATGGGCAAACACACTGAAAGAATCTCCAAAAAATTCACTGAAGAGCACATAAGTTTAATCCAAACCTCTGCTTCCATCCCTGTGATTCTTGTCTGGCAGCGGCATAGCCATTATCTGGGTTGCCCAAGTTACACTGGCACAAAGTACAAAAAATAATTCTTCAAATTTTGTTTGGGCAACATTTGTCCCAAGACCCCCGCTCTCATTTTTCCCTCTGCAGAGGCAACCACTTTCATTTACTTTAGCTAAGTTTTATGGTGTTTATCCCTGAGACTCTAAACATAGGCTTGTTTTGCACCTTTTGGACTGGCTGGTACACTGATGCAGATGGGTTCCTAGAACACTAATCTAGCAGAGAAGCCTGTGCTACAAGAAGCCTGCCCTCCAAAAGACAATTCTGGGGCTTTTGGGGGTCCCTCCTCATAAGGCACAGATTGAGGAGTCATAAATGCACAGGGGCTGGCAACACCAGATGCCTACATGTGCTGACAAAGAGAGTGAGGACTAGGTAGGAAACAAGCAGTGCTGGGCCCAACATGTGATCTTCTCCTTGCCAGACCCACAACAGCCCTTTCGGAATTGCATCAGTAGCCTTTGCTCTCTGGTTTCTGGTTGGGTTTTGGCCAAGGAGAAGTATCAACAGGACTGAGAAGGAGGACAGGAGGAGAGAAGCTGGGGAGCATATGCCCACGCCTCTCTCCCTGCAGGGGCGCAGGTGAACAATGGCCGTGATTCCACCCGAGGTCACTTTATGGGCTTTACCTGCAGCTCAACTCTACCCTAACTTTCCCGCTCCCACCCTCATGGACTGATCCCAACCCTGACTAAATGTTGTAAACAGGCCTTTACTCAAGTCTGTACAATGTGCCCTGTTTCTTGCAGTACCCTGAGTCATACATGAATCTAAAAAGAAATCCTGAAAATTCTGTTAAGAAATGGCTGAGGAATAAAAAGCAACAAAGAACTCTTAAGACCAGCAGGAGAATCAAGAAGGAATGCACAGTGGCAGCCAAGGGAGAATACTTCAACGAGAGCTGTGTGGCCAATTGCACTGAGGCTGCGGACAGACACCTGGGAAATGTCTGTGCCCGTGGCCAGCAAGAGCAGCACAGCATGGTGCCTGAATCTTGACTGATTCAATCTGAAGAGTGAACAGGTGGCAGCAATGGGAACAGATGGAGACACGTCTAACAACTCTGGAGGCTATGATAAGAAGGGTGATGAAGGCCGGTCCTGGTGGCTCAAGCCTGAAATCCCAGCACTTTGGGAGGCTGAGGTGAGAGGATTGCCTGGGTCCAGGAGCTTGAGACCAGGCTGGGCAACTTGGTGAGACCTCATCTCTGTGATAAATCAAAAAATTAGCCAGGCGTGATGGCGTGTGCCTGTGGTTCCAACTACTTGGAGAGCTGAGGTGGAAGGATCATCTGAGCCCAGCAGGTCGAGGCTGCGGTGGCCATAAGCCTGTTTTTGCACTCCAGCCTGGACGACAGAGTGAGACTCCGACTCTAAAAAAAGAAAAAAGAAAAAAAGAAGGGTGACGGAGCTTCCCAAGAAGGATGTGGGGGGCCATGGAGACTTGACCACAGACTAACAGAAGACCCTGCAGAGAGAGAAAGACTGAAGATGGGACTGAAGATGCAGGAAGTGGGATAAACAAGCGAAAGAGTTTCAGAAATAGGGAGTGTCAGCTCTCTCTTAAACACATAAGGCACATTAAGAACGGCAAAGCTGGAGGAAGGAAAAGTTGAAATGTTTGCACAAGGTCGCTTCAAGGTTCTCAAGCAAACAGGAGGGAAGCCAATATGGATGTAGAGGGCAGTCCAAGGGCAGAAAGGCAAGTCAGGATAGCAAGTCAGAAGTTGGCAAAGGCACTCTCCTTCCACTTGGTGGGTGAAGCAGGGCAGGGGACGTGGAGAGCGGCACTGGGGGTGAGGCGTGCCGAAGACCTGCACCAAGTGATGGCTTTCCACATGTTCTAGGTGGGGAACTCCACAGGAGGCCGGCAGACCTGGGGAAGTGAGGGGCAGGGTGGCGACCTAGGGACTGCGTGAGGCTGCAGAGCAAGGCAAGCAACCAAGAGGCTGCCATTTCAGAGTTTGAAATCTTAGAGATGGAGTTGTCCTGTGTGGTGCCGAGGCCCCAAATACAGAGATGTGGCCAGTGGCAAGTACGGAATCATGTCTGAGATCTGAGCATCAACAATTCTTGGGCTTCTCTGCCCCAATCTCAATTACAGACGAGGTGGGTGAAAACAGAAGTACATTTATTTTTAGCATATTTGAGGTTTAACTTTTAAATGGTTATAGTCTCTTTTACAAAAGAAGTTATGTTTCACTCATTACTCAAATTCAAATGTTTTCATCTAAAATGTCAAATCATACTAGATGAAGATCTTGGCTCCATTTCAACAATAAAATGTATGCTTCCATTTACACGATTACATTCATGATCTATGAAGTATACTGGGTCACTAAAATAAATGTATGTTGCTTCTAAAGAATAAGAATATTGAGCTTAAAACTGTGTTAGGAATTCAAAATTCTGCAAAAATTACTCATATTTACATTACTGTGCCCTCTGAAACAGGTAATTTATCCAGCTGACTGTAGGAAGCTTCTCTTCTTCTTCATGTATAACTGAGTAAGTACTTCAACAAGAACTATGCATTCTGAAAATTGATTGAATTTCTTTTTTTTCTTTTCTTTTTTTTTTTGAGGAGTCTCACTCTGTCACCCAGACTGGAGTGCAGTGGCACGCTCCTGGCCACCGCAGCCATGACCTGCTGGGCTCCGGTGATCCTTCCGCCTCAGCCTTCCAAGTAGCCGGAACTACAGATCCGCGCTACCATGCCCAGCTAAGGATTGAATTTCTTAAGAAAAAAGTAATGTTCAAGCCAGTGAATAACTTTCAAGCAATAGAGAAGAGTGAATGTTTGTAATTAACATGTTTGTTCATGTTTTCTTATTTGCTATAATTCAATGACAGAGTCTAAGTTATTTCCACTGAAATTATACTCTTGGTACAGAAAAAAAATACTGATTCACAACCTGGCTTTTATTCTCTAAAATTCCATATCCAATGACATCTAGACATAATGCAAATCAAAATTATCAAAGATCTAATCATCTAAGGCTAGTTTTCTACTTAGTTTATTTTAGACAGAAAGAAAAAAACCATCGTCCAGCTGAAAACTATTTTCAGTATTTCAGCATATGGGTTCCTGTTATATTTTATGTTTGTCTATTCATTTTCTGCCTTTCTCTGACTTTTCTACCTTTGAATCCTAGGGCCTGGAATCTGAAATCAGAAAGTATCGTCCTTCATAAAGATCATACACTAACCCCATTAACCTCCACACAGATCATATAAGACAACAATGATAACTAGTTACAGTCCCAATTATATAATTATATATATTATAATTATAAGTAGTTATATGTACTATATAAGTAACATTAAACATTTAATTATTTAATTATTAATTAATAATTTGACTCTGCAACTGACATTTCAGGGATTTCTGTTTCTGATAGAATGTTGAACTCCAGGACGGGAAAATTAGAAGTACTAAAACTAAAACTAATGTCTAGAAACTAAAAAACTATAGAGCCATAATTTCTGAACTAACTGTGGATGCCAAGAAGTCTAAATGATCCGATGGGTACAGAAGGAGGGGTCTTTGCCTAAATGAGCAGAGAAATCACCCACTTCCTCCACCTCAGGGGCATTTACTGAGTTTGGAACTACAGAAGCAGAGGATCAGACCTGACACAGGAGAAAGGATTCTGTCAGAGGAAGAAATAGCCAGTGCAGTTTTTAAAAGCCCTACTGGCTGGCTTGATGTTCTGGGATCTGGATAAACCCTAGCCCCTGAGCTGGCTGTGGCTGGGTGTTTACAAGCACAAGAGTTGTGGAGAGGTGCTGGAAAGCCTAGGGAGACACCCTGCAATCTCTTGGTCCTGCGAAAGTCCTCCCTCTCAACACATTTGAAATCATAGATAATAACTTGCAACCTGCCACAAACCAGCTCAATTCTTAATTGGCTCAAAGGGATCAGTCTCTGTATCAGTTTCCTAAGCCCAGCATAACAAATTACCATAAACATAACTTAGTGGCTTAAACTGACAGAAATTTATTCTGTCACATTCCTGAGACAGAATCTGAAACCAAAACATGGTAGGGCCACATTCCCTCCAAAAGCTCTAGGAGAAAAATCATTTCTTGTCTTTTCCAGTATCCTGTGGCTCCTGGTGTTCCTTGGCTTGGGGCTGCATTACTCCAATCTCTGTCTCCATTTTTACATGGCCTTCTCTTCTTTGTGCCTTTTTCTCTTCTGCCTCTTATAAGGACACTTATCATTGGACTTAGGATCCACCCATGAATCTAGAATGATCTCATCCCAAGATTCTTAACTTAATTACTTCTGCAAATATCCTTTCCTCAAATAAGGTAACAATCAAAGGTTCTAGAAGTCAAGAGGTAGACATATCTTTTGGGAAGCCACCATTCAACCTACTATAGAACCACACTAGCTGCCTACCAGAGGAAAAGGTATGGCCCTTATGGGAAAAAAATATCTACTTCAGTCTCTATGGATATCTTATACACATCTAACATACATTTAAAAATGTAAGACATGTAAATAAACAGGACAATGTGACTTATAATCAAGAGACAAAATAATCAATACAGGCAAACCATCAGATGACTCAGATGTTTAAATTAGCAAGAAAAAACATCAAGTATTATAAATGTGCTAAAATAGAAAAAAGATGGGGGGAAATGGTATATTGATACATTCAAAATAAAAATGTACTATCTAAAAAAGACCCAAATGGATAGTACAGAATTTAAAATTCCATATCTGAAATTAAGAATTCATTGAAGAAGTTTAACAGCAGACTGAAAACAGCAGAAGAAATGGCAGGTGACATAAAATGCAGATCATTAGAAATCATCTGAATTGAAGCATAAAAAGATTTTTTAAAATAGGCAAACATAGAACAGATCTTGAGAGACTTATGGGATACTCTCAAATAGTCTAACAGGAAAGAAGACAGAAAATAAGCAGAATCAATGTTTGAAGAAATAAAGCTGAGAATTTTATGAAATTTATAATGAACATCAACTCACATACTCAATACATTGAGTCAATCCCAAACATGGAAAACAAAAAAGAAAAATCCACGTAGGCATAGCAACACAGCAGCCAAAAATAAAAGATATAGAGATTGTCAGACTAAATGAAAAGCAAGATATAAGAAAAAAGTATGACACAAAAAGGTACATATTGTATGACTCCATTCATAAGAAATATGAGAACACACGAAGTTAATCTATTTGTTAAAACAGAAGTCAGAATGAAGGATACGTCTAGAGAAGTATGGGAAGGGGCTGAGGCATTGACTAAGGAGGCTTTGAGAGAAGTTTTTGAATGATGGAAATGTGTTCTATTTTGACATGGAAGGTAGGTACATGGGTAGATACATATGCAAAAAGTTCCCTGAGCTGTACACTTAATATTTGTGTATTTAACTGTAAATAAGTCATCCTTCTGTTTAAAAATCAACAGTAATGAGTTCACAAATGTTTACTCCATTGTGACATGCTTGCTGGTCATAATGGGATCAATTCAGAATTTATTGATAGATTTCTAAACAATCACTCATTTATTCATTTATACCACCATTATTAATGTCAAAGACTATTTTAGGCACTAGGGATATATCAGTGAACAAAACAGGGGGAAAAAAATCCTTGCCTTTTGAAGCTTTAATTCTAGTAGAGATAGTCAAACAAGAGAATTTTTTAGTATACCAAAAACTGGCAAAAGCTAGAAAAATTAGAGCAGAGTTAGGGGAAAGAGAAGTTTACTGGTAGAGAGTTGTTGAATTTTAAAATAAAGTGGAAAATGCAGGTTTGAAAGAGGTGAAGGAGCTAGAGATCTGGATATATGGGGACAAACATTGCAGCCAAATGGATCAGCCAGTGGGAAGACCCTGAAGCAGCAGCCTGATGTGTAGAAACAGCAAGAAGTTTAGCTTAGCTGAAGCAGAGGGAGCCGGAGAGAAGGCAGCAAAAGTTAAGGTAAGACATGTAACACTAATACCATAGCTGGAAGGGCCTTACACACTGAATTTTACTCCTGAGAGGAAGGGAGAGGCACTAGGGGGTTTTGCACAGAGAAGTGACAGAGTTTCATCTTATGTTTCACAAAATCAGTCTGAGCCTGTTACTTTGAGATAACTGGGGCAGAACGAGGTGGAAGCTGGAAGAGCAGGTAAGTGGCTGTTATGATAATCCAGGTGAGAGGTGATGCAGCCTGGACTAGAGCTGTATCAACAGGAGTGGGGAAAGAGGCTGCTTCTATATGCAGCTCAATTCCTCAGTCAAGAGTTCGCTGAAGCATTTGAATATTGGTTGTGAGAGAAAGACAGGAGTCAAAAATAACTCCGCGTTTGTGAATTGAGCAATGAGAAGGATGGAATGGCCGTTGACTGAGATGGAGAAGGTAGCAAGTGGGAAAGGGTACAGAGGAAGGTCAGGTATTCAAATGTTAGACATGCCCTGGTTGAGATCTGATAGACATCTATGGATATGTCGAGGGGATAGACTGATAAAAGAGTTTGTAGTTCATCAACGTATAGATAATATTTAAAGCCATGACATTTGATGAAACCACAAAGAGAGTGAACATATCTAATGATAAACCTTGGAGCACACTGACATTAAAAATTTGGAGAAATAAGGAGAAAACAATAAAAGGGAGTCTGAGAAGGAGCTGCTGTGAGGAAGGAAAAAGCTACCAGAATGTGGTGCCCTGGAAACTGTGTGAAGAGTGTTAGCAGAAATACAGACAACCACTTCAAAGAGGTTTTCTTTCAACGGAAGCAGAAAAATGAATGGAAATGTGGAGTCAGAAAATGATGTTTTTAAGATGACAGAAATAACACATTTGTTTACTAACAGAAATTATCTTCCAGAGGGGAAAAACAAAGGATAAGAAAAGAGGATAAATTGCTGAAATGTGGCTGAGCAGGCAGGAAAGGATGGGATTGCATACAAGGGGATGCTTCAGGTAGGAACATGAGAAGGTGGGGGGACATGTGGGAACCAGACCAAGCAGGTGGGGGCATGAGCTGGTGAAAATGTGTGCAAGTTCTATGCTGATGGCTTCCATTTTCTAGATGGAACAGAAAGTAACCAGCATCATCATCTGAGAATGAGGATGAGGCAAGAGGTATGGGAAATTTTTGGAGAGGAAAAAGATATAAAATAGCTATCCATGAGAATGGAAGAGTCAACGGACTAGGGAAACAAAAGGATTCCCAGTCAAAAGCAAGATTCAGGGAACATTTACATCCCATCTTGATGTTACACAGGGGAACCAGTCAGCAGACTGTTTCTCCAGCCATGTCTCACCCCAGGAGGCAGATACAGAGCAGGCAGGGAGCAAACTTCACCAGAACCATGTTTCTTTTATTTTTTGTTTTCTTTTCTTTTTGTGTTGGAGTCTCACTCCGTTGCCCAGACTGGAGTGCAGTGGCACGTCACGGCCACCCCAGTGTCGACCTGCGGGACTCCGGCCATCCTTCCACTCAGCCTTCCAAGTAGCCGGAACTACAGGTGCACGCTACCATGCCTGGCTAATTTCTTTTTAATTTATTGTAGAGGCACAGGTCTTGCCAAGTTGCCTGGGCTGGTCTCAAGACAGCAGACTCAGGCAATCCACTCGCCTCGGCCTCCCAAAGTGCTGGGATTACAGGTTGAGCCACCGAGCCCGGCCAGGACCATGGTTTTGACAAGAAAGTGAGATGAATGGAAGAACAAGAAAGTTGAAGGTTTATACAATGCTCTGATGATGGCTATTGTCCATGGAATTCATATTATGGAAGGAGAAAGGAAAAGAAAACAAGAAAGTAGAGCAGTGGAAACATGGTAAGGATTGATGGATTTAGAGGCCCTGAAGGACTGACAATTGATGGAGATGGATATTCAAGAAAATTACCTAAAAAGAAGAAGGTGGTGGTCAGAGGAATGTGAGAAATTGCAGTTACAAAATGGGTTACATTATTGTTAATGGTACGGTCTAAACTATGACCAAAGGGGCCAGTGGCTGAGGCTGGGTGGAGGACAGGCTCATCCAAGACAGACCAAGAATGAAGACTAGTGCCAAGTAGCTGAGAGTGACCAGAAGCTATCAGATAAAACAGCCAAGGAGAGAGGGGACAGTGGCAGAGGCTTGTAAATATGAGGAGTAGTGGCAAGGAGAGCTTGAAGATATGGGATTCAAACCTGGAGTTTAGGGAGGGAACAGGAGAAGTTTGGGCATAACCAAGAGGAGCAAAGAATACAGTTCTCTCACCTGCAGACCCTGAAGGGCCCATCTACAAGGGCTGCAGAGTAAACTTCACCAGAACCATGTTTCTTTTATTTTTTTGTTTTCTTTTCTTTTTGTGTTGGAGTCTCCTCCGTCGCCCAGACTGGAGTGCAGTGAAGTGAAGAGAATATTCAGAAAAGAGATTCCAGAGGGCACCGGGCATAGCACTGGAGACCAGGACAGTTGAGACAGACCTTGAAGTCTGGACTTTCTTGACCCAACTGACATAAACAGGGACAAAGGGCATGGTACTACTGTGCTGGTGAAATCAAGGAAGCAAGTAGTCCAAGGCTGTGCATGGTGGGTGAGGGGGGAGAGAAGGTGTCAGTGAGGAGGAGTACCTGGGTCTCTCTTTTGGCTTTTGTGGATGAATGTGAGGCAGAATGGAGAGACCGAGTCATACTCCGGGCATACAAGCCACTCTCTTAAACATGCATAAATTCTCTTTTATCAGTACAAACTCACTGTAACTCCTGCTGTTTGACCAAAATCACACCAGGGAACAGCAGGACAAATGAGTCTTCCATCTTTGGCTAAAATATAATAAAACTCAGCAGGAGCTTATGGTATTGGCAGCAGTATTTTGTGGGACTGAGGAAAGATGCACACCCAATTAAATGCCCTCCAGTCAAACTTTCCAAAATTAAGTTGAGAGGAAAAAATATATGAGCCTATTCAAATCTTCCCCATTGAGGAAAAAAAAATCAACAAAAACTCTGCAACTTTAACTTTTTAGGAACTTTAGATACCATTGAGTGTTAAATTCCCAACATACAGTGATCAGCGTCATGCTTTATAGAAATTCAGTAGCACACCTTCCCACATTGCCACAGAAATAAGTAAATATCCCAGAATTCAAGTAAGGACAGTGACTCAGCGAGGGAGTCTGAATGAGCCCACTCTCCTGAAGGGGGTGGTGATGGTCACAGCAGCCTACCCGCCTCTAGAAACAGGCCTGATGCCACATTTGGAATGAGTACCACACATAGGCTGCTAAATGCCACCATCGCAGTCATCGTTGCCATTTATTTTTTAAATATTTTTTCAGTAAAGCATCAACTAAGGCATCACAGTTATTACCAATCTAAAAGAAAGCACTGTGGGAAGTGGCCCATTTAATTAATTATAGCCCATGTGTGGTACAGCCCAAACAATAGCACACTTCATAATGATTCCAGCATAGCCAGAACATCTAGCAGAAAGTTTTCTTCCTTCCCTTTATGTGTTGTGGTCTTTAACTTTGAACTGCAAGTCACAATCAGAAAATGTGGCAAAGGGTCACAAAGCAAGACAGGGGCCCCAG
This sequence comes from Cephalopachus bancanus, assembly GCA_027257055.1. NCBI lineage: Eukaryota > Metazoa > Chordata > Mammalia > Primates > Tarsiidae > Cephalopachus > Cephalopachus bancanus. The sequence continues at coordinate 318,171 of JAPVLO010001036.1, read as the reverse complement.
AATTTCATCCTCACTAGGGTGCGGACAAGCCAAGAAATTGCTACAAAGACACAGGCAACTAGGAGAGGCAAAAAAGAGCCCCTGATAAGTCACCAATCTGCACTGAAGTCCTCAGGTTAGAGAAGAGTCCGCAGCACCAAAGCAGAAGGAGCACTACCACCAAGGAGCAGATCTTCCTGGTTTAGGGCAAGAGGAATGCCTTGATCTGCCAAAACAGTGGACTCATACGAAATTCAATTTCCGCCTCTTGCTAGCCAAATGACCTTGAGCGAGAAACCTGTACAACCTGATCTCCAATGCCCTCACTAACCGAATGGAAGGAATGATGCCAAATGTGCCCAATGCAAGGTCTTTATGTATTAGCTGTAATATGTCAAAGTGCCTGCTGTAGAGTAGGTACTCAGGAAGAAATGCTCTTGGATGATGATAATCACATAAAGGTAGAAAAAGAAACCTTTGGACATTAGGTTGGGAACAACACAGTTTGTCAAGAGCTATGATATGAGCTACTAGTTGGTCAATAACCAGTTTCCCTCCTGGCCTTGAGAAAGCAAACCTAAATGAGACCTGCCGGGAGTCCCAGGCACTCAGCAGTGGCAGAGAGAGGGTGGTAGGTTCACATCCCACAACGGAATTCCCGTCACTTGCACGTGGGGATGACCCTCACTCCCACCCCATACTCCTGCATGCTGCTGATGAGCTAATATCCTACCCCCTACTAGGTACCTGAGTACTTACTTACAAACCCTTAGAACTCTCTACTTTGCCAGGGTGTTCTGTGCAGTGGTAGAGTTGTGTGTGGCTCACAGAGGTTGCAGTATATCTCATGACTTAAATTCCATGTCGGACAGATAGACTTAGATGAGTCATTCCCTTACAAGCCTCAGACTGTCTGAGGAACATGCACACAAATGTCTGCAAACAGCATACTCAGAAAAATCCTCACCACAATTTTTGCAGTTGAAAAATGGCAGAAGTTTGTTTGTATTATGAAAGCATTATTTTAAGGATAAAATATTTTGTAGCTGAGGGGAAAACATTTTTTAAATTTCATGCAATCACTGCCACTACTCAGTTTAATTTCTATGGGTGCCTAATGGTTATCAGATCGGCCTTATTAGCTATTCTGAAGAATTTGGTTTCCCTATCCTGGAATAACAGGATGAAATTTTTAAGAACTCTTTGCAAACCACCCCAGAGCAGGCAGTGGACACTGACTCAGCAGGTGAGAAGCAGGTCAGCACAGCTCTACTCCACAGTGGACTGTTCCCCCTCAGTCTTCTGGATTCAACAGCACCTTTCCCCTGCCCTCTTTGTCCCTCAGCCGCTCTCCTGGGTCCCTTTTGTCCCCACTCCGTGCTCACACAGTGATCAGACAGAGTGCCTGCTACACACACAAGAGGATGTCTACAGTACCGACAGCTCCACTGAGATCTACTTCTCTCATGAGTCCAAGAAATACCCTAATTCATGCCTAAACTAGAGTTCCTCTTAAACAGGGTCTTGTGATTGTAACCTGACTCTTAATACACATAATTCTTCCTCTTAAAAGGTGAACGTCTGACTCAAATTCTGAGCTGAATATTCACTAGAAAGGTCACATCATTTATGAAACCTATTCACTCCTATGGCGCTATCTATGAAAAAGAAAATGTCCAAAGCCTTTTTAAGTATAAAACCTGGTTCCTGATCTCAGGGTGAAAAGTGTTTGCTAAGTAGCTGAGAGACTTTAAGTGCAAAGCCCGAATTTTCTGAGCATCTTACTGTCTCAGTAATAAGCCTGAGCGTGTCCCAGTAGAGATGGAGAAATGGCCTTGACTTTGACCTTTATGCTGAAGATTTGGAGACTAACAGACAATTGCTAACTACCAGGGGTGAGAGATACTATAGTGCTACATTTCAACTGAGCTGCCTTCCATTGGAGATCCAGACCTATAATACCACAGCAGCCAATACTCAGCCTTATTCTAAATCTCTACCACAGGAAACCACTGTCCATTTGGAGTGCAGCACCCTAAATCCTGGCCACATGATGAGTCTAGGGGTCAGCTCCAGCTCCTCCCCACAATCTTTCGCCAGAGCAGCAGGGAAAACAACTGGCACTGGTGTCACTGTGCTCAGGTGCCATGAGGATGGGACCACTGGCAGTGTAGCCACATCTAAGCAAAGAAAGGCCATTTTCAAGAGAAAAGGTTAATGCCTACACTGGGAAAGAGAGCATGACAGAGACAGAGAAAGAACTGAAGAAAGATAGTGATACACGGAAAGATAGAAAGATCTGAAGGGAAAGGGAGCAAGGAAGCAGAAGGGAGACACAGCAATGTTGTTCAAGACCCCGGATTCAGCAGTTCTTATAACCAGGCTACACACATCCTCCTATTCAGGGACCCAATAAATCTATCCCCATCCCCCATTTTTTTTAACTTATGCTAGGTTAGCCCTGGATTTCTCTCACCTGCAACAGAAGAACCTTGACAAATATTCCCTAAGAATTCCTTCAAAATCTGGAGTTCCACCTGAAAGGCAAGGTCAGGCAGGCCCTGAGAAGCTTACAAATAAAACCAGAAAGTTGGGCCTCAACCAGTCATTGATAGTCATCACTGGTGCTGAATGCCCTCATGCTCCAACCATTCTTGACTGTGTTTACCAGGGCCCTTACTTGGCCCCAGGTGGCCGCCTTGCCTCTTGCCAGCACTGGCCTTTCTGAGGCAACCTTTGTCTATGCAGCTGCAGACTATCGACAATTCTGTCGTACCTTGTCCTGGTGACCCAGACTTCCGCTTAGTCAAGGTTCCTGCCAGATCCGAATTCCTAAAGATATAAACTCATTTGCCATCACTGCTGCCCTCAAGAGTATCTGAAGGGGGTAACACAAAGCTTCAGGGCCAGTGAGCACACAGCTGAGAGGCATCTGTTACTCAGCAGGTCAGGCAAGCACAGTCTGGGGTGAGAGGCCTTCTCCCCCTTCTCTGCTCTTCTCTGTTCATCTACTTTCGGTGCCTCCTGATTCACCCTGTTTCTTTGGTTCCTAATTCACCCTGTTTCTTTGGTTCCCTCTCCCTTCCTTGATGCCACTGTGATTTCACAAGCTAATCTAAATAATGCTTTCATCCTTCTTCAGTCTCTCTTTGTGGGCACGTGTCTGCGGATGAAAAATTACATTATTTGTAGTCAACACATCTTCACAATGCAAATGTGAAAAAAACAACTTGAACATAACATAATCTCTGCACCAAAGCTTACCTGGAGGCTGCAGCCACTCACACACAACAGTCATAAGGCAGCTCTATCAGTGCCATTCGTCTGTTTCATTTCCCCACATGCTAATCTGATTTAGTCCCTGTTTATAACAAGATTTCTGATATTTATCCAAGAAAGATACAACACTACATCAAAACCCAGAAATTCTGCACAGTTCTCAGTATGCTTCACTTATTCTAACTCTGGTGAGGTTTCATGTCTAAGGAAGTCTTGTGCCCTATTTCTGCATCTTGCACCACACTCAGATTACTGGCTGTAAAATAAATATTTTTAAAGAATAATGATGGATCTAAAAACATTAGCATTTATTGTGCGTTTTTCTTCATGTCCTTTGGTTTGGTTCTCCCTTCCAGCCTACTTGCTTTGAGTTTCATCTAAATCAATCCCTAAAAAGCCTAAATTCTAAAATTCTACAAATCAGTCAGAATTGAAAAGACATGACTATGGGTTGTAAGGAGAACTGAATAAAGATCTCTCAGCCTTTTTAAAGTGGACAGTTACACTGTCTCATTGACAAAAAATTTAAATTTTGACAGTGCTAGGTAGCTCACATGCAGTACTGGTGAACAGTTATCAAACTGCTGAATCTCAGACATATTCTCTTCATCTGATGGGGCAGAATCTATTTATTATAACGTTCATAATTCTGAAAATATATTTTAGGGCAGAAGTAGAAAGGCCAATATTAGACAACTTTCAAGCTTGCGAATTAATCACTGAGTAATTACCAAATTTGCCTGGTGCTTAACCAGTTTCTCTCCACATACCTAAATTATATTTTGGATTTCCAAAAGGAGAAAAATCTGTTCAACTTTTTAAGTTTATAGTATTCACTAGTAATGTTAAAGAGATGACAGATAAGTGATCTTAAGACACAAGTTGACAGAGAAGACAAAGGGATAAACTATAGATGACCCCAAACCTAACACAGTGTTAGCTTCCTAGGAGCAGGTAACTGGCCCTTTCACGCCCTACAAGGGGCTTCATAAGGTGGACATGCACATACTACTTTGTCACCAAATGTGTTAGGGCTACGCCATCTGATATGACAGCCACTTGCCCATATGTGGCTATGTCAATTTAAATTAATTAAATGTAAAATGAAAAATTCAGTTTCTCAGCCCTTCTTGCCAAATTTCCTACTAGCCACATTTCCTCATCAGTCGTAAGTGGCAAGTGGCTAATGCACTAGAGAAAGCAGAGGGAGAACATATCTGTCACTACAGAAAGTTCTATCAGACAGCACTAGCCTAGATGACCTGATTCCTGTACAGGTGGTGCAGGAATTGGTGGTACATATGGATAGTAGTGACTGCCTAGATAAGTGGGCAATACAATCTTGAAGAAGCAAGTCCTACAATCCTAAGCCTTACTGCCATGAGATGGAAGAAATGGCAGGATCGGGGGTAGATGCAGCCACACTGCCCGTGGCCCTCAACAGAAGGGGGAATCTGAAGGAAAAGGGAGGAGGTGGTTCTTGGTGTCAGAGGGAGATCTCTATGACCTTGTCCTTGAATAAATGTGGCTTTTGGAGGCAACTGAAATGAAAACATAAACATTAAAATGAGTGTCAACAGAAAAGAGTCACTGTTTTAGCTCCAGATTGGCTTATGGGTGATAGTAGATGAACTGGAATTAAGGACCAGGACAAAACATGAGTCTATGGGCTCTCATGCAATGCCTGTGGCCCAAGGAGAGGTAAAGATCCTTGAGAGTGTCTTACAGGAAGGTGTCAGGTAGGACAGGCAGGAATGCCAGCACAGTGATGGGCAACACCCAGCAGGAGGGAGCTGTCAACAAAAGCTACCAATGGAAGCTCAGTGACAGCAAGGGGTGGTGACCACAGGGGCTCAAGTGCTGTAAATCACCTGAAGGCAGCAGCAAAGCACAGGGTGTATATTCGCTTTTTTTTTTTTTCATTTAGGGATCTTAGTTGCAAATGAGAAATAATCAGAGTGGAGCACAATGAATGAGAAGATGTAAAAGCATTTTATATAAGAATTGTATATATCATCGGATATATCAGTTTGGGCTTTGGAGTTTTCTATTTCTCACAATATACCATCTTAATATACTGATAAACACACACTGTGGTCACAAGCTATAGGAAGCTATAGGAAGAACTCTCCTAGTTGGCCGGGAAGCAGTGAGATTAACTTGGGTCTCTGGACAGTTTAAGCCAAATGAAGTAGGCTACACTCAAAAAGCAATCTGAATCCTTCTGCTACTGGCAGTTTTGACATTAAAGTTACATTTATTTTAAGAGAAGGAGGTTATTATTACTGGAAAATCACTAGTAACCATTACTGTTCAGAATCCCAGTCATTTATTATCCATTATGTATCCATTACTACTCCACAGTCACACTGTTTGTCATATGTTATTAGTATAATGGTCTCATAATGGGCTATGAGTCTTTGACACTATTACAACTCTGCCATGATTCACTCAACCAATATTTCACGGGAGGAAGAATCATATACAATGAAATAATGAATGATTTACATTATTCAAATATTATATAATTCTTAGTCAGGCTTAAAGTAAGCATGCTTCTTCTTAAAGGTGTATGAGTAATAAATACAGAAGCACCATTTCATCCAATTTTTATGTGGTATTAGCAATAGTCCTTCTTTCGTAAAGGAATATGTAGAGGGCATCTAGTAAATGCCAAAGGCTAAGCACATTTGCTTTGTATAAAAAAATAAGTAATAAATAATCCTTAATAAACAATAATTTTCTGCCAGAAAACAACCTACCAGTATACTTTAATTTGCAACTGACATCCATTCCTTCCTGCATTCATTTGGCAAAAACTTGCTGCACTCACATGACATGCCAGGTACTGCTGTTCTACAGGCACTGGGGGTGTCAGGGGTAATTCGTTGGATAAGTAAGAGAAAAAGTGCTGCTTCCACTAGCTTCATTCTAGAGGCAAAATAGACTATAAAGAAATAAAACAAATATAAATAAGTAAAACAAATATAGCCTACTTCATTTGATTAAGCCATGCAGATCCAAGCAAATGTCAGACAACCATAAACATCTATAATACATTCATGTAAGAAAACAGTGAGCCGGGCTCGGTGGCTCAGCCTGTAATCCCGCGCCTTTGGGAGGCTGAGATGAGTGGATTGCCTGAGCCTGCAGGTTCGAGACCCGCCTGGGCAGCAAGACCTCATCTCAACAATAAATCAAAAAAATCAGCCGGGTGTGGTAGCGCATGCCTGTAATTCCGGCTACTTGGAAGGCTGAGGCGGAAGGATAGCCGGAGCCCAGCAGGCGAGGCTGCGGTGGCCGGAAGCGGCCACTGCACTCCAGTCTGGGCGACAGAGTGAGACTCCAACTCAAAAAAAAAAAAAAGAAAACAGTGAATTGCTCTAACAGGAGAAGAAATCATTCTCCCACTGCAAGAAGTAGAAACTCCAAGTGTGTGCGTTCAAAACATAAATAGAAAGGTAGACTTGGCCATGGAATATCAGAAGTTTTATTTCAAGTTTCTTCTATTTTCCCAGTGAATGAGAAGTAAGGTCATGGGAGGAGAATGAGGAGAAGACTGTGAAGAGTGAAGGTGTGTGAGACGATTCTGCCAGAGAATGAGAACACGAATTGATCAAAGAGTAGAATGCCAGGAACAGACTTAGGGCTCCCTTGGACCACTGTGGAGACAAATCTGAAGGCAGACCTCTCAGCTAGCTCTTTCTCCAGCCACAGAATTAAATTTGGGCTCACTTAGAAATTTGATATCAGGTAACTATGTGAGAATAGGCAAAAGTTACATTCCCAGTGAAGTGAGGGACTAAAGAGAGACACTCAAAGCAGAAGGAAAAGACAATCCACTTGGAAAGAGAAATGCAAACTTACGTTCATACAAAATGGAACCCACTAACTCAAATTAGTAAAAGCTGATGTCATGAGGCAAGGCTGTGTTGAAACAACATGAAAAATAAATTCTCCTAGTTCCCTGAAGCTGTCATACATACTCTTCATCTCACCTCTAGGCCATAGTTCTGTGATTCTGGAATCAAGATGCACCTTATAATCAATTCTTTAAGAACTTTGCCAGCTGCCAATTATAGAAGTCAGTCATAAAACAGTGTCGATGACCACATGGGTGCTGAATGTAGCCAATTCTCTAAGAAGGGATCCTGACATTTCAAAAGCAGAAGAGAGTGTGACCCATTCATGTATAACTGAAAGTGAAGTATTTCACTATCACCTTAAGAGAAAAATTGTTAAAACTAAGTTTAAAGTCACTGGCCAAATTCCAATATTTTTCTGTTTTTCTCCAAATTTTACAGTTGTTTCTAAATGTGATAAAGTGTGGAAAAACCTGGCTTGATCATTATATATTCTATACATATAACAAAATCTCACATACACCCTATGAATTTGCTCAAATATAATGTATCCAAAATAGTGTGGAATAAGACAGTGTTAAATTAAGTTTAATCTAAGAATGCCTCCTTATATATTTTAGGTTCAGCCTCAGAACTTCTCCATACATGGTGAACTATAATCTAACTCGATGTGTATACAGACAATAACCTACCAAGTTTCAGCCAAAGGCAGCCAACAGTTCAAACCACATTCAAATAGGGCAAATGTCCAACTGCAACAAATCCAGTTGTTTCTGTACCTTGCCTCCATTTTCCGTATGTCACTTTCCTTTCTCTGTCTATAAATCCTTTCCAACCACATGGCAGTGAACCTCTTCTGGTTCTGGGGAGTGCTAGATTCATGAATCATTCTTTGTTGAATTAAACTCTGTTGAATTTTGTTTGTCTAAAATTTTTCTTTTAACAAGTTGGAGGAATAAGTCTGAACTAGATTATGCAGGATATAGTAGGACATATCAGTGAGCTGATTCATTCTTATCAAAGTGTAATGGGAAAACACTGAAGGATACAGGCAAAGGAGTCATGTGATTCAGTCCTCATGTTTAAGATCACTTTGGCATCTTTGTGTAGTGTGAATTAATAAGGTCTCAAGTGGGGGCACAGAGACCAGCTCAGAGGTAACTGTGGTGGTCCAGGCAAAAGATGCTGCCAGCTCTCATTAGGGTGGCAGTCATAGAGATGGAGAGATGGAAGGAGACTAGGGAGATGTGCCCTGCAGTTAGCATCAATAGAATATGGTGGCTGTGTGTGTGGTAGCCCCGATATGGGTAGGTTTTAAGAATTACTCCCAGCTGGGCTCAGTGGCTCAGCCTGTAATCCCGTGCCTTGGGAGGCTGAGGTGAGTGAATTGCCTGAGCCCGCGGGTTCGAGACCTGCCTGGGCAACTTGGTGAGACCTCATCTCTACAATAAATCAAAAAATTAGCCGGGTGTGGTAGCGCACGCCTGTAGTTTCAGCTACTTGGAAGGCAGAGGCGGAAGGATCGCCGGAGCCCAGCAGGTCAAGGCTGCGGTGGCCAGGAGCGGCCACTGCACTCCAGGCTGGTTGGCAGAGTGAGACTCCAACTCAAAAAAAAAAAAAGAATTACTCCCAGGTTTCCAGTTTGAGTAATTTGATGGATTGGTGAGTAAGGCTGTCATTTATTAAGTTGAGGAAGCCTAGGGAAAAAAGACATTTGGGTTTGTATATTGAGGAGTTCAGTCCAGGACATATTAACCCAGCATACAAAAGATAACATGTAACAGTTAAACATATGACCCTGTAGCTCTGGGGAGCGGCCATGGCAATAGATATAAGTTTGAAAGTTATGTGCAAATATAAGGTACCAAAAGCCAAGAGATTAGATGAGCTTAGAGAGAACCAAGCAGAGATTCTCAGTCCAGGCATGTATTAAAATCACCTAAGAGAGCTGTACACAATTCTGAAGCCTGCTGGGCAAATTATGCACTCAGGTTTTAGTATATAGCGTAGAGGGGTAAAAGCAAAAAGCCAAAATCAAGGCCTCAAATAATGCCAATATTTAGGTTAAGGAAACTAGGGAAGCCAACAAGAAGACTTAAAAAGAACAAAGGAGTAGAATAAATCAGGTGAATATAATTGTATAGTACATACGATAAGAATAATTACCACCTTCCACAAAGAAAAACTGGACAGATAGGGGAATATCGATTGAGGTGGTATAGCTGTCTTTTCCTATACCATTACATTAAGAATTCAAAGCCTGTGCACCAGACTTTCAGCCCTCTGACATAAAGTCTCACATTTGAACCCTAATTAGGGATGAACTTTTCAAGTTTATTTGAAGTTTACTCCCAAATTACGAAGTATGTGGCTCCCAAAGTTGAGCAGACTTCCTTGTCTTACAACAGTGTTTAGATGGAAGGGTTCCCGATCCTGATCTCTGCTGAATTCAGAGCCAGAAACAACCACTCATACCTTACTTGCTGTGGAGGGCAGCAAACATGTACCACTCCTCTTTAGTTCATGTGGAAAAGGCATTACAGTACAAACCAGGGCAGAGTCAGCCAATCTATGCTGCCCTAGAAGCAGAGATTCTTTGTTCACGTTTGAGCACATACAACCCAGTTGTATCTTGCTAAAAGTCAGATTCTGATTTAGGGGGTCTAGGGTAAGGCCCCAGATTCTACATTTCAAGTCAGCTCCTAGGTGATGTAGATGCTGCACTCTACCGGTCTGGACCACAAAATCTCTAGAAAACCCTCATCTGTCCAGGCGCGGTGGCTCAAGCCTGTAATCTCAGCACTTTGGGAGGCCAAGGCAAGTAGATTGCCTGAGCCCATGGGTTCGAGACCAGCTCGGGCAACTTGGCGAGACCTCTACAATAAATCAAAAAATTAGCTGAACGTGGTAGTGTGCTCCTGTAGTTCTGGCTACTTGGAAGGCTGAGGCAGAAAGATTGCCTGAGCCCTGAAGGTCGACGCTGGGGCAGCCATGAGTGTGCCACTGCACTCCAATCTGGGAGACAGAGTGAGACTCCAACTCAAAAACAAAAAAGAAAATCCTTACCTTTATGAAGCCCTTGCAAAGCCACATCCAATTCTGGAATGAACACTCAACTGCCACATTGCCTGCCCTGAGTCTGGCTGTGGAATCCTGTCTGAAAACCTTCAGCTGTGCCTATTTCAGGAGTGTGCTTGGCCTGCTTCCCATCATCACCCAGTCACTGGGGCTATCATTCTCCCCAGTCTGCTGCTCTGGACCCCAGCATCAGTTCAACTTTAATTTGCCCCCTCAGTTCAAAACACCTCTGACACAGAAATCTATTCTCTGAGTTTACAGGATCTACAAACCCCTTCTTTTATATATTGCCAGGCCTCTTGGGGTTGGAGGTTGGAGAAGACAGTCCCTGTGAATGTGGCTTGGTCTCATTGCTTGCACAGCCCACTGCTAGTCCTGCCAAGAAAGCTAAGGCACACTAGCTCCCTATGGAATCTTGGCACTGGAGGAGCCAGAAATAAGCCCCTACGAAGCAGCAGCAGGAAAAGAAAGGGCTCCTAGCAACTACTTGGCCTGGGGGCCGAGTGCCTTCTCTCCCCACAGCTGAGTCCTGATGGCTCCAACGGCCATGCACTCCCCATGATTTCTCTGCTCGCAGTCCAGATAAAGATCTTTCTAAACACCTGCCCAATGGGATTTCAGTTTTTTGAAAATGAAAAAAAGCTGGGCTCGGGGGCTCAGCCTGTAATCCCACACCTTTGGAGGCTGAGGTGAGTGGACTGCCTGAGCCCGCGGGTTCAAGACCGCCTGGGCAACTTGGTGAGACCTCATCTCTACAATAAATCAAAAAATTAGCCGGGTGTGGTAGCGCGTGCCTGTAGTTCCAGCTACTTGGAAGGCTGAGGCGGAAGGATCGCCGGAGCCCAGCAGGTCAAGGCTTCGGTGGCCAGGAGCAGCCACTACACTCCAGTCTGGGTGACAGAGTGAGACTCCAACTCGGAAAAAAAGAAAAGAAAGAAAATGAAAAAAATGCATATATGACATATGTATATGCATACATAAATATATATACACATTAAAATAAATTAAATATGGAGTCTCTTTTGTCTCTGCATGATAGTAAATAAAGGCATTTGGTGTTTGGAAATGCAAATACAACAAGAAATGTCATATACTTTTCTAAGAGGAGAAAAACTGTTCTTTTTTTTTAAACTGTTCTTCTTGAGAAGCCATCTGCCCCTCAGCATCTCTGCTCACAACACTTGCTGCATTTGCAATGGCTTTTACAGCACTTGAGGGTTTGTGCCATCCGCTATTATCAAGAACTGTCATTCTATTCCACTTGCCACTGCTAGATGGTGAGAGCAGTTTCCAAGTATGTATCTCATTCATAAGGCCCAGAGCTTCTAGAATGGTCTCTTCTGCCTTAGCAGTGCTCAGTAAATAAAAGCTGTTGGTTACACCATAGACCTCATCTACTTCTTTTTACTGGATATCTTAATTTTATCTAAAACTACTATAGTGGGCAGGATAATGGGCTCCCAAAGATGTCCACATCCTAATCCCTGAAACCTGTGAATATGTCACTTTACATGGTAAGAGAAATTTTGCAGGAGTGATTGGTTAAAAATCTTGAGGTGGGGGAGATTATACTGGATTATTCAAAGGTCCCAAATAAACCACAAAGTTCCCCATCAGAGGAAGGCAAGAATGTCAGAGACAGAGTTTTGAAGATGCTACACTGCTGGCTTTGAATAGAGAAAGAGACTGTGAGTCAGGGACTAAAGACAGCTTACACAAGCTGGAAGAAGCAAGTAACGGTTCTTCTCCAGAGCTTCCAGAAGGATCAAGCCTTGCTGACACCTTGATTTTAGCCCAGTGATACTTCGATTTAGAGAAAAGTAATATAACTAATTTGTATTCTGCTAGGCCACTAAGTTTCTGTAATTTGTTAAAGTAGCAATAGGAAAATAAAACAACTGCATTTTGGAAATAAATTAACTTGGTATAAGAACCTAATGCTTTCTAAAAGAAAAATCCCCTTTCCCTGAATCCATCACCCTTTCTTAGATCATAAGAAATGACACAGGTTTTGGAGTAAGGGAGATAAGTGTGTTCACCATCCTGCCTTGTTGGTATATTATTCACTTATGTATTTTTGAAAGATATTCTTCCACTGGTAAAAGTAGAGTGCCAATAAAGCAGGATGTGAGCAAGAGATGATGTTAGCCAAGTATCAGTATCAGTGAGGGCATTCGAATGTCAGAACTGCAGCTGGTCAAAAAGGGAATGCTTCTATTCAGGAAAATAGCAGAGAACGTGTCTCTCCCAAAGCTGAGACAAATTTATAGACTCTCTTGTTTGCTCTGAAGGAATACAGTAGATCCATACTACATATTCTGACTGGTGGTCGGGAAGCAGGAGCTTCATTATCACAGCAGGTCAGGGGTCTTACACTTTTTGAGCAAATGTAGTTTTGAATGAGTGCCTACAGTATAGAGAATGGAAAGCCTGAATGATTAAGGATTGTTCGTCTCAAACCAGATCCTTACTCAAAGGCCCATTAACCCTTGAAACACAGTATTTGTGTACAACTGTCTGCGCATTTTGCAGCAGAACAACCTGTAAAACTCCCGAGACACTCAAAGAAGTGCATAATCCTGGGGGAAAAAAAGAGTTAAGAACAAAGTGCGTAGCCGGGCTCAGCGGCTCAGCCTGTAATCCCCGCCCCTTTGGGAGACTGAGGTGAGTGGATTGCCTGAGCCCGTGGATTTGAGACCCACCTGGGCAGCGAGACCTCATCTCTACAATAAATCAAAAAATCAGCCGGGCATGGCAGCGCACGGCAGCGCACGCCTGTAATTCCGGCTACTCGGAAGGCTGAGGCGGAAGGATCGCCGGAGTCCAGCAGGTCAAGGCTGCGGTGCCCGGGAGTGGCCACTGCACTCCAGTCTGGGCGACAGAGTGAGACTCCAACTCGGAAAAAAAAAAAAAAGAACAAAGTGCGACATCATCATCAACTTTTATTTAAGAAGTTGCTATACAGACAGTGCTCTGCCTAGAAAACTCTGAGATGCTCTATTTCTATTCTATCTAGTTCATGACTAAGCTGATGCCTCCAGCCAAATAATCACGTCAGGATCTCATCAGATCTCGCAGGTTAGGCTGGTAAGATGGAAGTGGGGTAAGGGTTATCTAAGGAGCTCCAGAGTGGGGTATACAATTCACCACCAAGGCAATACTGCACTGCTGTGCTGTCAGGCATGCATTTCTGTTCTGGATATACTGACTTTAATTAAAATGTTGTTGAATTAAGTTCAGCCCAAAGCTGACCCCTTGTATATTTCGGGTTCAACCTAGAGGTTTCTCCATAACCCTTCATATGGTAGACTGCCACCTACCTGGATATTTAACCTGCTATCTCTTGTGCCAATCACCAAGATTTGGTTAATCAAAAGTGGCCAAACTGTTCAAGGCAGGCTCGAATAAGATAAACCCTGAGCTGTAGCCAATGTGGCTGTTTCTGTTTCTACTTTCGTTTTCGGTACCTCACTTTCATTTTTCTGTCTGCAACTCTTCTACCATGTGGCTGTACTAGAATCTCTCTTTGCCAACTCTGGTTCAGGAGGCCGCCCAATTTGCAAATCATTCTTTGTTCAATTAGAGTCTGTTAAATTGTCTTACGTTTTTTCTTTTATCAATGTGAATAAATGCTGTGAGGAACTATACATCATTTCAGAGGCTTGGCTACATTCACACTGAAAACAAAATACATGGGTGGTAACTAATTGATATGAGAAAAATATATATTTCTTTTAAATCTGGAGGCTGTTAATTACATGGTAGCCCTAACTACTTCTACCTTTTTTCAACTGAAAATCTAAAATCAATGGAAAACTAAACTGAAAATTAAATACAAACACGGTTTGATTTTAAAATCAAATGTTAGAAAAATTAAGGTAAGGATACAAAACTTTATACTAAAGATAGCAACTAAATAAATTCATCTAATGGTCTAATCAGTACAGGGTCTGTTAAGACTGGTTTTGGCAAAGAGGGACAACCACAGGCCAAGTAGGGTTCCATTACCACCTATTTTTGTGTGTCCCAAATGCAAAAGATTATTTCATGGCATTTGAAAAGCATGTGGGATTCAAATTTCAGAGTCATTCATTCATTTCCATATTGTCTCTGCCTGCTTTTTTGATAAGCATCCCTGTTAAACTGTTGCAGCAGATACCACGTGGCCACAAAGCCTGGACTACTGCCTCTCTGACCCTTTACAAAACAGGTGCTGCCACCTGGTTGCAGAGCTCAGGCTGAAGAACCAGGTCAACCGGTTCCCACCTGGCTCTGCCTTTGCAAGTTGTAGCCCTGGGCAACTTTCTTAAACTCTCTGTGCCTATTCCCTCACATCAACTTTACTGGGTTGTTATGAGGCATAAGGGTAAGAACATGTAAAGCAAGTAAACAGCAGTGTGGGCGCTTGAGTTAGCCATCACCAATCTTATCATTGTTTTACCTGCAATTACGCTCTCCTGGAAATAATGGTTGGCACTAATTTATAGTTTCACCTCCTTTAAAAGTTATCTTTTCATTAATTGATCATAATACTTTTGAAAACTGTCCCAGTCTTCTTCCCAAATGAAGACCGCCATCAATCACTGTGACACTATAATGACCATTAATTAGAAGTTTAGCTCAAAGGACAGTTATGTTAAATGTTAGTATCTTGTCCTATCCTTATATTTCAAAACCATTTTCATAAATGCATCCCAGTTAGAAACTTTGGCAAGTGAGATGATATATTCCAGATTCTGCTCCCTTTTTTGACAGATAATTAAACTAGGACTCATAAAGGTCAAGTAACTTTCTCAAAGAACAAGCAACCTTTAATTAAAGTGAACATTCACTGACTTGCATGTAAACTTTTGCTTCACATTAATATACCTACACGTTTTTTCAAACAAAAGCTTTTGAACCTGTTGGTCTGACCTAAAATCCAAAATAATTTCTAGTCATACAAGTAGACAACTTACCACGACAATTTCACTTGGTCATGATGCTCTTATTTCATTTAGAAATGCCACAAACACATCCAGTTAATGCATTAAATATGAAAAGACTTGCTGAAGAGACTCAATTTATTAATGATTCAGTAGAACTTCTTAAAGCATCTATTTGAAATTCATTTATAATTCATTTCACAGCTTAGCTGCAGTTCCCACAGGGCAAATATTTATCAAATATTACTCTGTTTTAAGTCCTTCCTTTACATTTATTTGTAGAATTTTTTTTCAAATAAAAGGCTAAACTTTCTAAAAGCATCCATCCATCTATGATAATTTAATGTGCATTTTCTGATAAGGTGACAGTAATGGGCTTTCAGATACAACAGAGCACACTGTGCAGTCAAACAAAAGAATAATTATTAAACATAATAGCTGGCTATAAATTGAACAAGATACACTGCATACATCATAAATATTTATTAGAGAGCAGACATGGTAATTAATAAACCTAGCATCTTAAAACCCTGCATGGCAAGAAAAAATTCACAGCTCACATACCAATGAACCAATCACACATGACCAAATTAATATTTTCAGTATGAAATTCAGAATATCTGGCCAGACTAGAACAAATGGATTTATGAGAGCAAGAAATAGAATACCTTGAGTCTTGCTGGGATTATAGTTTTATTATTATGAAAAAGAAAACTGTGCTTAGGTAGAAAATAATTTTTGAATGATCATATGTTACAGAAGGTTTAAGGAACTCCACAGATGCTTTCAGCTCTCTATATAAGGAATAGAAATCTTTCCTTTTAGGAAAATTTCATTTTGAAGATGTATTTTTTAAAAAAACAGTTGTGATCAACAAGAACTGTATACAAATCTGTTAATTAAATCTTTCATTCAAAATCGAATCATTTGTATTAGCTACAATAACTAAAGTGTTTTTATTTTATTTTTTTTACTTGACAAAGAAAAGTAGAAAACAAAGACTTTATTGTTCCAGGTAAGGTATTGACAATTTCCAAAAAAAAATTAAAAATACCAACAAAAACAAGCTTAAAAAAATAAAAAGAGGCCAGGTGCAGTGGCTCACACCTGTAATCCCAGCATTTTGGGAGGCTGAGGTGGGAGGACTGCTTGAGCCCAGAAATTTGAGACCAGCCTGGGTAACATGCAAAAAAATAAAAAAATTCTCCGGGTGTGGTAGCATGCCTATAGTCCCATCTTCCGCTGAGGCGGAAGAATCAACTGAGCCCGGGAGGTTGAGGCTGCAGTGAGCTATGATTGTGCCACTGCACTCCAGGCTCGGTGACAGAGAAAGGCAGGCCCTGCCTCAAAAAAAAAGAACCAACAGGGAAATTCACAACAATCAATTCAAAACAAAAAATGTATTAGAATCCCTCTCAAAGTCAGTCATGTCTAATCGGTTGCCTTCCCACTTCACATATACATAAGCTGGGAATCTCTCTATCCAAAGAAATGTGACTAGAAATTAAGCCAGTAAGAGTTTAATTCTTCTACTGTGCCAAAAATCAGAGCCTTTGTAGCCAGCCTTGTGGGTGAATTGCACTGCCTTCCTGTTTTAAGGATACCCTTATTCCTAGGTCAATCTTAGCCAAGGTCAATCTTCAAGGTCAGATGAGAATGATTTTGCCCTCCAGAAAACTATTATGCACATGAATTAAAAATTGAGAAGGGTACAGAGAATGGGAGGTGGGAGAAACAGAAGAAATGTGGGAAAAGATACTAATATAATAACATAATAACATAAAACATGTACCTTTATTCTTTGGTCATCAACATCTATAATCGTAGCAACACGAATTAACCTGGGGTTTCGTTTATCCACAACTTCAAGTTTCACATTTGGCAGAAAACCATGAGGCGACCTCTGTAACATCACAAATGCAAAAAATCATGCAAAATTCAATAATTCAGATATCCTACTAATACTAAATACAGGTATTTAATACAACTGGAATTCAGTTTTAAGAGCCCATAGGACTTTATGCATATTATTTTATCAAGTTTCACAAAAACTTATGAATGAAAAATAATGTTTTGTTAATTTTTAATGTAACTAAAAAGACAAAGGCAGATGAATTATAAGTTTATTAATGATCACACCAACGTTCAAAAGGAATCTTATTACATCTTATATATTAGTGTAGATGTTTTCTGACACTAATCTTATAACTTAAGAAATTACTGACTATTCTCATTGCCCAGTTTCAAAGTTCATGGCCTAGAAGGCAAAATTATTTAATAAATACTTTAAAAGGATAAACATGATTCTTTATGAGTCTAAACTTTAAAATACGCGTAGCACATGAAAGTGCATAATTTCCCGTTAAATGATTTTAAAGCCATACTGCAATGAAATTTAAAGCCATAACCTCTGCGTTTGTCATCTCATCTGTAACATGAGAGGGTGGATCTGTACTAAGGTTTCTTTCTAATCTTAATATGGGAGAAACTAAGTCTATAATGACAGACACACAAGCAGTCCTAAAATGGAGTAGAAAAAAACACACAGGGACTTAAATAATTAAAACTAAGGAAATTTACTAGCAAACATAAAAGTCAAAAAGACAACTCTAACAGACTTTTCTGGCTGGCAAAAGGCTGCACTTTGAAAATTATTATGCATAAAAGTGTTCAATTGACTTTACAGGAAGCAAAAGTGTGTTGAGGCTGGGTGCAGTGCCTCAAGCCTATAATCCCAGCGCTTTGGGAGACCGAGGCTAGAGGACTGTCTGAGTCCACAGGTTCGAGACCAGCTTGGGCCACATGGTGAGACCTCCTCTCTACAACAAAATAAAAAAATTAGCCAGGCATAGTAGTGAGCACCTGTAGCTCCAGCTATTTGGAAATCTGAGGCGGAGAGGTCGCTGGAGCCCAGCAGGTCAACACTGGGGTGGCCGTGAGCATGCCACTGTACTCCAGCCTGGGTGACGGAGTGAGACTCCAACTCAAAATAACGAAAACAAGAACAAAAACATGTAAGAGTAAAACACAAATTTTTATAAATAAATTCCAGGGTTTTTTGGGTCTCCCTCATATAGTCAGTATACTCCATTTAGTAGATGTTAGAATACATTTTAGAAAGAAAATATGTTTCTACAAAGCTGGAGAGAAACATACAAGATATTGGAGAAATGTTTTATGGCCTATTACTTATGTATTAGTAGGGTATTGTTTTCCTCACAAAGTGCTGGAATTACAGGCTGAGTCACCAAGGCCAGCCTATTCTTACATGCTTAAACTTTGTTTGCTTCAAAGTATTCTTTGATGCAATACACCTATTGAGACACTTTTTCCATTGCTTAAGACAGTTTTTGAACTTGTCAAATTTGAAACCTTTTGGTGCATCTGTTGTTTTTTGTTTCATCTCTTCCACAATGGCAAAATGTTTCCCTTTGGGGACTTTCTTCACCCAGGGAAACAGAAAAAATGTGTTCCAGGCGAGATCGGGTGAATAGGGAGGGTGGGACATGGGGGTCATGCCATTTTTGGTCAAAAATTGCTGAACATCCAGTGGGGTGTAGGCAGGTGCGCTCGTAAATCATCCATTGTGAAATGGGCAAATGCCCATTTTGGAGATTCAAGAATCTCCAGAAAAATTCACTGAAGCCAAACACAACCTCTCACAACAATGCTAGCTGGCACACTGATGCCAATGGGTTCCTAGAACACTTACCTGGAGAGGAAAGCCTGTACTACAATGGGCCTAACCTCCAAAAAATAATTCTGGGTTTTTTTGGGTCACGCTCATAATTAAGTCTGTGATCCCTGAAAATCTTTCTGTTCTCTCCAAGGTCACTGTCCTGACAAAAGAGGTAAAAATGTTTAGTACTGTAGATGTCAAAGACACTAAGCTGAATCCACAAAAACCCATGACAGAGCCTGAAAGTTACCTTCTTAGGTAAATCTTTACATAATTTAATTTTGTTGTAACTTTTCTTTTGGAAAAATTAAGTTTTGAAAGAAAGCAAGAGAGAGAGAGCAGGTGTTTTTGCTTACTAAATTTTTGCAATTCTTTATTGTTATTTTAAAGATGTGGGGTACAATTCAGGGTTAGGTACAAAAGTGATCATCGCACAGATAGAGTTTGGGTACCCTTATTGATGTTATGTTCTCCCCTCCCTACCCTGGCAGTGCCGTGCTACTGCCAATCCCTTTCTTGTTGTATTATGATAAATGTTCAGGGTCTGCTTCCAAGTGAGTTCATATAGTACTCACGTCCAAGTTACTGCGAAGTTCATAATTTTGCCTTTCTTTATGGCTGCATAATATTCCATCATTAAATGTACCCCATTTTCTATATCCAGTGCACTTTCTATGGGCAGCATGGATGGATCCATGTTTTTGTTAGTGTGAATAATGCTGCAATAAATATGCATGTGCAGGCATCTTTTTTATAGAGTGATATGAGTTCCTCCGGGTATACTCCCAAAAGGGGGATCGTTGGCTCATATGGAAGGCTGATTTTTAGATCTTTTAGATATCGCCACACTGTTTTCCACAGAAGTTGTACTAGTTTACACTTCTACTGACAGTGTAGAAGTGTTCCTTTTTCCCCACATCCTCTCTAGCATCTGTTTCTTTTTGAGTTATTGATGACGGCCAACCTGACTGGAGTTAAGTGGTATCTCAGTGTGGTTTTAATTTGCATTTAATTTGCATTTAATTTGATGGTTAGTGAAGCTGAGCATCTTTTTGTGTATCTGTTGGCTGACCATAGGTCTTCTTCTGAGAAGAGTCTATTCAGATCTTTTGCCCATTTTTTAATAGGATTGTTTGTTTTTTTCCTTTCGACATGTTTGAGTTCCTTGTAGATCCTGGATGTTAGGCCTTTGTCAGATTTACAGTTAGCAAATATTTTTTCCCATTCTGTGGGTCGTTTCCCTGCTCTCTGAATGGTTTCTTTTTGCTTTGCAGAAGCTTTTCAGTTTGTTGAGGCCCCATTTACATATCTTTCCTTTTGGATAGTTGATCAGAAATTGGTTGTCTATTCCACTTTCCATAAATGGATCCAAGAGCTAAATGTAAAACCTCAAATTATAAGAATCCTAGAAGAAAATATAGGAAACACCCTTACAGAATCTTTGCAATTCTTATAACCCTTCTTAATGCTTCAACACTTCCATCTTCCTGATTTTCTTACGTGTACCTTCCTCACAATTCAGCCTATTATAATAACTTTTTTTTTTTTGAGTTGGAATCTCACTCTGTCACCCAGACTGCAGTGCGGTGGCCACTCCTGGCCACTGCAGCCTCGACCCGCTGGGCTCTGGCGATCCTTCTGTCTCAGCCTTCCAAGCAGCTGGAACTACAGGCACGTGTTACCACGTCTGGCTAATTTTTGATTTACTATAGAGATGAGGTCTCACCAAGTTGCCCAGGTGGGTCTCGAACCCGCAAGCACAGGCAATCCACTCACCTCAGCCTCCCAAAGCACTGGGATTACAGGCTGAGCCACTGAGCCCGGCTATAATAACTTTTTAAAAAATGAAATAAATTTTTGTTTCAAACCCCTTTTGATTTCTAGAAAACAATCAGAAAATAACATCATATGGAGAACTCAGTATATAAAATCTGATTAAAGATGAGTTGGGGAGCCTGGAGCACACTGGGAAATGAAAGGGAACACAGTTTGAAAACCACTGGTTTAGAACATAAATACCACTAACTATGCACTTTCTTTTAGAAATTGTACTTAGTTCAACTCTGACATAGGTATACAAGTGTGAATTTGAACTTTAAAAGTTAGTATTCTAGCTAATGCTAAAAGAAAACCTTACCTCAAAATGGATACAATTATACACACAGACTACATACATTCTGCCTATTTTGTCATGGCCTCGTCACAAGTCATACAGGGAAAGTGTTGCTGTGAAAGCTCAGAGGTCTCACTCAGCAGACTAACAGAACCATCAAAGCAAGGACACTGTCACCACAGATGATAAGGTGCGTGCAACAGTACCTCAAATATGCGGCTACTGGTTTTTTCAAGGAACGAAATAATCACCTACATTTGTAGACAGGAACAAAACCAAATAAATCAGCTACTATGCATTTTTAACTAGAAGCAAAGCAAATTGGCTGTAAAAATATGACTTGAATCTAGAAAGAAAAAAATTAGAATAATTTAAAACTGCCAAATGAAGGCATGACTCAACACAGACCTTGTTTAAAGGTGAGAGTGTGCACCTATATAGAACTTACCATTTTAAAAACTTTGGCAGGAACTGCATTTGTTTGGGTAGCTTCCAGATATTCTGTCCAGGAAAAATTTTCTGGATCAGGATAACCTGAAAACAGATATAAAATTATCAAAAGATTACTCATAGATATTCTGATTCCCATACACTACAAAACATTTGATAATGACAATACCTACTGTTAACTGAATGCTCACTACTCATCAGGACTGATGCTAAGAATTTCACATATATTAAGTCACTTAAGTCTCATGATAACCTCAGAAGGCTAAGGCATTCCTACATGCAAGCACTTATTCACTGGTTCATTCACTCACTCGACAACGTTAAACACGTTCGCCAAGGTCAAATGGCAATGCAGGTACTTGGCAGAGCCAGGTGACACCAAAGTCTCTGGCTCCCAAACTCTACTAGAGTGCTCCCTAGAAGTTCATAAAAACTCACAAGCAACTATCTGACCGCAAGCCATGAGTTGGAAAAATGACTCTGACAATCTTTCCACTTATTCTATGTTATTAGAGCTTTATTCTAATTATTAAATCTTTGTAACTATAACTTCATAAAATTGCTATTTATAAATGGAATGAGAAATATATGCTGGCATACCATGATACAAATAACTATTTAAAATTTCCTTATAGCTGGGTTTCTTATTTCTCTTATGTTTGTGTTCTTTTTCTTCCTAATTACATTTGCTAGAGGTCTATATTGTTGTTTTCCTTATCCTTTCAAGCAATTCGTATTTAGATTTATTCATCAGCTCCTTTGTTTACTTTTTCTTTTCTAATTATTTTCTTTGCTGCTTTTACTCTTATTACTTCCTCCCTCCTATGGCCCTTAGGTTTATTTTATCCTTGTTTTGTCAAATTAAATTGTAAACATAATTTACTTTCATTTTTTAAGAATAATAGAGTATTTTAGACTATGAACCTGCCATTGTTGCCACTGAATACAGGTTTAGATAGCTAGATAAACTTTCACAAAATATGTATTTTTCTCACTTTTATTTTTTAAAAAACAATTATAATCTGTGATTGTTTCCTTGATTTAATCATTAAATAGCTATTTATTTGAGCTATTCCAAGTGATTAATTTTCATATTTGTTAAAATATTAATAATAATATCTAGTTTACCACACTACAGTTTCAGAATGTCACAAGATATATACAATTCCTGCTTTCAGGACTTGAGGATTTCTTTTTGGTATATGATAGAATCAACACATTTTTTAAAAAAGACTATACATATATATTTGTTTTAAGGTCAAGTATTAATAGGAATTAATACAATCTAGATATATTATTCAACAATCTAGTATATTTATTTAAGCAGAAAGCCTGGAGCAGTATGCTAAAGTCTCTAAAATGACTACTTTTCTGTATTAGTTTCCAATATTTCTGATCATTTTTCCTTCATTTCTGACCTTTTAATAAAATAAAATAGATTTAAACAAAATTGCCCAAATTAAATGGACAGCCTGAAAATTTTTCACGGAACTAGCATCCCTGCATAAGCAGGCCTGGATCCAGCCAGGACACTTCCAGACCCCAGCATCCCTCCCCTGCATCCTCCCTTCCGGTCACAGCACCTTCTCCTCAAAGAGAAATCCCTACCCTGGCTTCGGATCACAAGTTAGTTTTGCTTCTTCTGTTGCTCTCTTTATGTAAATGGAATCACACTGCATGTGCTC
This sequence comes from Cephalopachus bancanus, assembly GCA_027257055.1. Classification (NCBI taxonomy): domain Eukaryota; kingdom Metazoa; phylum Chordata; class Mammalia; order Primates; family Tarsiidae; genus Cephalopachus; species Cephalopachus bancanus. The sequence continues at coordinate 295,120 of JAPVLO010001036.1, read as the reverse complement.
ACTTGTGGTGAACACCTTCTGCTCAGCATTCTGACCGTGATGGTCATGTAAACTGTGCACTCAGAACATTCATTTTCATTGTTGTATAGTATTTCACTGTGTGAGTATTCCACAATCCATATATCCATTCTTTTGATGGTGGTCTTTTGGATAGCTTCCATTTGAAAGTCATTATGGAAGGTGCTGCTAAGAACACTCTACTACACTCTTTTCAATGACCAAAAGTATACATACCTGCTGGAATGCATCCAGGAATAAAACTGCTAGAGCATGGAATAATCTGCTTCATATTTTGATATCACATTTTTCAGCAGTACAATAGTCACTATGAATTGCACTTTTTATTTAAAATAGAGAAATTTCCCTTTTGGATACAGTTATTGTATTTTGCCTCAAATTCTTTTTACTAAAAATTATATTGCTACCCTGTTATTTTCTGTTTGTGATTGCCTGATAAAACTTTGCCCAGCATTTTTACTTTTATATTATTTTTATTCAGTTGTTTCTATTTTAAACACCTTCTATATGGATTTTTTTAATCATTTACATTAACTTCCATCACTAGTTTTTTAAATCTAATTTCCATAGCATGTTTTTGTTTGTTTGTTTGCTCCTTTTTTAGAGTTAGGGTCTTACTCTGCTGCCCAGGCTAGAGTGCAGTGGCAGCAGTCTTGAACTCCTGGGCTGAAGGAATTTTCCTTGCCTCCACCTCCTGAATAGCTGGGACTACAGACACGAGCCACAATGCATGGCTATTTTTTTTATTTTCTGTAGACCCGCGGTCTTGTTATGTTGCCCAGGCTGGTCTCAAACTCCTGGGTTCAAGCAATTCTCCCACCTCAGCCTCCCAAAGTGCTGGGATACAGGCATGAGCCACTATGCCTAGCCAAATTTCTGTAACATGTTTTAAGCTGAATTTTTTTTTTTTTTGAGCCAGAGTCTCACTCTGTCACCCAGGCTGGAGTGCAGCCTCCAGTCTCAACCACGACAGCCTTGACCTGATGGGTTCAGGTGATCCTTCCACCTCAGTCTTCCAAGTAGCTGGAGTCACAGGTGCACGACACCATGCCCAACTAATTTTTTTTTTTAATTGTAGAGATGTGGTCTTGCCAATTTGCCCAGACTGGTCTCAAACTCATGGGCTCAGGCAATACTCTTGCCTCTGCCTCCCAAGTACTGGGATTAGAGGCATGAGTTAAACTGGATTTTTAAAAGATCTCTTGAGGTTTCCTCTATTTTCTTTCATTTTCTATTTGAGCTATATATCTTATATTTCAATAGGTGTTTCTGCAGTTACATTTACTTTTTTTTTTTAAGAGAGTCTTGCTATATTGCTCAGGCCTCAAACTTCTGAGCTCAAGCAATCCTCTGCCTCAGTCTCCTAAGTACCTAACTTATACCTTGCTAATTTTTTATTTGTATTTTTTTAGAGATGGGGGGTCTCATTATGTTGCCTAGGATAATCTCAAACTCTTGGACTCAAGGAATCCTCCCACCTCAGCCTCCAAGTAGCTGGTCCTACATGTCTGTGCCACTGCATCTGACCCTGTTCTATATCCACTTTTATAACTCACACTTTTTAAAAATAATCAAACCTATTCATGACATTTTGGATCGCTGAATTTCTACATGGCTTTTGAATTATGCCCATACCTGACCCCTTCTGCATTGGGGTTCCTCACCCAGACTCCTGACCAGAACATTTGGTGAGAGGGAGGGAAATAAACCAGAGTGGAGAGGGTTGAGGATTGTATGTGAGGCGAGTGCCGAGGCAGCAACTAGTCCTGACACAGTCTCATAAAGAAATCGGGCATGCTGCAATGGTAGGCATGGCCCTGTGTCCCTTTTTGTGACAGGCAAGTAGAAACTAAAGGTTGTGACTGTTTTAAACAGTTCTTAAGCAACAACTGCCAATGGGCCACTCTCTAGAAAACAGTCACACTTGTACAAAAAAAAAAATGGAAAACATATACTACCTGCACATTTCCTGTTCAGTGAACCCAAGGAAGAGAAGAATGCCTTAGGGCCTAGGGAGACTTGCAAAAGCCACTTACTCCCCCTTTCTTCCCCCAGCCCTGGCCCTGAGTTCTGGTAGGCCTCAGGAGGCCAGAGTAGGGTTTCAGAGGTAGCGGCAGCAGCCAGGTCCATTCAAACAGTTGTGTGACCATACTAAGACAAAAGCTTTCAAAAATTTAAATTCCTACTTGAAACTAGAAGTAAATACAGGAGACCACTCCATGGGACAACAAGAGCCTTTAACTTTTTCCACCCCCTCAAAGAAAATCATCCTCTAACTGGTTTCCATTTATCAGTAAGCACAGTACTAAGTACTTCTGCATTAAGTCATTTATTCCTCATGTACACCCTGTGAGGTGCAATTTTTATCCTCATATAGTAGGTGAGGGCTTGGGCAGTCTGCCCAGTGTTATACAGTTAAAAGTGGAAGACGTGGGATTTGAAAAAGTATGTGTGACTCCATTACCCACACACTTAATCACCATTTCCCCACTAGTATTGAAAACCCAGATCATCTCACGATCCAAGGTGGCCTCTAGGTCTCAGGACTGAGAGTGTGAGTTCACCCTAAAGACCAGCACATAGGACTGTGAGGGTGAGAGGCTGGGAATATAGACAGCAGGACTGGAGGCGGGCTATATGCACTGTTTAAGATATTAATTCATGTCCCAAATGAGTCAGTGCTATTCAACATTAAAACTTCAGAGATGCACAATCCCTGAAGAAGAATGAGGCCCAGGCTGTGACCGTGAGCATGAGTGGCTGAACCAAAGCAAGGGGAAATTTGCCAAAAGTGGGGTCAAGGAACTACAGAGCTAGGGCATCAGCCACTCAGCCCTGGATTTCCCCTACAGTGCTGACAATTCTTTGGATGAAACGGTAGAACCGGGTGACAAATATCTCCAATGAGTGTTGAAGAATAATCAAAAGGCATCTAGAGGGCAGCAAACAGAGGGGCAAGATGTAGCAGAGAAGAATAGTTTGCGCCCTCAGGTAGGAATACCTTTTCCAAACAGATGAGAATTGTTTTAGAAGAAGCAAGAAGGCGATTTGGACAAGGCAGGATAAGTTGCCTCCTTCGCAGGCTGCAGGAAGGTGGTAGCCTCAAGGGGGCAACAGAGGAAAAGTCGAGTAAAGAAACTGCAGTGTTGTCCCAGCTACTCAGGAGACTGACACAGGAGGATCACCTGAACCCAGGAGTTCAAGGCCAGCCTGGGTGACATAGCAAGATCCCATCTTTATTTTAATTTTTTTTTTAAAGAAGGAGCTGGAATTTATGCAGGTCATTTTCAAAGGTTAGAATGAAAAGGATTCAGGGTCAAGAAAAAGTCCTCGAGGGTACAAATACAGGGCAGGAGTAAAAAGGGAAAAGCTTAAGGGCCAAACTAAATTAAATTTAAGTTAAAGCACACTGACACCAATGGCTTCCTTTATCACTCAGGGGGAGAAGCCAGTTCTTACAGTGACCTACAGGCCACTACACATCTTGGCCCCACTATTGCTCTGACCTCATCTCCCTTTCACTCCACTCCTGCTGTAACTGGAACACAGCACACATCTTCCCTCCTCAGGTTCTTGTACTTGCTGCTCCTGTACCTGGAAAGTTCTCCCCAGATATCCCCCAGATTCACCACCTCATCTCCTTTAATTTGTTGCTCAGATGTCACATTCTCATGAAGTCCACCTCTGAACTCCCTGTATAATATGGAGCCTCCTCCCTCAGATACCTGTGCCCTTCCTAACCCTATTACCTGCCTTATTGTTCTGCATAGCACTTACTGCTATATATTACATGTCTCTTGTTTTTCTTGCTCCATTAGAACATAAGCTGTCTTATGCCAGGAATTTCTTGTTGCTATTTCCTCGCAATAAATAGTTGTTATTCGATAAGTAGCTGGTGAATGTTTGCTCAAGCATAAATATATTTCCTAAAAAAGTTTCAATGGAACATCGTGGTGGCCAAGAATGACAGATATATAAGCCAAAATATATTGGTCTAGCCTCAAAATTTTGACTGAAACTCTGAAATAAAGTCATTTGCCTGCTGGTGATATCAGAAGTACCATCAGAACAAGATGATGTTCGTGTATTAATACTGGCAAATGTCCCAGGTATCACTGTAAACTGGATGATGCCAAGAGAAAAAGCCATCTGATCTGTGGCATCTGTACAAGGCAAATGCAATATTCCTCGCCTTTTGCTCCACCTAAGAGGGCTAACTTTGGGGTCATACTGCTTTCAGAATCTTTTCATAAAGGCATCTTCGGTTATTTTTTCCTCCAGAAACAACAGCTTAATCAGAAACACAATGTTGCCACTGGAACACTGTTTCTAAGGAACTGGGATCATGAATAAATAGCAAAGGTCCTCAAGTCCTCGACATCCCGACCTGGGTGACCTGTGCCAAGGGACCTGGAGAAGCAGATCAACCAAAATTTTATTGGTGGCCAATTTAGGAACCAAAAATCATACGCATATAACAAACAACTTTTAAGTAACAGCCAACAGCCCCATTTAATAACCAGCAACAAAAAGGGATCTGCTAAGAGTCTTACGGAGGAGAAGGTTCAATCACAATAAACAGAATATTGATCATGAACACACATGCTGCCCAACACTTCATCTCATGCCTCCATTCTACTGATGAAGAAAATGAGACCTGGCATTTATCCAAATCAAGACAACTAACAATGAGCTCAAAGCTGGAGCCTGTGTCTCATGACTTACAACTGATAGCAAAAAAAAAAACTTCTACAAGAGCTCCTTTGAGGTTTGTTTACTGAGTGCTGGCCCTAAGTCCAAGAGAAAGCATCAATATAGGAAGAGGATTATGGGGCTAGAACCAGTGAAACCCTGACTGGCTTTTGTCATAATTGAAGAGCACAGGATTGATGATGGTTCCAACCATGTTCCTCTTCTTCCTGGACAGACAGCTGAAGTGCATTTCCCAGACTCTTATGCAATTACACGCAGTTCTGTGACAGAGTTCAGGCCAGCCAAAGTATGTGGGTAGAAATGATGTAATAAGCCACTTCTGAAGTTTGGCCCATAAAGCCCTCCCCTGTGCAGCTACCAGGCTTTCCCTACTCTCAGGCTGAATGGAGAGATTACCAAGGAATGGAGGAGCTCCATTCTCAGAATAATTGCATGAAAAAGAACTGACCCTATCGACCAAGACTGTATTGTGACAAGAGCAAGAAAAAAATGCTTAATGTGTTAAAGGCACTAAAATTTCAGAGAGGTTTAATGTTCTTGTTAGCTCAAAGTGACTGACATGGAGAGATTAATATCAGGTGACATTTCCTTCATGGCAGTAAATAACCTCGGTGAAAGGAAAAACCAAAGATAACTAAGTAGGAAACTGTTGAAGTTACAAAATAGTACATATATAATGTCATTTATGCAAAAATAAAAACAAACCTAATACAAGGACATAAAACCACAAAGGGAAGAGGTAAAAGGTCAAAAGCAGATGAGAAATGTCACAAAAAAAATTCCTGGAAATGTGGAAATAAAACAAATAAAAACTGACTTAACAGTTTTAAGGAAGCTAAAGCATGAATATTAAAAGAGAAGACCAGCAATAAGCAGTTAATGTATGTTATGGAATCCAGGAAGGTTTTGGGAATTGCAGCACCAAATTCTTTTAAAGGCAGTCATGTGGAGCTAAAAATAGGCAACTGCCTTAAAGTTCTTATAGAAACTGTTGGCCCCAGCAGGTCACATCCCTTGCCCCACACAACTAGACTAACTACCCTCTCACATTAAAGCAAAAGACTGGAGGTTTAATCTCTAGACAGGCTGAAATAGAGAAATTACAGACTTGGGGATCTTAGGCACTGGTGAAGTTCACACACAGAGCAGTGGCTTTACACGCCATCATCGTCAGAATCTCAGAAAGCTGACAACCCCTTCCCCATCTCTTTGCTTCCCTACCACACACAAAAGTCAGACGGGAGGACTCTTTCCTAGGAAAACTGACCTGAGATTCCTAGTTTTACTGACATTTGGGGATGTCAAAATAAAACATCCTAATTTCCATATGACCATCCTCCAGGGAGTTTCACAACTTGCCAGCAAGCTCCATCAAGGTGCCCAGAAATTTTACTCAGCTCCTCAAGAGCTTATTCTTCAAAATAAAAGGATAATTAAGATGCACGAGAAATTTGAAGACTTGAATAAATAGACACAAAAACAAACAAACCACAAAAAAGAAACTTTGAAAAAAACAAAGACAATGTAAGGAAAAGAAGGTTTAAAACAAAAAAGCTTTAAAAATTAAGAAATATTAATATCCTTAGAGAGATAAGAGTCACAGAATAAGAATGCTATTGGAGAATTCCATCTCTGTGTAGAAGGTAGAAAGCCACAGAAGTGTTACTGACTCCTACACAATAAGAAAAAGCCAGATAACCTGAAAATCATAGATTTTCTTGAGCCCATCAAGGATCTGAAGTTTCAAGACAACAAAGTAAAGAAATCCAAAGAGGAACAAGTACCTCTGGGGAGCAGAAAAGAAACTCAAAATATTTCACCTGTGGCAGAACAAAGAGGAAGGGATGGCTCTGTGCAAATGAGTAAAGAGAAATCAGCTAACATTTTAATAAATTCTCAAAAACAAATGGGGCTAGCAGGTCAGTCTGGAAAAGCTGAGGCCCCAGACATATGGGGAGTTCATACTTACTCACAGGCAATTTTTTATTTAATTTAATTTAATTTTAAAGATGTAGGGGTACAATTCAGAATTAGGTAGATAAGAGGTAATCATCCAGATAAAGTTTGGACCTCCTTTTTGACCCCACTTCGCGTGGTTTGAAATCAGGTACCCTTATTGATGTTATGAGCTCCCTCTCTCCTCCCTCCCCTGGCAGCATTCTGCTACTGCCAAACCCTTTCTTATAGTATTACGATAAATGTGCCAGGTCCACTTATGAGTGAGAACATGTGGAACTCAGCTTTTTGTTTCTGTGATAGATCACTGAGTATGATAGACTCTAAATCCACCCAGTTGCTGCAAAGTCCATGATTTTTTCCTTCGTTATGGCGACATTGTATTCCACTGTGTATATGTACCATATTTTTTTATCCAGTCCACTTTTGATGGACAGCACAGTTGGTTACATGTTTCTGCTATTGTGAGTAATGCTCGCAGGCTATTTTCAATGGGTCTTCCAAGCGCTAGAGGGAAAGATAAATAGTAAAGCAGGAAACTGGAGAAAACTCTGTTTCAGTGGCCCAAAGATACAGAGAAGATGTTTAAGGCACCTTAAGGGGATGCATAAGATACATGAAGGGGAGCATAGACAGAAACTGCAGTAGACCTCTACTCAGAAACTACACAAGTCAGAAGATGACATGGTGACACCTTCAGGGAAATGAAAGGGAAAAAAACCCAAACCTGTAAACCCAGAATTCTATGTCCAACAAAAATATCTACAATGTTAAGGCAAAATAAAGACTTTTTCAGGGAGACAGAAACTGAGTTAATGCATTTCCACCAAACCTGAGGAATAAGAAATAATAAAGTTCTTTAGGGAGAAGGAGCATGGCACCAGATGAAAATTTGGATCTAAACAAAGAAATGAAGAGTTCTGGAAATGGTGAGCATAAAGGTAAAAATAAGGCATATTTCACTATTACTCATCACTTTAAAAAACAAATTCATGGCCCTAACAAAACATAGTAATAGCATTTATGGGATCTACAATATACTGTAAAGAGGTAAAATTGATTTTACTTCATGTTTTCTTTGTTTGTTGTTTTTATAGGAACAAAAGCCATCTGGAAGTAAAAACAAGAGCAGAAAGGAGAGAGAGAAATGGAAGTGAACTGTTTTAAGGATCTTACACTATGAGAAAAGTGGTATAATAGACTGTGATAATAGGTATACCATAAACCATAGAGCAAGTAATAAACATTTTAAGAGGTATAATTAGAAAGTCAAGAGTGAAGATAAAATGGAAGCATTAAATAATACTTAATAAAAATTTTTAAAGTCAGGAAAGAATTTTTTAAAAGAACTAAAAACATAACGGATAATAGAAAACCACTATCAAAGTGGGGATTTAAATCTAATCATATAAATAGATATATTACATTTTTTAGAAACCCAATTAAATGAGAGATGGTCAAACTGTATTTAAAAACAAGCAAGAACCAATAATATGCTGTTCAGAAGAAGCAGTAAGAACAGAGAAGACATGAACAACATTCAGTCAACTCAAACTAATAGATATTTATGGACCACTCCACCCAACAGCAGCAAAATACACATTCTTTCCAATGGATATGGAACAGTTACAAGAAAGACAATATTCTAAGCCACTAGGTGAAAAAAACTCAATATATTTTAAAGTACTAAAATGATATAAAACACATTCTCTGACAATGAAATGTAATTAGCAATTGAATTCACAGTTAAAACCTACTCACAAATAAAACTTCAGGGCCAGATGGCTTCACTGGTAAATTCTACCAAATATTTCAATAATAAATAATACTAATCCAAAACTTACTCTATCAGAAAATATACAAAAGGAATACCTTTCCAATTAATTTATGAGGTCATCATTTTCCTGATATAAAACTCAAGCAAAGAAATTAAAGAAAAGAGAATTACAAACCAATATCCTTCACAAACATGGGTGTTAAAATCAATAAACTGCAAGAAAATCAAATCTAACAATATGCAAAAATCCAGAAACGCAAGGTTATTTCAACACTCAAAAACAATCGATCAAATTTGCCATATCAACAGTCTAAAGAAAATTAAAACATGTGATCATGTCAATAGCACAGAGAAAATACATAGCAAAATTCAACATCCATTCATCATTAAAAACTCCTAAGCAAATTAAGAAGGGAGGAGAACTTCCTCAACCTGTAAATGACATCTTTGAAAATAGTTATAGCTAACATTACATATTATAGGGAAAGACTGTATGCTTTTCCCCCATAGCTAACATTACATATAACAGGGAAACACTGTATGATTTTCAAATACAAACCCAACAAAGGAATTGTGCCCAGAATATATAAAGAACTCTCAAAATTCAATAACAAAATAATAATAATGATAAATAATTCTTTAGAGATGAGCACGTTCTTTAAAGACGAACACATTTGACTCAAGGAGAGCTGTGAATAGTAAATAAGCACATGAACTGGCTTAAGATCATCAGTTGGTAGGGGTAATGGCCAATTGAGACCACAATATAATACCACTACACACTTACAAAAAAGCAAAAATGGTGGGGTTGTCTCTTCTGATTCTTTTTCTCTTATCTTTTATTGACAAAAGTTGTATATATTTATTATGAGCAACCTGATTTTTAGCTGTTATGGAACAGCTAAATCAACCTAATTAGCATAGGTATTTCCTCACATAATTATCACCAATTCATGATAAGAACATGTAAAATCTACTATCTTAGCAATTCACAAGTACAATAATATTTTTATTAGCTACAGTCACGGTGATGTAGACTATATCTCTTGAACTTATTCCTCCAAACTGAAATGTTTTGTCTTTGACCAATATCTCCCTAGTCTACCCTCCACCCCAATGCCCTGCTAGTCTCTGATAACCTCCGTTCTACTCCGTTCTAAGTTCACTTTCTGATTCCAAATGTAAGTGGGATTATGAGGTATTTGTCTTTCTATAGCTGGCTTATTTCGCAATGCCTCCAGGTTCATCCATACTTTCACAAGTTAGAAAGGCTAACATTTTAAAAACTGACAATGGCAAGTGCTTGTGTAGATGTGAAGCAACTAGAACTCTTAGCCATTCCTGGTTGGAATGCAAAATGGTACAGCCCAATGGAAATCAGTGTGGCAGATCTTATAAACATAACCCACACACAACCCCACTCCTGGATATTTACCCAAGAAATTTTTACCTGAACACATGTTTTTAGAGCAGCTGTATTCATTAGCTAAAAACGGCCCAAATATATACTGATGGTATGTTCATAAAATGGAATATGATTTAACAATAAAAAGAAACTTCTGATAAATAAATTAGCAATGATGTATCTTCAAAGCACTATGTTAAATGAAAGAAGTCAAACACAAAAAGTGGCATACTGTACAATATTTACCATCTTAACCATTTTTAAATATACACATCAGTGATATTAAGTGCATTCTATTATGCTCCCATCACCACCAACCAACTCCATAACTCTTTCATCTTGTAAAATTGAAACTATACCCATTAAATGGTAACTCCCCATCCCCTGCCTCCCCACAGCCCCTGGCAATCACCATTCTACCTTCTCTGTCTCTATGATCCTGACTATATATGTAGAGCCATATGGCGTCTGTTCTTTGCAAATGCCTTGTTAGTATACTATCTTCAAGGCCCATCCACGTTGTAACATGATCCTGAATTTCCCTCCTTTTTAAAGCTAAATCATACCCAATTGTATGTATATACCACATTTGGCTTACCCAGGCATCTGTCAATGGACATCTGGGTTGCCAACATGTTATACCTATTGTAAATAATGCTGCTCTGTATATGGGCGTACAAGTATCTTGAAACCCTACTTTCAATTATTTGGAAGTATACATACAAGTAGAACTGATGGCTCATATGGTAATTCTATTTTTATTTGTTTGAGGAAATGTCATACTGTTTTCCCAAGTATATTTTATATTCCCATCAGCAATGCCCAAGGTCTCCAATTTATCCACATTCTCATCAACACGTCTTCTTATTCAGGTACTTGCCAAATAAAATAACAATCCCAAAGTGTCTTACATATTCTCCTGGATCCATCTCCACAGCCCTGGGTAATGCTCTTGCCTCTCGTTTTCACATGTTATGAATCTTCCCAATGGTCTCCACACTTCTTTCTAATTTGACCTACTATTGCCAAATAAATCCTCCTTAAATATACTTATATCAGCTGGGCTCGGTGGCTCAGCCTGTAATCCCGTACCTTTGGGAGGCGAGGTGAGTGGATTGCCTGAGCCCGTGGGTTCCAGACCCGCCTGGGCAGCAAGACCTCATCTCTACAATAAAACAAAAAATCAGCCAGGCGTGGTAACACATGCCTGTAATTCCGGCTACTTGGAAGGCTGAGGCGGAAGGATCACCAGAGCCCAGCAGGTCGAGACTGTGGTGGCCGGGAGTGGCCACTGCACTCCAGTCTGGGCGACAGAGTGAGACTCAAACTCAAACAAAAAAAAAAAAAAAAAAAAAAATAATATATATATATATATATATATATACACTTATATCACAGCTATCACAACTTTAAGTATAAATTCTTCATTAGTGCCTTTAAAGATACTCCATAGTAGTGGTCTCCATCTACAAACCTACAAATTCCTTATTAATATTCCAAAACTGAAGTGAAATTCATTTCAGACTCCTAACCTTCTTTGTTGTTTAACACCACCAAGTTTATGGTAATTTGCTACAGAGCAGTATACCACCACATATTTTTCTCCAGGAAGCAATTCTTACTCTTTCTGGCTAGGTGTTGCCCCTTGACTAACTGCCTTCCTATCCCTAATGGGTATTTATTGGCTTATAAACAGTCTCCAGTCAACTGTGGCTCCCTGAGATCAAGGAAGGAAGCTCATCAACCTTTCTATCCCTCCTCCCCTGCCGGGGTTCTACATATTGAGCGTAACACTGAATAAGGATCCATGACTCCATAATACTGCAAGCAAAAAAAGAATAAACAAACAATTTGCAGAAGGTGATAAGCTAACTAATAAATATAGAAAGAATAATGGAATTAGAACATCACCATTTGGCAAACATCACACTAATAACTAATTCATCTAGTGAATATCAACGGATGCTAAAACCTAGTGGGTGGGAGTTTGATGAGAAATATAATATTTACATAATCTCAAAGTAACTCCCAAGCAAATATATACTAATTAAAAAAGGAAAAAAGTAATTTTACAGTAGAAAAACTTGTCATACAGCACTTTAATCCAGTGACCAAAATTTCCATTAACAGGAAAGGAACAGACTGAATATTACAATGCAATAGGAACACAGCAGTGCTTCTGAGATATTCCCTATATATGCATAACCCACATCTAATCATAAGGAAACATGAGACAGATCCTAAGTAAGGAGTATGTTACCAAAAAAACTGACGTGTAATCTTTAAAAACACCAAAATCATAAAAGTCAAGGAAAGACTGAAGAACTTTTGCAGATGGAAGGATGCAAAAGAGACATGACTAATAAATGCAACATATGACCCTCAATTAAATCTGTATATATTTTCTGCTTGCTTGCTTTATTTTATAAAGGTTAATATTGGTGACTGACAAAACTTTTATTTAGCAACTTAATTTTATACCATTTGGCAGAGAGAAGATCTGTATGGTATTCTTAAAACTTTTCTGAATCATTAAAATTATTTCAAATTCTAAATAAAGTAAGAATATGTACAAGATCAATTACAAATCTGTGTAAGTCTAATGTTCTAAGCCACTTTTCACTTCCTGTTTCCCTCTCCCACCCATGTCCTATACCCCAGTGTGTCACTCACAAAGCTTAAGTATGGCAGCAACTTCATGCCATCTTACTTTAGTGCATATTACTCCTTCTACCTAATATTGGCTTCCACCTCATTTCTCAGTTAAACTTTTACTCACCCTTTGAAGACTGACTCAATCACAACTTCTAGTGTGAAGCAATCACATAAGAAACTAGAATGATATCTCCCTCTCCTGTGTTCCCAGCACACAGTTGGAAGTTTCCCCTCCTTTATACTCAGAAGACCATGTATCGAACTTTAAACAATGTGGTGGAAAGGAAAGGGCAAAAGAGTTCTTGAAGTCAACTAACAGGGCCTGCTACCAAATCAACACACCACAGGAGAGGCCTAGGGCAAGTTGTCTGATCTGATCCCTCTGGACATCAGTTCTTCAACTATGAAAATGAAATAATGACAGAAACTTCACAAAGATGTCATAAAAATAGATAAGTATGTGAAGTCATCTGGCATGTTGGGCAGTAAGAAAAATGAAAACCAAAATGGAGATTCCACTTCAAACCCACTATGATGCCTAGGAACAAAAAGACAGACAGCAGGAGTTAGCAAGGATACAGAGAAGTTGGGACCCTCACACACTGCTAATGAGAATGCAAAATGGTATATCCACTGTGGAAAACAGTTTAGCAGTTCCTCAATTAATTACTGTATGACCCAGCAATTCCACTCTTAGATATATGCCCAAGAGGAGTGAAATCATGTTCACACAAAAAAGCAAACACAAACAACATTGACAGCAGTATCATTGAAAATAGCCTAAAAGTGGAAACAACTTGAATGTCCACCAACTACAGAATGATAACCAAACCGTGGTTGTACATTCAATGAAATATTATTTGGAAATGAAAAGAAATGATGTACTGATGCATGTCACATTGTGAATGAATCTTAAAATAATTATGCTTAGTGAAAGAAGCCAGATACAAAAATCCATATGTTATACGCACAAAATGTCTATAATAAGAATTTATAATGACAGAAAGTGATTAATGGTTACCAAGGGCTTGGGGGTATAGAGGGTTGGTGAATAATAACTAAATGATACAGAATTTCCTTCTGGGGTGAAGAAAACATTCTAAAGTTATTGCACTGATAGTTACACAACTCTGTAAATATGCCAAAAATACCGTTGACTTGTATACATAAATGATGAACTACATAGCATGAGAACTACACTTCAATAAAGCTGTTACAAAAAATAAACAGATCTCTTCTTTCATGGCAGGTATGAAGGCTTATTATCATTCAGTTCTCCCCAACCCATCAACATATGTTTGTTGAACTGATTTTGAGTTTAGTGGCAGTCTGAGCTCCAATGTGTACAGCTATCTGCATTTGGAGAGGCACTCTCTACAGGGTTGTCATGCTTGGGGACCTGGTTCCACTGTCAGTCAGAGGTGCCCTTACAGCCATCATGGCTCTTGAGGGCTTCCTGTCCACCTATCTGGAATGTGCAGGAGACTGGCTGTGTGAGAAGGGTCCTGTCATCAACTACAGAACAGATTTTTACACAAAGAATACTGTTGAAAACAGTCCTCTTGGCACTGTTTTAACTGGTAGACAAGTCATCCCAAGCAATATAAAGTACTGGAAAGTCATATATATACAATGATATCAGAATTATCTTAAAAATAGCAATATCAGTCAAACTAACTGAAAACACAAGACATAACTCTCAGCTGATAATCTAATATTCTTTAATAGACATATCAATTTTTTTTTTGAGTTGGAGTCTCACTCTGTGGCCCAGACTCGAGTGCAGTGACCGCTCCCGGCCACCGCAGCCTCGACCTGCTGGGCTCCGGCGATCCTTCCGCCTCAGCCTTCCGAGTAGCTGGAACTACAGGCGTGCACTACCACGCCCGGCTAATTTTTTATTTATTGTGGATATGAGGTCTTGCCAAGTTGCCCAGGCGGGTCTCGAACCCGTGGGCTCTGGCAATCCACTCACCTCAGCCTCCCAAGGCGTGGGATTACAGGCTGAGCCACCGAGCCCGGCTGACAGATCAAATTTTTACTTGTCCACAGTTGGCTACATGATATACCACTAAGACTGTGTCACTAGGTGATTGTACTTCAACAAAAAGATCAGATTTACCTACATTTGTGAGGAGATGATTCTCAACTGAAAATTGCCTGCCCCTCACAGAAGGAAGACAAGATCTCTCTATGAGGTCCAGCAATCCTTGCATATGTAAATGATGAACTGCTTAGCATGTCAACTTCAGATTCCTTCTTTCAGGGAGGCAGCAAGGTTTCTTATTATTTGGTTCTCCCCATACTATCGAAAAATAAACCACTTCTTTAGAAGCCACTAAAGAGAAGAGGAGCTTTTCTTCTTCAAATGTTAAGACTTGTGTTATTAGGGTTTTTCTAAAAGTCGAGCTAACATCTTTCATCATTTTAGAACTTAACTAAACTTCCAGCAGCTTCCTTCTCCTGAGGAAACAGAAGGTCCTGCCATATGCTTAAACCTTCTCTAGAAAGATATTGAATATAATATCTAACACCTGGAGTTAAATTTATACCAGTGAAAACCATCTTTGCATATTATAATTTACTAGTTATTAAAACTGACCACTTGCTCACTCTCATACAGTCTCTCTCTCTCTCTCTGTCTCTCTCTCTCTCTCTCTCTCTCTCTCTTCCTCCCTCCTTGATGAAGCTCTTTTTTTTTTTTTGAGTTGGAGTTGAGTGCAGTGGCCGCTCCTGGCCACCGCAGCCTCGACCTGCTGGGCTCCGGCGATACTTCCGCCTCAGCCTTCCAAGTAGCCGGAATTACAGACACCCGCTACCACGCCCGGCTGATTTTTTGTAGAGATGAGGTCTCGCCAAGTTGCCCAGGTGGGTCTCAAACCTGCGGGCTCAGGCAATCCACTCACCTCAGCCTCCCAAAGCGCAATCTACAGATTCAATTCAATACCTATGAAATTACCAGCAACATTCTTCTCAGACCTAGAAAAAACAACACAGGAATTCATATGGAAACACAAACGACCAAGAATAGCCAGAACAATCCTCAGCAAAAAAAAAAGCAGGTGGTATCACATTACCAGACTTCAAACTTTACTATAAAGCTACAATCATCAAAACAGCTTGGTATTGGTATAGGAACAGGCATATAGATCAATGGAATAGAATTGAGATTCCAAAAGCAAAATCTTAATTCTCAATCAACTCATCTTCGACAAAGCCTCCACCACCTACCACTCGGGAGAGGAGAATCTATTCAGTAAATGGTGCTGGGAAAACTGACTGACCACATGCAGCAGATTGAAACAGGACCCCTATCTATCCCCATACACAAAAATTAACTCTAAATGGATCAGAGACCTAAATGTAAAACCTCAAACCATAAGAACCTTAGAAAATGGAGGACATGCCCTCATGGAAATTGGAACTGGCATCCAATTCCTGAACAAAACCCGAAACCCACAGGCCATAAGGGATAAAACAGACAAGTGGGACCTCATTAAACTGACAAGCTTCTGCAAAGCCAAAGAAACCATCAAGAGAGCAGGGAGACAGCCCACAGACTGGGAAAAAGTATTTGCCAACTCCAGCTCTGACAAAGGCTTTAACATCTTGGATCTACAAGGACCTCAAACGTGCTGAAAAGAAAAAAACAAACAACCCCATTATAAAATGGACAAAAGATATGAACAGACACTTCACAAAGGAAGACATTCGAGCAGCCAACAGAAACATGAAGAAATGCTCAACCTCACTAATCATCAGGGAGATGAAAATCAAAACCACACTGAGACACCACCTAACTCCAGTCAGAATGGCCATCATCAATAACAAAAAATAACAGTTGCTGGAGAGGGTGTGGCCAAAAGGGAACACTTCTATGCTGTTGGTGGGAGTGTAAACTAGTGCAACTTCTGTGGAAAGCAGTGTGGCGATTCCTAAAAGCTCTAAACATTAACCTCCCATATGACCCTGCAATCCCCCTACTGGGAATATACCCTGAAGAACTCAAATCACTCTATAAAAAAGATACCTGCACATGAATGTTTATCGCAGCATTGTTCACAATAGCAAGAACCTGGAGCCAACCATGCTGTCAATCAAAAGAGGACTCGATTTTAAAAATGTGGTATATATACACGATGGAATACTACGCAGCCATAAAAAAGAACAAAATAATGAATTTCGCAGCAACCTGGATGGAACTAGAGTCTATAATACTGAGTGACCTCTCACAGAAACAAAGATCTGAGTATCACATGTTCTCACTCATATAGTGGACCTTGATCATCCAACGCACTACCATAGGAAAATGACTGACAGTGGTGGGAAACTATGGGGGTGAGAAGGGGGATGGGACTAATGGTAGTAAACATCTGTCTGGGGACAAGGAGACAACTGTTATCAACAAGGGGGCCTAAATGAAGCATGTTTGTATAAGTAACCCTTAACTGTACCCCACAATATCATAATAAAAAATATTGATTTAAAAAAAAAAAGAAGTATCTCTAATTTCAGATGACATAATTCTTTTATATAAAAAATCCTAAGGAATCCACAAACATCCTACTGGAGCTAGTAAATGAATTCTGCAAGGTTGTGGGATATAACATCAATAAACAAAAATCAATTGTATTTCTATATACTGGCAATGAAAAATGAAATTAAGAAGACAACTCCACTTACAACAGCATTAAAAAGAACAGACCAGGCTGGGCTCGGTGGCTCAGCCTGTAGTCCCGCACTTTGGGAGGCCGAGGTGAGTGAATTGCCTGAGCCCGTGGGTTCGAGACCCACCTGGACAACTTGGCAAGACCTCATCTCTACAATAAATCAAAAACACAAAAATTAGCCAGGCATGATAGCTCACGCCTGTAGTTCCAGCTACTTGGAAGGCTGAGGCGGAAGGATCGCCGGAGCCCAGCAGGTTGAGGCTGCGGTGGCCAGGAGCGTGCCATGGCACTCCAGTCTGGGTGACAGAGTGAGACTCCAACTCAAAAATAAAAAATAAAATAAAAAGAATAGACCAGACACATATGATAAGAAAACTATAGAATATCCTTTATAAATACTGGTATAGATATAAAAAAATCCTTCATGAAAAAATGAGTAAACTTAATCCAACAGCACACTAATCAGCAAACTGAATCCAACAGCATGACCAAGTAGAAAGTTTTCCAGAAATGCAAGGGTGATTCTGCATAAGAAAATCAGCCAATATGCTAACACTACATTAATGCAACAAAGAGGGAAAACCACATGATCAGTTCAACAGATGTAGAAAAGGCTTTGGAAAAAACTCAATACAATGTCATGATTAAAATATTCATAAAATTAGCAATGAAGGAGAAATTCCTTAACACAATATAGGGCATTTGTTTAAAAGTCACAGCTAACATCATACTCAGTGGTAAGAGAATGAACTAATACCTCACTGAGATTAGGAACAAGACAAGAAATTTCATCACTGCTATTCAATACTGTACTGGAAATTCTCGAGAAAGCAATTAGGCAAAAAAGAAAAGAGAAAAGAAAAAAAGAAGAAGAAAAAAGAAAGAAAGGAAAAGAAATTAATGGCATCCAATTTAGAAATGAAGAAGGAAAACTATCTCTTTTAGCAAATGATATAATTATAAATATAAAAATCCTATAGAATCCACAAATAAAATAACTACTATATAGAGCTAATGAACTAATTCAGTAAAGCTAATAAACTAATGCAGCAAAGTTCCAGGGCAAAAGATCAACACACAAAATCAGTTGTGTTTCTCTCTGCCAGCAATAAACAATTCCAAAAGTAAATTAAGAAGACAATTCCTGTTACAATAGCATTCTAAAAAAATAATATGCCTAGAAATAAGTTTAATCAAGCAGGTTAAAAACTTATACACTTAATATGAGAAAACATTTCTGAAAAAAAAATTAAAGAAGAGCTAAATAAATGGAAAAGCATTCCGTGTGCATGAACTGGAAAACTTAATATTGTTAAGACAGCAACATTCCTCATAGAATTCTACAGATTAAACACAGCCTTTATCAAAATATATGCAATTACTATGTGTCAATTTTTTAAAGGAAAAAAAATGAAAGCAAACACTCAAATTAAAAACTGGCAAATATTTAAATAGACATTTCACCAAAGATTAAGCCCATGAAAAGATGCTCACATTATTGAGTCATTAGGGAAATGCATATTAAGACATCTACTAGAATGGTTATAATCCAATAGAATGACCACACCAAATGCTGGCAAGGATATGGAGAAACTAGAACTTTCATACCATGCTGGGATATGTTTAAAATGGAAGAACTTCCTTGGAAAACAGTTTGGTAGTTTCTTAAAAAGACAAGAATTACAAGGAGGGAGCCCTAAAATACAGAATTTGTTTATAAAAAGTTGTGCATTTATTACTATATGTTTAAACTTCGGTCACCTTCAAAGTCCTCTCTGATAAAATACGCCTATGGAGATGCTTTTTCCATTGCTAAAAATAGTTTTTGAATTCATCAATTTTGATGCCTTTTAGTGCTTCTGCCATATTTTGTTTTATGTCTTCCACATCGGCAAAATATTTCTCTCTGAGGACTTTTTTCATCAGGGAAACAAACAAAAAAGTCACTTGGGGCGAGATTGGGCCAAAAACTGATGAATGGCACAGTATGGGCAGGTGCACTAGTAAATCACACATCATGAAATGGACAAATGAGATGAAAGAATCTGCAAAAAAAAATTCACTGAAGCTGAACGCAGCCTCTCAGAACAACATTAACTGGTATCCTGATGCCGATGGGTTCCTAGAACACTTATCTACTGGGGGAAGCCTATACTACAAGGGGCCCACTCTCCAAAAACGAATCCGGGTTTTGTTGTGTCCACCCCCACCCCCACATCTTCCATACTACTCAGAGATTCCACTCCCATGTACATACCTAAGAGAAATGGAAACATATTTCCACACAAGACTTATACATGAATGTTTATAGCAACATTATTCATTACCCTAGACACAATTCAAATGTCCAACAACTGTAAAAAGAGAAACTGTAGTATATCTATACAGTAGAATACTACTTCTCACAAAAAAGGGACAATATCCTGATAAATGCTATGACATGAAGAAACCTCAGAGACACCGTGCTAACTGAAAGAATCCAGGCACAAAAGGTCACCTATTTTATGATTCCCTTTACATGAAATTTTCAGAAAAGGCAAATTTGTAGAGACAAACAGATCAGTGGTTGCCTTGGGTTGGGCGTGAGAGAGGAGACTGAATGGAAACAGGAATGAAGGGAGTTTTGCAAGGCAAAGCATATGTCCTAAAACTGGAATATGATGATGGCTGTACAACACTTGAATTTACTAAAACCTATCAACCTATATGCATACAATAGATAAAATTTATTATATGTAAATAATACCTCAACACATCTTTTAAAAAACACTTTAAAATTTCAATAGCCATGTACCCCAAAATGAAAAAGCCAATCCTCAAACTTAGGTGAAGCTGTGAAAGGCTCCAAACAGACAAAACAGTCTTGAAAAAGAAGAACAGAAGAACAAAACTAGAAAACTCACAACTTTCTGATTTCAAAACTGAGTACAAATCTACAGGAATCAAACCAGCATAGTACCAGAATAAGAACAGGCATAGGCTTATAGACCAACAGGTTAGAATTCAAAGTCCAGACATAAATCTAAACTCCTATGGAAAATTTGTTTTCAACAGTGACACCAAGACCATTCACTAGGGAAAGAACAGTCACTTCAACAAATGGTGCTGGGAAAACTGAATACCAGATGTAAAAGAATTTATATATAAAAATTTAACTAAAATGGATCAATGACCTAAATATAAGAGCTAAAACCATAAAATCTATAGGAAAAAACGGAGTAAATCCTCATGATTTAAAATTTGGCAGTAAATTGTTAGATTTAATACCAAAAGCACAAGTAGTAAAAGAAAAATAGATAAACTCGATTTCACCAAAATTGACACTTGCTGTGCATCAAAGGACATTATTAAGAATGTGAAAATCCAATCTGTATAATGTAAGAAAACATTTCCAAATCATCTATTTTACATGGGTTTAACATCCAAAATATACGCAAATGGCCAACAAGTATATGAAAAAATGCTCAACATCACTAATCACCAAAAAGTGCAAATTGAAACTACAATGAGCTATCATCTCACTCCAGTTAAAATAGTTTTTATCAAAAAGACAGGTAATCACAGATGCTGGTGAGGATGTGGAGAAAGGGAAACCCTCATACACTGTTGGTAGGAATGTAATTAGTATAGACACTGTGGAGAACAGAAGTTCCTCAAAAAATTAAAGGTAAAAATATTATATGATCTAGCAATTCTACTACTGGGAATACAACCAAAAGAAAGGAAATCAATGTATCAAAGAGATATCTGCATCCCCTTGTTTAGAGGCACTATTCACAGTAGTGAACATAAGCTCATCGACCTAAGTGTCCATCAACAAAAGAATGAAGAAAATGTGGCCTATATACACAATGGAATATTATTCAGTCACAGAAAAAACAAAAATCCTGTCATTTGCAGAAACAGGGATGGAAATGGAGGGACATTATGTTAAATGAAATAAGCCATGCACAGAAAGACAAATATCACTAGTTCTTAATTACATATGGGAGCTGAAAAAGGGGATCTCATGAAGACAAAGAAGATACTGATGATAATCAGGGCCAGGAAGTGGAGGGGGGAGGAAGAAATGAATGGAAAAATAATACAAATGTATTTATTACGGCTGAAATTCACACTTAAAAATGGCAAAAAAGGGTAAATTGTATATTTTAGCTTAATGAAAAATAAAATTATAAAATCCAGAATATGTAAATATGATATATGCAATAACAATAATAATTTGTTATAATAAATACTTAATGAAAATGGCTAAATATATAATAATAAAAAGACAACTCAATTAAAATATGGGCAGAAGATTTGAATAGATATTTCTCCCAAGAAATTTACAAATGGCCAACAAGCACAGGAAAAGATGTTCAGTGTGAAGCCAGGCTCGGTGGCTCAGCCTGTAATCCCGCGCTTGGGAGCCTGAGGTTGAGTGGATTGCCTGAGCCCGTAGGTTCGAGACCCGCCTGGGCAACTTGGTGAGACCTCATCTCAACAATAAAAAAAAAAAAAATTACCCAGGCGTGGTAGGGCGCCTGTAGTTCCAGCTATTTGGAGGCTGAGGTGGAAGGATCACCAGAGCCCAGCAGGTAGAGGCTGCGGTGGCCGGGAGCGGCCACTGCACTCCAGTCTGGGCAACAGAGTAAGACCCCAACTCAAAAAAAAAAAAAAATGTTCAATGTGACTGGTCAATAAGAAAATGCAAATCAAAACTATAATGAGATGACATTTCACATCTACTAGGATGATTTTAACCAAGCAAGGATGTAGAGAAATAGGAACCCTCGTACATTGCTGGCAGAAATTTAAGGTGGTGCCGATACTTTGAAAAACAGTTTGTCAACTTCTCAAAATGCTAAGCATAGAATTACTATATGACTCCAAAATTCCATTCTTTGCTATATGCTAAAGAGAAATAAAGGCATATGTCCACACAGAAAATGTAACATAAATGTTTATCCCAGCATTATTTATAATAGCCAATACAATGAAATAGTATTCAGCTATATAAAGGAACAAACTACTGATACATGCCACAACATGGATGAACCTTAAAAAGAGTATGCTAACCAGGCTCAGTGGCTCAACCTGTAATCCCGCGCCTTTGGGAGGCTGAGGTGAGTGGATTGTCTGAGCCCGCGGGTTCGAGACCTGCCTGGGCAACTTGGCGAGACCGCATCTCTACAATAAATCAAAAAATCAGCCGGGCGTGGTAGCGCATGCTTGTAATTCCGGCTACTCGGAAGGCTAAGACGGAAGGATTGCCGGAGCCCAGCAGGTCGAGGCTGTGGTGGCCGGGAGCGGCCACTGCACTCCAGTTTGGGTGACAGAGTGAGACTCCAACTCAAAAAAAAAAAGAGTATGCTAAGTGAAAGAAGCCAGACACAAAAGGTCACGTACTGTATTATTTCTCTGATATAGTATATCCAGAATAGGTATGTCCATAGAGACAAAAACCCAATGAGAAGTGTTAGGGGAACGGGGATGAAGGAAAAGACAGTGAATGTACATAAAAAGTACAAAACATTTTACAGGGTGATGAAAGGGTTTTGAAACCAGAGAGAGCTGGTAGTTACATAACACTGTGAATACACTAACTATCACTGTACTGTACACTTTAAAATAATTAACTGTAAATTTTGCCTCAATTTTTAAAATGGAAAAAGAATACTTAATAGCATATGTAATCAAGTAAGTGTAAGTCATGTAGACTAAAACCTACTAATTATCATTGAAAGAAAATTAAACAAGGCCTAAAGAAATGAAAAAATGTCACTTGTTCATAGGATGAGAAACTTAATACTGTGAAGATGGCAATACCTCACAAATTCATCTACAAATTCACTGCATCCCTATCAAAACCCCAGTGGCTCATTTTTGCAGAAATTGACAAGTTAATCCTAAAATTTATATGGAAATGCAAGGTGCTAAGACGAGCCAAAATAACCACAAAAAAGAATAGTGCTGGAAGACTCACTTTCCAATGTGAAAATTTACCACAAAGTTACAGCAACCAAGTCAGTGTGATACTGGATAAAGATAGACATATAAACCAATGAAACAGAAGTGAGAGTTCAGAAATAAACTAGTACTTCTATGATCAACTGACTTTCAACAAGGATGCCAATGGGAAATAATAGTCTTTTGTGACAAGTCTTTTTTTTTTGAGTTGAAATCTCATTCCGTTGCCCAGGCTGGAGTACAGTGGCACACTCATAGCCATGCCAGCATTGACCTGCTGGGCTCAGGTGATCCTTCCACCTCAGCCTTCCAAGAAGCTGGAACTACAGGCACGCGCTACCATGCCCAGCGATATACATATATATACTTTTTTTTTAATGACTTATTGTAGAGTCAAGGTCTCACCATGTTGCCCAGGCTGGTCGTGAACCCGTGGACTCAGGCAATCCTCTTGCCTCAGCCCCCCAGAGTTCTGGGATTACAGGCTTGAGCCACCAAGACCAGCCTGTGACAAATCTTTATGACGTTAGAACAGGTGATGCCAATGCAAGATTCTGAACATCTAATTCTTAATGTGCTATACAGAATATTTCCAGACTACGTGACACAAAAGACAAGGGTGATGGACCTAAACACTGAGCCTATTCATGAAGTCTAGTGAGAGCAAGCTGGAAGCAGTGGAGAAGTTATTTTACCAGCAGACCTTGGGAAAGACAGTATTTCATATCTCCAGGCGCACCAATTCAAAGTATATATTCTAAGAGCTGTTGAACATTTCACCTCACCTTAAAGGGCATTATTCTAAGTTTGGCTTCAGCCAATTTTATTGATAAATAGAACAAATGATTATAAATCTGTCTATATGTTCAAAATCAGAAACAGAGTTGTTATATATTTCATTGAACCTTTCTAGAGTAAATACATTTTTTATTATTATAATTTTTGTTTTGTTTGACTTGTTTATTGTTTTTAGTTCTTTACATTTTTTTTTACCAAATTTAAGAAACCCAACTTTTAAGGGAAAAAGATTACTCTACATTTCTTCCTGTACATTATTTATTGAAATAAAATAAGTTTATCCTTGAACATTTGTGTTACAAATACTAAGATTACCCTGCCTGTATGTCTAATTCATTTTTAAATTGAAAAACAGATTTGACAGAGCATGAATTTAAATACGTTTTAATATTTCTGTAATGAGAAAAACATAATAACTAGAAAGAATCTTGTATTTAAGTGTTTAGCCAAGTCAGGGAGTTGATTTAACAGAAGAGATTTGGAAAGTCTGGAAACTCATTGTTAATTCTCACTTCTTAGATTTTTATAGTTGACTCCAAAGTTAGTTATATTTAATAATCTTATGATTCAATTAATAAATTAACTTAAGTCAAAGATAAATTATACTGAAAATTTAAATGCCAATCCTTCTCAAGTTGGATAAAAAAGTTTAGCAATTTTTTGTGTTTACCTAATACATCTTTATGAACACAGTCCACCTTCATTATGAGGAAGGACATTCAGATTTCAGATAATTGATGATCAACAGAATCTTGCACAGTATTTTAATCATATACCTAGTATTAAAATGAGGTTTTCATAAACAAGATCAAGATATGAATGGCCACTCACACAGAGATGACTTTAAAGAAAACTCAGATAGTCCACTCACCTTGGGGTGCTATCAGGGTTCTTCCATTCTCCTGACACCAACCAATTGGCTGGACATAAGGACTATTAAAATCACACCTGCAAAAACAGGATTCTAATTTATAACCTACGTTACCCAATGACAGAGAAAAAAATCCAAACATAATAGCCATTCTGGATACCAAGAGATATCACAGAAAGGTCAGGTGCCGTGGCTCATGCCTGTAATCCCAGCACTTTGCAAAGCCGAGGCAGGAGGATTACTTGATCCCAGGAGTTCAAAACCAGCCTAGGCAAAATAGCAAGAAATTGTCTCTACAAAAATTTAAATAATAGTCGGGTGCAGTGGTGTGCGCCTACAGGGGAGGCTGAGGCAGGAGAAAAACCTGAGCCCAGGAGGTCAAGGTTGAGGTGAGCCATGATCATGCCACTGTACTCCAGCCTAGATGACAAAGTGAGACACCGATTCAAAACAGAAGAGAAAAGAAAAAAAAGAGATAGAGATGTCACAGAAAATAGTATTTCATAGCTGAATAGAATTAGAAGTAATTTTTCGTACTGTGTTTGTAAGCTGTGTGACCAAACTACTCTTTTATATAAGCTTCCTGAAATGTAAAGTATAAAATAAAGGAAGGGTTGAAAAGGCCCTGAACTGAGTGATACCCCCAAAGAGTGAATGTTTCAAAAACCCTCTTCTACCACTTCTTGGGAAAATACTAATAGGATCATCCAAATTTTAGTAGGACAGTCCTATCACACTTCAGACGACTACACTTTTCCTACCTTTCCTTTTTAAAAAAAAAACAGAATCTTTTACCTGAGACACATACAACAATAATTGCTCTCTGCTTTGCTTCTTAGTTCAAAGGAGAAGACAGGGCCCCATCATGCATGCGAAGACAGCATGCCTGGGGCAGGGGCTTGTTGATATTCAGGACATGTGTGAAAATATGCTATAAAAATTATTTTTGCCATCACCTCTTCCATATTTCAGGACAGAAAACCTTTTCAACTCATGCAATGTTAGTTTAATGACTTTGCAGCACACATTTTCTCTGCTCCCCACAGGCTTTTGAAGAATTCACTTCCATTCTCCCAGAATCTATCCTTTTAAAAATATGACAGGCTAAGTTTAACATTTTTCAGACAAAAAAAAAAAAAAAGTAACTTCTTCTTCACAGAAATGTTTCCCTTTAAAACTATACAGAATACAGTGAAGTGTCCTGAACTGGTCATATTATCTCAGATGAGGCCTCGTTAAGCAATGGAGAAAAAAGTTTCTTCGGCTCTTTAATTCAATAATTCACGTAGAACAGCAACAACGACAGTAATAGAATGAAAATATATTCTTAACACCAAACATATGAACACGCAAAAATAAAACACACATTGGTGTCTCACCAGTAATCATAACTGTCATCCCAGGTGTCAAAGTGTACTAGTAAGAGATCTTCAACAATATCTTCTATGGTTGCCACATACACCAAGGATGGGTTCTTCCTGTTGACGGCCTCCAGCTTCATTCCAACCTGAAATTCTTTAGGTATTGGCTCATTCTAACACAGCACCAGAAGGGGAAGGGGCACAAAAGGAGAGAGAACATCAAATTGGTCTGAGCTACTGTCAAAACTTCTATGATGTTTAGCATCAGCAAAGTCTACAGGGGTCAACAGTTACCCTCTGGAAGGAAGCCAGCAAGTGCCAGGAAAGGAAAAATATCCAGCAACTGTTCAGCAGTTGATTTTCATAACAAAGACTCAGGAGACTAGCTTCCTTTTTTTGCTTTTCTCTTTTATTGTGCTGGTAAGTTTTCTTTCCCTGTCGTCTTCACTTTTCCCTCCTTTGAGTCTTAAAATAATTTGTATTAATTTTAAAATATGATATGCACTGAATACAGTAGTATCAAATAATTTTATCTGCTTCCCATTAGCTTTCGAATAGTTTCCAAATACCACTGTATAAAACAGTGCTAAAGAGATGCTCTATAGCACCAAAGTATCATTTAATTTGATTACTGAATCAAGAAAGGGAGATTTCTCAATATTTAAGAAACACATGCACAAGTCCATGAACAAAATTATAGTTAAAAATGCAAATGCTTTTTTTTTTTACTATCTGTACTTTTTTAGTATAAAAATATAAATGATGGTTTACAATAACATAACAATTCCAAAACCCACTCTTCATATAGCTATAATTAGCCAGTCTTGGCTGGGATTTAGGGAGTACACACACAGTATCTGGGGATTAAAAGAGGGTTTTTTTTCTACTTCTCTTTTATCTATACTAATTTTTATTTTCCTTTAGCATATTCCATTTTTAAAGCAATTTCACATTTTTAAAATTTTTTTATTTTAGATTCAGGGGGGTACACATGTGTATTTGTTATATTGTTGCAGTGGTGGGGATTGGGTCTCAGGTAGTTCCCCAGATAGTGAACATAGGTAGCCCCACAGGTAGTTTCTAAACTCTAACCTCCCCCCTTATTTGTGTCCCCAGTGTCTATTATTTCCATCCTTGCAATTTCACATTTTAATAGCTCCCTTTTCTTGATGCAAATCTATAAAACACATACGATTGTATAACGTTGACTTCAAGATCACAAAAGTGAAGACTTGATAAATCCAGCCTTCACAGTGCCACTGCTAGCAGGTGGCAGTGCTGACGCCTGACACGTGCCTGCCCTCCCCCAAGTGTGCCAGTTTAACTGTCACGTCCAAAGAACGCCTAAGAGGAACCTGGGTCGCAACTTATTCTCATTCTCTACAGCAGGTTCATTAGGTTGCTGGGGACACAGGTGGCATAATGTGCATGCTCGATCCAAATACTCAGAACACCCCTTGACTCTCATTTTCATTACGCTTAAATATATCTAGGCTGGGTATATCCAAAGTCTATCTGGAGTATCTCATGGTTTCAGAACACCAAAATTAAGCTTAAAAGACTAAATCACTGGAAGCAAAAGGAAACAGGACTTTTAAAGAACATTTTTAATTTCAGTAGGCCTTAAATATAAAGTTTTCAACTTTTACCACCTAACTAATGTATTTAATAGTACTTTTGAAGGAAAAGAAAAGATATGCCCATAGGAAACTGGCAAATTAAGTGAGAAAAGTCATAGAAAGTTACGAGTTTCCATGATTAAAGTATTACAATATAACAGAACATATAGTAAATTTTAAGAGATTTAAGTTTAGGGGAAAACCTGATTTATGCTGAGGAAGAAAATACTTACAGAACTTCTGTTTCTGAATAATTTCTTGGGAGCATTTTGCAATTTGCAGGCTTTCAAGTAATCCATCCAAACAAACTTATGTTTTCTATAACCTAAAAAATATACAGATTACTCAAAATACCTGCAAGATAGAACCACACATATGTTTAATGTACTATTAGTCTTCTGCCATCCATTCAATGTCCTTTGCAGACCACCTAAGATTTAAATTAAAATCTCCAAATTGTTTCAATGTGTTTAATATATTAAGTTCAAAACTGCTGATAGAGACTTTGCATCATGCATGTGATTCCCTACAAATTTTAATATTTTCTGATATGGAATCAGTTCCCTGGTGGCTTGATGGGAGTCTTGTCTCACCTCAAGGCTTTTCAGAATGAGCAGGCTAAGTAGGTTCATCTAGCACATTTTTTAAAAGATGAGATTTTTCATTCCCATTTAAAACAATAAATTTTGAAATTTTTTTTTGTCATAGTTCCATGTTTTCCATGACTCCTTAGTTTGAAACAAATTATTTGCAATGAATCAAGCTTCTTAGCCATGTGGCATCATTGATGGCAGTAATTCATTTCAACCATAATTTAAACAACAGGTTTTTTTTTCTTTAAGGTTTAATAAACTTTATGTAAAATAAAATACTCAATATCTTATTTCTGCCTTAGGCAACTTACCAGAATCTTTGACCTAAACAGTCAATGATGCTTTTCTTTTAAATATATTTACTTCTAAGAATAGTATTATTATAGTCTTACTACTCTTTATGGATCAAACTTTCATTTTGGAAAACAATTCACACCAGGCTCCCATATTAGTATTTAATGAAATGTTGTTAAAATAAAACTGAAATACAATTGATTCTCTTTCCAGTTGGTAAATGTATCCTGGCTTACCCTTAGGGATGTGCAATTCATGTTTGGTCTTTTCACACCATCCTACTGGATGAATGTCAGGGGAACCAGCATTGGTCCAAAAATCATAGCAACTTAAATAGCCATCAAAATGAAGTCTTAGACGGTAACCACACACCTGCAAAAATGAGACAGTTGCAATCATTAAGTATCATATATTTGAAGTAGACACAAAATTCATGAAATATTCCTATATTTTGTCAGTACCATCAACATATAAAAGCCAGTCCTTCCACCCAGATGTTCTCACTAGAGAACAAATTTGACATCTGATTAAGACAAAATGGGGATAAAATAGACACTGTCGTATAGGCATGTAGAGCCTTCGACAAAAAATTACCCCTTTACCCAACCTAGGAATCTGAGGTCAACTTATATAATCATTATCTGATGAGCTTATGTATTAATTCAATACCTGTCAAATATTCCTTTTGTAAACCTAGCTCCTGCTGTCTGGCTTGGATTCATATTCCAAGACAGTATAAGCTAAAGTACAATGCAAAACTAAAATGGTTATGGCCTTATTTCAACTCTAACATATGCATCTAGAATACGCAACAAAGGGAATAATAAAACAGTCTGAGAAATACATCCTGTAGAGAAGCAGTACAAGTTTAATAGCCATAATCAATCAGTAAAGTAAATGAATGTGATTTCTATGTTCAGCACTATTAGAAACACAGAGATCTTTTATTGATTTAATAATGTTTAGTAAATATTACATTTTATAAACCATTTACCTTCATCAATGGCTCTCCACTCTATAAAATTTTCATAAAGTGCAAATATTTATATAAATATATAATTCATATGTATAATATTCATACACATTTCTCATTAGTTCAGCTAAAATGTGAATAATTATGTCTCTGCTGACAGGTAAAAACAACATTGTGGGATTCACAGATTGTTATAAACCTCAGGTGAAAACTATTCACCAATTAAATCAGGAGTAAAGGCTAGTTGATGAAAGGCTTATTAGAAAATTCATCTTCAGAGAAGGAAAAAAATTCATTAAGAAACACAGTTTCACCCATCACTGACTAAAACAAATCCATAATGCACTGGCACCTGTTTATGATTAAAAAGCGCTCAAATTTGTTATTCTCTAGAAAATTATCTTTCTGTCACTATGCAGTTAGCCCAAGACAATAAGACCATCTCTTACCTCAGCTACAGAAAGCACACAGAATACAGATGGATGCCGGGGATCAACGCCTTCTAATCTCATTCCAATCTGAAAACCATTCTCGTGCTCTGGGAAGGACTGATCCTATGACATTTCATGATATAACATTAGCCATTGCGATTTCTTCACTATTTTATTTTAAAACATATGGCGTCACTTACATATGACATTTAAAACAACCTAACTCATAAAAGTAGAGAATAGAATGGTGGTTACCAGAGGCTGGGTGGGGGGAATGAGGAAATGTTGGTCAAAGGATACAAAGTTGCAGTAAGACAAAAGAAGTATTTAAGGTAATGGATATGTGAATTAGCTTGATTCAATCACTGCACACTATATACATATATCACAGCATCACTTAAACCCCATAATTATATATGATTATAGTTTGTCAAAAGATGAAATAAAATAAGACTTTTAAAAAAGAATTTACTTTATACTTTGAAAGCTTAGTAATACAGATAAAGACAGAAGTCTGCTCTTATATATAATTGGCCCTCAAACATGGTTTCATTATTTTAATATGCTTTGAAACAGTTCATCTGTGAAGCTTTAGTCCTGTGAATGTCCTATTTACTCAATTTTGCCCATTTTTCCCTTCTGTACTCTGGACAATGCCTTGTTGATTATGTGGATTACCTATTCTCTGTCTGTGACTTGTCTCTTCACTTCGTTGACAATGACTTTGTTATAGATAAACTTTTCAACCTAATACAGTGAAAGGCACTGATACACTATCTATACTCTGCACACCCCCACCTATGAAATCCTTCTTAACTCTGAAGCTACATGGATGTTCTTCTGGTATTTTTTGAAAGTTGATGAAAATTTTTTCTTCATATTTAAGTCTATAATATAACTGGAAATTTTTTATGGTGTGAGGTATGGACACATTTTTCATATGTAAAACAAATTATTCAATAACTTTTTAATATTTCATACTTAAACTGAACTGCAAAGTTAGCTCTGTTACATCTGATTTTTACATATTTTTAGGTCTTATTTCTGGGTCTTTTATCCTTTTTCATTAACTTATTTGCCTATATCACACAGTTTTATTTGCTTATAATGTATCTTTCTATCTGGACAGCAATCATCACCATATTGTTTCTTTTTTTTAAATTCAGAAAACTGTTCTCCATTTAATGTAATCATTTTTGTCAAAGGTGTTTTTTCAATTTTCACATAAAACTTCCAAAATATTTTCTTATATTTATTTCTGAGTACCTTTTAATGTTTATTGCTGTTGTTAATGCAACTTTTTCACAACAAAATCTCTCATCTGTTCCTATT
The DNA here is from genome assembly GCA_027257055.1 of Cephalopachus bancanus. Classification (NCBI taxonomy): domain Eukaryota; kingdom Metazoa; phylum Chordata; class Mammalia; order Primates; family Tarsiidae; genus Cephalopachus; species Cephalopachus bancanus. The sequence goes on along the minus strand of JAPVLO010001036.1, from coordinate 263,702 downwards.
CATTATTATTGTCCTTAGTACTGGTATTGTTTCCCACCACCTTGCCAAATTATCGTTCATTTTGAGAGGACAGTTTTAAACAGATTCAGCATTACTAGTTAATGTATTCTTAATTGCAAATAAACTTACACTAATGAAAAGTGATTATTATCATCTAGATCTGTTATGTCTAAGTCTGCTTTTTAATCACTAATTATATTACTATTTCATAACCCTTAATACCTGAGGTGTATTCTTTAAAAAGTTATTCATTTGAAAATAATGTCAAACTTAAAAACTGCAAGAACAAAACAGTGCAGAGAACATAGGCATCGTCATTGTTTGGACTCATGTATTGCTAACATTTTACTTGCTTTGCTTTAGCATTTGTTCTCTTCTCTCTCTCTCTCTCTCTCTCTCGTTTGTCTGTGTATATACAGAAATAGACACAGAGAAAGACATTTTATGGATATGGATATAATTTTCTCAGAACCATTTGAGGGTCCTTTACCCCTACATATTAAATATTTGTCCCTAAGAGCAGTTGTATTCCCTAAGTATAGAAAATTTTCTCACATAACCTCAGCTCAGTTACTAACTTCTGTAAGTTTAACATTTATACAGTATTTTTAACTGTAAATATATACTAACACTAGTTACATCATTTATTCCCTTTACATGCTAATTATAACATAAGGAAAACTCTACTTGTCAGATTAATATTAAATGTTCCTTCACATGAGAGACTACCTTAATGTGAATATACTTTTTACCTCTTCTATTCCTGCCACTAAATCCCAAGTCAACATAGAGTTAATATATTATAAATATAATTTAAGCAAAGCGTTAGTCTGTGAATCTAATATCAGAAGTTTAGAACTTCTTATTTACCGAGAAAATACGTTCAAACTGCTAAGGCACGCCTCTATATTTAACAGTATGGGTCTCTCAACTTTTAAAGGCTAGAAGTACTTTATTGCCCTCAGGAGTCAAAAATTTGATACAACTCCAAGTAATAAATACATCCTCTTATTTCATCCAGACCTCACTAATTATTCTAATTCTACCCATTATTATGGCTTCAAGTGACACATATAAAGCTTGCTCTTACCCTAACTACATAAAGATGTCTATTACATGAGCCTCTATTACCAGTCTTATCCCAACTATAATATTCATGTAATCAGTCTGAGGAATATCAGCACTGAATAACTATTCAAGCCACGAAACTCCCACTTAGCTTCAAACTAGACTACTTCTCAATAATATTTGTACCAGTAGCACTTTTCATCAGGTGATCAAAAATGGAATTTTTAATATGATATATACACTCAGATCCTGACATTAACCGATTATGTGTTTACTTATATTCTTTATAAAGAATATTTCTAAGTGACCACCAATAACCTATTTCAACTTTTTATTGGATGAGAAGAAGTAGGGATTATAGCATTCTTTTTTTGTTTTGTTTTGTTTTGAAACAGGATTTATTGAGAGAACAGAAACGCTCCCACAGTGGGAGGTGACCCGAAGGGGTTGCCCTATAGCATTCTTATTCATTAGCTGATGGTATAATCAGATGCAAACACAGCTCTACAAGCAATTTTATATCATCACATTAGAGATATTGGGTTCAACTTAGCAAGAGCATAATTTTTACTATACTTCAACACATGAGAATTCCAACAAATATTTATTATTAACTCCAACTTTTATATTCTTCTACTATTTGGCCTTCTGCTAGCATTGATCCATTCATCTTCCAATTTTGTCCCTTTATACCACAGTGTGCTTTACAACATTCTCCCAGCTGCCTACTTCTGCAAAATAGTCTCTTTAGTCTCCCTTAATTTAAATATTTCCCATATCTTGTCTTTTATCCCACTGACATTTTCTAAGAATATAGGCTTTCTCTTCTCCTGATTTTTCAACTACAACGTCACTTGTTTGGGGTTTGTCTGATGCTCCATCAGAATTTGATTTAGGTTATGCAGATTTAGGTTATGCAGAATTTGGTTTAGGTTATTTGCCAGACACTCCATGGCTGATGCTGTACCTTTCTTAGCCAGACACTCCATGGATGATGCTGTATCTTTCTCAGGGTATCATACCCAGAGGAGCCTGATACCCATCTGTCCCTCATCAGCAATGTTAACTTTGATCACTCCGTAACAACACTGTCCAATGTCCTCACTATAATAGTTACATACAAAATACACATATGCATACGTAATAAACATGTGCACATACACACCTAAACATATATGCATATTTGATACATCTTAACTGAGACAGATAAGTCTAATACTAATACCAAACCACAAGGCTTGTTCTGCGTTCCTCAACCCATTTTGCATTTCTCCTCTAACAAAGACAACACAGTCACTCATTTACTAAACCCTACAGTATATTTCTTATACTTGCAGAACTGTTTTACCTACACTGCCTTAATAATAAGCAAACTTATTAAAAATAGTTCCAGCTGGTTTTTTATGGTTCTTTAAAATTTTGTTGTTGTTGTTGTTTTTAGATTCTGGGAATACAAGTACATATTTGTTACACGGGTCACTTAACTCTGACATTTAAGTGAGAAGATGTGGTGTTTGGTTTCTGCTTCTGAGTCAGTTCATTTAGGAAGCTCTCTCCAGTCAGACATGGAAGGGTACCATGACTTTGCTATTGTGAACAGACCTGTGATGAACATAGGAATGCAAGTTTCTTTCTTTCTTTCTTTCTTCCTTCCTTCTTCCTTCCTTCCTTCCTTCCTTCCTTCCTTCCTTCCTTCCTTCCTTCCTTCCTTCCTCTTCCCTTCTTCTTCTTTTTCTTCTTTTCCTTTTTTCTTTGGGTACCTTCCTAGTGGAATCCTGGTCATTGGTATTCTAACTTTCTTGTCTTATCATAAGAAATTTTTTTCAATAACCATAGGGGAAATTGGGAAAGGTAGTTTAAATTTTCAACAAAGCGCAAAAAGCGGGTTCTTTTCTTTCCCCACCAAATTTTTCCCCCCACCAACATCTCTTGTTCTTTGACTTTTTAATGATAGCCATTCTCACTGGTGTGAGATAATAGCTCACTGAGGTTTTAAATTTTATTTATTGGATGATTAGTGATTTTGAGCATTTTTTTTTCTTGGCCACTTGTATGTCTTCTTTTGAGAAGTGTCTATTCATGTCTTTTGCCCATTTCTGGAAGGAATTCTTTGTTTTTATGTTGAGTTGTTTGAGTTCTTCATTGATTCTGGACATTAGTCCTTTGTCTGAGACATAATTTGCAAATATTTTCTCCCATTCCATAGGTTTTCTGTTCCATTTGTTGATTATTTATTTTGCTGTGCAGAAGCTCTTTAGTTTAATTAAATACTATGTGTCTATTTTAGTTTTTGTCACACTTCTTTTTGGGGTCTTCATCATAAATTCTTTGCCTAGGTCAATGTCCAGAGAAGTTTTCCCTAGCTTTTCTTACAGGATTTTTATAGTTTCAGGTCTTACATTTAAGACTTCAATCCATCTTGAGCTAATTTTTATATATGACGACAAGTAGGAATCTAGTTTCATTCTTCTGCACATGGCTAACTAATTTTCCCAGCAACATTTATTGAATACAGTGCCCTCCCCTGTTGTTTATTTTTGTCAGCTTTGACAAAGATTAGTTGATTTCAGGTATGTGGCCTTATTTCTGGATTCTCTATTCCACCACAATGTTTGAGTTATTATAACCTTGTAGAATAATTTGAAGTTAGGCAGTGCGATGCCTCCATATTTGCTCCTTTTACCTAGGATTGCTTTGGCTACTTGGGATCTTATTTAGTTTCCAAATATAAACTTTGGTGTTTTTATTTTTCTAGTTTTGTGAAAAATGATATTGGCATTTTGATAGGGATTGCACTGAATCTGTAGATTGCTTTGGGCAGTATGGTCATTGTAATGATATTGAGTCATCCTGTCCATGAGCATGGGATGTTCTTCCATTTGTTTCTATCATCTACCATTTCTTTTAACAATGCTTCACGGTTCTCCTGTGAAGAGCTTTCACTTCCTTGGTTAAATGTAATCCTAAGAATTTTTTATTTTAATGAGTTTTTCTGGGGGGGCTATTATAAATGAGATTGAGCTGTTGATTTGGTTCTAGGGTTGAGTATTTCAGGTGCATAGAAATGCTACTAATTTTTATACTTTAATTTTGCATCCTGAAACCTTACTTAAGTCATTTATCTTCTCCAGGAGGCTCTTGGAGAAGTCATTAGGGTTTTCTAAGTATATAATCATGTCATCAGGGAGCAAATTGCTGATTTGGATGCCGTTTATTTATCTTGCCTAATTGCTCTGACTATGATTTCCAATACTATGTTAGAATAGAAGTGGTGAGAGTGGAAATCCTTATCTTGTTCCAGTTCTTGAGAGGAATGTTTTCATCTTTTCCCCAGTAAGTATGATGTTGCATATGGGTTTGTCATATATGGCTCTTATTATTTCAAGATTTTTTTTCCTTCAATTCCTAATATGTTGAGTTTTTCTAATTAAGGGATGTTGGATTTTATCAAATGTCATTTCTATTGAGATGATCATATGGTTTTGTTTTAAATTCTATTTATGTGGTGGATTACAAGCATTGATTTGAGGATACTGAACCATCCTTGCATCCCTAGAATGAAACTCACTTGATTGTGATGAATTATCTTTTTGATGAGTTGTTGAATTCAGTTTGCAGTATTTTGTTGAAGATTTTTGCATCTATGTTCATCAGAGATACTGGCCTGTAGTTTTCTTTTCTTTTCTTTCTTTTCTTTTCTTGTGGTTTTGTCTGATTTTTGGTATCAAGGTGATACTGGTTTAATAGAATGAGTTTGGGAGGAAACTCTCCTCCTCAATTTTTTGGAATAGTTTCAGTAAAATTGGTACTAGCTCTTCTTTGTACATGTGGCAAAATTTGGCTGTGGATCCATCTAGCCCTGGACATTTTTTGTTAAAAAAAAAAAAGTATTACTGGTTCAATTACATTGCCTGTTATTAATCTATTCAACATTCCTATTTACTTTTGCTCCAGTCTTGAGAGGTTGTACGTTTCCAGGAATTTATCCACTTCCTCCAGATTTTCCAGTTTCTGGTCATAGAGGAGTTCATAGTAGTCTCTGATGATCTTTTATATTTCTGTGGCAACAGTTGTAATGTCGTCTCTATCATTTCTGATTGTACTTATTTGAGTCTTCTTCCTCTTTATTGGTTAGTATAGCTAGTTTGTCAATTTTGCTTATCCTTTTGAAGAACAAAACTTTTTGACTCATTGACCTTCTGTATCATTTTTTGGTCTCAATCACATTTATGTTATGCTCTGATCTTTTTTATTTCTTTCCTTCTCCTAGTTTTGGTTTTAGATTGTTCTTATGATGTAGGCATTTAATGCTATAAACTTGCCTCTTAGCACTGATTTGGCTGTGCCCCAAGGGTTTGGTTTGTTTCATCTGCATTTTCATTTCTTTCAGCACTTTTTAAAAATTTCTGACTTAATTTAATTGTTTATTCAAGGGTTATTCAGAAGCAAGTTGCTCAATTTCCATGTAGCTGTGTAGTTTGGGGAGTTCTTCTTGGTATTGGAAGATGCTTAGTATAATTTGATTTTTTTTTTTAATTTATTGAAACATGCTTTATGACCAAGCATACAGTCAATTCTGGAAAATGTTTCATGAAACATGATAAGAATATATATTCTGTAACTGTTGAGTGGAATGTTCTGTAGATGCCCATTTGGACTACAGTCCAGTTTAAGTCCAGAGTTTCTTTGTTGATTTTTTGCACCAATGATCTGTCTAGTGATGTCATTGGGATGTTGAAGTCCCCCACTATTATCTTACTGCTATCAATATGCTTTTTTTGGGTCAAGTAGTATGTGCTTCATGAGTTTGGATGCTCCAGTGCATATATATTTAGGATGGTTCTTGTTGTACTGAACACTTTATCATTACATATAGTCTCTGCAGGTTTTTTTTTTTGTTTGTTTGTTTCTACTGTAGTGGGTTTAAAGTTTGTGCTATTTAAAGTCTATGTTATCTGACATGGCTATGAGGCTGGCTACTTCTGCTCACTTTTGTTTTCCATATGTATGATATATCTTTTTCCACCCATTTACATTAAGTCTGTAGTTGTCTTTGGACAGTAGGTGGGTCTCTTGTAGGCAGCAGATGGTTGGGTCTTTTTTTTTTTAATCCAGTTGACCACTCTGTATCTTTTAAGTAGAACATTTAGGCAGTTTACATTCAAGGTTACTATTGATGTGTGAGGTTTTTTTCCTGGCATGATGTTTTTAGCTAGCTTCCCTGGGGTTTCAAATGTGCAGTTGTTTTATAGGATCTGTGAGCTTTGTACTTATGTAGTCTTCTACGATGGTGAGTATTGTTTCTGTGTTTAGGACTCCTCTGAGCATCTCTTGTAGGACCAGTCTAGTGGTGGCAAATCCCTTAGTATTTATTTGTTGAGGAAAGATTTTATTTCTCCTTCACCAGTAAAGCTTAGTTTGGCATTAAATTCATAGCTAGCATCTTTTTTTCTTTAAGAAGTTTGAAAATAGGCCCCAGTATTATCTTCTAGCTTGTAGGGTTTCTGCAGAGAGGTCCACTGTTAGTTTGGTATCATTTCCTTTACATGTGATTCAGTGCTTCTCTCTCACTGCTCTTAGGAAAATACTCTGTTCATACTTTCAGAGTGGTTTCTTGGGTTTTTTTCTTATCTGGATGAACTATCTCTCTTTCTTATTTTTTTGAATTTGCTTTCTTTTAAATGTAATTTTCCCCATGAGGAAGTGTCCATAATATACATCGAGTAGGGTTCTTTGGCTTTGGTTCTGGTCCTTTCAGTGATCATAAGTCTGTAAAAGCTCCTTGGCTATATAGCTATCCTTTGCATGTTTGCGGTCCCAAGTGCTAGTTTTGGTAGCAATGTACTGGTGGTTGGTTGGCTCACTGCCTCCTGTCAGTTAGGAGAGTGGTAGGGATGGGAGTCAGGAAGCTTATCTTCTTCCTCGATGGTTTGCACTGGTATTGGTAGATTTTCTATTGTGTTGTGTCATTCAACCTCCAGGCAAGCAGGTGGCATAAAAGCTGGCTGCTGCCAATGTAAACAGGTATTTACTTGATTCTTGTTTATTGGGAGCAGCTCTCTGTTGTCTCAGGCAAAGAGTTGATCTGTAAAAAGCACAATGGCCTAACCACCTATTCCAGGGGAGAAGATGTGCCTCTGGCTAGGTGAAATGCCAATTTTTCCTCCTCCCTCTGCCATCCAAGAATGGGGTATATAGTTAAAAACTGTGTTCATAAACTACTTGGATTTATTCTATTACTATCTCTTTTCAGAGTAGTTACAACATTCATTTGAAATGCAATTGAGTTCATTTGCTTCTATTTGCTTTCAATTCTTAATGATTTATTTTTTAATGTGTAGAATACTAACATGCTTCCAAAAGTTAAAACTAGCAAAAGTTACTTAGAGGTATCTCTTCCTCCCCTATGCAATCCCACAAGCCCCCTCCACCCTCACCACCATCTCTTATAGATAACCATCCTTACTGTTTTCTGGTTTATCCTTCCCAATTTTCTTTTTTGTAAAGATAAGCAGTTATATGCATGTTTTTCTTATTTTCCCTTCTTTCTATACATGCTCTTTTGCACATGGCTTTTTGCACTTAATGTCTCCTGGAAACCACTCTGTGTCAGTTCATAGAGACTGCCCACATTCTTTTTTATAGGCACATTGTACTCCACTGTATGTAGGTACCATAGTTTATTTAACCTTCTTCTAGGCTTGGATGTATGCCTTTTTATATAAACATTAAATCATTTTACAACTTATGAATTGGCTCGTAAAATGTTGTTAAAACCTTTCTTACAGTCATAGATCATTTTAGAAGCTTCTAAGGAAAAACTTAAAAGATGACAAAACCCAAAAATGAAATGGCAAGAATGAATGATTTCTCAGGAATATTTTATTTCTATAAAAATAAATGTAATGTGTGTGTTTAACTCTCCCAGTCTTCTCACATCTACTCTGTTTCCCAGCAGATTGCATGTAACAAGTTTTGTGTGACTACCTCCTGTTCACTGCTTTGAAATTTCTCAGTTAACTTCAAAAGCACCACACACATATACACAGGCACACAATGCTGACAAAATGCAAAGGAAAAGGACAGATCATGGAGAAAGTATATTAATAATGTTGAAAAACATTTAAGAAGCTGTAGAAACTGAAAGAACATTTTTCATATTTTAACAAAAACAAAAGACTTAAAACTGGGGATGGAAATAAAACCATATTATATTGAGCAAACTATACCTTCTTATCACATATAAATGATAAATTCAAGATACTGACAATAATTCTCAGCCAGGAGCTATGATCAATGCTATTCTTGTCAGCATTTCAAAATGATTCCTCAATTGAACATTTGGGAGCTTTCTATAATGCTGCAAGTAACACTATATGAATAGAACAGACTCAGCATTCCTTGGAGGGTTTCAAATAAAAAATAAAACGTTCACTTTAGCAATCTGAACAGCAACATTTAGTGAGAAATATCACTGCCTTTCATCAGTCTCTCTTGTTCAATGATTTATTCATGACATGACAGATTTTTAAAAATTTTTCCTTTCTAAAAATCTTATGTTTTATGAACATACTTGATAGCTGTGCCTATAAAATAATATTTTATGATGAGAAAAGAGAATTGGAATCACCCACTTAAAGCAAACAAAAGGCCTATTACATTCAGTCATAAAATATTATAAGGTTCAGAAACTTGAAACAAACATTTACAGACAAATAAACTCAAGCCTAGAAAGGTGAAGAAGCTTCTTCAAGGTCATACAGTTTTGTAGCAGATCATAAATAAGGCCCAAGTCTTGTGGAAGCCTGCCAACTGTGTGTTCCACAACAAAACAGGCAAAACAAAACCTGGCTCAAGGCCCTGAAAGTCCTCAAGGACATTTCCAAAGAAGTGTCTGTACACTCTTGGGAGCAGAAGTTTAGAAGTTTTGCTTTGTCACTTTCTTTTCCCAGACAGACATAAAATAATATTTTCTATTGATTTATTTTGTCACTAACAATGGAGAAGAAGCATTATTTCAAAGGTATATACCTTTTGGCAAAAACAGGCACAAATTATATATTATTATTTACAATGCTTGCAAAATGAGTCATAGCATGGGAGGAGACATCATGCCTAAAAAACTGCAGACAAGCTACTGTCAACATTCTTTTATGAGTAAAACATGTAAAAGCAATCATTATTACATGTGTATTCCAGCAGATCTTTACTCTATGGATCAACAAAGTGACAAATGTGCATTGTGGACAGCTCTCAAAAACCCAGTAGAAATATGTGAGAAGCTCTGGACATTTTACTCTATCACTAAAAGACCCATTACAAGATCAGAGAGATGATGCTTTGTAATAATGATTTTGGGAGCCACTATAGACCGAGAAAGGTGGGTGGCCATCAGTACAAAGTGTCAGCTAGCAATGTGTGACAGAAGAGTGTAAGATTCTGTCTGAATGCCGGTAGGCATTCTATTTTATTCACAGGCACAAGTTGGCAGTCAGGAATACTTTCCAGATCTTAATTCAACATTGAAAGAAATGGGGAAAATTGGGCATGCAATTAAATCACAGCCACCAAGGCACACATTTTTAGCATGCTGTGAAAAGAATTGGGCAGGACCACAGGCCTCAGATTTGCAAATTTTCACATGATAACTGTGAAAGGGAAAGATGTTCATAGGAGTGTTATATGCAGATAGCAAAAACAAAATGTCTCACAATACAAAGACCTATGCCATGAGCTCAGTAGCCTGCCCAAATGGTTTATCTCAGCAACATCTTTCACATCTTAAATGGTTCCATTGCACATCTCCAGGACTGAAATGTCACAATTTTAAATGTGAAGGGTGAGATATCAGAAAGTCTTATGAAGGCAAACTGTGACATAAACAAACTTGACCACAGAGAATTTAACTCTTTAAAACTTAATAATTTTCTTCACTTAGTAGAAAAAATATCAGTCATGCTATCAGCAGTGTAAAAAATAATTCACATGCTGCAGAAGAGAACATGAAAAATATTTTCCTGGGACAAATACCACCAAAAAGAAAAGTTAGGAATGCTACTCATCTCTAAAGTAGAAAGAGTCGACCTGTCAGGATCTGAACACAATATTCTCGTCAACTCAGCATCAGATGAAGCAAAAGGAATCTGGGTTTATGTTTGATGTGAATATCCAGGATGATCCAAGAGCTACATGAAGAGCCACTAAAAACCTGCTGTCATAGCCAACATCCTATTATGGTTACATACAGTTTTCTCCGTAGCAGGAATGAAGAATGAGGAATGAGAAGGGACACTTACATAGCCAAAGCTACCCTTTATCTTCAAGTCACATGTGGATGCCTTTTAACACTGGGTCAGATGCTGGTATAAGCACTTTACAAATATCAACACATTCAATCATTGTAAAAACGCTATGTAGTGCTATTATGCACATTTTACAGATGATAGCCCCAAGGCCACAGTATAAGTGTGTCTGGCTTTCGTGTGTGGGCGAGGAATCACTATACTAGAACATTATGAAAGGTTATAAGCCACATCATTGCCCTCGCTAATTAAAAAGACTTCATAATTTAAAATTTTTATTCCACAATTAAAATTAAAGTGAGTTTTAAAAATACCTAAAATTGGTGGTTAAGAATGTACTTCATGGCCATTAAATGATCCCCAGATGCCAAAGGTTGAAAACAGTGCCATAGCGAGTCTAAAAAACAACCCCCAGAGGTGGGGATTTAATACACAATAAAGGTGGCAATGTAGATTGCAGAGCAAAGATAGACGGCATCAGAACACATGACTATCAATTTGGGGAGAACAACTGAATTCGATTCCCACCACATGACATACAAGAATAATTTTAAATGGAGAGAAAATAGACACGGCAATGGAGTATAATGCAGCTATGAAAAACACAAGAAACAGATCTGGAACTGCTGAGGCAGCATGACGGCCATAATAAATATAAAGAAACACACAGTGTGTTTTCATTATTATCAAAAAATCAAACAGATATTTGCATAAACATTATTTATATCGCTATATAACTTCATATATACAGATCTGGAAGGATTCACATAAAATTATTTTGAGTGGCTCACCTAGAGAGAGGAACTGACAGAGAGAAAGCATGTTATTTTTCTACTCTTCTGCCCTGTTAAAAATTTTTAAATAATATAGTAATTTTTAAAAAAATCAACACAAATAATCAGGTGATAGTAATGCTAAGTGATTAGGCAAAACACAAGCCTTGAGAAGCTTTGTGCAAGGGACCCCAAAATCCTGGAATTATCTTTTTTTTGTTTTTGGAGGTTGAACCCCTTATCAGACTTTGTTCCTCTGGATCAAATAGTCAAAGTTTTTATCTGGAAGCTTTGAGAATATTGTGTTACTATTTGCTGAAGAAACACCCTGAGTTGTGACAAGCAGGTGACTCATTCTTCCACCAAGATGATGCACCTGCCCACACTGCACTGAGTGCTCAGCAATTTTTGACCAAATACAGCATATTCCCCTGTGCTGTGCTCCGCCCTCCCTAGTTATCCAATCTTATCCCCAGCGACTTTTCTTTGTTTCCCCAAGTGAAAATAAAAAGCCCTCAAAGGGAAACATCTTGCCGTTGTGGAAGAGGTGAAACAAACAACAAGAACAAAAATGGCAGGAGCACTAAAAGACATCAAAATCGACAGGTTCAAAAACTGTTATGAGCAGCGGAGAAAGAGTCTGACTAGGTGTACTGCGTCAAAAGGAGAGTACTTTGAAGGACCCTGAAGTTTAAACACGTAATAATAAATAAACAATTTTTTATAAATCAATTCCAGTTTTGTTTGGACCCCACCTCATATGTCTTGCTAAGGAAATTTTACTTTATTCTTAACTAATAAAGCACCAGCAAAAGCTTTTAAGCAATAGGAAGAAAGAACCATTTTTGCATTTGGAAAGATCTTTGTGGTAGCAGCATAGAGAAAATTAATTAGAAAGGTAGTAAGACTCAAAGCAGAAGATGGTTAAGGAGACTTTTACATTTCTACTTATAACTGAGAATCTGCCGTGTACCATGAAAATGTCTAATTCAGCTTATGTAAGCCTTAAAACTATTGTATTGAAACTACTACAATCGTCATTTCACATATGAGGAAATGGAGGCTGAGTTGTTCACAAATCACTCCATCTGCACACTAGTCAGTACAAAACCTCGAAGTCAAATTCAAATCCTGGTCTTTGCACTTAACTAAAAATGTATATTGCATTCCAGAATGCTGCAGCAGCTTTGACAAGTGATAACGAAGACCTCGACCAATGTAAGAAGGAGATGGGAATGTAGAGAAGGGGCCAGATTCTGATGACTGGTGGAGGCAGAGGACGAGGAGGGAGGCAGGAAATTTTAAGCTGACATGCAGGTTTCAAGCTTGAAATAAATTCTCAAATTCTCCATAATGTGATAATATTCATTTTTATAAAGCTAGCAATACCTGCAAATACCTTCAAAGATTTCATGGGAGGCCCATAAACAACCACACACTGCACGTACGTTCCCCTTCCAACTTGCTGGTGCATTATTACAGCTCCCACATTCTTCCAGGAATCATGCAGGAAATCTTTTCATCATAAGAGTCTATTCACTGCAAGTTACTGGAAGACTATAAGAAGATTATGAAAAGGCTTCCTTGCTTTTTCCTCAAGAAGCTTTATAATTTTCACCTGAGCTAAGAGTGGCATTTATCAAAAATGGAAGACTCTCTTCTCGCTTTCTCTCTTGTTTTACCACAAAGAGAATGGAGAACTTAAAATACATACATATGCACTACACACACACACACACACAACACATACTCACACAGAGATACACACACTTTTTTTTTCCTATTCTTGCTCAAACTACACCTTAATGTAGCTGTTTCTAGTGGTGGTGTGGGAGTGGAGATGGCAGTGAAGGAAGGCTGACTGTGTATTTTTAAGCATTCACTTTAGAAACTACTTTCTTGTTATTTTCATGTGATTTTCATGTGATTTTCCATGAACATTTTTCATGTCTTCAGAGATTCTAGAAACCTCCTAAAATTTATATAGAATTTTGTTTGCAAAAGGATATATGAAGGGAGACACAAAAAAACCCGGAATTTATTTATTAAAAATTGTGTACCTATTCTTGTATATTTAAATTTCAGTCACCTTCAAAGTATGCAATACACCTATTGAAACACTTCTTTCAGCCAGGCTCAGTGGCTCAGCCTGTAATCCCGCGCCTTTGAGAAGCTGAGGTGAGTGGACTGCCCGAGCCCGTGGGTTTGAGACCCTCCTGGGCAGGTGAGACCTCATCTCTACAATAAATCAAAAAATTAGCTGGGCGTGGTAGCGCGCGCCTGTAGTTCCAGCTAGTTCCAGCTACGTGGAAGGCTGAGGCGGAAGGATTGCTGGAGGCAAGCAGGCGAGGCTGCGGTGGCCGAGAGCAGCCACTGCACTCTAGTCTGGGTGACAGAGTGAGATTCCAACTCAAAAAAAAACCACTTCTTTCGCTGCTCAAAACAGTTTTTGAATTCGTCAATTTTAATGCCTTGTAGTGCTTCTGCTGTTTTTTGCTTCTCTTCTTTCACATTGGCAAAACATTTCTCTTTGAGAACTTTTTACATCCAAGGAAACAAAAAGAAAAAGTTGCTTGGACGAGATTGAGTGAATACAGAGGGTGGGGCACAAGGGTCATGCAATTCTTGGTTAAAAACTGCTGAACACTCAGCAAGGTATGGGCAGGTAGGCTCGTAAATCATCCAGCATGAAATGGGAAAACACAGTGAATGAATCTCAAAAAAAAGTACTGAAGTTGACCAACCACAGCCTCTCATAACAATGTTGACTGGTACACTGATGTCAATGGGTTCCTAGAATGCTCACCCAGCGGGGAAAGCCTATACTACAAAGGACCCACCCTCCAAAAAATAATTCCAGGTTTTTTGGGGTCTTCCCCTTGTATGCATTGGTCTAAAGATATTATCAATAGCTTTCATTAGCTATTCAAAGGTTCTAAGACCCCAAAATGATTAAGAGCCACATGTCTATCCTTCAAGGTGATCTGTCATTAGTCATGCCAGTGTTCAAGTAATACCTAGGAGACTTCAACAAGCAGAACACAGCAGTTCACTACAGCTTTTCATCATGGCCAGGCAGCAAGGCATGCATCAAATTCTGCTTTTTCAAAGTGACACCTATTTTTGCCATCTATTTGTTAGGCTAATGAGGAAAATCATCACCTACTTTATTAAACACAACCTGCTTCAAAGCTGCAGTTAAGATGGCAGTGAAGGATGGCTGACTGTGTATTTTTAAACTTACACTTTAGAAACTACTTTCCTGTTATTTTGAACGTTTTTCATAGATTAGCTCTGAACTCAAAATCCCAAACTGCGGCCAAGATTATATCAAGAGGTATTCTGCAAATAGAGAGACAGAATTCAGGGCACAATGAAAATATATTTTAATAAGTTAAGTAAATGCAATGCTTGTTTGCTTTTTGTGAATCTATTCTGTTATAACCTCAATGCAAAAACTCTCATTTCCCCAGATAGTAAAAAATTGGGATGCACAATAGACATTTTAATATGCATCCTAATCACTAACTGAATTGCGGTCTCAGAAACAAAAAGAAAGCACATACCAGAGCAGGTAAAATGCTGCTAGATCTAGGCAAACTGAGACTAACCAAGATCTTCATGGACAAAGAAAACCTGTACAAAGAAAATCATCAAGGACTGTATAGAGAGAACTTTTCAAGATAACTGCTAAAGCTGTCTAATAATCCACTGGCCACCACTAGTTGGGTTTCACAAATCCTGAATCTAGTGTCTAAAACAATAAACCCAATTTTTCCCCCCCAAAATAACTAACCTCTCCCAGGGAAAAAAGACAAGGATGTTTCCAATATAAATTTCCTTTAACCAAAGGAGAAGGGTCTTGTCTACCCTTGATTCAGCATGCTGCCATTTTCTTCTTTTAATTTCTCTTCCTTCTGAAGAGCTCTGAACTTGACATTCGGCTTCCAGCTGGAAATGCAGATAAGCAGCCTGTTACAGGGGCTTAAAGCCCCTACCAGGAACTAAAAAGCAGCCCTGATCTGTCTGGCGCCAGGCTTCAGATCTGCTCAACTATTTCATAGTATCCATGACACTTTGAATCACCATTTTAGAGAAACAGAGTCCAAGTACATGAAAAGTCTCTGAACCACAGGATCAAGATAGATCTTTAATTTTGCCCCAGAACTTAGAGCTTTAGAGACTGTGAAAAATGAACATGAATGGAAATTCTTTCTGCACTTCTAAGTCCCAGCAATTAATCAGCTTAAATGACTTCATGTCATAAAGCTACACTCTATTTTTAAAACACACTCCTTCTTTGGCCTCCATATGCCTTGCATTTAAACCTCAACCAAACATTAGAACATAATGCACACAATATTCTTTCAAAAAATTTTGTTTCTAGTAGAACTGCTAAATACCAATGAAGTTACCTTAAAACTAGGGGCAACAAAATATATATGAAAGACAAAAACAAACAGATAAACAAGCAAGCAAACACTTTGGGCAAATAAAAAAGATAATATGGGCTGAGTTGTAGTTTGGTTTTAAGCATATGATAATGCACAAGACATCTGATTCCAGTTTATACAAGTACTAAGAAAGCCATGCACAGATATCTTGGTGCATGATTAATATTTAAGACACTAAGAAGTTTCTATAGTAAAGTTATGATAGTATTCTCAATAAGTGGCACATAATTTGGAAGCATGTTCTTAGCATAAAAACCTGACCTCTGACAATGCTTTGGGTGGATATGTTCTAGATATCGCAAATAGTTTGAAAGGGAATGTTAACAAATAGGAATTTTAACAGAAGCATTCTTCTGCATCTTCAGAGTTAAAAACAAATCCAACTCTTGTCAAAAACAAAACACACATAGATACAGGTTTTTCAAATTCTATTTAATATACAGACAAATATAGAAAAATTAGATTTCTTAAAATATAATTCAAGCCTTGGTGAAGAAGTTAAATTTAGAGAGGGGAGGAATTCCTTTGGCTCAAACTTCAAGTAAGGAAGACAGAGAGAAAATAGAAATGTGTTTAAATAAGGCTGTCTCCTATCTTGGACAATTAGAAGGTTAAACCAAGAAGATATCTTGTTTCCCAACAATCCTCAGCACCTCCCAAAATAAATACAACCCTATCATTCTAGAGAAGGCTGGAATTTCCTTTTCAGGACACAAAGTATTTCTTCAAACATCATAACAGATGAAAAAAACAGCTATTAAGAGGGGAGAAGGGACAGACCATGACAAGGAAACGGGGTGAGGAGCACCCAAGATAAAGACGCCATGGAAGAGGGCAGGGCATAGGAAAGCGGGAACACCACCATTTATGTAACAGTTATGTCTTGTTTTAGGAGACAAGGAGAATCAAATGAGGAAGCGCTTCTGCTTTCATCATGAAGAAACCCAGTGAGTCATCAACTATGAAGGCAGGAGACAGTGGAAGATGGGAACAACACGACCCACCAGCATTCAAGTACACAGGAAGTTCAAATGATGTGGTTTTCCTACTGGGTGCTCATCTTGGAATGCAGAAGGTCAGGAGACTGAAACAGGAACACTCCCGGTGGGCAGGCCAGGCTTAAAGGACAGCAGGGATTACCACTGTGGTCAAACAAGTCCTAACAAAGACAAAGTCCCGGGGAGGCTGGGATAGGCTGGTGTTCTGAAGGAACTGGAGGTGGGAGCACACAGAGCTGACCAGGAAGGGCAGAGAAAAGGTCCTGGGAAGAGCCAGGGATTAGGACCGGCAAGAAGAGTGAGTGTAAGAACTGCTGGCCCTAATAAAATGTACAATATGCCAGACACTGAAGCATGCTGCACAGTTTGTATACAGTATGTGGAGTTATTCAAGAAATCCCTGAGAAGTATGAGATATCACATGCCATTTTCAGCTAAGTCGACTAAAAGTCAGAGAGGTGCATCAGGGAGCCTTTCTTCCATACAGTGAGGGAGGGGGCAGGGAGCACTACACGTGGCAGCATATGTAAATGCACCAAGCAAACAATAGGAATCTCTCCCCGGAAAACCACGAAAACAAACAAGAAGAAATACAGTCTCCCAGAAGATCGGGAGTCCACCAAGAGACAAAATACGCCTACATATAACCACACAGAATGGCCAAAAAGCAGCCAGAGATGCTAAGTACGAAAATGATAAGCAGAACTACATTTTACAAATATCATTCTGGCATTGTGTGCAGAGAAAGTTCAAGGTAGGCCCAGCCTGGACAGAGAGAAAACACTTAAGGAAGTTTTGTGACTCCTGAATTAACGGCGGTAGTGGCAAGGGCTAAGAGTCGCAATGGAATAATTATGAGGCAAAACTCGAGCAGACTAGGACGCCAAACATTCAGAGTATAGAAGACAGGAAGTGGCAATGGAGCACAGAGGGCCACTCATGGAGACACGGAGCCCAGGACGCCAACCACAACAGAAGGCTGGGAGATGAGTGGGTCTGCAGGTACTGAGAACTGTGAACCATCCAGGTGAGGAGGAAGACAAAGGGAAAGACTTCTGAAGGAGAGCAGGAACTCTGCTGCATCTCCACGGAATGGAAGTTACAAGATGAACTAGCCAGGGAGCCACATGGAGTGGCACCTGCAGATGAAATTCTAAGAGGAATGTGAGAAAAGTTGGCAAGGAGTGGCAATCGGCAAAACCAGAGGCTAAGAGTGGACAAAGTTCTGTGTGGAGGGAGCATGACATGGGACTCAACATGTGCCAATCTGTAAAATTCCAGAGGTCACCTCTGCAGGGGCAGGTTCAGGTGGTGATGGGAGTAAAGGTCAGGTTGCAGGGGATAGAGGTGGAAAAGGAGGTTAGAAAAATAAAGAAAAGGCCGGGCTCGGTGGCTCAGACTGTAATCCCAGCACTTTGGAAGGCTGAGGAGAGTGGATTGCTTGAGCCCGCAGGTTTGAGACCAGCCCAGACAACTTGGCAAGATCTTGTCTCTACAATAAATAAATTTAAAAAAGAAATTAGCCAGGCATAGTAGTGCGTGCCTGTAGTTCCAGCTACTTGGAAGGATCACCAGCAAATCAGTGCTGGGGTGGCTGTGAGTGTGCCACTGCACTCCAGCCTGGGCGACAGAATAAAACTCCAACTCAAAAAAAAGAGAAAAATCAAGAAAAGAGGAAATACAGTCAAAAGTTTCAAGAAACCAGACTGGATTAAGGAGATGAGCTAGAGAGGAAAATGCAGGATCCAGGAGCAGTATTTTTTCTTAAAGAAGGAACAGACAAAAGCATATTTTTATTCTACAGGGAAAGTCAAAAGAGAAAAAAGTTAACTTACATGCAGAACATGAGAAAACTGATGAAGGAAGATCTCAAGAAAAGCAGGAATGGAGAGGATCCAGATAACAGGAAAAGGATGATGAAAAGAAAGGATACAGCCGGGCTCGGTGGCTCAGCCGGTAATCCCGCGCCTTTGGGAGGCTGAGGTGAGTGGATTGCCTGAGCCCGCGGGTTCAAGACCCACCTGGGCAGTGAGACCTCATCTCTACAATAAATCAAAAAATCAGCCAGGCGTGGTAGCACATGCCTGTAATTCCGGCTACTTGGAAGGCTGAGGCGGAAAGATCGCCGGAGCCCAGCAGGTCAAGGTTGCCGTGGCCGGGAGAGGCCACTGCACTCCAGTCTGGGTGACAGAGTGAGACTCCAACTCAAAAAAAAAAACAAGGGATACTTCTTCCAGTACAACAGGGGAAGAGCCAAGCAGGGGTATTATGAGTGAAGGTTTGCAGGAGGGAGTTGAAGGTTTCTACATCCATCACGAGCATGAAGGCTTCTAATGGGAGGCAGGGGAGATGCTGGGAGCTCAGACTCGCCTTCCTAGGGAAGAGGGAGAGCGCAGACCAACACCACAAAAGACAGCCAGGCAACACTGCTGAGGCTGTGGATTTGCCATACCACCAATCTGCAAGGCCTTGTAGTTCCTATCCAGCAGTGCTCGGCACCTGAGGAATACAAGTTTTCAAATGCACACGGATTCATCGGGAGCTGGGACTATGGCAGAGGATGCCATGGGGAGAGCACTGAAGATCCTGGCAAGAAAATGGCTGACATGAAGGAACAGCAGCCAAGGCTGGTCAGGAGAAAATGTGAAGCCAAAAGAGAGACAGCAGAAGAACTAAAAGTATTAAAAGAAAAATGGGTGCTGTGAGAATAAGGGAGAGAAAAGTCTGGAAAGACAGTAGATAAGATCGGATGGTAAAATAAAAAAACTTCACCATGCAGAAGAGGTTCAACTGTGACTTGGGCAAGTGTGGTCACAGGAGCAGAGGGACTGACCTGAAAGGGTGCAAAGGTCCCTATGGTGCAGGCACTTGAGGCACTAAGAGTTAGATGGACTGCCAGGTGGGCAAAGGAGTGTCCTAGGATGAGAACATGACCAGGGTGGGGGTAGGTGGGGGAGGGGAGGGAGCACAAGGAGATGAACAGTGTGAGCAGACACACACACACACACACACACACACACACACACACGAAACCAACAGAATGGAAACAGCAGTGATGAGATGGTATCACCTTCCAAGAAGGGAGGGCTGGGCACCCTGCCAGCACCCTGAAGGAGGGAGAAGTGGGCATGGCAGAGGGGGCCGGGCACACGGAGAGACAGAGCTCTGAAGAGAAGAAGGTGTATGTCTCCCGCAGAGAGGAGGGAACAATGTATCAACTCTTGAAGAAATTGCATCATTTGCTTTACCACAGGGAGGGCTATGAAGGCCACGGCAGAATAATCTGGGAGGGAGTGAGCCATGAGAAGTTAGGCAGGTCAAAGGTAGGGACTGACTAGGAATGATAACGAAGAAAGGATGGCACCTGTGGTGCACCCCCAAAGACCCCAAAGTAATGTCCATGGCCCAGGCCCAGAAGCTGCAGCTATGTTACCTGACACGGCACATAGTGCTCTGCAGGGGCAGTTAAGTGAAGGATGGTGAGATGCGGGATTGTCCAGGATTACCAGGGTGAGTGTAATGTCATCAAGAGGGTCCTTATAAGAGGCAGGAGAACCAGTGAGGGAAGAAACATGGTACGGCCTCACGAGCTAAGGATGAAGAAAGGCAAGGAAAGAGTTCCCCCAAGAGACTTCAGAAGGAATGAGGTCTTGGGACCCATTTTAGACTCTCAACTTCTGAACTTTAATATAATAAATTGGTGCTGTTTTAAGCCACTAAATTGGTGCTAATTTGTTATCACAGCAATAGGAAAGTAATACAGCGCCCTAGCTATATGGAATTCAAATAAAAATTATATTACCAAACTATAAAAAAAATAAAGTCTAAAAGAGTTTTAAGTTTTGAATGATGACTTTCATTTCATTTGAAACACCAAACTATTTCTAAAATGCAGAAAGGTCTCTGTTTTTCAGGGGTCTAAACCCACATTTAGCCAGCCTTCCCAGCAATACCATATTGGCCAGGGAGAGAGGAACCCCTGCCTGGAGACAAAAAACAGAGTTGGCCTTCAAGCCTGTGACTAAGGGCATCAAGGACGTGCCATTTAGTGGGCTTCCTTGTCACCAGACAAGACAGTCTAGAGTGAGGGCAGGCAGTGTTCCCTCACATCAGAGACCTTCCAAGGTTGCAGGTGTGATGTGCCCACATAGCGCTACAGCTGGTGCCCAGTGGAGATCTGGGTGCTGCTCCTGGCCAGATAACAGGAGCTGGCATCCAGTCCCTCTGCTGCTCCTGTCTTGCCCCCAGCCCTCACTCCTGCCAATGTGACTTGGGCAGATGACAGCTGCCCACTAAGTACATGTCAAGAGGCCAGAGTGAACAGGCTGGGACAGCTTCATGCAGAGGAAGCATCTCGAGGGGGAACGTGGACCTCTGAGGTTCAGAGAGCAAGAAGAGATGCAAAAGCCTTCAAACTTGGAGAAAGACTGAGTGCAGTCAGGCAGGAGCCAGTGCATGGACCAGTCTGACAGGCATGGAAGAAGCTCTAGGTTCACACAATCTGCAGCTGGGGTAGAATGTGGAGTTCCACACGCACATATTTGGACTCACTGTGACTGGCAACAGGGTAAAAAGAATGCTTTAGGAAGGCACGGGTCATAGAGAGATGACTAGCAGGGAGAAATAAAAGAGAAAAGCTTTTAATACCAACCTCAAAACAAAACAAAACAAAAAAGAATTCGAAATCAACCCAAGATGGGCACATTTCACTGGTAATGGGGAGAAATGTTTTTAAATGTGCTATGTCAACAGAAGGTGTTTATATCCTTATATGCTCATTAACCCAGATGGTAAAAATAAATGACAGACTATAAGACATTTTACTTTGTCTTGTACAAAAAGAAACTTAAAATAAACCTTTAGATATGCAAACACCTTGTATGCCACTAAAATAAGCATACTCTCCTTAAAATACATATATACATACATTTTCTTGGTAAAGCACACATCTGATTACAGAACTAATTGTGACTTGGGGGCCTTTGGAACATCTTCTAAAACGTAAATATTAGGATTGAAACTGTATTAAAAATAAAGCAGTACTTTGGGAGGTTGAGGAGAGAGGATTGCCTGAGTCCACGGGTTCAAGACCAGCCTGGGCAACATGGTGAGACCTCGTCTATACAATAAATCAAAATATTAGCCAGACGTGGTACCACGCATCTGTAGTTCCGACTACTTGGAAGGCTGAGGTAGAAGGATCACTGGAGCCTAGGAGGTCGACGCTGGGGTGGCTGTGACCATGCCACTGCGATGGAGTGAGACTCCAACTCAAAAAACAATGATAATAATAAAGCAACATGTTAATGTCTTAGCAATAGTTTTCTACTCAAGATATGCAAACTACTTCAAAATTTATTTTCAACACTTCAGGGTCAAAAGCTGAAGAGCTCCATCACAGAGGGCTGACCAAAACAATACTATTATAATATTTACACAATGAATATGAGCATTGAACATGGATGAATATGAATATGAATATGAACAGTCAAGAGCACAATGTCAACATAAATTTGAGTTCAGTGTGATGCTCCTTCTTGGAAGGCTGGCATGAACCATCTGCCTTTTTTTATTATATTAAAACCTATTTCCAACTATAGACAGTGCTTATTTCATCCTAAAATTTAAATTCAAGTTAGAGTGACACTGTGATCTTGGACACAAGCAACTATTTCCATCATTCAGACAAATCAGACATAATAATTGGTGAGCTTAATTCTTCTCCTCATTCAGGGTCAGATGAGGTCCCATCTCACACATGGAATACTTGGTAAATTCGTTACTTGTACTTTCCACTAGCAATTAATGTACCCCTCACATTATTATTGTGCTATTATGGGCATATATTATATCCCAACTAGGTGGCAAGATTCAAAGAAACCGTGTCGTATAGACCTTAGTGCTTGGGTCAGTGTTACAAGGCACTTGCACACAAAAAACCTTAAAAATGTGAGCAGCTTGAGTGTTGGATTGTGAGTGCAGTGAAAGGCAGATCAACACGGCAGAGGCCGATCTGTTTTCTCCTGCACGAATGCTGTGCTGTGACCTTCAGCAGTGACAAACATTAAAGTTCAAAAGCTTGAAGAAGTCCTATTTACCAGTCAAGGAATCCTCAAAGTGCATCTCCTGATCACTGCCTGTCTCCACTCAGCAAAAAGTCCCTCACAAGGGAACCCACTCCTGTCTTCACGTGCCACAACATTGTCTTTCTCTCACTTGGTGCTTGCCAGCACCTCTTCTGTCATATCTCTATAAAGTCAAGGAAAGAAGACTATGTGACCTGTAGCCTATCACGACACAGTTCCAAATACTGCCATGAGGATTTATTTGCCCCATGGTCATTTTGTTCTTGTTGTTGTTGTTGTTGTTGTTGTTGTTAACACAAACATGAGATCGTGAGGGAAATTCTGAGAAAGAAATTCTCAGTTCTGTAAGTGTTTTTTACACTGGCTGATAGACGTTAAAGGATCTAAATGAGAAACTCTGAGAATAACATTAATACACCGGCTTGCTGGAGTGAAGGGGCCATGCAGGAGCTGGACAGAAAATCTAACACTTTGCAGCCGTCAGCCAAAATTTAATTTGCCTTGCTCTGCAAATTAGCCCACACTTCACCTCTAACACTCAAATATCTGACACATTTCCTAAGACCCTGATATGAGGACACAGTACAAACCTGATTTCTAAAACACGACCATCAAGTCACAAACCTCACCTGTGTCCTTTGCCTGAAGCTCACATCCTAAACCTGACCGTGGTACCTGACGCCAGACGCCGGACGGTGGTACCTGACGCCAGATGAAAAGTTTTAGCTTATTGCTTCAGGTTAAGATGCAAAATAATGATGCAAATCTGATGAAATTTTTCATGTAAATTCACTCTGAAACACTGAAAACTCAGACCAAGAAGAAGTGAAAGGCAATTCAAAGACTGAGTGCCACAAGTAAAGATGATCTCCTGTAGCCACAAACCCTGGTGCTAGGAGTCTAGTCCTCCAACAACCCAAGGATACAGGTAGGGTAATTTTCCTACTTTACAAATGAGGAGACTGAGGCTGGATGTCTTGCCCAAGGTCACAGAGCTGGCAGGTGGCTGCACTGGGCTACAGCCCACATTCTGAAACACTAAGACTTTGATTAGCTTTCCTGAGTCCTTTGCCAGCAGAGCCCAGAAATTCAAATAAGCTGGTGGGCTATCTAGCAAATGATTTCATTTTACTTATCTCTTAAGTTTGATTCCTTGTACAACTGTAAGTCCGTCAGTGACTGACCTTAGAAAACAGTTCAACAGGGGCTGCGACAGCCTTCTGTTCTTTCAGATACTGCTCCCAAGACCAGGCTTCCTGTGCAGCCACTGAAGGGACTGGAAGAGAAAACAAAATGGCTTTTCTTGAAACAATTAGAGACAGAAAAAAATAAAATTTAATTGAAAATACACTCAAGAAGCAGGCTAATATATTAGATTGGTATTCACACGACCCAGCATTTCCTGTTTGATACGTGTTTATGAATACATTCCACCCTCAACAAGATGTCTGATGAACTCTTAAATTACCCTCAAAAGCCCAGGTGCAGTGGCCAACGCCTGTAATCCTGGCACTTTGGGAGACCAAGGTGGGAGGATTGCTTGCACCCAGGAGTTCAAGACCAGCATGGGCAACACAGCAAGGTCCCATCTCTACAATAAGTCAAAAAACGTGTCAGGTGTGGAGGTGCATGCCTATAGTCCCACTACTCAAGAGGCTGAGGCAAAAGGATCTTCTGAGCCCAGAGGTCAAGGCTGTGGTGAGTTGTGATTGTGTCACTCGATTCCAGCCCTGGCAGCAGAGTAAGACCATGATTCAAAAGCAAACAAAACAACAAGAAGAAAAACACTCTCAAAGAGGGTGAAGAGAAACAGGGGAACAGGTTTTCTGAAAATTGATTTAGTTCATTTTAAGATGAATAACCTAGGATTTTTTTATGGTCTCCTTTTACTTTCCATGACTCTTTTTGGTATGAGTGTCAAATGGTATGACCTGTCGAAAGGCCATGTAGCAACATTCATCAAAAGCCTTAAAAATTATTGTTTGAACCAGCAGTTCTCCTTCTATGAATCTGTCTCAACACACTCAGAGTAGATACGCCTAAGGGACAAAACACAAGTGTTTTTTTCCTAGAACTCTACATAATAATGAAACACTGGAAACAAACAGAAGGTCTGCCAAGGGGAAATTAATCAACTGCCCGACACAGACGTGGCATTTTAATAATAAAACTGCACTGTAGAAGACTGTTAATGGCAGAGAAGGACCACACAGTGATATACTACTAAGTAGGGAAAAAAGTAGTTTAGGAAACAAATTGATCCCCTTTTTGGTAAATATGTAATGAATTTTAAAAGACTAAAATTATGTAAATGAACATTTTTAAAGACATCATCTTTTAGTGACGGAATTATAACTTCTTTCTGATTTTCTTTATGCTTTGGTTTTCTGCATTCCACATTTTTAGATGAATAATAGATAATCTTTGTAATTCAATAAAAATACTATTTTTAAACAATAAAAAACTGGCAACAGCAATTAATAATTGTTTTAAATTTACATTCTACCCCACAGTACTTCCTCCTCCAGGATTACACACCAAGGAAGTAGTCAAACACTAATAATAAAATTCATGGTAAAAATGTACATCACAACATAATAGCAAAAAATTCTCAAAGTAGTATTAATATGAAAGGAAGGTTAAAAAAAACTATGACATATATACACATATATAATTATGAGGTTATTGAAAACTATTTTTTATTTTTTGCATATTTAATATAATATCTTGAGAATTATCTGGGTTAAGTAAAAAACTAAAGAAGGATACAAAATAGTATCTATAAGATCATAAGTAGACCTTGGACCAAATGGACTTAATTGATACTTACAGAACACTCCATCCAAAGACCACAGAATACACATTTTACTCATCACCACATGGAACATATTCTAAGATCGACCACATACTCGGCCATAAATCAAGTATAAGCAAATTTAAAAGGACTGAAATTCTACCAAACACCTTCTCGGACCACAGTGGAATAAAAATAAATATTGACATCAACAAAGTCCCCCCAAAACCCACAAAGACATGGACACTAAACAGCATGATGCTAAACAACTCCTGGGTCAATGACGAAATCAAAACAGGGATCAAAAGATACCTGGAAACAAATGAAAATGAAGAAACATCTTACCAAAATCTCTGGGATGCCCTGAAAGCTGTAGTAAGAGGGGAATTTATATCCTACAAACACACATGAAGAAAATGGAAGAAACAGAAATTCACAATCTAACAAGCCACCTAAAGAAGCTGGAAAAGCAAGACCACAAAAACCCTAATTTCAGCAGAAGAATCCAGATCACCAAAATAAAAGCCCAAATCCAGGACATAGAAGACAAAAAGATAACTGAAAAAATCAATGAAACAAAAAGCTGGTTCTTCGAAAGAATAAACAAGATCGATGGTCCCCTAGCTAGACTGACCAAGAAAAAACGAGAAAAAAAACAAATAAGCATAATCAGAAACACAAAAGATGAAGTCACATCTGACCCTGAAGAAATACAAAAGATCATTAGAGACTACTATGTACACTTGTATGGAAACAAACTTGAAAACCACAAGGAAATGGAGGACTTTCTGACATCACACAATCTACCTAGGTTGGAACAAGAAGAAATTGAGACCCTAAATAGACCAATTACAATCAAGGAAATCGACTACGTAATAAGAAAACTTCCTACAAAAAAAAGCCCTGGTCCAGATGGCTTTCCAGCAGAATTCTACAAGACATTCAAGGAGGAGCTGATACCAATCCTACTGAAGGTATTCCAGGCGATTGAAAAAGATGGAACTCTCCCCAAATCATTTTATGAAGCCAACATCACACTGATACCAAGCCAGGTAAAGATCCAACAAAGAAAGAGAACTACAGGCCAATATCTTTGATGAACATAGATGCTAAAATTCTCAACAAAATCCTAGCAAACAGGATTCAACAATACATCTCAAAAATCATCCATCATGACCAAGTAGGCTTCATTCCTGGCATGCAAGGCTGGTTCAACATTCGTAAAACCATAAATGTAATTAAATACATCAACAGATGTCAAAACAAAAACCACATGATCATATCATTAGATGCAGAAAAAGCTTTTGATAAAATCCAGCACCCCTTCTTGATAAAAACCCTTGAACATCTAGGCATACGGGGAACATACCTCAAAATAATAAAAGCCATCTACGAGAAACCTACAGCCTGCATACTCCTAAATGGACAAAAATTGGAACCAATTCCCCTGAAAACTGGAACTAGACAAGGATGCCCACTCTCTCCCCTCCTGTTCAACATAGTATTGGAAGTCCTGGCTAGAGCAATCAGAGAAGACGAGGCAATCAGAGGTATTCAAATAGGAAAAGAGGAAGTCAAGTTATCTCTCTATGCAGATGATATGATGGTGTACCTTGAAAACCCAAGAGAATCTGTCAAAGGCCTCCTTACATTGATAAAGGCCTTTGGCAAAGTCTCAGGATACAAAATAAATGTACAAAAGACAATCGCATTTCTCTACACCAATAATAAACAAACAGAAACCCAAATAAAAAACACAATTCCATTCACAATAGCCACAAAAAAAATGAAATACCTTGGCATCTTCCTAACCAGAGACGTGAAAGACCTTTACAATGCAAATTACAAAACACTGCTCAAAGAAATCAAAGCTGACATGAACAAGTGGAAAAATATCCCATGCTCATGGATCGGAAGAATCAACATTGTGAAGATGTCCATCTTACCTAAGGCAATCTACAAATTCAATGCAATACCCATTAAATTACCAATAACATTCTTCTCTGACCTAGAAAAAACAACACAGGAATTCATATGGAAACACAAACGTCCAAGAATAGCCAGAACAATCCTCAGCAAAAAAAACAAAGCAGGTGGTATCACAATACCAGACTTCAAACTTTACTATAAAGCTACAATCATCAAAACAGCTTGGTATTGGTACAAGAACAGGCATATAGATCAATGGAACAGAATTGAGATTCCAGAAGCAAAACCTCAATTCCTCAACCAACTCATCTTCGACAAAGCCCCCACCACCTACCAATGGGGTGAGGAGAACCTATTCAGTAAATGGTGCTGGGAAAACTGGTTGACCACATGTAGAAGATTGAAACAGGACCCCTATCTATCCCCATGCACAAAGGTTAACTCCACATGGATCAGAGACCTAAATGTAAAACCTCAAACCATAAGAACCTTAGAAAAAGAAGGAAATACTCTCATGGAAATAGGAACGGGCATCCAATTCCTGTACAAAACCCGAAACCCACAGGACTTAAGAGAGAAGATAGACAAATGGGACCTTATTAAACTGACAAGCTTCTGCAAAGCCAAAGAAACCATCAAGAGAGTAGGGAGACAGCCTACAGACCGGGAAAAAGTATTTGCCAACTCTAGGTCTGACAAAGGCTTAACATCCTGGATCTACAAGGAACTGAAACGTACTGAAAAGAAGAAAATAAGCAACCCCATTATAAAATGGGCAAAAGATATGAACAGACACTTCACAAAAGAAGACATTCGAGCAGCCAACAAACACATGAAGAAATGCTCAACCTCACTAATCATCAGGGAGATGCAAATCAAAACCACACTGAGATATCACCTAACTCCAGTCAGAATGGCAATTATCAACAACTCAAAAAATAACAGCTGCTGGAGAGGCTGTGGTGAAAAGGGAACACTTCTACACTGTTGGTGGAGTGTAAGCTAGTGCAACCTCTGTGGAAAGCAGTGTGGCGATTCCTGAAAGCTCTAAATATTGACCTTCCCTATGACTCTGCAATCCCCCTACTGGGAATATACCCTGAAGAACACAAATCACTCTATAAAAAAGATACCTGTACACGTATGTTTATCGCAGCGTTATTCACAATAGCAAGAACCTGGAAACAACCATGCTGCCCATCAAAAGAGGACTGGATTAAAAAAATGTGGTACATATACACGATGGAATACTACGCAGCCATGAAAAAGAACAAAATCATGAATTTCGCAGCTACCTGGATGGAACTAGAGTCTATAATACTGAGTGACCTCTCACAGAAACAAAGATCAGAATATCACATGTTTTCACTCATATAATGGACCTTGAACATCCAATGTAATACTATAAGAAAATGACTGATGGTACTGGGAAATTATGGGGGGGGATGGGACTAACAGTAGCTAATATCTATCTGGGACTGGGAAAACACCTCTTATCAATAGGGTGCCTGAATGAAACGTAATTGTACACCTAACCCTTAACTGTACCCTACAAAACGATAATAAAAAATACTGATTATTAAAAAAAAAAAAAAAAAATCATAAGTAATTTAGAAAACAAACTGACCCTTTTTGGTAAATATGTAATGAATTTTTAAAAGATCAACATTTTGGAAATCAAAATCTTAAATGAAGTCACAAAACAGTATATATCAGCTTATAGACATTGTTTTGTGTCCTTACTTTCACTAAGTGAAATAAGTCAGGCAGAAAAAGAAAATACTACATGATCTCTCATATGTGCACTCAAAAAAAGCTGAACTACAGAAGTAGAACAAAGAAAGGTGGCTACAGAGGTTGGGGGGAGTGAGGAATAGGGGAGGAGGGGCTGCTGTTCAAAGGATACAGAGTTTCAATTAAATAGGAGGAATACCTTAGTTTTAGAGATCTATTGCATAGCATGGTGATTGGTTAATAATAATGAATTATATACTTCAAAATTGCTAAAAGGATAGATTTTTAAATGATCTCACCACAAAAAATGATAAGCATGTGAGGTGATACATATGCTAATTTGCTTCATTTAATCATTCTACAATGTAGACATATATCCAAACATCACATTGACCCAGACATCACATCACAGTGGTATAAAGATATACCATTATTATTTGTCAATTAGAAATAAAATGAGAACATACATATAGATACAAATTATTACACATATTAAAACATTCATTTACTCCCATATTTATAAAGCACCTTTTGTGTGCCAGGTACTATGCAGGTATGTGTGCCCAGGCATACAAAATACGTGCATGTAGAAAAGCTATTGGAAAGGAACAGGAAAAATATTACCAGCCCTATATGTGGATAGCAAGATTGACGTAAATATTCTCTCCTCATTTATTACTGTCTACATTTTTTAAGTTCTCTACAAGTGTTATTACTTAGCCATACATCCCTCCCCACGCACACATATCCTTAGAGAATACAGGTCAGGAAGTGCTATCTGAGCATTAATTTTAAATGTTTATCTTGCTGGCTGTGAATGTTCCAGAAAAAGGTAGATGGTAGAAGGTCAGAACTGCATCAGCAGTGGTGATGACAGGTGGTAAGATCCACCTCTCAAACATTTGAAACCTCTCGAGGCAATAAAGCAACATGATGGAATAACAAACACAAAATCCATCAAGTTGTACAGGAATAATTCATGTAGACTTTTAATTGTCTACAAAAAAAATTTCTGAGCCCTTGTTAATGTGCCAACAAATGTGCTGCCCACTGGAATAAGTATGTAGCTATGGCCCAGAGATGAAAAGTGAGTAACAGACATTATTTTTCCTTTGGCCTCCATATATATCATTGACAACAAAAGGGAATAATTTCAATTTAGGTAATGAAGAAAAACACCTTATTATTTTACAGCTAAAAAATAGACACACAAAAAGCATGCGCATTAACATTCACTATCCATCACAACATTAACTTGTTATTGGTAAAAATACACTTGCTAATGTATGAAAATTTTTAAAAGCATTTAAATCATCAAATATGACTAAAGGAACTGTCATCAATGAATATTCTTGTTTTGTTTGAAAATACTGAGACATCATAGAGTGATTTCCATCAAGGAGCCTAAGCTCCACTGGTCCATTACACCGCTTCAATGTCTGCACCATTTCTGCCACATGAGATATTTTATTTTGCTAAACAGAAAGAAATATGACAAATCCTGAAGGTGCTCTGGAAAGATTATTCAACGACCCAATTTTCACACAAGCATTTTGATGTATTACAGGTATGTGCTTTACAAAAAACGTTAAACAGTGTTGGCTCTAAAGCAAATACAGATATCTCATTTTCGACAACAGCTGTGTTCCTAGAAAGATTGCATGTAATTTCTCAATTTAATCGTATTTCCGATTGTGATATATTATCATTTCACCAAAAGTAAATTACATCTAAGACCTCCTTTTATGATCACATATGTATGCAAAGAACCTTTTAAAATTTATCCAAAAACAGAATACATAATATCAAAGAATAAAAACTTACAATGAATTAAGTATTTTGAGGAAGAAGAGAATCACTCAACAATATGGCACCTGTGAGGAGGGGCACCTCGGAGCACTTCCCTGGTCACTGAACTCCAAACGGATTCTATCACCCCTCTCTGTCTCTCATTACATTGTTTTATTATTTTTCACAGGAATTACTTTAGCTGAATTTAACCAGATTGCTTATTTTGAATTAGAATGTAAGTTTCCAATTAAAAAAGGAAACTTCATGGTGTTGTTCGTCATTGTATCTCTGGAGACATAATTACACCTGGCCATAAATATTTGTTTAATGACTTTAAAAAAAAGGAAGACATACAGAATACTACTTTTGGTCTTAAAATGAATTCAAAGCTATCCATTTTGACCAGCTCATTTCTCAGTTTCCTGGAGAGAAGGAACCAATTATGAGACAACACTGCTTCAGGCACTGAACTTATTTTATTTTTTATGCAGCCTTCTTAGACATGCTACAGCTATCGCATTCATTTTATAGAATATTAGATATACATACAGTTTTGTAAACTTTAAATTCCATTTCTTTTCACCAGACCACTGGCTATAGCAAAATGTTCCAGATATTACTCTTCTGCCAAACATTATATAATATACAAAATACATTTAATTGTATATTATCTTTCACTTAACATACACCTATTATATATACCAAGACCTGATTAGGTGGTTGGAGTGTATGTGTATGTGTATAGGTGAGCACATATGTGTGAATGTATACATTTCCACTTTTTACAACATGGAATATTAGATTAATAACTATATTATGATTCAAAAAACTGAAGCTCACAGAGACCACATAGCTCACACAGTAAGAAGAGTCTGGATTTAAACCACATTCCTAGCCCAGGCACTCCCATTATACAATAATGACTCACTTCAGCACACAGGCAAGATATAATAGAAATGCCAATTAATTAATAACTTTTAAATTTAAAATGACCATAAAAATAAATCCTCAGGGAAATTAATAAGCTCGCTCATAATGATGGCCTTATAAGTATAATAAAACATTTGAAAGTCATGTTAACAATATATATTTATTTCCAAAAATTAAGCTGTGAGTACTTATTGATCTATTCACCCCAACTTTAATTTTACCCTAAAAAAATGCAAAACAGGATAAATGAAGCCCTTACAACGTACAAAGTTGCAAAAGAAATCTAAATATTCACCAATAGAAGCCAAATAAATTATGTGGTTATGAGCACATATTACTTTGTAGATATTAATTAAGCACAGTTATAACACAGCTTATATGTTCATATAAATAAAAATCATTAAGAAAAAGTGAACACCATGTGTTAAGATGATGAGATTTGTCATA
This sequence comes from Cephalopachus bancanus, assembly GCA_027257055.1. Lineage (NCBI taxonomy): Eukaryota > Metazoa > Chordata > Mammalia > Primates > Tarsiidae > Cephalopachus > Cephalopachus bancanus. The sequence goes on along the minus strand of JAPVLO010001036.1, from coordinate 231,396 downwards.
CAATGCAAGACAAACGCTGACAGTTTTGCCAGTGAAGAACTGAGCCCTTTTATGCATTTAGACAGCTTATTACTTACATAGACAGCTAAAGGGACCAGTTCTCCATATCCCTTGCACAGGGTGACAGTGAAACAAACACTGCAACTTGGATGGTCAGATAACATTGCCATTAGCAAGTTCATACTGCAGCAGTGCAGTTTTATAACCTGCAGCTGTTCCCCAAAAAGGGCTGAAGCAAAAGGCCTCTGGTCTCATCAGAGTCCAGAGATGAAAAGACCCTGTCTCAGGACAACCTTCTCAGGAGGCAGGGGTCAAGGGAAAGCTGACCTTGTAGCAGTTCCTCACAAGCCTCCCATGTGTTCACATTCCAGGAGGATGGCAGGGCATTCTGTCAAGGAATAGAAACCTGTGGTCAAGTCTTGGCTACCGGGCCTATTTGGACAGTTGCAAGATTACCAGGGCACCATAATGGAGCCATTCCCCTACACAATGGATGGATTTTTATCCATGCAATACCTTCTTTCACATGGAAATAAGCAGGGTCATCTCTTTTTTTCCCCAGGGTTGTATTAGGTGGCATGTGTACATTTGCTTCCTTTCTTTTAAAAGCAAGAAAGGCTTGCTTTATCTGCAAGCCTAAGGTGTTTGGTTTATTTGGCCTCCACCTAATTTGCAGGTCAGCAAAACCACAGCAAGCTCTCTCACAAAAAGTGACAACATGTGCCCACTGAGACATCACACTTACAGTCTACCAGCTACAAAATTTTGCTTTGTTCTTCTACACACACCTTATTCATCAGATTGGTAAGAACAGAGGCAAGAAATTAAAAACAAAGAACACAGGGAAAAAAAAGAGATAGTCTAAGACAAATATCAAAAATGCAAGATGGCGAAAGTCAAGCTCACTGAATATGTTAATAAATTTCTTTAAATGCTCAGCTTCTTGTTATACTGTTCCTGCTACCTGCAGCTGAAGTGGCAGTGTGCATGTAACATTTTAGCAGCATGACTGTATTTAAAAAAAAAAAAAAAAAAAAAAGATGGCCATGAACCAGTGTCTCTGCTGATCATAATTATTTTTCTTGCTTGTAACTCCAGGTATAGGCCTATAAGAACTATCAACAAAAAGGGTGGTCGAAAGGAACCACACAGAAGACAGTTAGAGCTGCCAGCAAACCATTTACAGTGGTAGTCATCTACAGAAATAATGATCCAAGAAAGGCAGTTTTCAGAGAGAAAGGATTCAAATCTGCACTGGGCAGTGGGACAGGAGGGTCAATTGCTGAGATAAATCCAATGGTGTAGCAAAATACAGAAGCTAAGTAGAACACAAGCCAAGGAAAAGTAAGCTCAATGCTCAATGGGCTGCAGACTGGTGCTGTGACTAATTTTCTGGGTGGTATATGCCTATGGTCTTACTTTATGAACGAACAGCAAGCTTCCCTGAGCCAGGCCATGTCCTTATAGATAGCAGTACACCAAGACATAGAATTTTAGCTTAGACGTACTCATTTTGCAAAGCTTACACCACATCTAACAGGCTCAGGCAATAATATCACACTTAAAAAGAGGGCTCAAACACAGTGTGATATATCCCAGGCCAGATATACCTTAACCCTGAGTGAATTTTTAGATTATGTAAACCACAGCTATGTTCTACTTTATCATTTCAGGTCTAGAGTTCTGAATAACTGAGTTTACTTAAATTAATAAAAACCTCTACTTTGAATTTCAATAATTTATATGAATATACTTCCCTATGTGTGCACTGTCATTGTTCTAAACTTTTCTTATAAAAATACATAACATAAAAAGCACCACAGGCTATTTAAACATGGAAAGAAGTCTGAAATGTCACTTTCAAACCTTAAATTTCTCTTTAGCATGACCCCATTTTTACTTCCAACGACATCATATTAGGAGTCCCTGTATTAGAAATCCAACAAATGGAGCTTCTTCGGGTCACCCCACACACAGTCGGCTGAGCCTCCCACTGGTCCCACCTCAAAGAGCTCAAATTGAAAAATCAGTGAGGGGGTTACAGGAAGATGGTGGCAGAGCCAACAGGACTCTGAGTCCCATTGTGAGTGAATATATGAAAGATTTTGTGTATGTGTCAGTAAGTGGGCATGTGAGTGGTTGGCTGAGTGGGGGTTCAGGAGCAAGTGGCCAGGGCTCTCCTGGTGAAGCAGCTGGTGCCGCAGCTGCTCGGCTTGGTCCCTAGTGCTTCCCTGGCAGGGCACAGAAGACGAGTGCCGTTGTTTTAAACAGAGAGACTGCCCGCTATAGGCTCTGCTTCACTACTGCAGTGGGACAGTCTGCTGGCTCCAGGTTCTGCCTCACCACTGCAGGGTCTGGCTGGACACTGGCAGCAAGGGCTGTGGACGGAGCACAGCGAAGGAGCCCAGAGGCAGAGCCCCACTGGAGAAGACGAAAGACGCACTCTGCCACCATCTTGAAAACTGGGCACCATCTTGAAAAGTGCTCCAGCTTGCTCATCACAGCCACAGACCCAATCTCTGCGAAGACTATTTGACTAATCAGGGGTAGATGGTGATCCAGAAGGCATATCCTGAAAGCACAAGGTCCAGAGGGATAGGAGGAGTGCTGAGTCTCAGGCACCCCACCCCCTACCCGAGTCAGCTGCAAGACAAACGGTGTGGCCACAAGGGGATGAGGAAGACCTCTAAAGAGATCAGTGGTGAGCCTGGGGCTGACCAACACCCTCCTCCTCAGCACTCCTCTGAACATCAGACCTACATGGCTGGGGGCACAACTGAGAGGGACAAACTCAGGCAGAGCCCAGATGTCAGCCAAATAGGAGGACTCTACTCCAGAATAAGCCTGATAGGGGACCCCCTCCCACCCCCACCTTGCCAGTACGTGGGAAGAGACAATCCGGCATCTCCTCACTGGACGGGATCACCCTGACCATAGAGAGTGGGAAGGGAGGACTGAAGCCCACCCACCTCCACCACCCTCTCCTCCTTCCCTGGGCCTGACACTGTGGAGATTGTGAATGTGGCTGAAGCACTGCAGGGCACAGCAGAGGGGCTGCTGAGAGGAACAGTGACAGAACCTGCCACAAGAGGGCAGGTTTTATTTTTGTCTGCTTGTTTTTTAAATCTTTCAATATTTTTCCTTTGTGCATGAATGTGTATGCGAGGGTTCAATCTGCATCCCCTCCTTTTTTTTCCTTTTTCTTCTGCCGTTTTTTTTCTGTTTATATGTGTGTGTGAATTACTGAGTGTTCATCTTTCAGTTTTGTTCGTTGGTTTCTTTTTTGCTTTTTTGCTCTTCCCTTTTTTAGAGTTTAATGTGTGTGTGAATATATGTGTCAGGGTTTGATTTGAATTCCTTTATTTTTTTTCTCTTTACTTTTCTTTTTATTTGTTTTTCTGCTTTCTTTCTCTTTCCCTTCTCCTTCCATTTTGTGTCAGGTATGTGTGCGGTGGGGTGGTTTACCTGGTTTTTTGTTGGGGTTTTTTTTGTTATGTTTTGCTTTGTTGCTATTCCAGTTTGTTTTGGTGTGGTGTGGGTGCTCAATTGTTTTTTGCTTTGGTTTCTGCTTTTGTTGTTCTGTGACTTTTAAAATTTTTTTATTCATTTAAAAGTTGTGTCTCCTTTCATTCTACTTTTCACTGGTCTCCTCATTGCTGTTACTGTATCTTGGACTCATGGAGTACACACACATACCCATTGCATCATCATATAGAGTGTTGGTGGGGAGGGGGTCTCAGGGAGCCCATACCACAACCAGTAAACATTGTAATTTGCAAGTAGTTTCTGAAGCCTAGCTCCTCATCCTCTACCATATTCAACTCGCAAAACTACAAGAGATAGCAAAGTTTCCCACCAACAGTCCTGTTACAAAGTAGAACAAATTCAGAGTCCTGATAAGGGAAGAATAGAGAGCTGAGGAGACATCAGAAGTGAATGCCTCTCCACTGAATAACAGAACTGAAGAGAAAAGGAAGAGATCTGTCACAAATGAGGAAAAATCAACAGAAGAACACAGGCAATTCCCAGTGTAACAAAGAGAAAACACATGAAAGATCAGACCTCAGAGCCCAAACAATGGAAGTCACCAACAACTGACCCCAGAGTACAAAAAGGATTAGGGAATGAATGGAAAGAGTGAATAAAACTCAAGAAAGACAAGATGTAACACTGAAAGAACTTGTAACAGAGATTTTGACCATAAGAAATTTCATCTAGGAAATAGATAACAAGATGAAAAGCCTGGAAAGCAGAAATAATCAAACAAAAGAATCTCAGAACTTGAAGACCAAAACATGGAATTAACTCAATCTGTAAAAAAACATAGAAAGAAAACTCAGAAAGAAAGGACAAAGCCTACAAGAGACATGCAATTATATCAAGAGGCCAAACATATACCTGACTGGTATCCCAGAAGAAGAAAGTGAAACGGAGAACATCTAGGAGCAAGTATTCCAGGAGGCTATCCAAGAAAATTTTCCTCATTTCACCAGAGATGTGACTCTCCAAACACAAGAGACACAGAGAATCCCCACAAGACATCAAATGAGAAGACCCACCCCAAGACACATAGTTATTTGCCTACATAAAGTAGGCACAAAAGCAAAAATCTAAAGGTAGCAAGAGAGAAAGGTCAGACGGCCCACGAGGGAAAACAAAACAGAATAGCAGCAGACCAACTGGCAGAAACACTACAAGCCAGAAGGGACTGGAGTGCAATATTCAAAGTCCTCAAAGATAAACAATTTCAACCAAGAATTTCCTACCCAGCCAAGCTCAGCTTCATCAGTAATGGGGAATTAAAATTCTTCCCAAACATGCAATCCCTAAGAAATTATGTGGCTTCCAGAGCAGCTCCACGGGAGACACTTAAAAAGGTATTAAGCACAGAAGACAAAAAACAATGATCACACACTTCCCAAGTGAACAGCAGAACACAGAATCAACAGAGAATACATCACAACAGTAAACTTGAAAACATACACATAGATCAACACAAAAGCTAAAAGAAAACAAAGAAAAAACATTATAAGGACCTCATGACAAGGATAAACAATCACATTTTAATAATCAGTCTGAATGTGAATGGACTAAATGCACCACTGAAGAGAAACAGAATGGCAAACTGGATTTAAAAAACATAAACCAATTATTTGCTGCATCCAGAAAACTCATCTCACCACAAGAGATGCACACAGACTCTATAAGTTAGAGGATGGAAAACAAGTATAGAGGCAAATGGATCACAAAAGAGGGTAGGAGTCACAACCTTAATATCAGACAAAACAACATTTAAGCTATCAAAAATTTTTAAAGATCCAAAGGATACTACATAATGATAAAAAGTTCAATCAATCAAAAAGAAATAGCCATCCTAAACATATATGCACCCAACACAGGAGCACCAGCATTTATAAAGCAACTACTAACAAAAAAAGATTATAGCTGGGGACTTAAATATTCCACTAACAACTCTAGATAGATCACTGAGGCAAAAAATCAACAAAGAGATCCAGAACCTCAGCTTGATGGCTGACCAAGTGGACTTAGTAGATACTACAGAATCGTCCACCCAATAACCACAGAATATACATTCTACTCACCATCACATGGAATGAACTCCAAGATCGATAACATCCTCAGCCAAAAATCAAGCATAAACAAATTCCATAAGATCAAAATACTGCCATGCACCTTCTCAGACCAGAGTGGAATAAACATAAATGTCAACACCAACGAGATTTTTCCAAAACCCACAAAGACATGGACATTAAACAGCATGATGCTGAACGACTACTGGATCAACACCAAAATCAAAACAGAAATTAAAAGATTCTTGGAGGCCAGACTTGGTGGCTCAGCCTGTAATCCCAGCACTTTGGGAGGCTGAGGCAAGAGGATTGTCTGAGCCTATGGGTTCAAGACCCACCCAGGCAACTTGGCAAGACCTCTAACAATAAATCAAAAAAATTAGCCGGTGTGGTAGCACCCTGTAGTTCCAGCTACTTGAAGGCTGAGGAGGAAGGATTGCTGGAGCCCAGCAGGTCGAGACTGCGGTGGCCAGAACCTTGCCACTGCCCTCCAGCCTCGGTGACAGAGTGTGACCCCAACTCAAAAAAAAAAACGATTCCTGGAAACAAATGAAAATGAAGAAAACACCTTACCAAAACCTCTGGAATGCCATGAAAACAGTTCTAAGATGGGAATTTATATCTCTATGAACACACCCCAAGAAAATGGAAACATCACAAGTTAACAGTCTAACAGATTACCAAAGGGAGCTGGAAAAACAGGACCATCAAAACCCTAACTTTAGCAGAAGGCACCAGATCACCAAAGTAAAAGCCCAAATATGGGACATAGAAGAAAAAAAAAATCAACAAAACAAACAGCTGGTTCTTTGAAACAACAAACAAGATTGATGGACACCCTAGCCAGAGTGACCAAGAAAAAGAGAGGAAAAGCCCAAATTAACACAATCAGAAATGCAAAAGATCAAATCACAACTGACCCCAAAGAAATATAAAAGATTATCAGAACTTACTAAGCACACGTGTATGGAAACAAACTTGATAACCTAAATGAAATGGAAGACTTTCTGACATCACACAACCTCCCAAGGTTGAGACAAGAAGACACTGCAACACTAAATAGACCAATAACAACCCAGGCTCTACAAGGAACTCAAACGTGCTGAAAAGAAAAAACAGTCCCATTTAAAAGTGAGCAAAAGACATGAATAGATAACTTCTCAAAAGAAGATATATGGGCATCCAACAGACACATGAAAAAGTGCTCAGCCTCACCAATCATCAGAGAAGTGCAAATCAAAACCACATTGAGAAAACTCCTACCCCAGTAAGAACGGCCATCATTAATAAAACAACAGATGCTGGAAAGGATGTGGAGAAAAAAGGAACATTTCTAAACTGCTGGTGAGAATGTAAACTGCTAGTGCAACCTCTTTGGAAAACAGTGTGGCGATTTCTGAAAGAACCAGGCATAGACATTCTATATGACCCAGGAATCCCCCTACTGAGAATATACCCAGAGGAACTCAAATCATTCTAAAAAAAAAAAAGGGTACCTGCACACGCATGTTTATTGTAGCACTATTCACAAGAGCAAAATCATGGAACCAATCATGCTTCCCACCGAAAATTGGCTGGGTAAAAAAACTGTGGTACACATACACAGTGGACTATTATGCAGTCTTAAAGAAGGAAAAACATATGTACTTTGCAGCAACTTGGATGGGTTTAAAGTCTGTCATTACTCAGTGATTTATCACAGAAACAAAGAACAGAGTATCACATGTTCTCACTCATAAGCGGACCCTGAACATTTACTATAATACTTAAGAAAGGGATGGGCAGTAGCAGGATACTGCCGGGGTAGTGGGGAGGGGGTGTGTGCAGGGAACACAGCATCAATAAGAGATATGAGTACCTGATGTCAAACCAGACAAAGTGGGGAACAAAGGGAGGCCCAAACTTTACCTGTACGATGACCACCTGTATACCCAATCCTGAATTGTACCCTACATCATTAAAATAAAAAATAAAAAGACTGAAGGAAAACTGTTGTTTAAAAAAGCAAAATCAATGAGAAACGAACCTCTCATTCTAGAAATAAGAACACCTGAGCTGGGCTCAGTGGCTCAGCCTGTAATCCCACGCCTTTGGGAGGCTAAGGTGAGTGGATTGCCTGAGCCCGCGGGTTCGAGACCGCCGGGGAGCGAGACCTCATCTCTACAATAAATCAAAAAATCAGCCGGGCGTGGTAGCGCATGCCTGTAATTCCAGCTACTTGGAAGGCTGAGGCGGAAGGATCGCCGGAGCCCAGCAGGTCGAGGCTGCGGTGGCCGGAAGCGGCCACTGCACTCCAGTCTGGGCGACAGAGTGAGACTCCAACTCAAAAAAAAAAAAAAAAAGAACATCTGGTTCCAGGATCCTGCACAATATTTATTAGTAATTTTCTGAACTAAATTTAAGATGGCAGGGGATAATGCATGAATAAATTATCATTCTTAAGGACAGAAAGATGTAAATCTTAAGAGTCCTGTCCCAGAGCAGTCCCTTTCCAACGCTATCAGCCACAAACATAACCCTTCACACCAATATTATAATTTCATTTCAAGAGTTATGCTGCATATGACCCCATCAGGAAATGTCTTAGAATATGTGAGAAACAACAGGCTGTATACCAAGAAACCAAGTTTATAGACACTGATATAAATAATGCCTTCTTTTGTGGCACCAACTGGAAATGATCCAATTTTCCTAATGTTAACTTATCACTGCTTAATAATACCTCCCTGAGGCAGCAGCTCCCTAAGCAGAACTGGACTTTCCAAACTCATATTTTAATAACTCTGTCAGGTCTCTGTGTCAAGGACCTTTCTTTGCCCTACCTAGAACATTTTTCATTTGCACAATCAGGCTGCTCTTCATTTCAATACCAATGAATTTAGACTCATGTACTGCTCATCTTCCCAGGCAAAGCTGGCCCTGAGTGTGTGAGATGCAACTGACTTTACCTCTTGCAGCATTAATCTAGCAGGGAGACACACCGATAGAACAGATAAACATCACCCACAACCCCGACATACGGTGAGACACAGTGTTCTGGTGAATAAACAAGCAGACTCAAGTGCTAATATCCACTAGTTAAGAAACCCAAACAATGTGTCCGGAAACAAGTGAAGGAGGATTGATTCTGAAGAGAGAGACCTTCCCAGAGAACATTTCTCTTTGAGACACAAATATAGCGAGTGACTCCAGAGAAGCAGGAGGGAACATGAGCAAAGCAAGAGGGACTCGAAGGCTAAGGGCTGAGTCTACAAAGACCATGACTCTGGTAAGCATCCCGCACAGAGCTTGTGGGGAATCCACACAGCAGAGGCTGGATGGCTGGGTCGGGAGGAGGCAAAAAGAAGATCATGAAAGTTCTTGAAAGTCGGTTGAAAGAGTACCGCCTTTCTTCTTGTGGTTTACAGAATCACAGGAGACTTCTGAGTTGTAGAGGATATCATCAGAACTTACCTTGTGACTCAGCACTAGGTAAGAATGAAAGGGAAGGGAGAAACAAAAATGGAAGACTGAGAACTGGCCCTAAAGAAAACTGGGGCGCATGGTGTGTCCTTCAGTGCCTGATTTTTTTTGCTTGGCATAATGTTCTCCATGGTTACAGGAACCCGGGGTGAGGGGATCAGGGAGCTGATGGTCAAAGGGTACAAAGTCTCTGGTAGACAGGGGTAACCACTGGGATTTTGTTTTTTTGAGCTCTGATCACAGCATGGTGAATATGGATAACAGAGCATTGTACATTTCACAACTGCTGAGACTGAATGTCAAATGTTCTTTCCAAAAAAAGTTAAGTATTTGAAGGGATGATATGTTAACAAGCATTATTTAATTATTCCACATTGTATTCATAAGTTAACCCTTTGTACCCCATACATTTATACAATTATAAATTTGTCAATTTACAATAAAAAAGAAAGATGGAAAAGAAATTGAGAGAAAATGAAAAAATACAATCGACAGGCTACAGAAAACAACAGTCTATGGACAGGGTGGGTGAAAAAGAGAAGGCAGCTGTTCCTGCAGCCACTCTTGGGCCCAAGAAAGGGCAGGGAGCAGCCCAGAACACAAAAGGGAAAATGGGGTGATTTTCAAAGGTGTTAAATCTTCACTATTCAGAATAGCCTACATAAACATACATAGTAATATGTAACAAATATGCATTCAACAAAAGGAAATACTGAATTTTCCAGAAGGAGGCAACAATGAAGATAGCACTAAGAAAGAAGAGCTGATGTCAGAAAGTGAGTGTCCTCACTAGCGGTGAGTAGGGGACAGGAAAGATGCACGAGGACCTGCAGGGTTGGAAGGAAGCTCCCAGTGAAGACAGAGACCTGGAAGCCTAGGGACAAAAGGTTTCACGAGGGCTGGGAGACCAGCACCGTGAAATGTGATAGACGCTCAAGTACGACAAAGTTGGAGAAGCTGGATTTCACTCCTGGGTGTCACTGTGACCGACAGGAGGGAAAATTTTCAATGGAGGGATGAAAGATGAGATCAGAAGTCAGATTGCAGAGGTCAAACTGTGAGAGGAAGAGAGGGGAAAGCAGCAGGTGTGGAGACACAGAGAGGTTTGCAAAGAGGGAGGCAGGTGACATGAGTGCATGAGAGGAGAGTCAAGAGAAAAGTGGTATTTCTTTGTTGTTGTTTTAATTTTTTATTTTAGACTCAGGGGCTACACACATATATTTGTTACATGGACATATTGTGTGGTGGTGGGGAGTGGAGCTCAAGTGGCTCATTCTGCCAAATAGTGAACAGTGTGCCCTGTAGGTAGTTTCTGAACCCTAACCCTCTTTCCCCCTCCCCACTTATTGGTGTCCCCAGTGTCTATTATTTCCATCTTTGTGACCACTTAGCTAACACATATGAATGAGAACATGCAGTCTTTGGTTTTCTCTTTGAGTCAGTTTACTTAGGATGATAATCTCCAGCTCAAACCCTGTTGCTACAAAGGACATGATTTCATTCTTTTTTATGTCTGCATAGTATCCCATGATGTGTATATACCACATTCCCATTATGTACTGATCAGCTGATGGGCATTTAGATTCCACAATTTTGCAATTGTGAAGTGTGCTGTGATGAATACACAGGTGCAAGTGTCTTTTTGATATAATGATCTCTGTTCCTTAGGGACCTTGATAGTTTGTAGAGGTTGCACTGAATCTGTAGATGACCTTGGGTAATATGGTCATTTTAACATTGATGATCCAATCACGAGCATTCAAAAGTACATTAAAAATAAATAAATAATACACCAAATCCAAGTGGCTTATATCCCAGGAATGCAAGGGTGGTTCCGTATATGCAAGTCAATAAATGTGATTCACTACACAAACAGATTTTTTTAAAAAATCATATAATCATTTCAATAGACACAGAAAAAGGATTTGATAAAATCCAGCCTCCTTCATGATAAACCCCCTCAGCAAAATAGGCATAGAGGAAACATTACTCAAAATAATAAAAGCCACAGTCAATGTCAACCTGAATGAAGAAAAGTTGAACACATTTCCCTTCAGAATTGGAACAAGGCAAGGAGTCCCACATTTACTACTATTATTCTACATAGTATTGGAAGTCCTAGCCAGAGCAATCAGGCAAGAAAAAGAAATAAAGGGTATCCAAGTTGGAAAAGAAGAAATCAAACTATCTCTGTATGCCAATGATATGATCTTATACCTAGAGAACCCTAAAGACTTCACCAAAAGACTCCTGGACTTGATAAATGAATTCCGTGAAATTTCAGGATACAAAATCAACACACACAAACCAGTAGCACTGCTATACACCAATAGCGACCAAGCTGAGAATCAACATAAGAATTCACTTCCTCCCTTGAAAACCGAAACAAGACAAAGCTGCCCACTTTCACCCCTCTTGTTCAACATAGTGTTAGAAGTCCTAGCTAAAGCAGTCAGACAAGAGAAAGAAGTCAGTGGCATCCAAATATGAAAAGAGGAAGTCAAGCTATCCCTCTTCACTGACGATATGACCTCGAAAATCCAAGAGAATCTGTCAAAAACCTCCTTGTACTGGTAAAGAACTTTGGCAAAGTCTCAGAATACAAAATCAATGTGAAAAAGATAGTCGCATTCTTATACACCAACAACAAACAGGCAGAGAGAACCAAATAAAAAGCACAATCCCATTCACAATACCAACACTACCAACATACACAAAAAAGAAATACCTCAGCATCTTCCTAATCAGAGAAGTGAAAGACCTTTACAACAAAAACTACAAAACATTGCTCAAAGAAATCAAAGAAAACACAAACAAATGGAAAAACATTCCATGCTCATGGATTGGAAGAATTAACATTGTTAAGATGTCCATTCTACCCAAGGCCATCTACAGATTTACTGCAATACTCATTAAATTACCAGCAGCCTTCTTCTCAGACTGGAAACGACAATACAGGAATTCATCTGGAAACATAAACAACCACAAATAGCTAAAACAATCCTCAGCAAAAGAAACAAAGCTGGAGGTATCACATTTCCAGACTTTAAACTTTATTATAAGGCTACACTAAGAAAAACAGCCTGGTATTGGTACAACAACAGGCATATAGACCAAAGGAACAGGATAGAGATTCCAGAAACAAAACCTCAATTTCTCAACCAACTCATCTTCAACAAAGCCTCCACTAACAACTAATGGGGAGAGGAGTACCTATTCAGTAAATGGTGCTGGGAAAACTGGCTGATTACAAGCAGAAGATAAAAACAAGACCCCTACCTATCACCATACACAAAAATCAACTCTAAATGGGTCAAAGATCTGCCATAAAATCTCAAATTATTAGAGCCTTAGAAAATGCAGAGACACCCTTATGGAAATTGGAACTGGCAACCATTCCTGATAAAACCCCAAAAATCCATGCCATAACAAATAGGAAAGACAAGTGGGACCTCACCAAACTGAAAAGCTTCTGCAAAGCCAAAGAAACAATCAAGAAAGTGGGGAGACAGCCCACACACTGGGAAAAAATATTTGCCAACTGTTTATCTGACAAAGGTCTAACATCTAGGATCTACAAGGAACTCAAACATGCCGAAAAGAAAAGAACAAACAGCCCTTTTTAAAAAGTGGGCAAAAGATATGAATATACACTTCTCAAAAGAGGACATATGAGCAACCAACAGATAAATGAAAAAATGATCAGCCTCACTAATCATCAAAGAAATGCAAATTAAAACTACACTGAGATACCACCTAACTCCAGTCAGAATGGCCATAATTAATAACTCAAAAAAAAACCAATAGATGCTGGAGAAGATGCAGGGAAAAGGGAACACTTCTACACTGTTTATGGGAGTGTAAACTAGTACAACCTCTGTGGAAGACAGTGTGGCGATTTCTAAAAAATCTAAAATCGACCTCCCATACAACCCAGCAATCCCCCTTCTGGAATATACTTGGAGAAATTCAAATCAATCTATAAGAAAGATACCTGTGCACGCATGTTTATGGCAGCACTATTCACAATAGCAAAAACACAGAACCAGCCGTGCTGCTAGAAAGTAGACTGATTTTTAAAATGTGGTATACATACACAGTGGAATATTATACAGTCATAAAGGACAAAATTATGAACTTTGCAGCAATTTGGATGGATTTAGAGTATGTAACACTCAATGATCTATTCACAGAAACAAAAAACTGAATACCACAAGTTCTTACTCATAAGCAGACCCTGAACAATTATCATAATACTACAAGAAAGGGATCGGCAGTATTGGGAAACTGCCAGGGGAGGGAGCAGAGGCATACTGCATCAATAAGGGTACCCAATCTCAAACCAGGTGAAGTGAGGGTGAAGTGGGGCCCAAACTTTACCTGTACAATGACCGTTTGTATACCTAACCCTGAATTGTACCCTACATCTTTAAAATAAAAAATAAAATAAGAACTCGATTCCATTTACAATAGCAGCCAAAAAACTAAAATACCTAGGAATATATTTAACCAAGGAGGTGAAAGATCTCTATAAGGAGAACTATAAAACTTTGGTCAAAGAAATTGCAGAGGGCACAAACAAATTGTTTTTGTTAAGAATATGGAGAGACAGATCATTACTGTTCTTCAGCTGAGCTAAGAGAGAAATAAGGCTCTCAGAAGACTAGGATAATCAAAGGGGTCAGAAGAAGAAAAGAGAGAAAATTTTCCATACACAGGTAGGGGAAGGACTCTGAGATAAAAAGGCAGGTGGTAAATGAGATTGAAAACTGGGGTTTTAGGTGATAGAGGGAAAAAATGAAAGAGTACCCCACCAAATACTCTCATATTCTTCATAAAGGTTATCACGGTACCTTAGAGAGCATGAGGAAAGGGAGAGTCATGCAAATTCAGTTAGGACGGAATACAAGGAACACAAAGAAGTCCTGAGAGCTTCACTCAAACTGGTGGTTCTGCAGAGGAGGTGACCAGCACACCAAGGGACTTTCTCTAGCAGCTCCTGGCAGTCTGGATATGGGAGTAGATGGTTACATTTGCTGACACTTGGAGGCTGAGGAGGAGATGGCCAAGCACACAAGAGGCTCTAAACCCTGAGAACATGAGATAAAATTTTGAGGGATCATGACTGGCCTGGGAGGTAAGAGAAATCAGAAGACAACAAACAAAGAACAAGAAAGAATGAAAAAGCTAAAATACAGAATTTTTTTTTTTTAAGATTCCACAGAATTGAAGGAGAAGGAAGAACTGGGGAATATGAGGGTATTATCAAGATGAGGATTTCAAAATTCAAGATCTGGGGACTCAAGGGTTTATTTACCAAAGTTGTATGGCTGAGCGCGGTGTTCTGAGTATTGTAACAAGTTGAGAGAAGAGTAATGCAGGAACTAAGTGGAAATCTGAGGTTAGCAGAGAGAAGAGTAAGCTATTCTAATGCAATGTTTGTCCAAGTGTTCTCCCATGGGAACTTGTTAGAAATGCAAATTTGGGGGTAAAGCCCCAGGCTTAATGAATCAGAAACTTAAGATGGGACCAGCCATCTATTTTAACAATTCTTCCAAATGTTTCTGATGCATTTCTGAAGTTTGAGAATCAGTGTTATAATATAATTTGAAGAAATCTGCAAAGTAGTGAGAAAACTAATTCTGAGATCACCTAACAAGGCTTCCCAAATGACATAACATGCCTTAAAGGATAAGGTTCTCAAAGTGTGGTACCAGGCCAGCAGCATCAATATCACCTGGAAAATTGCTGTAAATACAAACTGGGGAACATCACTGAAAATGTGTGCATCTGCTGAATCAGAAACTCTAGGGATGAGGTCCAGAGACCTGTTTCCACAAGCCCTCCCAAGGAATCTGATGGAGGTAACATTGAAAACCACAGACAGTACAGCATCAGTACTATGACCACAGTCCTTGCTCTTGAATTTCCATGAGTCTCCATCCTATCCAAGGTAAACCAAAAATAAAATCTTAGGTCCCCCAACTGACTAAAGGAACTATCTCTGGGCCAAAGGAAACCTGAAAAATTAAATTCCAGGCTATGCCAGAAGAGGAGGTAAGATACACCTTATTATTACCCCCTCCCATGCGGAGATTTAGGCACAAATGACCACCATTCACATTAAAATAGAGTTCAAAAAACTGAAGAAACAGACTCTGTGGCAATAAGATACCAAATTCCAACCTGACTCTGGTATAGAATCACATGACAAATAGCAGGCCCTAAAGGAAATAAAAATACTTTACCTCCAAATATGTTTTTGTGGCATATTTTGAAGTGAATCTGTGATGCTGTCTCTTAGGGAAATTTGCATCTGTAGACAATCTCCTGCCCTAAGGAAGCAACAACTTTTAAGATCTTTGTCACCTATTCTCCCTCTCATATCAAGAATCTTGGCTTTCACAAACCAAATCAAACATTTATTTTGCTGATTTCAATTCTTTAGATAGAGCTTTAACTCTTTCTACCAATTGCCAATCAGAAAATATGGCCGGGCTCGGTGGCTCAGCCTGTAATCCCAGCACTTTGGAAGGCCAAGGTGAGTGGATTGCCTGAGCCCGCGGGTTCGAGACCCGCCTGGGCAACTTGGCAAGACCTCATCTCTACGATAAATCAAAAAAAATTAGCCGGGCGTGGTAGCGCGCACCTGTAGTTCCAACTACTCAGAAGGCTGAGGCGGAAGGATCACCAGAGCCCAGCAGGTCGAGGCTGCGGTGGCCGGAAGCAGCCACCACACTCCAGTCTGGGTGACAGAGTGAGACTCCAACTCAAAAAAAAAAAAAGAAAATATTTGAATCCCCTTATAACCTGTAAGCCATCCCTCTTCACACACACACACACCTTCCAGCCTTCAAGATGTCCTGTCTTTCTGGGCCCAAATGTACACCTCACATATATTAATTTACATTTTTTCCTGTCATTTAAGTCTCCCTAAAATGTATATAACTAAATTGTAATTCAGCCACCTTGAACACATGTTCTCAGGACTTCTTAGGACTTGATCATTCACATCTGGCTCACAATAAATCTTTTTAAATACTTAGCAGAGTTTGACTTTTTTGTCAATATCCAACATGTATTTTTACAATACAGCCCATTACTGCAACAAACTTGGTCTCTCTTCCTTGCAAAATAATCTGATTAAAACGCTGTGTTGGTAGAGAATGATATAGTGAACACTGGAGATTCAGAAGGGGGAGAAGGGAAGTGGAGTGACGAAAAATTCACCTATCTGTTACAATGTGCACAGGTGGGGGTAGTGGGTACACTTAAAGCCCAGACTTCTTCACCACTATACAATGCAACCATGTAACCAAAAACTATTTGTACCCCCTAAAGCTACTGAAATAAATAAAACACAGTTTAATAAAAATAACCTAATGATGAATATAATGTGGCTACAGATTATGTTTATATAACCTGTACCTTTAATTAAAATTATTAAGATGGAAAAACTACTATGCTGAAAATATCAGTCTTTAGTCTGTAAGTCTTGAGGAGAATTATGAGGCCTGAGTAGGCCAGCAATAATTATACTGAGGAAAAGGATCTCAGAGTGTGATTTACAAATGTTATACGAAACTTACTGACCACAGTAAGAGTCATAAAAGCTTGCTGACCACTGTAAATCATTGTTGTAAACTAACCTTTAGCTGACCACTCTAAGTGAAAAAGCAGTTAACCATTGCTGTGAATTAACCCTATCTTAAGGAACAGACCACCACAATCAATCACTCATCTTGTAGACCCCTCACACAGCATGCAAACTCCCCAGCACAACCCTATAAAAATTCCCTCCAGCCTGTTTTGGAGCATACAGCAGAAAGTCTGCCCTCTGCTGCACTGTTCATTGCTCCCTTGCAACGTAGCCTACCTTTAATAAATCTGCCTTTCTTAATTCATAACTGTCTTCCTTCACTGCCCACGGGACACCAGCCTTAGCTAGTAGTACGAACAACATCTATTGTGAAGCCAGTGGATGCGTTTTGTTTGTTTGTTTGTTGTTTGTTTGTTTTAAGTTGGAATCTCACTCTGTCTCCCAGATAGGAGTGCAGTGGCACGCTCCTGGCTACTGCAGCCTCGACCTGCTGGCCTCCGACGATCCTTCCGCCTCAGCCTTCCAAGTAGCAGAAACTACAGGAGCGCGCGACCATGCCTGGCTCATTTTTGATTTATTGTAGAGATGAGGTCTCGCCAAGTTGCCTGGGTGGGTCTCGAACCCGCCGGCTCAGGCAACCAACCCACTTGCCTCAGCCTCCCAAAGTGCTAGGGTTGCAGGCTGAGCCACCAAGCCCAGCTGACAGTGGGTGTGTTTTAAGCAAATAAATGCCATGAGAAGTTTTGGGTTTGATTCTCTTCTGCTCTGTCATTTGTTGTTTTGTTTTTTATACAAAAAGTTATTGCCACTGGCAGTTTTAAAGATGATGGTATACATACAATAAGGAAGAATGGTTGATAAAGAACATGCTGGCATGAGACGATGAAGTCTTGATTTGAAATTGCTGTTGTGAAGATTGAGAAAAGAGGAAAAACTTCAGAGAGCTATCTGAATGAGACTGGACAAAACTGGACAATCAATGAGATGGGAAAGGAAAGACTTTGACATTTCTAGCTTAGAAGACTGAGTGGACAATTGTGCCTGCAATTAAGTAAGACAAAACTAGAGCAGCAGATTTGGTACATTTTCAGAGATGCTGCATCAGTGAAATCTAAAGGAATCTATAATATATTTAGGATGAACTCTTCATAGGCATTAAAAACACAGATTTTTCAGGAGAAAGTTCAGGACTGTCATCTTGGATTTAGTGGCCACTGGTGTCCAGGACACTGAAACAGAGGAGATTCTCAGGGAGTATATGCAGAGCATAAGGTGGGGAAGGCCAAAAAGAGAAGCCCTGGGAACTGCAGCATTTAAGATATAATGGAAGAAAAACAGTGAGCAAAAGATAGTGAGAAGGGGCAACTATGAACCAGAATGATGCAGGAGACAATACTTTTAGGAAGTAGGAATTGTCACTGTCAAATTTGATTTTTTAAAAAGTATAACAACATGAGGACTGAACAAAAACCACTGAGTTTAGTTAACTGGAAAGACAGAAATAGCCTCTACCTAACATTGAGGAAAGAGATTGACTACAAGTGCAGGAAAAAGCAGGGATCTGAAGCTGGGGAAAGAGGTAGGATCAAGGACAAGTGGAAACATTTGCCTCGAAATCATTTCCGCTGAGAAAACAAGGGGAGTGTGCTGGTACAAGCCATTCGAGAGGTGAAAAAGAGAAAGGCTGGGCAAATAGTCTGTGATAAGGACAAAGCTCACAGGCGTGTGTATGGAAACACATACTGGAAATAGTATCTTCACAAGGGACAAACACAAACATGAAAATGCATTAATGGATAAGTCGTCAATGCTTTAGTCACGTATGGCGAGACAACAGAAAACCTGATCCAAACCAGGTGCTCACTGATTCAATAAACATTTATTAAGCACGTTCTATGAGCCAGACCCTGAGTTAGGTGTTAGTGATTCAAAGAAGAGTAAGCTATAGTTCTTGCCTTCGAGAGGCTTGCAGCTTAGTGGGGGGACCAGATAACTATCACGCAACAAGGAAATCAATTGCAAAGATATGAGCTAAGGGCTAAGAATAAAGAGGACAGAGTAATTAACGTTGTCGTGAGGTTATTATTCATTCAGTTCTCATTTTTCATTCAACAAATATTAATGGAATGCTTACTGTGCACTAAGAGTTTATAACACAGACAAAACAAACTAACAACAACAACAACAATCCCTGTCTTTATTCACCATAAATTCCAGTTTGTGAAGACAGATAAACAAGATAAATAAGGAAAACACATAGTATTGAGACAGGAGATAGCTAGAGAAAGGCTACGCAGACAGACAGGTCCTCTGGTAATAAAGTAGCCAATTCCCGGCAAGGCGCTCAGACTCAGCATTGGTAAACAAACTCTCTCCAATCCTCCCAAGCTAGAGCTTAGGTACTCACTGCTGGAATCAAAAGCAACCAATCAGCTCACAAATAGAGCCCTACCTTAATACTGACCAATCAGAATGGCTACAGCTCACAGCTAGTGCTACCCAATTGGCTTGGATTAAGGGCTATATAAGCACCAGGTTTTTAACCCCGGATGGGCAACCTCTTCGGGTTCCCTCCCACCTTGGGAGCTTTACTGTCCTCTCACTAAATCCTGCTTTCTCACTTTCCAGCTATCCATGGACCTCATTCTTTGGGAATGAGACAACAACCTCGACCCTGAAGAGCTGCAGAAGATCGTCAGAACCGAAAAGCTGTGCACCCCAGAGGCTGGCTTGCCAGCCAACGGAGCCAATTGACCAGGAGAGCTGCCAGAAGAAGGTGAGACTCTGAAGCTGAGACACCCAGGGGGCCAGGCTTGCCGGCCCACCCATTGACTCTCTGGAGCTTGGCTGGCCGACCCATTGAGCTGACACTCTCGAAGCCCAGACTGACCTAAAAAATCCACTTATGTCATTCAGCAATAAGCGCTAAAGAAAAAATAAAGTAGAGAAAGAAGTTAGGAATTATTAGCAGGAGAGACTATAATTTTTAGACGTGGTAACCTCATCAAAAACAAGGAAGGCAGGAAAACAATAGAATTATAGCATTAAAGCACTGGAAGCCACAAAACTGTCAAGAGAGAATTATACATCAAATGCAAACATTCTTCAAAATTTGGAGAAAAATAACAAAATTTTCAGTTTAAAGTTATCTTTATGTCTACAATTTCATTGTACAATATAGGTTTCCACTCTTCATTAATTTCTTCCTTACTCCTAGAGTGTTCATTTAGACTCCTAAAAATAGTCTTGTAAAACATTTTTTAAATCTTCAATCTATTTGGAATTTTATATCAATTAAGGCCAAGTGGCCAAGTATAACCTATTAAATAAATAATCTGTGCTTTGCCTTTCTGAATTGATTCACTGTCATTCTCATATATTATATGCTCACATATCTCCTTCTGTTTCTCTATTCTGTTCCACTTATTCTGGTTTTTTTTACTAAAACATCATTTTATTATTTATTTATGTACCTATTCATTTATTTGAAGCTTTAGGAGATACAAACAGTTTTTGGTCACATGGTTGCATTATATAGTGGCAAAAAGTCTGGGCTCTAAGTGTACCCACCACCCTACGAGTACACATTATACCTGATGACACCTGTAGGTTGCCTATAGGTAATTTTTTGTCCCACCACTCCACCCCTCCTCCCCCTTCTGAGTCTCCAATGTCCATTTACTGTTCTCTATGTTATGGTAAATCCCTAGTTTAGCTTTACACTTATAAGTCAGAACACGCAGTGTTTGCTTTTCTATTCCTGTGTTAGTTCGCTTAGGATGATAGTCTCTAATTCTATTCAAGTTGCTGCAAAAGACATCACTTCATTCTATTTGACAGCCAAATAGTATCCCATGGTGTATACAGACCATATTTTCATTATCCACTGATCAGCTGATGGGCATTTTGGTTGATTCCACATCTTTGCACTTGTGAACTGTGATGCAATGAACATGCGAGTCTTTTATACACAACAACCTTTGTTCCTTTGGGTGGAAACCTAGTAGTGGAGTTGCTGATTCAAACTGAAGATCTACTTTCATTTCTCTGAGAAATATCCATACTGGTTTCCATAGAGGTTGTACTAATTTACATTCCCACCGACATTGTATAAGCATTCCCTTTCCATTGCATCCTCATCAGCATCTTTTTTTTTTATTTTTTAAAACAATGCTATTCTAACTTGTGTAAAGTGTTATCTCATTGAAGTTTTAAATGCATTTCCCTGACAATTAGTGATGGTGAGTATTTTTTCATATGTTTGTTGGCCATCTCTATAGCTTTTTCTGAGAGATGTCTGTCCAAGTCACTTGTCAACTTTTTTAGTAAGCCTTTTTCATTTTTTTTCTTGTTGATTTGTTTGAATTCTTTGTAGATTCTGAATATTAGTCCTTTGTCAAATGTGTAGTTTGTGAATATCTTCCCCCATTTTGTAGGTTGCCTATTTGCACTGTTGATTATTTCTTTTCCTGTGCAGAAGTTTTTTAATTTAATTAAGGCTACTGAAATGACCATAGGATTTTTGTTTTTTAATTGTGTTTATGTAGTGGATCACATTTATTGACTTGTGTATGTTGAACCACCATTACATCCCTGGGATAAAACCCACTAGGTTACGGTGGACCACTTTTTTATGTGCTGTTGAATTCTGATTGTTAAAATTTTGTTGATAATTTTTGAGTCTATGTTCATCAGAGATGTTGGTCTGTAGTTTTCTTTTTTTTCTCCTGACTTTAGAACCAGGCTGATACTGGTTTCATAGAATGAGTTAAGAGAATTTCTTCCTCTTTAATCCTATGGAACAGCTTCAGTAAAATTGGTACCTGTTCTTATTTGAAAGTCTAGAAGAATTCAGCTGTGAGTCCATTAGGTCCTGAACTTTGGGCAGGGGGACTTTTAATTACTGTGTCAATCTCGCTACTCATTATTGGTCTGTTCAGGGTTTCTATTTCTTCCTAATTCAAGGCTAGAGGGTTGTAAGTTTCCAAAAGTTTACCAATTTCTTCTAGACTCTTAAGTTTGCATGCATAGAGGTGATCATAATAATTTCAGATGACCTTTTGTATTTCCATCATATCACTTTTTAAAAATTTAATTTAATTGCCGGGCTTGGTGGCTCAGCCTGTAATCCCACACCTTTGGGAGGCTGAGGTGAGTGGATTGCCTGAGCCCGCGGGTTCGAGACCCGCCTGGGCAACGAGACCTCATCTCTACAACAAATCAAAAAATCAGCCAGGCGTGGTAGCGCATGCCTGTAATTCCGGCTACTGGGAAGGCTGAGGCGGAAGGATCACCGGAGCCCAGCAGGTCGAGGCTGCGGTGGCCGGGAGCGGCCACTGCACTCGAGTCTGGGCGACAGAGTGAGACTCCAACTCAAAAAAAAAAAAAAAAAGCTTGAGCGAAAGAAAAAAAAAATTAATTTAATTTTTTTAGAGACAGGATCTTGCTATGTTGCCCAAACTGGTCTCACAACTCATGGGCTCAAACAATCCTTCTGCCTCTGCTTCCCAAAGTGCTGAGATTACAGGCATGAGCCACCATGCCTAGCTTCTGTCATATCAGTTGTAATGTCTCCATTTTCATTTCTTTTTTTTTCTTTTGGAGTCAGAGTCTCATTCTGTCGCCCAGGCAGGAGTACAGTGGCATGCTAACAGTCACCTCAATGTCAACCTGCTGGGCTCAGACGATCTTTCTGCCTTAGCCATCCAAGTAGCCGGAACTAACAGGCACACGCTACCAAACCTGGCTAATTTTTTGATACGTTGTAGAGACGAGGTCTCACCAAGTTGCCCAGGCTGGTTGCGAACCCCTGGGCTTAGGTAATTCTCTTGCCTCAGCCTACCAAAGTGCTGGGATTACAGGCTTGAGCCACAGTGCCTGGCCCATTTTCATTTCTGATTGAACTAATCTGAATCTTCTCTCTTCATTTTTAAATTAATCTAGTTAGTGGTCTGTCAATTTTGTTTACCTTTTCAAACAACCAACTTTTTGCTTCATTGATCCCTTCATTGATTTCAATTTCATTTAGTTCTGCTCTGATCATAATTTCTTAACTTTTTTTAATTTATTGAGACTTGATTTGGAACCTATCATATAGTTTATCCTGAAGAATGTTCCATCTGCTGATGAGAAAAAAAAATGTATATTCTCTAGTTTGGGGGTAGAATGTTCTGCAGATGTCTGTTAGTCCCATTTCCTCCAGAATCCAGTTTAATTCTAATGTTCATTTGTTAACTTTCTGGCTTCATGATGTGTCTACTGCTGGCTATAAGTCTTCCACTATTATATTGCTATGTATCACTTTTTTTAGGTCTAGTAGAATTTGTTTTATAAAGCTGGGGGCTCTGTTGTTAGGTTCATATATATTTTAAATTGTGCCTTTTCATTGAATTGATCCCTTTATTATGATATAATTAACAGCTTTGTCTGATTTTTTTACTATTGTTAACTTAAAAATTTGTTTTATCTGATATGGGAATAACTACTCTTGCTCACTTTTGGTTTCCATTCACATGGAATATAACCCCTTTTTCTTGAGTCTATAGGAGTCTTTGTATATTAAGCGGGTCTCTTGAAGATTCACAATTTGGATTGTGTGTGTGTGTTTTTAAATGTATTCTGCAGTCTATATCTTTTCTGTAATGCATTGAGACAATTATGTTCAGGATTAATAATGACATATAAGGTACTAGTCCATTGATCAAGCTGGTTGTTATCCAGTTGTTTCATGTATCTATTCACTTTTTCTATTGTGTTTCTGTCCCATAAGCCCTGTGAGGTTTATTATATCCTGTGTTTTTCTGCTGGTGTATTTCGACCTTTTGTTTCAATATTTAGAACTCCTTTGAGAATTTCCTGTAGAGCTGGTCTAGTCATGACAAAGTCCCTCAGTCTGAGAAAGATTTCATTTATCCTTCATTTATAAAACTTAATTTTGCAGAATACAAGATCCTTGGCTGACTTATCATTCTGTTTGAGGAAACTGAAGATGGAGTCAATCCCTTCTAGTTTGTAGAGTTTCTTCTGAGAAGTCTGTTATTGGCTTGATAGGTTTACCTTTGCAACTTATTTGATGACTTTGTCTTGCCGCTCCTAAAATTCTTTCCTTCACATTAACTTTGCATAACCTAATGATTATATGCCTTGGTTATGACAATTTGGCAAAGAATCTTCTGAGGGTTCTTTGAGCTTCTTGTATCTGGGTGTTTAAATCTCTGCCAAGATCAGGGAAGTTTTCCTCCACTATTCCCTCAAATATGTTTTACAAACCTGTTGTTTTCTTCCTCAGGAACACCTATGATTCCTAGGTTTAGACTTTTTACATAGTTCTTGGAGACTTTGTTCCATTCTCTTCTTTTTTTCTTTATTGTTATATGATCAGGTTTATTCAAAAGCTTCATCTTCAAGTTCTGAGATCTTTTCTTCTACTTGTTTTAGTCTACTGTTAAAATGCTCCACTAAATTTTCTACTTCCTTGAATGATTCTTTCATTTCCAGAATTTCAGCTTATTTATTTTAGAGTGTCTATCTCTTTGGAAAATTTTTTGTTCGTGTCCTGAATAGTTTTTTTAAATTTCTAAGTTGGTTTTCAAATTTTTCCTTCATGTCATTAAGTAATTTTATAATCAACTTTTTTAAATTTTTCACTGGAATTTCAGAGATTTCATTTGGGTTAGGATTTACTGCTAAAGAGTTAATGTGGTCTTTTGGGAGTATAGAAGAACTCTATTTATTCATTTTGTCTGAACTAGGCTTCTGGTTTCTTCTCATTGGGGGAGACTATTTCTTTTTTTTTATTGTTGGCAGGGGAGGCTGACGTAGACTCTATAGGGTTCCCTTGGTTGTATATAGCCTTGGTGGGAAGAATTTCTCAATTGCCAGCTGTGACAGTCCTGTGCTGAGTACCTGCACAAGCTCTAGGCATCCTGAGTGGCCAGGGTAGATTGGATAATGGTGTTAGCCGGGGTTTGGAAGCAGACCTTCCTCAAAGCTGAAGTATTATATCAGATGTGCTAGGTTGTACTGTTGACCTCCAGCCAGGAGGTGGTGCTTGTGGGACAGAGCCAGCTGCGATGAGGTGTGAGCTTTCTGCCTGGACCCTGTTGCTCCAAGGAAGTGCCTAACCAACCTAGATGAAGGGCAGGGCTGTAGGGATTACCCGAATTCTGTTTTGAGCCTTCGATGGAATGCCCACCTGTGCGCATTCTTGGCTATTCCAGTGGGGACTGGGAAGGAGTTAATGCTGTTGTGCAGAGGGGGCACAAAAGAGTTTACTCTTGGAGTAAAAGGTTGCTGGGACAATAAGCCCCACCTGGATTCCCACCTTAGCCTCAGGCAGTATGTGTTCCAAATGTCAAAGTGTAGCTGCCTCAGGTGTTCTTAAGGTTACCTACACAA
Organism: Cephalopachus bancanus; assembly: GCA_027257055.1. Lineage (NCBI taxonomy): Eukaryota > Metazoa > Chordata > Mammalia > Primates > Tarsiidae > Cephalopachus > Cephalopachus bancanus. The sequence continues at coordinate 206,346 of JAPVLO010001036.1, read as the reverse complement.
GCAAGGAACTGTCTCCCCTGTGGAGCTTGGCCTTGGGACCTGTCCTTTCCCAGGCTGGGTAGAAAGCAGCTGGCAGCAAAGGTTGAGCTCCTGGGATATAGTGGCTGGAACTGCTCAGGGCTATTTTGTTCCCTGCACCACTCCACATGGTTTTCAGCAGAGTATGTCTATGAGTAAGGCAGTTTCTTTTGAGAGACTGGAATCCTGCAAGGTTCAGGGAGCCTCCATGTCTGTAGCAGAAACACAGAATTTCTGAATTCCCCTCACCTTCCATACTATGTCCATCCAGAAGCTGCTCATGGTCTACAATGGTGAAAGGCTGGCTAGTTCTAACCCAGGTCAATTTATTTTCTCTTCATTACACTATCTAGTTATTATCACTTTTTTGATGAGTCATGGGGTATCCTGCTGGTCCTGTTCCTCTCTAAGTGCTGAGGAAAGTCTATCTTGGTCTACTCCATAGGAGAAACACACTCTAGCTTCCTCTCAACAGTCATCTTAATCCCATGGTCTCTGTTCTACTAATTATTGGTCTATTATTTGTACCACCAGAATGTTGGGATCTAGGTATAAAATCACTGTATCCAATTTAAATTAAAACCAATTGAGATTCTATTTTAGAATTGAAATAAATGGCACAGTGGCTCAAACCTGTAATCCCAACACTTTGGAAGGCCAAGGTGAAAGGATCATTGAATCTAGGAGTTTGAGACCAGCCAGAGCAACATAGTGAAACTTCATCTGTACAAAAAAAGTAAAATAAAAATAGTTGGGCATGGTAGTGTGTGCCTGTAGTCCCAGAAGTCTGAGGCAGAAGGACTGCCTGAGCCCAGGAGGCCAAGGCTGCAGTGAGCCATGATGCTGCACTGCACTCTAGCCTGGGCAACAGAGTGAGACCCCCAACTCAAAAAAAAAAAAGTAAATTAAATATTTGGAGAGAATTGGCATTTTTGTGCTATATCTTTCCATTTGTTCAGGTATTAACTTATATCCCTCAATAGAGTTTTCTAGTTTTCTTCTTATAAAGTTCTTCACATTTCTTGTACAATTAATTCTAAAAATTTTATAGCTTATTTTGCTATTGTAAATGAAATATTTTTCCCCTTTCAATTTCTAAGTGCCAATGGCTGAAATACAGAAAAGCTAATACGTTTCTATATTGATCCTATATCTAACTCTTCGATATTCTTGTGTCAATTCTAATAGTTTATAATTAGATTCTTCTGAGTTTTCTAGGTATAAAATCATATCATCTGTGAACCTCTTCTTCCTAAAGTTTGTACCCCTCTTTTAATTTTATGGCTTAGTCCATTCATTAAAAATGCCAAGACAATGCTGAATATTAATGATGATAGTGAGAATTCCCTGTCTATTTCCTGATTTGAGTTGAAAATGTTTTAATATTTTGCTATTGAAAGTATTTGCTATTACATTTTGGTAAATAATTTTTACCATATTTAATCCTATTTTACATAAGAATGTTTGCCAGGAATAGCAGTTAAATTTATCAAAAGCCTTTCCAGTGTCTAGAAATCATTACATAGATGGTCCTTATAAAAGTGTTAATATACAAATTATGGTAGCATGTTTTGAAATATTAAACCATTTTGTGACTGAATTTACATTACTGAACATTGTATTGCCCTTAACAATAGGGTATCATTTGTTCAATATGCTTCTGGATTATGTTTCCCAATACTTATCTAGAATTTCATATTTGTATTCATATGTGAAATGTATCTGTAGTCTATCTAGAGTTTTGGTTTTTGCACTCTTTTCCTCAGGTTTCATTTATTGACTTTCACCTTTTCTATGGCCTAGAAGAGTTTTATTAACACTGGAGCTATCTGTTCTTTTAAAGATGAAGAACAATTTAGCTGTGGCCCCTATCAAACTTCACCTATCAGTGTCTTCTACTGGTTTATTTAAATGTTCAACTTTCTCTTAGGTGCATTTTGTAATCTTTAGATTGCTAGGAAATCACCTAGTTCCTCCAGGTGTTCAAATCAATTTCTTTTTTTTTTTTTGAGTTGGAATCTCACTCTGTCACCCAGACTGGAGTGCAGTGGCACGGTCCTGGCCACTGCAGCCCTGCCCTGCTGGGCTCCGCCAACCTCCCGCCTCAGCTCTCCAAGTAGTCGGAACTACAGGCGTGCGCTACTACGCCTGGCTAATTTTTTTGATTTATTGTAGAGATGAGGTCTCACCAAGCTGCCCTGGTGGGTCTCAAACCCATGGGCTCAGGTAATTCACACGCCTCAACCTCCCAAGGTGCTGGGATTACAGGCTAAGCCACCAAGCCCAACCCAAATCAATTTCTATAGAGATGTTCGTATTATTCTTTCTTTTTTTTTTTCTGAGTTGGAGTCTCACTCTGTCACTCAGACTGGAGCGCAGTGGCTGCTTTCAGCCACTGCAGCCTCGCCCTGCTGGGCTCCGTGATCCATCTGCCCCAGCCTTCTAAGTAGCTGGAACTACAGGCACAAGCTATCACGCCCGGCTAATTTTTTGATTTATTGTAGAGATGAGGTCTCGCCAAGTTGCCCAGGTGGGTCTCAAACCCTCGGGCTCAGGCAATCCACTCACCTTGGCCTCCCAGAGCGCTAAGATTACAGGCTGACACCAAGCCTGGCTCTCATTTTTACTTAAAAATAAATTCCACATCTTTGGTTATTTTTTCCTTTTCATTTAGTAATTTAGCTTAAGATCATACAAAACATACTAGTTTTTGACTTAGGTGAATGAAGTGACCAGGAAAAGGACAAAAAAGAAGTGGGTAGGGGTGATAAATTGATATGAGTGAAGGTTAGCCAGGTCAGTTCACTTCCAGTATAGACTTGAGGCATGATTTTGCAGCTCGGTAGAAATAACCAGAGGAGCATCAACATGATGAAAGAAGTCACCCACATGAACATTAATCACAGCAGCACAAGGGAGGGATCAGCAGTTGCAGGTCACTGCCAGGGGTGGGGGGTGGGAGAAGCACAAAGGGTACCTGGTCCCAAACCTGGGGAAATGGGGGCCAGTTGGAGGCCCAAATTTCACCTGCCCATAGATTACTTATGTACCTAATCTTGACTTGTACCCCACATCTTTATAACAAAATAAAGTAAAAAAAAATTAATCCAGAGAAAAAACATGCAAAGTGAAAAGAGAATCACAGTTGAAACACTTAAGGGGAAGGTAGATGAAGAATTGATTTAAAAAAAAAAAAAAGCACTGAGACATAAAAGCCAGGACAGATTGATATATCGGATTACTTAGAAAGATCAAATGAAGAATAAGGAGGAGAGAGAGAATGAAGAAGAGGAGAGGGAAAAGGAGAAGAAATTGTCAGGTCAAGTAGATGAGTGAATATGGAATACGGGATTTTAAGACAAGAAGAAATTGGCATGCAGAGGGAAGGTCACTTTACCAACAGGATGAATGCTAATCAGAGATCTTGAGTGGGCTCACATCTGTCACTGGAGGAGAAGAACTAAGCAATCTCAAAGTTCTTACTGGAGTATTCAGGTGATGGTGAAGTCTGCAGCAAAGAGCATGTATGTGTGAAGATTTCCCACCATTAACTGGTTTCCTCCTTGCCATGTAGTAGAAGTGGGAAAGCTACTCTATAAAAATAAATCTCATCACCGAGAATCCATATAAAAGACTCAATATAATTAGGAGGTTAATATTAAAATACTCCCCCATGAATACCATCCTGTAAGTCATCAAATTAACAACTGTCTATATGAGATGGCAATAATTACCTTACAAAGTGATTAACTACATACTTCCCTTGACCTTTTTTCTATGTATCCTGGGGACAACTAATGTAATATATTAAATATAATATAACTCCAGTTTTTATTGCTACTTTCATTCATTTAATTATTAATTCTGTCAATCAGAATTTAGCCCTTCTATATTCAAGATATTCCCTGGTGAGCTTCAATTAATGAACATACTTAAAATATTATTCAAGATTATTTTTTCTCTTGACACTAAAAATGTTTCAAATAAATTCTTTTCAAATTCTATCTCAACTTCACAGCTTGCTAACCTTTCAAAACACTAGTCATTCTCAGTGAATGCAAATTTAAAAATCCATGAAGAAACATTGAATTTTAGTTCACTAGCAGACTATCTGGGGCAAAGCAGAGTGCTTGTATTAGTTGAGAGATAAGTTAGCACTGTTTAAAGGAAAAATTTAATGTAAAAACATCTAAAACAGTTTCATAAAATTAAATTTCTAGAAAGCGCTTTCAAAGCAGCCAGAGAAGTGTTCTATTAGTCCACACTGGCGTTTTCCCCACTGAGCTTTTTATGACCCTTTTGGAATGAGAGCCCCTTAGTCCTGATGTGAATTATAATGTTGTATAAATGTAACAAGAAGGTGCAATCGCTGGCAGTCCTAAGACTGAAAACCTAAACTATGTGCTAAAGGACTCAATGGAGGCACTGTTCCCTTGGCAACAGGTTCAGAATAATTCCCGTTTCCTGCAAGAGAGCTCAAAGTGATTTTGCAGCTTAGAATCTGTGGTAGACAGAATAATGGCCTTCCAAAGGTGGCCACATCCTTATCCTTAGAAACTGTGAATGAATATATTTTACCTTATATGGCTAAAGGAATTTTGCACATGTGGTTACATTAAGGTTCTTGAGATGGGAACAGTGTCTTGGATTAACCCGGTAGGCCCAATATAATCACAGGGGTCCATAAATGAAAAAGCATTCCTGGCTGTGGCCAGAGGAAGAAATGACCATGATGGGAGAATCAGAGAGAAGCAAACCTGCTGCCTTTGAAGACAGAGGAAGAGACCATGAGCCAAGGAATGCAGGTGACATCTAGAAGCTGGAAAGAGCAAGGAAAGAGATTCTCCCCTAAAGCCTTCAGAAGGAAAGCACTCCTACTCATTCTTGACTTTAGCCCAGTAAAGCCCATGCATACTTCTAACCTACAGGACTCTAAGATAATAAATTTCTACTGTCTGACCCACTAAATCTATGTTCATGGCCACGAGGAAACTAATATACAACTGTACATCAGGAATAATAAGTACTTATATTTAGTAAACTGTTCAAACCCACCACCAAAAAAGTTTCTAAGTGCTCAATAACTGGAACTTGACCAAATAATCATATTTAACTTTTCTCAAAAATAAGAAGGAATCCATAAATAAGAAATTCGTTTAGGACAATAATTACCACATAGTAGGCACTGTATTCTCTGATTTGAACTAAAGGTCAGTGCACTAAATATATAAAAAGAAGAGAATGCATCCAAAGCTAATATTTCCCTGTCTCTTTGAACTGATGTACAGGAAACCACTTTACAACACTGTCCTATTGTTTTTTGTACATAAAGTTTATGACAGCAAGTTTTAAATTTAGTCATAAAGTTTATGGTTGAAATGTATCCAACAAATCAAGGTAACCATTTTAAAGATGAAAAACATGATTTCCCTCAAGGTTCCACTGTGGCATAAATGTCTTATTTCATGAACCAATTACCCAGACAAGCCATAAATATGCACTGATTTGAATAACCGGTTTCAATTCCCAAGCATCCTCTCTGTGTTTTAAAAATCATCAAGAAAATACAGTTTCCTTGTCAAATTAAATCTTGAACTATTAAATTCAGATTTGCTTTATTAAAAAATTAATTATGACAACTAGCTGAGAAAAAATAAAAATAACTTATCCTACAGTCCTAAGCACTGTAAAGATAACTACAGATAATTAAAAGCACTAAGAAAATGCTTAAACTATGATAGAATACTTTTCAGCATATAGCAAATAAAAAAATAGTGTCATAAACTTCTAAAATCTAGCTTTATATAACTTGATATTTTTGGTGGAAAAAAATGTTTCCACTTCAAAACCCATTATCACACACACAAATTAATTTCAGGTTCAAACTACATGTACCAAAAATGCCGCACTAAGTCCTGGAGCATGAGGAGAACTGTGCACCAGCCCCCAGTCCCCATGCAGTTGCCCTCGCCTGCACCCCCAAGGCTCCTTCCACACCCACAGAGTTCGATGGGTTCCGTGCTGCCCTCTCCTCCTCTTCCCACCCAACAAAGCTATTCTCAGCCTCCTCTTCTGCTCAATATGCTCCCTTAGAGGGGGTCCTGTGCTCACAAGTTTGCCTGCCACCTACACATTGAGGAGTTCAAGACCGGTCTAGGAAACAGAGCAAGGCCTAATCTCTACCAAAAAATCAAAAAATTAGCTGGGTGTGATGTCACACGGCTGTAGTCGCAGATACTCTGGAGGCTGACGCGGAAGGACTGCCTGAACCCAAGAAGTCGAGGCTGGAGAAGCCAGGAGCATGCCACTGCACTCCAGCCTGGGTGACAAAGTAAGACCCTGACTTAATAACAAGGATAATAATAACAATAATAGCCCATGCGAATAAGACCCTGCATGGGCTCTCAAATGTGATCCTGTTTTCCTTAAGTCAGTGAACAGTATCTAAAGTCAATTTGGGGACCCCTCCTCCAGCCCCTGCAGTCAGTCATTTACCAAATCCTGTGGACCTCACCTCCTAAATCTCTTTGGAATGTCTCTCAGATTGTCTTCTACCCACATGGTTTTCCCCACCCCAATACAGAGTTATCTTTTCACAAGAGAGGCTTTTACTTCCTGAAAGCTTCAAAGTGCCTTTATTAACTATGGGACAATGTCCAAACAGCTGAGCATAGCAGGGTCCAAACAAAATTTCAGCCTCATCAACTGATCTCTCTAGTCTTTAATCCAACAAATACTTGTGAAGGACCTACTATGTGCTAGACTCTGAAGGCACAACAGCGGACAAAATCAGGCATGATACCTCCCTCACAAGATTTAAAATCTAGTGGGGAGGAATAAAATTATCCAAAATATAATTGCAAATCATACTTAGTGCTTTCATAGAATACAGGGCCATGAGAGCACAGAACAGAGGGCCTGCCCAGCCTACTCTGGGGGATCAGGGAAAGCTTCCCTGGCAAGTGGCATGGAAGCCAGACCTTTAGCAACACATGTACCTACAACCAGGCAAGGGAATGACCTGGAGAAGGACAGGAAAAACATTCCAGACAGCAAGGGCGGCAGGCCCAAGGGTCCTGTGACAGGAGCTCAAATAAGGCCAGCATTGTCAGAGCAGAAAGGAAGAGTGAGTACATCAGGAGATGTGAGGCTGAGGAGGCAGGAAAGGGCCAGATTCTGCAGAGTTTAGAGGCCTTGGTAAGGATTTTGCCCACGTCTTATCCTACAGGCAACAGGAAGCACTTGAAAGGTTTGAAGTGAAGAAAAGAAAGGGATGCTGATGAGACCATCAGGTTCTGAAAAGTACATTGCAGCTTCACTGTGCAGCCTGGATGAGGTAGTACCAAGAGTAGGGAGATCAGCTGGGAATCCAGGCAAGGGATGACAGCTTGGACTCGGGTGGTACAGGAAGGATGAAAAGAAGTGAACAGAGAAATATTCCAGAAGCAGAAGCAACAGTCCTTCATGACAGACTGCCCATGGGAGGTAAAAAAAAAAGAAGGTGTTCAGACAGCCTCTGAGGCCCTGGCTGTGCTGCTGATGGACAGTGCATTGCTCAACCTGGGAGCATCTTCCATGTCTAAGAACATCAGGTGTAGGCTTTCCTAAGATGAGAGTGACTTTAAATCCAGCACGTAAGAGCCCTTCTATCCCCAAAATAATTAACACATGTCTTGAGCGTTCCAAAAGTTTGCATATTTGTATAATCCTATGTGCCTTTTAATTCTGTTTAACTTACGAAAGGTCAAATACATGCCTTGGTCATTTTCCCATGTTCTTTACTTTCATCAGAAGAGTTGCAAACTATTGGCAATAGTCTTCTATTTTTCACTTAAAGTTCTTTTCCAAAAAGTTATTTTCCACACGTAGCTATATCCCAAAGAGGCTTTTGAGGAAAGGCTTGTGAGAAACATATTGTGCTGCTTCCAGTTACATAAGGAAAGAAAAACCAAATGAGTTTCTAAAGTTTAAACTTCGTATCTGACTATTCTTCAAGGAAAAATAAGTTTTTTTTCTGAAACAAGATAAAAATCTAAAGGAAACACTTCACTTAATGTTAATTCCCTGAAATGAATAATTTTTAAATAGTTCGCTAGGAATCTCCTACGCAAAATATGAATGCCTATACCAAAAAGAACCTAAAAGCTATTAAAAACTGACACATAAATTCCCTATTTAAACAGCCCCCCCAGTACCACTTACTGAGTATCTACTAAGAGTCAAACACATTTATAAATATATCCTCATTTAATCTTGAAAATGTTTATGGGGTAACAGATACGACCTATTACTCCCATTTCACAAGCCCCCAGGTTGAGGCCTCAATGGAAGTCATATGGTCAATTAAGTGGCAAAACCAAACAAAATTCAAACAAAGTCTACTTGATTCTGAGCACACACTCTATACTTCCCCTTCAAATATCAAGTCACTTTTCAGAAAAAATAACTAAAAGTTTGAATTTCTGAAAGATAACATTTATCCGAGGCTAAAGACAAAGCCATGGTTGCACACCCAAAGCAAGCCCTACTCTTCTATAAAATCTTCCCATCCACCATGTATCAGCCTGAACATTAGGGAAGCTTCTGTATATATAATGTCTTAATTGTGGGTTAGATACTCTCTTAGATGAAAGACTTTTTTGTTTCAATTTATTTGAAAAATAAGATTCTAGTCATGAATATTCATTTCCATGTGAATTTTTTAAGTGAGCTACCAAGCAGCAAGGAAACATAACCAATACCTATCTCTGTCTAACTTTTGAGGGAAATCAACAGGTACTCTCTGAACCCTGGGGCATCCAGACTCAAAACACAACTGTGGGAAAGTCACAACATAAAGGAGGGAGGTGAGCACTAGGGACAGGGAGGAGAAAAGGACTCCCAGCTGAGTCTGACCTAAAGATGGTGAGGTGAGGTAGGGGGTCAGGTGGGCTAGCAGACAAGCACTCGCAGCTGACACTCACCCAGATCCCTGACCCACGCAAGCCCCTGCCATCATCCACTGCCACACACCTCACACCTTGAATGGAGGAACAGGACAGCCAGAGACTGAAGCAGGACCCATATACGGACTTCTCTCTGCTCCATCTGGTTTCGTCTTCCACTTTAGGCTCTCCTCAGTGTCTTCTCTTCTCCCCCTTCAGGACAGAATTGCCATCATCCCATGGGTCTTCTCTTTTCCCTTCTTTTCCCTTCCTTGATAATTTTGTTCTGAAGCCATGACATAGGGGCAGAACAAGGTTAGAGGAAGGTGAGAGCAGTGGAGTGACCTTGACCCAGAGCCAAGTCAAGGAACCCAAGCGGGTAGGAGAGCATCTGTGTAGGTGACAGTCCCACATGGGGAACTGAGTACAGGAGGAGCAAGGAAACTATCCACAGGTGGGGGCGTCTAGCACAGGGCATCACAGTCTCACAGTGGGAACTGACATGGGCAGGGAAGAATCCTAAACAAGGAGTTGAGGGAGACTCACTTGTGAGAGTGACCCAAAGTGGGGAGTCCGAGTACAATGAGGACGCCACCTGCTGGACAGACTGCATGGAGTACCAAAGCCCAATTAGAGTAGGGAAGCGGTGGCCTGGTGTAGGGTGTCAGACCCAAAGACCTTGAGGATGGCATCGAGAGGGAGGCAGCCCAGAAGGTAGAGCCAAAACGGGATAAGGTGGCCGTAGATGCCAGGGAGAGGTTGGGGCATCACTGAGAGGACAGCTATATAAAAGGAGATGGACCAAATAAGCAAATATACTAAGGATAATGGGAGCCAAGTTTCTCACTGTCAGAGACTGGAATTCAAATATATAAAGAAAAAAAACTAGGATGATTCCTGTGGAACCACACTGGAATAGAAGGTATCACAATGAATTCATAGATTTAAATATACAGAAATATACTGTTATAAAAATAGTGCTATAAAGTGTGTGTGTATAAATATACATATATGTATATATTATATATATATGCATGCATGTAAATGTGCATGTATATATGAAGGTTATCATACAAATTGGGTCATTCTTGTCATACCCAACTAAACAGAGCTGAAAACACGAGGGGAGAGGGGGAAGCACTCAGGGCACATAACATTGCTCCAAGAATGTAATTCTCTGCCAGCCAGGCTGCTGAAACTGCCTGCTGGAACCTGAAACCAGTTTTACCAGGCTGTGGAAACAACCTGCTGCCATTCTAAGACTAGTTTTACTTACCACCAAAACTCACCAGTCAGAGTTGCCAGCTCCCCAGAACTTTACTAGCACCAGTGACCTTGCTTTCAAAACAATGTCTGACACTTCCCCTTTTTATGAAACCTCACACCTTCTCTTTGTTCTTCAGACATACCAAAGACCAACTGATCTGTGTGTGTGTGTGTCCCAGATTCCAATTCTGGCTTCACAAATAAACCATTTAAAGTTTAGAAATTCATCTCTATATTTTATTTCACTTCAACACACTTCATTGTCAGGAGTGGGATTTCAAAGCTGACCTACCTCAGGAAGAATCACCAGACCCTGGAACTACAGCCGGGGGTGCCCTAACTGGGGCCCTTTGGTCATCCCTTCCCAATCTCCTCCCATCTCCTACCCAATCTCTCTTGGACCAAACTCCCAGTCTTGGTTGAGTTCTATTTTACTTGAGATTTGGTTGGGAAGGGTCTTTCCCCCTTCTGTTTGAGAGATGTGTTGAGGAGAGTTCTTTTTCTCCAGGCAGACCTCGGCTATGAGGAAAGGGTGGAGGGATTTTTTTCCTTCTGTAGGAGAAAGCAGTTCAATGTCCTTCTTGGTAAATATAAACTTTCTTTCCTGTCAGTGCTCGCATTTTAATTTAGTTTTTGTGTATTTGGCATTAGACTGAATCACCTAGATAAATTTAGTTGCAAATGGGCTCTCAAAGTTCAAAGGCATGCCAAGATATTTTCTCTGACACCAGCTGGTAACATGTTCAAACACTATAGGAATCATTCAAACAGTCTGGTTTTCTTTAAACTAAAAGACCATGGCTATAAAATCATACACTCCAAATAAGACTCATTTCTCAATTGATACTGTAATGCTCAAAAGACAAAAAAATTCGGACTCAGACTGCCTGAAAATACTCCCTCTAAATTAGCTGAGACTGCTCTCTGGAGCATTCTCTCCCCTTCCTACAATTCCCCCTCTTTATTCTTCAGTAAGCTAAACTCTCTTTTTCCAAAATTCCTCAGCTTCAGGCATATTATTAACGTATAAATAAAAACACTTATAGCCAGCAGATACAAAAGAAAATCATTTTGATCTTTGTAGTGCTTCTTAAAAGTAAAAGGTGAAATTCTCACATAAATAACACCCTTCCTACAATAAAAGGAATGGTAACATTCTTATCTTCAAGGACAAAGATTTAAAACCAAGAAAATAGTGTACAGACCTTGGTAGAAAAACTTATTTTGGGGGCCTCCTCTTATAATTCAGTCACATTTTCACAGTCTACTATTCTTTGTCCAATTCAGTATATTGGTAACTATCTCAAACTGCTTTACCCAAAATTGGATTCACAGCCTTTATAAGTACCTAATTTTTAAAATGCTAAAATTAAGCCGGGCTCGGTGGCTCAGCCTGTAATCCCGCACCTTTGGGAGGCTGAGGTGAGTGAATTGCCTGAGTCCGCGGGTTCGAGACCTGCCTGGGCAACTTGACAAGACCTCATCTCTACAATAAATCAAAAACTGACCGGGCATGGTACCACACACCTGCAGTTCCAGTTACTTGGAAGACTGAGGCGGAAGGATCTCCGGAGCCCAGCAGGTCGAGGCTGCGGTGGCCGGGAGCGGCCACTGCACTCCAGTCTGGGCGACCAAGTGAGACTCCGACTCAAAAAAAAAAAAAATAGCTAAAATTTAGCCTTATCATATATTCTCAGAAAAATAAGCTGGATCGAACTCTCTTCTATAAACTGGTGAATTTATATTTTTCCTATCTCATGACTAAAATTCCACAATGAAAGTGCTAAGATCTTTATTTATGTTTATGTATATGTGTTTAGATGTGTTTCTGCATTTGTACATGTTTTATGCTATATAATAAGATCTGCAGTAGTTAGCCAGAAATCCCTCAAGAAATTTTATTCCAATTGGTTTAAATAAATGAGTACTCATCTAAAATACATAGTAATTAACCCAAATGTTCTTTTTAGTTCACATGACTTAAATAAATATTTGAGAAATTAATTTGTTTTCAAATTATTCTTAAAGTAGCATTAGAAATGTCTTAGAAACTGTCAACATATATGTTTACCTGAGTTTACTAGTCAGACAGCAAAACATCTGCTAGATGTTTTAAGGACATGGAACTAAAAATCCAGTCTAAAACAAAATGATCTCTGTTTATACAATTCTTTCATAAATAAGACTAATTTAATATTGTTGCCTTACTAAAAACAGCTGTATCTTCTGAGTTATCAACAACATATCCATGTAATTAACTTTAAGGTTTTTACTTAGGTAAGTACCTAATATTAACAGGCTATAAAATTGATTGGTTCGAAAAAATAAAATAATGACTAGCTCTATCAAATAGCTCACTTTTTGTACATAATCTGTATGTATAATTTTTTAAAAACAAATAAATTTGGTAATTGTCAATAGAACAAAGTTTACAAATGAACTTTTCATGTAAACTGAAATCTTAAATTTGTTAAATTAAATAATGGATAAATAATAAGACAAAAAACTAAAACAAATTGCTAAATAAATATGTTTGCTCTTAGTGTTTTACATTTAAAAAAAGACTATAGTTAGGTCATTTAATCAAAATATGACTTAAAAAATAATTCTGCATGAGAAAAACTATTATATGGCAAATTTTGTCCAAAGATAAAATGACTGGCTGTCCCAACAGTTTTTTTGAAAAGAAAAATTATAAGACTACAAATGAGGGCTTGGGAAAATGGTAAAAGATTTAAACGAGTCAGAAAGGATTTATAAAAGAGATTGTATGAAGGAAGGTTTATGTGTAATTTGATTGACTAAAATTAGAAAAAAAAAGTGTATGTTTTTCCAAAATGCAAACATTGGTGTTAGGGGTATATTGATACAAGACCAGAGTCTGGTCCTCTATATTTAAAACAACAATGTTTTCTTGAAGTATTGATCTGCTCTTTTAAAAATTGCAATTGGATTCGATTTTTTTCTTTTCTTTTCTTTTCTTTTTTTTTTTTTTTTTTTGGTGGTGCATTTGTAGTTCCAGCTACTTGTAAGGCTAAGGGATTTGATTTTTAATTCTAAAATCTGTTTCTTTAAATTCATCTTCCAATCTCTAAAACATTTCTTCCTGAGATACATTTAAATTAAATCCCCTAGTTACAGGTTAAAAATGCAACTCTCTTCATTAAAATTCTAATTTCATTTCCTTTTGAAATTTCTCAGATTCAAATCTTAGAAGTTCAACTTTTGACATAGTTCAATGCACATGATCTGTAGATCATAAATCTTTGCCTTCAGTTTTTTCTCACTTTGAGAAGGCAACACTCTCCTTCAACTTTTTTGTCAGCGTCTATAACTTTTTACTTTGGTTCTAACTCTACTGTTGTGGTCTATCACTAAAATGTTTATCTTAAGGCCAAAAATAGCAATGTTTTCATTCAGTTTAGCTTGATTCTACACTCGTGATTTTTCTTGATGTATATGAATAGTTAAACTAATAACCTTGAACACAATCCTCCTGTGTCTATTTAAAGTACCCTTTTCATCACATTTGACTTCCAGGTTATCTAAATGAGCTTCCCATGAGAACACTGCAGAAGGTTTTTCTTTGCCTTTTGGTACTGGTCTAAAAAAAATTTATGTTTTATCAAGAATTTATGTTCTATCAAGATAAGTTCCTTTGTTTATCATGTTTTTAATAACTTATGGGAACAACCGTAAAAGGAGCTGTAAAAGGATTAAGGGTTTTTCCCATGTAATTATCTTTATTGCTTGTAAAGATTTTTAATGATCACTATGGCTTATATGAATGACTATTATTTCACACGTGACCTGTGACCCTGTAATGACAAAGTGTTTTGAGTCCTTTAACATCTTTAACAAATTTTCCCAAAATCAGATTCTAATCTAAGTCTCTTTAACCTAAAGTTAACTTCAAAATTTTCCAGTTGGGCTCCTGGAATGCCTCAAAAGATATATCAGTCATCTTGTGGAGATATTAAATTAGGCTTACTTGGTAAATTATCCAAGAAACATTGTTAAACGATAAGTGATGCTGCACCTTCTTTCAGTTGCATTATGGGTATGCTATTGATAAGAAATGCATAAATTCATAAAAATCTAATATGTTATCAGTCATAATTCTGGTTATTATCTTAAAATGATATATGTAATAAAAACAAATTGATTTCCCTTTCAACTGTAAGCTTTCATCACATTTTTTAGCCATGGGTATTCACAATTACTGTTTTGAATTCTTCTTTATACACATTTACAGTAAGATTCATGGAAAAGAATCTAACAACTACTCTTAAGTACAGGTTGTTGATAAATGTAAGATCAATGAACTAAATAAAATTTCCAGAACTCTAATAAAGAAATTGATGGACTTTTGAAACTACTCATCAAGATCAAGCAGAACAAAAGTTAATTACATAAGACTGAATAACTGACTGAATATAATGTTACTTGGATTTTTATTTGAAATGTTGTTGGTCCTTTATTCAAATGTTATGTTTATCAGATTGAAGAAAAGTTTCTCTCTTATACTATGTATAATTTGTAGGCATTTAGTAAAGTATACTTCTGTAAACAAAGATAAAAGCATTTGTGTTTTCTCCTCTAATTGATTCCCAAAGAATTTATAAACTACTTGTGAATATTCTTATGCCAATATAGTTATTTGTATAAATCTAATAAAATTCTGCTCTCTCCTTACAGCAGAATACAGTTGAAATCAAGGGTATATTACAAGGTTGGAACTATAGTACCATATTTGAAAATATGCATAATATACTTGACTTCCAAGGGTTCCCAGCCTTACAATGAGCAAATAAAAACTTTTACTTCCTGACAGATGCAGAAGCCTTAAAACTGTAAGTAAAATCTAAAGTCTGCCTTGGTTTGGCTTTCTAGCCTGAAGAGAATTTGAAATTTGAGGTTCTTACATGATCAGTGTTAAAAAACTAAAAAAAAAGTTGTTTCTAAAAGAAAATTATCAGATTTATATCTATATCAGATTATACGTTTATTATCATCTCTTATCAGATTTGTAGCTCTATACATTGTTTTCACCCTCTTGTTATCTACCTAGACTAGACTAGATCCTAAATTCTTCTAGGTTCCTCCTATCCACCTTTCCTCTATAGAATTACTAAAACAAGAACTGCTCTGTTCCTGAAGCCCTATAAGCTGAAACGAGATAAGTGTTTAAGGAACAAGTCTTGTGCCTGATGTATGAGCCACATAGAAAGCTCACCAAATTGCCCAATACCATAACCAGAGACACTAAAACTGAAAAACAGGATGAAAAGTTGATGCTTTTCACATTGTAGATGGTTTTTCCCAAGATATCCGAACAAAAGTCCATATCATAATGAGACTCTTACTGCCTACCTTTCTAACTTGACAAAATAATTCTGCAAATACAACTTCAAAATCTGTAACTACTACAGATAACTTGACAAACCCTTACCTAAGAACTCATTTTAGTGCACCTAGTGGACAAGTCTAAAGATATCACTAACACAACTATTTTTTCAAATTGTACTGATGATCTCTTTAGTAGAACTGCCATTCTCTGCTTTAATCCAACCCAGTCAACCACAAAAGACCCCAAACAGCCAAAGCAATTCTGATCAAGAGGAACAAAGCAGGAGGTATCACACTACCTGGCTTTAAAATTTACTATAAAACTATAGTAACAAAATCAGTATTATATAGGCATAAAAACAGTCATAGACCAGAATATGAAACAGAATAGAGAAACTAAATATAAATCCACACATTTACAGCCACCTCATCTTCAAGAAAGTTATCAAGAACTTGCAAGGAGGAAAGGACAGTCTCTTCAATAAATGGTGCTGGGAAAACAGGATCACCATATGCAAAAGAATGTAACTAGTCCCCTATCTCTCATCATATATAAAAATCAAATCAAAATGGATTAAAGACTTAAATTTTTGTCAACTTTGGCGGATATCTGTTGGTTTAAAGTCAACAGCTTTACTTTTTGGTTCTCTATTCATTCCATTGGTCTATGTACCTATTTTTGGACTAGTAGCATGCAGCTTTGGTTACTGTGGCCTTGTAGTAAAGTTTGAAGTCCAGCAATGTGATGTCTCCAGCTTTGTGCTTTTTACTCTGGCTATTCGGGCTCTTTTTTGCTCCCAAATGAATTTGAATATTGTTTTTTCTAGATCTGTGAAAAATGATGATGTTGATACACTGAAAAGGATCGCATTAAATTTGTAGATCGCTTTGGGCAGTGTGAACACTTCAGTGATATTGATTCTTCCAATTCATGATCGTGAAATGTTGTTTTCATGTGTTCATGTCACCTTTGATTTCTTTCAGCAGTCTGGTGTCTTTCTCATGAGAGAGATCTTTCACCTTCTTGATTAAAGGATTTCTGAATGTTGATTTTATATCCCCAGACTTTACTAAGTCACTTACCAGGTTTAGAATTCTTTTAGTGGACTCTTTGTACTCTTGTGGTGGAATCTTTTCTAGATATAGAATCATATGATCTGCAAAGACAGATAATTTAACTTCCTCTTTTCTTATTTTGATGCTGTTTATTCTCTTGCCTTATTGCCCTGGCTAGTATTTCCAGTAGGAAATCCTATTCAATAAATGGTGCTAGGAAAACTGGCTAACTATATGCATAAAAATGAAGCTGGACCCCTTCTTCTCACCATATACAAAAATTGAGTAAAGACGGATTAAAGACTTAAATGCAAGACCTCAAAATATAAAAATCCTAGAAGAAAACCTAGGAAACACTCTTCTGGGCATCAGCTTAGGCAATGAATTTATGACCAAGTCCTCAAAAGCAAATGCAGCAAAATCAAAACTTGACAATGGAACCTAATTAAAGTTAGGAGCTTCTACATAGCAAAAGAAACTATTAGCAGAGTACATAGACAACATACAGAATTGTGAAAAAATATTTGCAAACTATGCATCTGACAAAGGCCTAATATCAAGAATTTATAAGGACCTTAAATGAATTGACAAGAAAAAAAAACAAATAACCCCATTAAAAAGTGGGCAAAGGATATCAACAGACACTTCCCAAAAAAGATATACAAGCAGCCAACAAACATATAAAAAAATTTTCAGCATCACTAATCATCAGAGAAATGCAAATTAAAATCAAAATGAAATACTGTCTCACCAGTCAGAATGACTATTATTAAGTCAAAAAAAGAAAAACCAGATGTTGATGAAGTTACACCAGAAAAAGGAACACCCCTACACTGTTGGTAGGAATGTAAACTACATCAGCCCCTGCGGTAAGCAGTTTGGAGATTTCTCAACGAACTTAAAAATAGATTTACTATTTGACCCAGCAATCCCATTACTGGATATATACAAAAAGGAGCATAAATAGTTCTACCAAAAAGACAACTGCACTTGTTTGCTTACTGCAGCACAAATCATAATAGCAAAAACATGAAACCAACCTAGGTCCCCATCAATGATAGACTACATCAAGAAAATGTGGTACATATAAATCATGAAATATTATGTAGCCATAAAGAGGAAATCATGTTCCTTGCAGCAATGTGGATGAAGCAGGAAGCCATCATTCTAAGCAAATTATCTCAGAATTAGAAAATTAAACACCACATGTTCTCACTTTTAAGCGAGAGCTAAACACTGGGTACACATGGATATAAAGACTGAAACAACAAATCCTGGAGACTCCAAAAGCGGGGAGGAAAAAAGGGGAATAAGTATTGAAAATCTACTCCTTGGGCACCATGTTCACCATGTAAATGACGGGCTTAATAGAAGCCTAAACCTCACCATCACACAATATACTCATATAACAAACCTGAACATGTACCCCTTGAGTCTAAAATTTTAAAAATGTAAAGACTTAAATCTAAGACCTGAAACCATGAAACTACTAAAAGAAAACATTGCAGAAATGCTCCAGGATATTGGTCTGGGCAAAGATTTTCTGTGTAAAACCTCAAAAGCACAGATAACCAAAGCAAAAACAGACAAATAGGATTACATCAAGCTAAAAAGTTCTGCACAGCAAAGGAGACAATCAACAAAGTGAAAGGGCAAGCCACAGAATGGGAGAAAATATTCCCAAACTACTCATCTGACAAGGAATTAATAACCAAACCATATAAGAGACTCAACAGAAAAAAATCCAATTAAAAAATAGAACAAAGATCTGAATAGACATTTCTTAAAAGATGACATACAAATGGCCAACAGGTATAAGAAAAAACACGCAACATCACTAATGATCAGAGAAATGCAAATCAAAACCAAAATGAGATACTTCTTGCCCCAGTTAAAATGGCTTTTATCAAAAAAAAAAAAAAAAAAACCAAAAAAGCAGCAATAATAGATGCTGGCAAGGATGTGGAGAAAGACGAACCCTCATATACTGCTGGTGGGAATGTAAACTAGTACAGCCACTATGAAGAGCAGTATGGAGGTTCCTAAAAAAACTACAAGTAAAGCTATTATATGATCCAGCAATCCTACTATTAGGTATATATCCAAAAGAATAGAAAAAATCAGTATATCAAAAAGATATATGCAACCCCATGTGAATTACAGTAATAATCACAATAGTCATAATATAGAAGCAACCTAAGTATCCATCAACAGAAGAATGAATAAATAAAATATAGTATATATACACAATGGTCTCATATTCAGCCATTAAAAAGAATGAGTTGCTGTCACGGCAACATGGATGGAACTGGAAGTCATTCTGTTAATTAAAGTAAGGTAAGTAAAGAAAGACAAATATTGCATGTTCTCACTTATATGTGGAAACTCAAAAGGTGAATCTTATGAAAACACAGAGTAGATTGGTAGCTACCGGAGGCTGGTAAAGGTGAGAAAGAGGGAAGGATGAAGGTAAACTGACTAATGGATACAAATATATGGTATGATGGAAGAAATAAGACCCAGTGTTAGATAGACCAACAGGGGAACTATAGTTTATAATAATCTGTTGTACTTTTCAAAATAGCTAGAAGAAAATAATTCAAATGTTTCTAGCATAGAGAAAGATACGTATTTAAGGTGATGGATAGAAAAGGATACTGATTTGATCTTTACAAATTATATGATGAATGTATTATATTATCACATGAACCCTAAAACTATGTATATCTATTATGTATCAGTTAAAAAAATAAATAT
This sequence comes from Cephalopachus bancanus, assembly GCA_027257055.1. Taxonomy (NCBI): domain Eukaryota; kingdom Metazoa; phylum Chordata; class Mammalia; order Primates; family Tarsiidae; genus Cephalopachus; species Cephalopachus bancanus. Next base: position 186,976 of record JAPVLO010001036.1, on the reverse strand, counting down.
ATTCAACTCAGTCATAAAATGCAACCCAAAGGCTACAACAGGTCTTATCCAGTTTATCTCCTATGGTCTTTTGATTTATTTAGTTGGTTACCTTCAAAATTAGGCTCATGGTTGAGAATATTTATTCAATCTAGATGTAGCATATTATTGCTAATTATTTTCTGAATTTGCTTTTATTGCCTGTCTAATCTTTGTCTAATTTTAGCTCAGTATCTGGAGATGATTGACGATGGCTATGGAACCAGTAAGGTGGAGACTGATGCTGGATTACACATGCCTGAGGACATTTTTCTTCCTGGCCTCTTTGTTACTCAAATGTGGCCCAGGTCCCTGACACAGATCCTGATAACTGCTCATCAATGTGGGGCAAGGACAATCAGGACATATCCTGATACCAAGGGACAATTAAATGTAACTTCAAAGTGGCTGATCAGCAATACTTTTTTTAAAGATCTTGATCAAAAGGGTAAGTGTGACAACCGATCATATAAACTGGGTCATTCTTGTCATGCCCAATTAAAACAGAGTCAAGAAGCCAGAGAGAAAAAGCATTCAGGACACATAACATTGCTCCAAGAATGTAATTTTCGGTAAGCCTGGTTGCTGAAACTGCTTGCTATAACCTGAAGTCAGTTTTATCTAATATCTGTGGAAACAACCTGCTGACACTCTAAGATTAGTTTTGCCCATCATCGTTACTTACCAGTCAGAGTTCCCAATGCCCCAAAACTTTAGTAGTACCAATGAACTTCCTTCCAAAACAATACCTAACATTTCTCCTTTTTATAAAACTTACAACCTTTTCTTTGTCCTTCAGACATATCAAAGACTACCTAGTCTGTATATATGCTCCAAGCTGCAATTCTTGCTTTCCCAAATAAAACATCTTCAATTTAGAGATGCGTGTTTGTATTTTATTTCACTCAGACATGTACATGTATGTGTATAAACACACAGACACTCTTTAGCTATGTCCACCAAGAGCTTAGGAGCAATGATACCCAAGTTGCAATGAATACACTTATCCCCTACCATATAAAAGACCCAGAGCTCTTTGGAGAACTGGTTGATTGAAGGTTTATGGCAGGGGAGCCTAAAATCTTGTGCCAGAAAATATAAAAGTGCTTGAAGAATAATAGCGACTTATCAAAAGGACACAAAAACAAGCTTGAGGGGGCTCTACTTGCCAAGCATCAAAATAATTAAAAAAATTAATTAAAATCCACTGAATAAAATAAGCAGCCATGAGTCCATAAATAAATAGTTTGCAAATAAAAAATTGGATATTGACAATTTCTAATTACCTCCTTGTAAAACGTGTATTAATTCCAAAGGAAAAATTGTAACTTTAAGTAGAAAAACCTGGCAGACACCACCTTAATCAAGAGATCAAAGTTATCAACAAAAAATGGGACAAATAAAAGTCATGTGCCATCTGATAGAATGCAATGAGGGAAACTATAAAGCATAACTTCTGTGATAATTCCCCAAAGATACATAACCTGAATATAATCATGAGGAAATAATCAGACAAATCCAAAAATGAGGAACATTTTACAAAATTACTGGCCTGTAATCTCAAGAGTGTAAAGGTCATTGAAAGTTCCGGAAAGACCAAGAAACTGTTCCAGATAAGGAGACTAAAGGGATACACCAACTTCATGTAACACATGATTCTACACTGATACTTTTACCATAAAGGAGGATAACTGGTAAAACCTGAATGAGGTCTGAAACTTGGATGGCAGTAGTGTATCAATGTTTCCTGCATAGAAGAGCGAGGATGTATTGTGGTTGGGTAGAGTGTTTTACTGTTTGTTGGAAATATGTAATAACATATTGGGGGCGATAAGGCATCAGATTGACAACTTATGCTCTAATTCAGGGGGAAAAAATGTCCTTGTACTGTACTTGCAACTTTTTAGTAAATCTGATATAGTTTCCAATTTTTAAAACATGGATACTAAAGAAGAATGAGATCACTCTAAAAGAGCACAGGGAGATGAAGCAGTCATTGAAAATAAGCATGCCAGCAACTAAGCCCGTGGTCCAAATATCTCACATGAAACAGTCTGAGTGAACATTAAAATGATCCCAAAGTAGCACTTTAATCTCAGTAGCAAAAGGTAATGATGCTGAACAAAAATCAAACATGCTTTAAAAGAACAAACACATTAGTAGAAAGAATCCTATGATTCAAACTCAAAATGAAACAGAAGCCCCTGGCTTTAAGAAAGGGAATTAGCAAAACCTGCAGGAGGGAAGATAAGTTGTTTAATTAGGCAAGAGATGGTGCCTGGCCACCACCAAGTCATTCCTTACATAAGTACAATGCCCACACGGCTTTAAGGCTTCACAAATGTCTCTACTAGAACTAAGTGCTGTGCTGTGACATTTTCTTTTGCTAAATCAATCTAAAAATCAGGGTACTCAGTACCCTTTCTTCAGAGTTCAGTACTCTTATTATCCACCAGGGACCTCTAATCACAGATGTAGCAGGGACTTAGTACTGCCTTTAGAGGGGGTTCCTCTGTAGGATGGCTTAAAGACATGAATAATCTGAAGGTTTCACAGAAAGCTGTTTAATAAAGGAAAGTTTTTAATATGGCATTTGGTTTCATATATTAAAGAATTCTACGTGGCCCATAAAAACTGTCTTCATAAAACAGGCTTTATGGATATAGACATTTCCCGTAACTTTGTCCTTTCCACGGTTTTATTCACTGATATCATCTACTGTTTGACTCCAGGAAGAAAACAGATGTGTTCCTTTCCTTTGTAAGTATCTCAATTCACAGCACTAATTCACCCAAAAAGGACAGAATACCACAGGGGAGGTCTGGCAACTTAATCAGTTAAGTTCAGGAAGTAGCTGGAAGTAGCTCATTTATAATCCAGTATCAAAAGCAAATAAATGATTTGAAAATATATACTGAAAACTACTTGTTAGAGAGTAGTATTTTCATCAGAGTGCACATGGAGGCTTCAATTATTGAAGTGCCCCTGCAAAAACGCTGATCCTTACTTAGAACTGCCCTGTGTATTCTCCAGTGAATTTCATGGCTCACTGAAAATGTAATTCTTTAGGTTCAAAGTAGCCAAGTGCCTAAATATTTAACTCTTTACTTAATGATAATAAATGCCATCTATATTAATAAGAATTGAATAAGGTATAATCTATTTGAATTGAATAAGGTATAATCTATTGAATTGAATCTAAAGAATTGAATAAGTTACAATCTATTTCCCCTTTCTGGTGTTGATACCCATTCTCAGGCAAGGAATTACCTCAGTGGGAATGAACAGATCCCTTTCAAAGTTTAGAAAGTGCAAACATTAGTTCCACAGACATATACTTATTTTGCAAGAAAGTACTTCTGTCATTACCTTCAGGAAGTAAGCTAGCTACTCTAACAAAAAGTCTCTAGGATAACATTCAATGGGCCATTTTTGAAGCTTTTAGAATCACTTAATGAGCCATATCCCCCACCCCAAAACTACTCCCTGAAAGTAAGTTAAGCACTTTTGGAAACTGTGTTAATTTTCTGTCAGGCCATTTAGCTAATTAATACTTTAGAGTTTTAGTAAATATTTACTTCAGCATAGTAAACAATAGATCCTATTAGTCTGAATGGACCTGATTATATACCTTTTTAAAAGATGCCTAACTTAAGTTAGGCATATCATATAAATGAATTTTTTAAAAAAACCAAATGCCCTAGAATATGCTGAGGAAAAAATAGAATGAGAAGTAAAATATGAGAAGTAGAGAAAATAATGAGATTTTGAAAGGACCAAACAGAAGAAAAGACCCTCCAGGCAGGAAAAGCACTTCTTCAGACAATACAACCTAGACTGCACATTTTGCACAGATGGAGCAAAATAGACAGGCATCTTGTTGGCAGGTGGCAGGTAAGTTCCAGGTGGTGAGAGGACTCTAATAATATTCTAGAGAAAAGATTATGAAGCACTCTACTGACAGAATTTCAGATATATTTTAGTTGGGGAAGATAAGGTATATAAATAGACTGAGAATTGACCAGGGACTCGTCTAAGTTGGGAAACCTTATCTGAGAGCTATCAAAAAGGATGAGTTGAGAAAAGGTAATAATTGTTTGGATGGGGTCAGGGTAAATGAGAAGAAGGAGGAAGAATGTCTCCAGAATTCCATTTGACTAAGGCTGATGACGGTGCTACAAGAGAAGCTGACTGAAAACTGGGGAACAAAGACGAGTTTTGAGTAAAATTTCAAGAGGAAGAAAAGCAAGCATGAAAGCTTTCCACTGATTTAAGAGGTCCCTGGTTACAATCAATTAACACAAGTTTAGTGAATGTTAGTGAAGCACTAGTGAGCTACACAAGAACGATTTAAGTGGAATTATGAGTGTAGATGCCAGATGGTGGAGACATGATGAGTTGATAGCATGTGAGGAAATACAGTAGCTCCCAAGAAACTTGGATGCTACAGGCAACCTCTGGACATGAGAAAACAAGATAAGAATATACAGTAAAAGAAATCGACAAGCAGCACTAAATACAATGTGATATTCTAGACTGAATCTCGGAACACAGAAAGGACATTAGTAGAAAAACTGGTGCTATCCAAATAAAGTCTATAGTTTAGTGAATAGCAACACACCAATATTAATTTCTTAGTTCTGGCAAATGTCCCGTGGTCATATAAGATGTTAATGTTAGGAGAAACTGAGTGATGAGTATTGAGGACTGTGTCTGTACCATATTTGCAACTTTTCTGTAATTCTAAAAGCTTTCCAAAATAAAAAATTTACTTTGCCAGACGCAGTGGCTCACAGCTGTAATCCCAGCACTTTCGGAAGTGGAAGTGAGAGGATTGCCTGAGCCCAGGGGTTTGAGACCAGCCTGGGCAACTTGGCGAGACCTCGTCTCCACAATAAATAAATTGTTGCACACATCTGTAGTTCCAGCTACTTGGAAGGCTGAAGTGGAAGTACAGCCTGAGCCCAGGAGGTCAAGGCTGCAGTGGCCATGAGTGTGCCAATGCACTCCAACCTGGGTGACAGAGTAAGACTGCGACTCGAAAAAAAAAAATTTTTTAACTTAAAAAAAGAAGAATCTAAGAACCTTTGATAAATATTATCCTCCAAATGATAGAACCAGATTCTACTCCTAGTAGCAAAGTACCAAGAGCCAGTCTTTCCCACCCCACCAGCAAGGGGTATCAGCAGTTTCCTAAATCGTTCTTCATTCATTAAGTTACAAAGTGCCATCACTACTTTTAAATTTGTATTTTTTTGCATTCTAGTCAGAGTGAATATTTTTAATATATTTATTTTTAGCCATTTTGACTTCTTTGCTAAATTGCCTGTTCATGTTCTTTACCTGCTTTTGGACTGAGTTTTTAGTGTATCTGCTTATTGTGTATCTGCTTATCTAATTCCTTTATCTAGTCTGGATCTTTTTTGTTCACTACAGTTATGAAGCACACTTGCCAGCTTGTTATTTTCTTTTTAATCGTATCATGATGTTCTTTAATGGACAGAGTTTAATTTATATAAATATATAGATATAAATATATCTATATATATAAATATATAGATATAAATATATCTAAATATATATAAATATATAAAATATATATATAATTTTCCTTTACAATTTCTATATATATATATATAATTTTCCTTTACAATTTCTAATGTTGCTTTTATGTTTATAAAATCCTCACACATCCGAACCAAATAAATATTAGTATTTATTGTATTCATTTTTAAAAAGCACTTATAAATTTAGGAGAAGCCAGATCACTTATTCAACTGAAGAAATCTGCTGTTTTTACTTTTATTTTATTTTTTTTTTTTTTTTGAGTTGGAGTCTCACTCTGTTACCCAGACTGGAGTGCAGGGGCCGTTCCCGGCCACTGCAGCCTCGACCTGCTGGGCTCTGGTGATCCTTCCGCCTCAGCCTTCCAAGTAGCCGGAATTACAGGCTTGCGCTACCATGCCCGGCTGATTTTTTGATTTATTGTAGAGATGAGGTCTCGCTGCCCAGGCGGGTCTCGAACCCGCGGGCTCAGGCAATCCACTCACCTCAGCCTCCCAAAGGCGCGGGATTACAGGCTGAGCCACCGAGCCTGGCTATTTTTATTTTTTTAATTTTTAAAGATGTAGGATACAAGTCAGGATTGGGTACATAATTGGTCGACGGACAAATGAGGTCACCTCACCTGGATGTTTTTATTTTAGAGACTTCAAATATAAAGGCATATAGGTCTGGGATTACACAGTGACTGGCTTTAGTCATAAATAATCATTAAGAAATAATACTTACTGAGATAAGCTTTCTCTTAGAGGTATCTAAGACAGTTGATACATTTTTGGAATTACTAGGATTAATTTATCTCAGAGAGTTTCCAAAAGAACCAAAAAATTAATCTTAGGGCATGACTATGTCAGGGAAAATCCAGTTAGGCCAGTCCCCAAGGAGGTTGTAGCAGACATCATTGATACTTTAATTACTAGCTGTTATTTTTCCCATCCTATTTCTAAGCAAGATTCCAGTTTTCTCTACTTTTGCATTAATATCAACAAAGAAAAGAGAATATCAATGTAAAAGAATATAGAGGTAAGATAAAAAGAGCACAGGCTTTAGAACTTGCTGTATGTGGGTTCAAATCCCAGTAAATAGTTATTCACCTCAAATAAGTCAAATGACTTTTCATAGCTTCCATTTGTAACACTGGCTTCAATGTTAGTGGCACAGATTGGTCATTCAATAAATTATTTTTTAATGATTTCCAAAGAAACACATGCTTGGTGTAAAGTCACTACTAAAAATTGATTATTTTTCAAAACAATTTTCTGTTCACATGTAAATATATATGCACATACACAGTTTTGTAGAGGTTTTGTTATTATTTTTAAGATATGAGGTGACTAAATCTCTTTTGTAAGCAGTCTCAAGAAAAGATTAAACTATTTCCACAAACTATAGGAGAAAAATCCCCATTGTTATGCTAAGACAATAAGCAACTTGAGAAATTATTTCCTTCATCCCACAGAAAGTGGTAAAAATATAAACTACCTCAAAGAGTCCTCAAATAATCCAATTTGCATTATTACAACTAGCAGTTTGTAGCATCTACATACACAAACCAAATCTCATCCCTTTTCTAAACAATTATTAGTCTATAGCTGGCAAAAACAGCAATAATAGAAATATCATATTTGAAGAAAAATAAGACACAGTGTAAAACTTTTGAGAATGCATCATTAACTATAAAACAGGTCCGGCAAAGAAAAAACACTGCAAAAAGTTGTTTTCTACTAAAACTGAAAAGCTATTTAAGATAAACATATACCTGGCAATAATAAAACTGTAAATACAAAAGTAGCAAAGAATCTTAGCTTGAGGGACTGAACATTTTAAAATTGTTGACCTAAGTCTGCTTTTCTTTTTCTAGAGTACATGTTTCAACCACAGACTAAGAGAACCTCAATTTACATTAGTGTGAAAATATAGCTGCAGGGGAGAAACAACAACATCATAAATCACAACTTCTCTCTGAGAAGAAAAACCTGCTTTAAAAAAAACCCTGCTGTTAGGGCCAGGTACAGTTCAAATTTATTTCTAAAATCCATGTTACACAACTGAAGTATATTTCGATGGAGCTGAACATCAAGTTACATAATTATCAAACTACTGCATTACATTTTGATTTTTCAGCGAAGAACATGACAGGTCTGGAGAGGCAGCAAGAGAAGAAATTTAAAGCAGCACATTTTGCTTAGAACAAAAAACACCTTACCCTTAAAATCATTTAGGTGGAGAATCACAAATTCTCAATATTATGTCCAAGACTAAGACTAAAATAGTCTTTTTTTAAAATCTCAATTCTTATTTGTCTTTTTTTCAAGGTATTTTTAGTTGTTTCTATTACTTAGAAATAAATAAACAACTTTCTTTAAAAGCATATTCAACAAATATTTAAGGTACTTTAAAAGTTAGAGGTGAATTATTAAATGTACGTGCTTCCTTCCATTGAGAATAGTATACATATTGGACACTCCACCACATTTTACAGAAAAAATTAACTGCTGTCTGCTTGTATAGTCATAAACACCCAATATGTGGATTATGTATCCCAAGGAAACAGCATCTTAATTTGCTGATTTCAATTTAAAGCATCAGATAGTTGAATACTGAAAGGTTATTATGTAAAATCTATTGATTGACTAGTAACCATAATGAGGAATAGTCATTTTAGTGCAAATGTACAATCTCCTCTAAAACATGGCTTTAATGGGAGAGTATGAATACAATCATTGAAATATCAAACAATCTGGAAAAAGATTAAACAAAGAATTACTGAAACACTAAAAAGCCTTTCTTTAATGTTCACAAAGTTTACAAATAAGTTGTTTTACTAAAGCTTTTTAAAAAGGCAAATGAGATAATAAGAGCTTTGGACTCTTTTGATATTTGAAAATCTTAGATAACACTGTTAAAGTCTATAGAAGAGTATGTAGCACACCATTAATAAACGGTAGATACTATAATTGTATACTTAAATTGATAAATCTAAAACAACTAAGGCAATCTAATAAAAAATTCACTTATAAGTTTTTCACTGTGAACTAAAACTATTGAGAATGACAATCATTACCAGGACTTAAAGGGGTCATACAATCCCTGGGCTTCTTTTCTTCTTCAGCTTGCTCCTAAAATAAAAAAAATAAAAAACAATAAAAAACAGGGTTTAGGCCATATTTCTGGATAATAGTTTGAAACACTGAAAACTAATGTTTCTATTTGCAAGAAGCAAAGCCATGAAGATCCCTGTCACTGAGGGGGACAATACCCAGCACTTTCAGGTGGGTACCCAGTAGGAGCTCACTTGATCCATTTGGACGTGGGAAAAATCCGTTATTGCTGTCTTGTTTTTTGGCTAAAAAGCAGGAAAGCGTCATCTTCAATACCAGTTAATATTGAGGTTGACAAAGGTGCCTACCCTAACTGGATCCCTGGGCCTGACAGTCCCACAGGAGTGGCTGACAGAAGTGGCTCCTTCCACACCAAAAAAACAAGCACCCCAACTTGTTTTTGCTTTCAGCCTACTGGGGTCTACTACAGTTTATAAGTGCTCAGTTAAGATGTCTTTATCTACTTTTAACCTAACTAGCCTTCATACAATGGACAAGTGACTTAAAAGATAACTACAAAGAAAATTATAGATTGAATATGATGAATACAAGCACAAGCAATAAACAAGATAGCACGGTCTCTCCGTGGTGCAGGTAATGCAACTCTTGAAGTGAAATTTACCATCAACAAAGGCTAAGAAAGTGACTTCCTTTTTTGAAAGATACAATAGAAAAGAGCATTTTGAAAATGGGTATCCAGATATGTGTCTTATTTACATAATTTGTGGCCATAAACAATGTATGCCATCTATTAAAAATTAATAATTGTGCACTTAAAAATTGGGAACAGAATTTCCCAACTGTAAAATCTTCCAAAGGAATGGTTTCAAATGAGCTTTGAACTTACTTTTGGAAATATAAATATGCAGGACTCTTGAGTAGTTTCTAAGAACAACTAATTGTCACCAGAGAATATAAACATTTAGCAGCTGAATTACACAATATCCTTTCCATAACTGCATCACAATTTAGTAAGGTTGGCCAATTCGCATTTTTTCAATTTATTCCTAAACAGTTTTGAGATATATCTTTTTCTGTTATGACAAGTGTACCTGACTATCCCAGTCTGCGCAGGGCTGACCTAGACATAGAACTGAAAGCCCCACATCGGGTAACTCCTCAGTCCTAGGCAATTGAAGATGCTTGGTCAAACTAGCTATGACAACAAATAAAAGAAAGTCTTTTTTAAAAATGCAGATAATAATATAACAAATCTCTAAACCAGCTATTTCTTTTAAGTCATGCATACTAATATTTTAGTTAGAGCTAACTAGTTTCTAACTGTTAAAATATTATTAATTTCACTTTTATGGGTTTTTATTTATTTTTTTGTTTAGTTTATGACTTTAAGGTATAAAGCACAATGTATGTAGTAATAAATCCACAGGTATGCAATTAAAGTTTCTCTATTGATGACGCAACCAAGCAAATAAGTTTGATGATGACTGCAGCGGGTTGTCGGTCTTCTATATGGTCATATATAACTGACAGTGACAGAGGCCTTGAGATGCCTTAGCTTGAGATCCATATATATGGATAAATATATAAATGTATTTATTTTATTCATATGTTTTGTTTTTTAATTCATGTACCTAGAGAGATGCAAGAACAGTGAAATTCATACAGATAATACAGTGAAGCCTTTTCTACCTGTCCTAGACAATCACGCCAATCCACAACATCCTTAGCCAATAATCACTGTGACTTGTGACTTTCTAATATATCCTTTTAAAGTTTCCTCTATAAATAGACAAAAAAACTGTCTATTGTTAAGTTTATCTTTGCACACCAAGGGTAGCACATCAAAATACTGTTTTCTATCTCTCTTTTCACTTAACAAAATTCCTCAGAGGTCTTTTTCTATGAGGTAACAGAGAATATTCTTGCTCTTTCTTCATAGCTGCACAGTTTTATACCAGATGGACAAAGAAGTATATTCTTTATATCCTTGGTTCATTTTACTGCTGCAATGATTACTCATATTTTGATCTTGATAAATTAGGAAGATTCGTCTTCGTCTTCAAAGAGATATGCATTATTTATTTATTTATTCTCAGTTTGTCCTTTCTCTTTTCACTTTGCTATGGTATTTTTTTAATATGCAGGGTTTCTGTTATTTGTTTGTTTGGGTGTTTTAAGAAATTATCAAGCTTTTCTTTCATGGCTTCTAGATTTGAGTAATAGCTAAAAAAGCCTTCTCCAATCCCAGATTATAAAAACTTCCTTGTTTCTGCCCTTACACTTACATTTATTTCTTAGGTTTAAACACTTGATGAATCTGAAATCTGTACCAGGACATGGTGTGAATTGGCCACAGTGTTTCTGCCCCAGTGGCTACTGACTTCTCTGTCTCACACCTCTTACTGAACAGTCCTCCTTCTCCCTACCAATCAAAGATATGCGTGTTATATGATAATCTCCCAAGGGTATCCGATCTTACTTCTGGCTTTCTACTCTGTTTCTCCAGTCTATGTGTCCATCCATCTGCTATACCACACTGTTTTAACTGTGGTAGCCATGTTTTAATAAGTTTTCTGGCTATTTAATATTTTATACACAATAAAAATTCTGTTTCTTGCAAGTTGTAGAGTCAGACAGCTGAAGTTTCAATTCCCAGGGCCACCGCTTACTAGCTGTGACACTGGGCAAGTGATTTAATCTCCATGAGCCTCAGTTTCCTAATCTGTGACTTTGAGATAATCATAATTTCTTGACAGGATTGTTTTAAGGATGGGAGACCTACAAGTAAAGTCCTCATTACAGCATATGACACAGGGCAAGTTTTAAGCAATGGCAGCTATCACAGTTATTTTGCCAGATTTCAAACTGCTAAAAATTTTCTGGGAAGATGGTGAAATAGTCAGATTGCATGAGTCCCTGTGTGTGTGAGTAATAGTATAGACGATTCTGCATGTGTCTCTGTGTGTAAGTGGGAGTGTGAGAGGCTGGCTGAGTGGGGACTCGAGCGCAAGTGGCCAGGGCCCTTCTGGTGAAGCTGCTGGTGCCACGGCTGCTCTGCTTGAATCCTAGCACTTCCCAGAGTGCAAAAGTTGAGTGCCATCTTCTAAAATCAGCAGAACTTTTCCTGGGAAGAACTGCTGAAGTGATTGCCAACCCCAACACCACAGTGCTGGGCTAAATGCCGAGGGCCACGGAAGTAGTGCAGTGAGGGAGCCTGAGGCAGAATCCTGAGGAAACAACAGGGAGAAGCCACTCCAAGCCTGGATTGGACTCCAGAGCCTTGCCACCGGATCCTGAGATCCAGAGACTATGGTAACTGCTGTGGAGGGAGCTATTGACCCCATTTATGGAAGGAACAACAGCTGGCAGAGAAACCAAGCAGACTCTGTAATGCCTGAGCAGAGAAGTGTTCTAGGGCACCTTTGCAGAACAGCAGACCTACATTTTGAGACAAGGCACTGATCTCTGAGTTGCACTGAGGCCATTCTTTGCAACCTCAGAGAACATTGCCATTGGTGTATAAGCCCTGTGGGTAACAGCAGATATGGAACCCCAGACGATCCACCCTCCACTCTGGTTGGTTTTCTCTTTTCTTTCCTCCTTCTATTTCTCTTTGTTCTTTCTTTCTTTCTTTTGCTTGTTTTTTCTTCTTTTTTTTTCCTTTCTTCTTTTTCTTTATTTCTCCTTCTTTTCTTTTCTCACCTCTTTTCTCTCTTATATGTTGTCTTGGACTCAGTAACTATGCAAGCGTACCCACTGTAAGGTCATATTGTGCAGAGAGGAAAAGCAAGTCCCAACTGGCCCATTCACCAGATAGCAAACTTTATGACCTGCCAATAGGTTCTATATCCCGGTAGCCCCTCCCCCACCCCCAAATAAGTGCTCAAAAGTGTAAAGAGCACAACTCCCCACCCCCAGGCCTAAATCATCATTAAACAAACCCAGAGGCCCAGCTCAAGGAAGGACAAAAGTACAGCAAATATCAGAAGTGACTGCTTCTGCATTTTCCACTAAGCAACAGGTTTAAAGAAAAGGTAAGAGAACCACTACAAATGAAAAAAAACGACAAAAAACTGCTGGTAACCATCAGAGCCAGAGCAAAGAGTCAGTGCTGGAAACAACATTTACTGGAGGACAAACAATGGCTATCTCCAAGAAGGTACTTACAGAGATCAGAGAATTGTTGAATAGAATGAATAAAAATAAAAAAATGCAAGGGCTAAAACTAAATGAAATTGCAATGGAGCAAGACAGACTAAAGAAAGTGTACTTAAAATAACAGAAATAAGTAACTCCATTCAAGAAATAAATAAACTGGCAAGCATGGGAAGCAGAATGACCAAGCAGAACAAAGAATCTCAGAACTGGAAGATGAAAATATGGAATTAACCCAATCTGTTAAAAGCACAGAAAAAAAACTTAAGAAGAAACTCTCCAAGACATGTGTGATTTTATCAAGAAGTCAAACCAATGTCTGTTTAGAACACCTGAAATAGAAAGAGAAACAAAAAACACCCTGGAACAAAATGCCATGAGATCTTTCAAGAAAACTGCCCTCATCTGACCAGAGAGATAATTATACAAGCACAAGAGATTCAGAGAACCCCTGAAAGATGTCTCATGAGAAGACCAAACCCTAGATACACAATAGTTCGCCTACACAAAGTAAGTATAAAAGAAAAAATCCTAAAGGCAGCAAGGGAAAAAGGTCAGACAACCTACCGGAGGAGAAACACTACAGACCAAAAGGAATTGGACCCCAATCTTGAATGTTCTCAAAGATAAACAATTTCAACCATGAATTTCCTAACCAGCCAAACTAAGTTTCATCAGCAATGGAGAATGAAAATCTTTCCCAGACAGTCAATCCCTAACAGAATATGCTGCTTCCAGACCAGCTCTACAAGAGATACTTAAAAAGGTGCTGTGCACAGAAGAAAAAAGAAACAAAGGAAAGATCAGGTGCTTCACAAGATCACAAACACAGAAGGAGTAGAACACACAGCATACTCACAAAAATGAAAACACATATATATATGAACACAAAAACTAAACAAAAACAAAACACCCTTATAAGAGCATTATGACAAGGACAAATCCTCACATTTCAATAATCAGCCTGAACCTGACTGAACTAAATACACCACTGAAAACACAAAGAATGGCAAACTGGATAAAAACACACAGCCCAATAATTGGCTACCTCCAGGAAACTCATCTCACCACAAAGGACACCCACAAACTCAAAGTTAGAAAATAAAAAACAAACTTTCAGGCAAATAGATTACAAAAGAAGACAAGAGTCATGATCTTAATATCAGACAAACCAACCTTTAAGCTATCAAAAAGTGAAAAAGATATGAAAAGACACTATATAATGATAACAGGTTTGACTCACTGACAAGAAATATTCATCCTAAACATATAAGCACCCAACACAGAAGCACTAGTTTTTATAAAGCAGCTACTACATCAACTAAAAGAAGATATTGACTCTAACACTATTATAGCTGGGAACTTAAATATCCCTCTAACAACTCTACACAGATCATCCAGGCAAAAAAATCAACAAAGAGATCTAGAACCTCAACTTGATCCTTGACCAAATGGACTTAATAGATACAGGACCCTTCACCCAACAAACACAGAATATACGTTCTACTCATCACCACATGGAATGTACTCCTAGAATGACCACATCCTCAGCCATAAATCAAGCATAAGCCAATTTGACAAGATTAAAATACTGCCATGCACCTTATCAAGACACAGTGGAATAAAAATAAATATCAACACCAACAAAATTCCCCCAAAGCTCACAAAGACATGGACACTAAACAGAATGATGTTGAACAACTCCAGGATCAACACAGAATCAAAACAGAAATTAAAAGATTCCTGGAAAAAAATAAAAACAAAGAAACATCTTACCAAAACCACTGGGATGCCATGAAAGCAGTTACTAAGAGGGAAATTTATATCTCTACAAATATACATCAAGAAAATAGAAAAAAAACAAATTAAGTCTAAAAATTCACATAAGGGAACTAGAAAGGCAAAACTACCAAAACCCCACTGCACCAGAAGAATCCAGATAACCAAAGTAAAAGTTCAAATATGAGACATAGTAGACAAAAATATCATAGAAAAAAAAAACAAATCAATGAAACAAAAACCTGATTCTTTGAAAGAATAAACAAGGTTGATGGAACCCTAGACAGAATGACCAAGAAAACGAGAGAAAAAGCTCAAATAAACACAATCAGAAACGCTAAATATCAAGTCACAACTGACCCTGAAGAAATACAAAAGATTTTCAGAGATTACCACGCATACCTGTATGGAATCAAATTTGATAACCTAAATAGAATGGTGGACTGACTTACATCACAGAAACTCCCAAGGTTGAAACAAGAAGAAATTGAGATCCTTTTCTCTGAGTTGGTGTCTCACTCTGTCACCCAGACTGGAATGCAGTGGCCGCTCCCGGCCACCGCAGCCTCAACCTGCTGGGCTCCGGCGATCCTTCCGCCTCAGCCTTCCAAGTAGCTGGAACTACAGGTGCGCACTACCACGCCCGGCTAATTTTTTATTTTTATCGTAGAGATGAGGTCTCACCAAGTTGCCCAGGCATGTACCCACGAGCTCAGGCAATCCACTCACCTCGGCCTCCCAAAGCACTGGGATTACAGGTTGAGCCACCAAGCCCGGCCAAAATTGAGATCTTAAATAGACCAATAACATCCCAGGAAATTGTCTCTGTCATAAGAAAACTACCTACAGAAAAAAAAAATAAAATAAAACCTGGACCAGACAGATTCCAGTAGAATTCTACATTCTACAAAATATATATGGAGGAGCTGATACCAATCCTATTGAAAGTACTGCAGGCAATTGAGAAAGACAGAAATCCCCCAAATCATTTTTTGAAGTTAACATCACACTAATACTCAAACCAAGTAAAGATCTAAAAAAGAAAGAGAACTACAGGTGAATGTCCTTGATGAACAAAGATGCTAAAATACTCAACAAGATTCTAGCAAATCAGATCCAACAACACATCTAAAAAATCATGGCCAAGTAGATTCCATTCATGGGATGCAAAGCTGGTTAAATATCCGCAAGTTCATAAATGTAATTAAATACATCAACTGATGTAAAAACAAGAACCACATGATCATATCATTAGACACAGAAAAAACTTTCGATAAAATCCAGCATCCTTCTTGATAAAACCCTTGAACGCCTAGGCATAGAGGGAACATACCTTAAAATAGTAAGAGTCATCTATGATAAATCCACAGCCAACATATTGCTAAATGGACAGAAATTGGAAGCATTTCCCCTAAAAACCAGAACAACACAAGGCTGCCCACTCTCACCCCTCCTGTTCAACATAATGTTGGAAGACTTAGCTAGAGCAATCAGACAAGAGAAGGAAATAGGGCTATCCAAATAGGAAAAGAGGAAATCAAGTTATCCCTCTTTGCTGACAATATGATCCTATACCTCGAAAATCCAAAAGAATCTATCAAAAACCTACTTGCACTAATAAAGGTCTTTGGCAAAATCTCAGGGAAGAAAATAAACATGCAAAAGACTGTCACATTCTTATACACCAATAACAAACAGCGGAGAACCAAATAAAAAACACAATCTCATTCACAATAGTCACAAAAAAAATGAAATACTTTGGCATCTTCCTAACCAGAGAAGTTAGATCTTTACAACAAAGATCTTTACAATGAAAATTACAAAATACTGCTCAAAGAAATCAAAGACGACACAAATAAATTTTTAAAATTTCATGTTCATGGATCAGAAGAATCAACATTGTTAAGATGTCCCTCCTCTCAAATGCAATCTACAGATTCATCTCAATACCAATTAAATTACCAACATCATTCTTATCAGACCTGGAAACAACAACACAAAAATTAGTATGGAGACATAAGTGACCACAAATAGCCAAACAATCCTTAGCAAAGGAAACAAAGTGGCAGGTATCAACCTTTCAGACTCTAAACTTTATTATAAGGGTACATACAATAATCAAAACAGCCTGGCACTGGTACAAGAACAGGCATACAGGTCAATGAAACAGCATAGAAATTCTGGAAGCAAAACCTTAATTTCTCAATCAACTCATCTTTGACAAAGCTTCCACCAACCACTGGGAAAAGGGAAACCTATTCAGTAAATGGTGGTGGGAAAACTGGCTGACAACACACAGAAGAATGAAACAGGATCCCTGCCTAAAGCCATACACAAAAATCAACTCCAAATGAATTAAAAACCTAAATGTAACACCTCAAACTTTAAGAATCTTAGAAAATGCAGGAAACGCCCTTACGGAAATCAGAATAGGGAAGCAATTTCTGATCAAAACCCCAAAAGCCCATGCCATAAGAGATAAGATAGACAAGTGGGACATCAGCAAACTGAAAAGCTTCTGCAAAGCAAAAGAAACCATCAAGAGAGTAGGAAGACAGCTCACAGAATGGGAAAAAATATTTGCCAATTGAGTATCTGACAAAGCCCTAACATCCAGGATCTATAAGGACCTCAAATGTGCTGAAAGGGAAAAAACAAACAGCCCCATTAAAAAGTGGGCAAAAGACATGAATTAGACACTTCTCAAAAGAAGACATACGAGCAACCAAAAGACACATGAAAAAAGCTCAGCCTCACTATTCATCAGAAAAATGCAGATCAAAACCACATTGAGACACCACCTAACTCCAGTAAGAATGACCATCATTCATAAAACAAAAAAAAACAGGTTCTGATGAGAATGCAGAGAAAAGTGAACGCTTCTACACTGTTGGTGGGAATGCAAGCTAGTTCAACCTCTTGGAAAATATTGTGGCAATTTCTAAAAGAACTAGACATTGACCTTTCATACGACCCAGCAATCCACCTTCTGGGAATATACCCAGAGGAACTTAAATCACTCTACAAAAAAGATATTGATCACACATGTTTATTGCAGCACTATTCACAATAGCAAAAACAAGGAACTAACTGGGCTGCCCATCGAAACTGTGCTGGAATTTTTTTTTTTTTTTTTTTGCGTTAGAGTCTCACTCTGTCGCCCAGACGGGAGTGCAGTGGCCGCTCCAGTCTCGACCTGCTGGGCTCCGGCGATCCTTCCACCTCAGCCTTCCAAGTAGCCGGGATTACAGGCATGCGCTACCATGCCTGGCTGATTTTTTTATTTATTGTAGAGATGAGGTCTGCCAAGTTGCCCGGGTGGGTCTTGAACCTGCGGGCTCAGGCAATCCACTCACCTCAGCCTCCCAAAGGTGCGGGATTACAGGCTGAGCCACTGAGCCTGGCTGGATATTTTTTTAATGTAGTACATATACACAATGGAATATTACACAACCATAAAGAAGAAGAAAATTGTGGACTCCGCAGCAATTTGGGTGGATTTAGAGTCTGTAATACTCAGTGATGTATCACAGAAACAAAGAAGTTCCACCTGTTCTCTGACTGTTTAGCACAATACTACAGGAAAAGGATTGGCAGTAGCCAGAAACTGCTTGGGGGGAGGGATACATAACATCAATAAGGGTACCTGGTCTCAAACCTGGCAAAGTGGGGACCAAAGGGAGGCCTAAACTTGACTTGTGTGATGACTACTTGTATACCTAATCCTGAATTGTACACCACATCTTTAAAAGAAAAAAAATTGCTAAGACTTTATCTAGATATTCAATAAAAATTAAGTTAGTCTAACTATTTCTGTTTATCAACTGAAGTAACATATCTTAAAGACCAAAGTCTCTGATGAAAGAAGAATACTTAGGAAAGACTAAATAAAAATTGTAAAACCCTAACTGAATCAACTCCTCATTTAAAAAAACATCTCTTGAGCAGTTGCTTTGTGCCAGGAACTGTCTGGGTTTTAAGGGTGCAAATAAAATACAATGTCCAATGTTTGAGCACTTTGCTTGTGCTCAACATTGGCTGGTGACAGAATGAAGGAACAGGCTGACTTCAAGCTCCCCTCCCCCTCGTAAGGTTGTCACCCTCCTAGACTGTGCTGCACGCTCTCGTTCTCCCGGACCTGCCCTGGACTCTCCTGTGAGCTCCGTGCTTGCATCTCTCCCATGCACAACCATCACTGCTGCTCTCCTGCAGTCCCTGCTCCCTCAACTCATATCACTCTGCCCACTCAGCTGCAGCCAGTCTACTCTCAATTTCATAGACACAATGGCCAATGGATTGGTATCTCCCTCTATCAAGTTCAAATGTGCAAAGCTAAGGATCCACTGCACAGTTTCATCTGGATGACTCACAGGCTCCTAGCATGCAAGCAACATCACCAAAGTGAGTCCATTTTATCCTCTAAACTTCTTCTTATCCCAGACTCCAAAGTCCCCTGAATTCACAATGTAGTTTCCCTCACACACACACACCTCAGTCATGTTGTCCCCTTTCCTCTCCGTCCCTTGTAGTAGGAAGAGTTCTAAGATAACCCCAATGAGTGCTGCTCTTATATAATCCCCCACCCTGAGTAAAGTGGAATCTGTGACTTGGTCTGGATCATCTGGTAAAAACGATAGGACCCTCACTGCCCTGACTGCATTACAACATGTGACTTGGAGAAAGAGATTCTCCCGCTGGTCTTGAGGACGTGAACCCCACACTGTGAGGAGCTCTGTGAGAGGACCACATGGCAGGGAACTGCCATGGCCTCTAAGAGAGGGCAGCCCCTGCTCCACAGCCAGTGAGGAGAAGTGGCCTCAGTCCCACAGACATGAGGAACTCAATCTGCCAATAACCACATGAGCTCGGAACAGGGTGTGCTGAGCTCCGCATCAGGCATTTTGATCCGTCCTAAGACCCTAGACAGAGAACCCACTTACACCATCCTGGACTTCTCAGAAACTGTGAGGTAATAATAAATGAGTGTTTCAAGTTGCTATGTTTATGGTAATTTGTTATGCCACAACAGAAGACTAATACCTATTTTTCCGTGAGTCAACTTGGGAAGTTTTCTGTGATCCTCCTTCCTTCTCCCCCTCCACCTATGCTAAGGGAGATAACCCTCTGATGCCTGGAAATAAAAGTATGTTATTGAGCCAGTCAGGTTGCATTATCATCATCTGTTTTATTGGTCTCCCTCACATTGGTGAGAGTCCTAAAGGCAGACAGTGTCTTAACCATCTTTCACCCTGAAAATGGTCTAGGACTAGATCAACAAATATTTACTCAGTGAAGGTATGAATGCAAGGTTCAGGAATAGTATTTTGGGTTTTGTTTTTTTTTTTTTTTTTTGAGTCAGAGTCTCACTCTGTCGCCCAGGCTGGAGTACAGTGGCAGGCTCACGGCCAATCCAGCATTGACCTGCTGGGTTCTGGTTTTCCTTCTGCCTCAGTCTTCCAAGTAGTCACCACGCCCAGCTAATTTTTGATTTATTGTAGAGATTAGGTCTCACCAAGTTGCCCAGGCTGGTCTTGAACCCACAGGCTCAGGCAACTCACTCGTCTTGACCTCCCAAAGTGCTGGGATTATAAGCGTGAGCCAACGCGACCGGTCAGAATATTTTTTTGCCTGGCAGATTTCACAGTCAAAGCTATCATGGATATCTTTGTGCAACTAGTAAAGTAGCATCCTGCTAAAATGTATCATAACCCAGCGCCTCTCACTCATTAACATGCATATGAATCACCTGAGAATCTTGCTAAAATGCAGATCTTGATTTAGTAGGTCTGGGGTAAGATTTGAAACTGGATTTCCAACAAGCTCCCAGAAGCTATCATTGCCAAATCGGCCCATACTATGAGTGGTAAGACCACCATCTTTTCCCAGGGGCATGGAGTGGGAGTGAGGATGGTGGTAACTCAATCATATCCACCCCTGTTGTATTGCAAGTGTAATGATGAACTGCCACCTTGAGTCTACTTTTCTATGGTAGCTCTTTACCCCAATTTCATTCCTCAATACATGAGAAATTTACATATGTAATTCAAAACAAAAACTCTCTGCAAAAAACTGAAATAGTAACAAGAAACAGTAGTCAAAAAAAAAAGTATTCAAGAGTTGATTGTGCTCATATGACAGCTACTGAAGCATTTTTATAATCACTGTATCATTTAAAAATAAAAAGAAAAATATAATATGCTATCTTTCACTCAGTTAGTGGATTAGGATGTTTGGTTCACACTTCTTTATTTTCCATTTAAGTTCTGCCTAGAAGGAAAAAATATTTCCCACAAAAACAACTTTATCTCTCACTTCAGATTTGAATTATCGAAGCTCCCTATATCTGTATGTTCCTAAGTTGGACCAAGATCATAGACATGTAGACGTATTCCTATGTAAACAAAAGATCATAATTTTGTATTTGAGAATAAATTTACATTTCTCTCATAATATACAGACCTCAATTTTGAACAGTTGTGCAAATGAAAACACATTTAATATCATGTGATAGAGCAAGAAAAATGCTTAATTTGTAGCTAGGTGACCCAAGGTAAAATCTCAACCCCATCCATAAAGAGCTATTAGCTTTTAAGAAATGACTTACATTCTCTACACTTGATTTTTCTCCTCTTAAAATAAAAGAATTGGACTAAATGTTCTCCAAAGTTCCTGCTAGCTTTAACATTCTTTGCTCCTGTCTAGGCTAATTAATTATTTCATAAGGTAATAAATCTACATGGCTATTAATGAACAGAGAATAATTTTTTTAAAAAAGATGAGCACTTTACCTTATCCTTCCAGACATAACATTTAAGGAAACTAATATGAATTGAGAAAAATAAATTTACATTACTGTTTTTTCTCAGCCTTCAAACTTTAGTTCTGAGAACCGAAAATAAATTTTTAGGGGAAAAAAATAGTATTCTGAAACAAGGGAGATAATGGTGTCAGGAACATAAAATACTTCTTTGCTATGGTACATTTCCATTCACCAATTTAAAATTCATCATTTTGGAAGAGACAATTATGAGGTGGGAGAATAACCAAAAAGGCTTAATGTTCTGTTCCCTCCTGATGGCACTGGACACATCATGTGCTTTCACTATAAGATCCAGTGATGTTTTCTAATGTATCAGTGTCTCCATTTCTCTGCCTATTAATTCCAATCAAGGGGGAAAAACAAAGGATTTTCTACTACTGATTTGTGTTTGGCAATTTCGATTCATCACCCTGAAACTGTCAGATAATGCCCCTTTCCTCTCCTTCACTGTCAGACAGCAGTCTCCTGAGCACTCAAGGATTTCTGAGTATGCTGCGGTTCCTGTTCTGTAAGAACTTGATATCTGTGCCCCAGAGGGTGATACATACTGGTTTCAGGAACTGTGGAAAATGCCGAAATCCTATTTAGCAACCCCAGTGACAAACTGTTATTTGAATTTCACCTGCTGTTTTAAGTCTACTTTTCACCTCCTTTTTTGCTCTGATTCAATGTGAGATAAGAGCGGAAGAGAAATGAAATTAACCTTCCTGTAAATTCCTGTAAAAATAAAGGAATTTGTGGAATTTTTTCCCATTGCTCTACTGGAATTCAGACACAAGAAGAAGGAAGTACTTTGATTTGTTCAAATACTTGAAAATATAGCTACAGTCGCTTGATTAAATCCCTCTATAGTATTTGCTAAGACATACACAAAAAACAAAAAGTGAGAAATCCAAAGTAGACTTATAAGTACCACCTTCCTGTGGTTCCACATCTGCAAACGAATTCCCCTGGCTGTTGCAAACTGACATCCGTCTTGTGTGAGGGCAGCAAAACAATAAACAGCTAAGTACTACTGAAAAATAAGAAACCCAAATAATCCTACCCAAAACATTTTCTCAAGATCTATTTAAGAGTGTTACGAAAATATTTCATTACACTCTGACAAAGTTGAGGTCAATTGTGGCCCCTGCTGTCATTCCTTCAAGACCAGTGGTCACAGCATCATATACAATCCTCCTCTGTTCTGCCATCAAGACTTGCCAAGCATGACCACCCAAATCTACCCTAGTCACCTTGCAATCTCAGTACACACCAAATCCCAGACTTACTGAAATAGAAACATCCTTAAAGATGTTCTAATCTAAGACTCTAGTACAACAGACAAATAAACTGAACCCAGCCTGGTGAAGGAACTTGTTCTTGGTCACACAGCTAGTGAGTAGCAGAGCTAAAGAATAAAATCGATGTCCCATGTTCACTCTACACTGCCAATAGCAACATCTGCTCCAGTCAGACAAGTCATTAAGAGCTTGCGATATATCACACACGTCACCTTCTCTTCCAACCCCATACCTTTGCTCATGCTGTCTCCTTGGCCCAGACAATCCCTGCTCTGACCCCTCAACTTTCTTATCTCTCAAGGTTAGAAAGTACCTAGATGTTAATATGCTAGAAAGTTGTAGTCTCTCAGATTGCATTTCCCAGGTTGGATTGTAAAGCCATTTATTACAACAGAATAATAAAGCATTAAATATGAACACCTTAGATACTCTTCATCCTTCAAAATCCGACTCAAGTTCCCAGTGACCCTACCTTTCTCTGAAGAGTAACCATACCTTAGAGCACCAATGTGCTGCATACATACTTAGCTGTTCTGCCTTACTCTAGACACATTAGCTCTCTTTTATTCAGCAATACTCTAAGATCCTGTAGAGAATGAAAAAGGTATCATATTTCTATTTCTCAAAGTTCTAACTCACTATTTAGATATAGCTTTGTTGATTTTAAGAGGCTCAAAGGGAAGAGGGAACACGGAACCTAAGATTTTTTCAGCATCAAATATTTTACATACACACACAGTTATAGGTCATATATCTTATTCGTGTATAGTCAATAAAATTTCCTTTTTTACTTGAGAAACTTGCATTTCTGTGTAGGAAATTTAAAATGTTACAGCCTGAATATTATTTGGGTGGGGGGGGAGCTGTATACCTACCAACATCAATGAAATCACCTTGAAAAACCACTTTTAGTTTCCCCAATTATTATATGCCTACACTGCTAGTCAGTTCTAAAGTTGGTGGATGCAAAAAGCTAGCAAAGGGCACTCAAAATGAGAGTTATCCTTGTGGTAGATGTAAAAAGGCATTGTATGTCACAGAGCATAAAAGGAGCACAGAAACACCCCTCTTCAAGCCTTAGGCAGCACTGCAGAGACCAGCACCATAAACAGTTCACCCACATGGCAGAATTTAGTAAACAAAGATGTAAAATGTATAATAAAAACCAGGGGAAATAGGTACTCTCACAGATGCTGTTAGAGAAAGGATGAATTAAGGTGACCCCTTTGGAGGAGATACTGGAAGTCTTATCAAAATTGTAAATGCGCATACTCTTTGATGCAACAATTCCACCAATAAGATATCACCAATAAATTAACTGTAAAAGTATATCTTAAAAAGATATATAGATAAGAACACTGGTTATAAAATGATGTATAACCACAAAACAAAATCAACCTAAATATTTATAGTACGGCATTGCTTAAATAAATTATGGGCTGGGCTCGGTGGCTCAGCCTGTAATTCCGTGCCTTTGGGAGGCTGAGATGAGTGGATTGCCTGAGCCCGCGGGTTCGAGACCTGCCTGGGCAGCGAGACCTCATCTTTACAATAAATTAAAAAATCAGCCGGGCGTAGTAGCGTATGCCTGTAATTCCGGCTACTTGGAAGGCTGAGGCGGAAGGATCACTGGAGCCCAGCAGGTTGAGGCTGCGGTGGCGAGGAGCGGCCACTGCACTCCAGTCGGGGCGACAGAGTGAGACTCCAACTCAAAAAAATAAAAAATAAAAAATAAATTATGGTATATCCACAGAATGGAATACTAGGTATTACTGAAAACAATAATATCTGTTTCTCCAAGTCATCCATAATTAAGTGCAAAAGATGCAAGGTACAGAATGTAGGTCTATTTGGGATATGTGTACATGTGCATAGAGGGTTTGGGGTTTTTTTGGTTTTTTTTTTTGCCTTCTTTTTTTGTTTTTGTTTCCTCTATAGATACACAGGAAACTATAAACAATGGTCACACTTTTATGAATAGTCAACTGTGCTTTTGATAGATGCTTTCTGTGCTTAATCTGACAATGAGATTTTACTTGGTTGACTAGAAATGCCACTTGTAAAATCAGAGGTGACACAGAAAGCAAAGGATGTTATCAATACTTCAAGGAATCTAGTAAAATCCAAGCATGACTATTCAGTGCATGCACAGTGACTGCAGCCCCAGATGTAAATGCAGCATACTGTATTAAACTTTTGAACTCAACTAATGAAAATGGATATTGTAACAGGCAATGAGCCCCAAACTGGCAATGCAATGCAGAATCCACCTTAAATGTGCATCTTTTCAATTACTCTACGTGAACATCATTTAAAATAATGACGTTCCCAATACCTCAAAACTTAAAATATCATTTTTTTACTATTGATCAAAGGAATCCATTTGCATGAATATGTCATTAAGCACCAGGAATATTAAACAGGTATCCAAAAGTCCAGGTACGTACGTCCCCATACCTAAGAGCTAAGCATTTCTAGAGTTCAAAAAGGGGAAAATCCCAAGATGGGGTATATATAATAATAAAAACATCAAGATTAGGTTAAAAATTGAGCTGGTCTTTAAGAGAACACTGGGATTTGTGCCACTGCTGAAGAGACAGAAGGTTAAATACTCAGGTTGCAGAGCAAGATAATTGAGTACTAAGAGGGACTAGTGGGGGAGATGATGGTCTCAAATGTTAAACTAAAAAAAAAGGGCTAGAAAAATACTGATTAATTATATCACGATTAGCAGGTAAGATGCATTGGGTTCTCAAACATGAGCAGAATTACCTGGATTGTTAAAACATAGATGTCTGGGCCCCACCCCCAAAGTATCTGATTCAGAAGGTCTGGACTGGAGCCACGGAATTGGCATTTCTTTTTCTTTTTTTTTTTTTTTAAGATGTGGGGTACAATTCAGAGTTAAGTATACAAATGTTCACTATGGTGGTACCCCTGCTGATGAGGTAAGGAATTTTGACGTTTCTGACAAACGCCCAGGTGATGCCAATGCTGCTGGTCCAGGGATCACATTTGGAGAACCACAACCGAAGAATAACTTTGGACATATCAAATCTTGAGTTTTCTCATACTCTGTTTTCTCAGAGGGCATAACACATCAAGCTAAGAAGAATGGCATCCTCACATAAGACAGATTCAGGCCTTGTCCGTGCAACCTCTTAAACAGCAAGTTCTTATCTAGAATACATTCAAAGCATCAAATTCTCCTGGAACTGATTGAAGAGATACAGTCAGTCTGCCCCAGAGAACTGGGTATTTAACCTTCTAACACTGGCCCCAAGCTAATTACCCCACCCTCCAGTGAGGTTATTCCTGAGGGAATAGCTCTAGAGCTTGGCTTAGACTTGTTTCTAATATCTTGAAACCAACCTCAGACCAGATCATCACTTGAGATGTCTCATTTAATATCTAGAGTTCATCAAATCATACCTAATCTGGCATCAAAACAAAAAATGAACTGCATTATGCCAATTCACCAACTGTAATGCGTAAACAAATAACCACAAACCACATGAAGGCCCCAAAATCATCAAAAAATAAATAATGAGACCCCATGAAAGGATCACAAATGAGAAGGCTGTCACGGCCCACTATCCCCAAAAGTAGTCATCACAGAGTCCTTCTGGTCACTCTGCCAACTTTTAAATTTGCTAGAATACATAAAGTTGTCACAGGAAACAGCAAGCAAGGCAACTAGAGGCATGATAAACATTACACTTTGCAGGTATCTAGGTGTTGCTGCGAAGGTATTTTCTTAGATGTAATTAACATTTAATTCAGACTTTGAGGAAAGCAGATCACCCTTCATAATGTGCATGGGTCTTGTTCAACCAGTTGAAGGTCTTAAGAGAAAACAATGGAATACCCCAAGAAAGAAGTAATTCTGCCTCCAACCTGACCTGGAATTCAAGACTATAACATGAGTCATTCCCTGGACCTCCAACCTGCCAGCCTGCCCTGCAGATTTCAGACTTGTCAGCCTCCATGACTACCTGGGTCAATTCCCTTTTAGGAAAAATAAGTCTGTCTGTCTCTATCTCTCTCTCTCTCTCTCTACACACACACACACACACACACACACACATATACATACATTTGTCCTGTTGGTCTTGTTTCTCTGGAGAACTTTAATACAGTTTCCTATAGTTCTCAATCTCCATTCTCTTACTTGATAAGGATCAATTTGCCTCCATCTTTCCAGAAGAAAAGGTCTCCTTTCACCTTTAAAATTAACATCTTTCAAAATGTACCAGACTTCAATGACACATATTCTATACCACTACACATAAAACTCAACCAGAAACAAGTAGCTTTGAGTGATGTTATGTGTACTGCACTATTCCACTGTGCATTTCACCAGTGAGCACATGCTGTGAGGAAGGGTCCAGGAGCGGACGTCTTACCAAGCATCTGTCCTGATCCAAATGTTCTTTGGAATCCATACTAAGCTTCCTTTTCCTGTTGGGCTGTTTCATTGCCACGTCAGCACTCCTTAGCAGGGTTTTTCTGCAAAACAGTTCCACATAAAAAGTTGGGGGTAAGGGACTGATCCCTTCAGAATTACAAAAGTCAACAAAAAACATGTTTTTAATTATAATGCTTATAATCGGTTGCTATAAATAGCCTGATATCAAGCTAATAAGAATTTCACTGTTGAAGGAAAAAAAAAAAGAATTTTCACTGTTTATTTTATAGCCTCTAATATAATAATAAAATAATGGGATGTGAGATGGGTTTTCTATTTCATCTAGAATTTATAACACAAAGAAAATATTTATGACTGCTTTTGGCCTTATCTGGGATAAAATGTTTGTTTGTTTGTTTGTTTGTTT
Source organism: Cephalopachus bancanus (assembly GCA_027257055.1). Classification (NCBI taxonomy): domain Eukaryota; kingdom Metazoa; phylum Chordata; class Mammalia; order Primates; family Tarsiidae; genus Cephalopachus; species Cephalopachus bancanus. Next base: position 159,462 of record JAPVLO010001036.1, on the reverse strand, counting down.
GTTTTGCTTAATTGACCCAACCAATTAGGGTCCACTGCAATCTGCCTGTACAGCTTCTGTACTCACATGGTCTGACAGGTATTCTTGGTAAGAGGCCTCAGTCATACAAGGCATAGCACAGCAATCTGAAACAGAAAATAAGAAAAAAAAATTTTTTTATTGAAGTCTTTTTTTTTAATTTTATACAATTTTTTTTATTTTAAAGATGCAGGGTACAATTCAGGGTTAGGTATACAAATGTATATTATGCATGTAACCTTGTTGATGAGGTAAGAATCTCCCTTCTCCCAGCAGATTCCCACTACTGCCAATCCTGCCCCCCCAAAATTTCACCAATCCAGTGTATCGTGACCACTCTTCTGTTTATTAATAAAAAGTGGTAGATATTCTTTGAAATAAGTTTTTATAGAACAGGTCAATCTGGAAACCCAACCACCAATACTATACAAGTATCAGTGAAGCCATAATTCAAAAGTCATTTACTTCTAATAATCTTAACAATTTAAATGTAATTTTTAAAAATGTTTCATAGCCCTAAATCATCTCTAATCTCCAGTGCTTTAGGGTCATCTATCCAACTTCTTCTTTGATCTTTCCACAAGACCAGGGACCCTCCAAACACTATAAACATAGCATATTTGTAACCAAGATTCCCCATCTCCGCCCTTACTGCCTCCAAGCTCTACTCTCTCCAGTTTGTACTAATGACAGCAGGACACCATCTGCCCACAGCTGCCCCTTACAGTTGTTCGGACTGTGCACCACCCAAGAATACCAGGCCAAGGGGCAAGTGGAGGCTGAAATCTACCCTGGGCTCTACACACACTGTTTCCCTTGCCACAGGATTGCATCATCCCAGAAGAAAACGCAACTTTTTCTAATTCCAACAATGACAACTTTCAGGCTAATGGTGGCCCTGACGTTGTCTGAGCCAGAGACCTAGGAGTTACCATCATTTCATCCTTTATAGCATACTCTATGTACTACCATCGGGTTTTGTTGATTTTAAGTTTACCAGAATTTCTTGAATTTATCTTCTTCCACCACTCCTATTAACTCTGACCACCTATAGTTTTTTGTCAGTCAACTCAAAGGTCTTGCAGTTCTTTGCAACACAAAGCACCTGCTGTTTCCAGCCCCACACTTCTGCTAATCTCTCGACCTCTGAATACATTCCCTACTGCCTGTCCTCCATTTCAGTCTGCTTAATTCTAACTCATTCTTTATGATTCAACTAAAAGAGACTTCATAACCTTCAGGAAAGTCTTCTTTGCCCATCTCCTGCTCCCAAAGGACCAAGTATGTCTTTCCTAAACATCATGGTACATGTGTGCATCTTTGCCACAGCACTTAACACTTTACAATATAGTTTCTATTTGCAAATTACAGACCCTTATTTTCCATTGTCTAGATAGTACCTAGCTTGCAGTACCTAGCTTGCAGCAGACTCTCCATAAGTGTTTATTGACCTGAACTGCATAAACATGTCTCTGTGAATTACAGAGAAGCCTCAAAGCCCTTAAATCCAATGAATATTAGTTCTTGATCCACACATTATGACTTTTAGAATGCTGTATAACTAGAGTGGGCACAGTTCTCAAACTGAACTCCTTTCCCTTTTTCTTTAATATACAAGACAAAAACAAACAAACAAAACCACTTCTCCTCACATCCATTTGCTTCTAGTCAGATGATGTTTATGTCCTTGGGACAGGCACTTACGTACTAAATTCAGTAACATTACATTCATTTTGTAGAATGTAAATACAATTTATCATGCCTAGCTCCCGGTAATACTCTGATCATCTATGCAAATGAACAGCTTAGACTTGATGCCTGTAGCAAAGTATTATTGCACAAGACACAAGCGCTGCCAAGGCTGGCCTGCCTTTCATGACGAATAACACCCCATGGCTTGTCAGACTGAAATCATCTGGCTACTGAGGTTTTTCTCTTCACCATCAAAGGGATCTGCCTTGCTAATCCCTGGTAATTATCTCAATAACCCTGGTTTGTTTAAAACAGCAAGAAAGCTTGAATTCATATTATTATATAGCAGGGGGAAAAATGAAAGGTTTTACATCAAAGAGAAGTTTCAAAATACAATTTGGTAACAACTGAATTCCCTTTAGATTTAGAAAAAAATAAAGTGAAAATATGAAAGGCAGCTAACAATTCATATAAAATTTTGCTGCCAGGTCAAGCGCAGTGGCTCATGCCTGTAATCTCAGCACTTTGGGAGGCCAAGCAGGGAGGATCACTTGAGCCCAGGCATTGGAGGCTACAAAAAGATATGATCATGCTACTGCACTCCAGCCTGGGTGCCAGAGTGAGATCCTGTCACTAAAAATAATAATAATAATAATAATAACAACAACAACAAACTACTGCCAGACAAAAATAGAATAAAACACAATATACCACCAAATACATAGGGGATGAATGACTGACAGACAGACAGGCTGAAACACAGAACAAAGACTTATAGAAAGGCTTTCTATAACCCCTTAGCACGCCAATCCTCAGAACGTATTCTGACCAACTAAAGAGAACACGCCTTTTGACATAAACTTAACTTGATATCTTTGGCATAGTATCAAAATACATGAATTCAAAGTATAGGATTATTCTGACTGCTCATGATACGTGGCCTACTCCTGGAAACCACAAATGTCACATCAGCCACATGTCTCCTTGCTAAGCTTTGAAAAAGTATAAAGATTTTAGAGTAAAAAGGAATAATATCAAATTATAAAACACATGAAAGAAACACGTTATCCAAGGGAAGTGAGGGCGAACGACAATTAAACTGAGCTGTGTCCCAGTGTTCTTTGGCTTTGTGACACCAAGCACCAGCCACCCCAGACAAAGTGATTTTAACTAGAGAACTTTCTAGGTTGTATTTTCTATTGAAAGACAGGTAAATACATACAAATGATTTGTGTTTCTGTAGAAATTTGGAAATAGTGCACAAATTTTTCAAATTAATCCTCTTAATGAGTTCTATTCCCCTTTATAGTTAGTAGAATTCTCTGTCTGCACATTGCCAAACACCAGTTAGGGAGACAAATTAGTTTGTTTCTTAGAAAACATCTGAACATTTTCAACTCTTCAAATTGAAGAAGTATGTAAAAGAACAAAAATAATTCACTGTCTGTCTATGTCCAGGCGCTATTTGGTAATTCTCTCAAAAAATATTTGTTGTCACCTATCATCCACAACGTAGCCACAGGTACTTTATGGACTACAAAGACAATTCATCAGGCACCCAAGAAAGGGAGCTAAGTACAGCAGCCATATGTCCTGGATAACCCAAGATATGTCTGCCTTCTGCCAACCATCCTGGCATGAGTATCAATAGCTCTGCCTTTCACTCCCTAGAATGTCCCAGTTTGAACAATAACTCATATGGCACTGTATGGGCGAGAAACATACATAAACTAATCATAAATATAATGCATGCCATTAAAAAATCACAGAATGGCCTGAGTGTTCACAGAAGGGAGACTATGTCCATCAACCTGCACTGTGGAGGAACGTTTCTGCTGCCTCAGACGCTGCACAGAATTTTAAATGAATCTATCACCAAATATAAAAGACAAATATCTAATTATTGCATTGATTCCCCACTATCTCAAAGATGTTACAAGGCTAAAATTTATTCATCTGGTTGATAATATTAATAATACATAGGTTAGGTATTTGAATAAATTAACAAATGATTATGCAACTGAACAAGTTTTAATAACTTATGCATGAGTTATCTGAGTTCTTGCAATTATATTAATAATGATAGTTAATAATACCTGAGTGCTCATGTACTAGGCAAAGCTATTGGCACTGTAAGTATCAGGCATGTCAAAAAAAATGTATGCACATTTTTAAGAGATGTTATCTATGGTATTACTTTTAGTTTGCCATAATTAGAAGTGTCTTAATGCTGATGGAAACCATTTTGAGCACCTCTTGTAGAAATCAAACAAGACTTGTACTCATCTTTTGTTGTTGATATATACTATTACAATTTTAATACGGTTTTTTCCTTTCTTAAAATGGGTATACATTTTTTGGCATCCTCTGTATATACTTTCAATTAATACTTATGACAGCCCCCAAAACACGTGTACTACAACCACCCCTATTTTATAGATAAGGAAACACTGAAGGGTTAAGTAACTTGTCCAAGGTTACACAGCAAACGAGTACCTCGGTAGTACAAATCTGGAGTGCCACTTGTAAACACCGTAGTATGCTGTAGCTTTTATATTTGTATTATAAATTTAGTTATCTGAAAATTAACCATTCAGGACACTAGCCAAACTCTTGTCCTATACAAGGATCTAAGTCAGGAACTGACACTCAGCCGTCTTCCGGGAGAACCCTGGCTCCCATGCGGGGCTTCTCTACGTTCTTGCTTTGTGTTGTCACTCTACTTACATCAGGGCAGTCACTTACTCTCATACTTTTTTTTCCAGTTTGCCTCTATTACATATTTTGGAATCATAACAAACTAATAATTGTATATTAATTGTGCAGCCATAAGTCTTACACATTACTTTATGAGAATGGCAAAGGAAGCCCCAAGATTCAGGGTCCAAAGCCCAAAGCATATCACACAGAGTTTTCTGAAAATCAGAATATTCTGAGCTGTTACTTTACTAGCTAGACCTTCAAATTTGAGTACTTACTGTTACTAGCACAGCTATAAGACCAAACAAAACATCTCTCTCTACCTACCTCCCTCCCTCCTCTCTCTCTCTCTCTCTCTCTCTCTCTCTCTCTCTCTCTGACATACACATACACACTCACACAATTACTGCAGCACTGCAAAAGGTACAGGTTCTAGTTTAGCAACAAGAACAATAGCACAGCAGTAAGTCCGGTATGTCTCTTTTAAGAACTATCTGTCTGAATCCTTTCTAGAACAATATTTAATGTTTTATACTCCATCCAAAATTACCTAGTGGCCAACATATATAAACATTTTCTTTTTATCTTTTTATAAGGCGGTATTTCTTAGAGGTTTGTTTCATACGGAGGTTTCCAAAGCTGAGACAGCTAAGTTTCTAAAAATTCACTTGAGAACGTCCAGCCTAAATGGCATTGTAGATCCTTGCTTTGAGACATCCTCTTTGCTTTAAACAAAGAACGAGACCATTAAAGTAATATCACCAAATAACTCTCTCTGTAAATAAGCAGCAAATCAGAAACAAAGTGGTTACTGAAGCTAAAACCTTGAGTCTGTTGGGCTCCAGAGTAAGAAGAAGGCAGAGGGAGAGTCCTACTCCCATGAGGCAATAAAGACAAAACATGGTCGGCACAAATTGGAGAACTAAAGCTAGGTTTAGCCTATGATGCCAAGCGGTAGCAAGAGACTCCACAATGGTGAACGAGAGTCAAAGAGAACTTCTGCCACAAATGCATGGAGCTCTGGGATATAGCTATGAGTCTAAGGGGACTGGAAGAACATACACAAACTCCTGACCAGGAAGGGGGCCCCAGGGAACCAAGCAAAGGCAAACTGCAGGAGGGAAAAAAATGGGAAAATGAGCATTCATAGAATAAGAAAACAATTGATAACAAAAATCTTCCCACTCAAGGGGTGCTCACAAACCAAAATTTCAAACCTCAAAATGAAATTAAATGTTAAGAAAATTGATAAAATCAACTAACCACTGGGTGAACAATTCAGTCCTGATGAAATTTAAATGATTAGAAGATACTGGTAAATATTTTCAAATAAATAAGTTTAGGGTGTTCAAAGATAAATTTTAAAATCCTTAACAAATTAATAAAAATTTATAAGTAATAATGCAAATAAAGAGTTTGATACTAAAAAGCTTAAAATTTTGGAAATTAAAAGTATAATCAACAACACAAATAAACATGACATATTTTTAGCTAAACAGAACAAGAAGAAAAAGAAGCCTCATAACTAAGATCAGGAATGAAAGAGGTTGCATCAGTACTGATGTGCTGATCAGAAATAAAAAGATAATAAGGGAATACTACACGAATCGTATGCCAAAAAATTAAGTAACATAGGCAAAATGGACAAATTCCTAGAAAGGCATAAATTACCAAAACTAGCTCAAGAATAAATATAAAATATGAATATAACTATTACAAGTGAGAGAGAGAAGTAGTAATTTAAAAACTTCCTAAAAAGAAAAGCCCAGATCCAGATGACTTCTACCAAATATTCAAAGAACTAACACTGGACCTATCCTTCACAAACTCTTGTATAAAAAGAAGTGAGGAAGGAATATTTCCAACTTATTCTATTAAACCGGTATCAATATGATTTCAAAACCAAAAACATCACAAGAAAACTACATACCAATATACCTTATAAATATATATTTAAAAATCCTCAACAAGCCGGGCTCGGTGGCTCAGCCTGTAATCCCACACCTTGGGAGGCTGAAGTGAGTGAATTGCCTGAGCCCATGGGTTCGAGACCCGCTTGGGCAACTTGGCCAGACCTCATCTCTACAATAAATCAAAAATCAGCCGGGCGTGGTAGCGCGTGCCATAGTTCCAGCTACCTGGAAGGCTGAGGTGGAAGGATCGCCAGAGCCCAGCAGGTCGAGGCTGCGGTGGCCGGGAGCGGCCACTGCACTCCAGTCTGGGTGACAGAGTGGGACTCCAACTCAAAAAAAAAAAAAAATCCTCAACAAAACAGTAGCAAACAAAATCTAGCAACACATAAAATGTTATATACCATGAACAGGAATGCAAGAAAAGTTTAACATTAGAAAATCAATTAAAATAGTATATCACATTAAGAGAATTAAGGACAAAACCATATCATCATCTCAATAGACACATAAAAAGTTTCTGACGAAAGCCAGTAAATTTTAATGATTAAAAAAATTCAATAAAATAGAAATTGAAGGTAACTTTCTAAGCCTGATCAAAAACATTTCTAAACCAAGAGGCCCAGAAGCAGCAATTTCCCAGTAGCAGTGAGCACACGTTAATACACTAATCTTTAGAAAAATGAAAATCAAAAACACTATGAGACACCACTTCTAATCTACTAAAACAGCTATCATCAAAAAGACAGATAGTAACAAGGATATGCGGAAATTAGAACCCTGATACTTTGCTGGTATCATGTGAAAATGGTGCCACTACTTTGGAAAACTGTTGGTAGTTCCTCAAAATGTTAAACAAATGAACCAGCAATTCTACTCTTTGGCCTATACCCAAGAAAAATGAAAACACATGTCCATACAAATATCTGCACATGAACATTTATTGCAGCATTATTCATAATAGCCAGAAAGTGGAAATAATCCAAAGTCCATCAACTGATGAATGGATAAGCAAAGTCAAAGGGGTAAGAAGATCCTGGGAGCAAAGGACTTGTCTCTAGAAAGTATTAAAAAAAAAAACACAGAACCTGTGGTAGACTGAATTCTCAGTCTGAATTATTGCCTCTCCTGTAACAGAATTAGGCATCCTCTTTCTTGCCATGGCTCCATGTTAGACCATGTGCATTCAACTTGGGCTTGGCCTATTACTTGCTTCGGCCAATGGCAGGTGCAATGCAAGCTGGGGCTTAAAATATGTGTGTGGGCAGCTTTTTTGGGCCCCGTGGCATTGCAGTTACTCACCACTGAAAGAGTATGCCTCAGTTAGCCTCTGCTCCTTCAGAGTGAACCCCAGAGCAAACACAGGTAGAGCACACCTCAGCCTTAAGCCTTTTATAAAACCACCCACCCAGTAAAGCTCAGCCTAGATCAGCCCAATCACAAATGACCTAAAGATCTTCTAACAGGAACACACGTGTGTTGTTTTAAAACAGTTGCATTTTGGGTTGGCTTGAGATGCAGTATTTTTTTTTTAATAGCAATACCAGACAGATAAAACAATTCATTCAGAAAAACAAGGGAAAAACTTTAAGTATGCATTTCACACACAAACTTATGAAAAACTTTTAGTAATCAGGGGAATCAAGAAAGAGACCACAATGAGCTACTAATTCATCTCCACTAGAGTGACAAAAATTTAGAGCTTGGTCAATACCAGCTGTTGGGAAAGCTGAGGAGCAATGGGAATTTTCATACTCTACTAGTAGAAGGTTAAATGGTTTGTTTAGTCACTGAAAAACAACCTGGCATGAACTTGAAGCTGAAGACAATTTCAACAAAAATCCCATGATCTTAGGAGTTTAGAAATTATACTACATTGGGGGCAAGTTAATGTTTTTGGGGGGTTTTTTTGTTTGTTTGTTTGTTTTTTTGAGTTGGAGTCTCACTCGGTCGCCCAAACTGGAGTGCAGTGGCCGCTTCCGGCCACCGCGCCTCGACCTGCTGGGCTCCGGCGATCCTCCCGCCTCAGCCTTCCGAGTAGCCGGAATTACAGGCATGCGCTACCACGCCCGGCTGATTTTTTGATTTATTGTAGAGATGAGGTCTCGCCAAGTTGCCCAGGCGGGTCTCGAACCCGCGGGCTCAGGCAATCCACTCACCTCAGCCTCCCAAAGGCGCGGGATTACAGGCTGAGCCACCGAGCCCGGCTTTGTTTCTGTTTTTGTTTTGAGTTGGCTTCTCACTTATCGCCCAGGCTGGAGGGCAGTGGCACGCTCATGACCACCCCAGCGTCCGACCTACTGGGCACAAGCGATCCTTCTGCCCCAGTCTTCCAAGTAGTCGGAACTACAGGCACGCGCTAAGACACCCAGCTAACTTTTGATTTATTGTAGAGACAAGGTCTAGCCAAATTGGCCAGGCTGGTCTCGAACCCTCAGGCACAGGCAATCCACTTGCCACAGCCTCCCAAAGTGCTGTGATTACAGGCTGAGCCACTGAGTTCAGCCAAGTTCATGTTAACAGGGGAAAAAAAAAACAAAGAAAACAATTCAAACTAAACTATCAACAGGAATTTTTTAAAAAATAAATTGGGGTATATTCACTACACAGTGAAAATAAATCAGCTTAACTTCACATGCAAGAATATAAACATAAGCAATAATGTGGAGTGAGCAAAGCAAACAAAACTATATTACTTTTTTCATTTTCTCTTTTTTTTTTCCGAAGAGACAGGGTCTTACTATATTATATTGCCCAAGCTGAACTCAAACTCCTGGGCTCAAAGGATCCTCTGGCCTCAGCTTCCTAAGAAGCTGGGAATACAGGTATACACCACCACATCCAGCTTTATACTACTTTTATAAACACAAAATCAAGCAAAAGCACTCAATATGTGCCTTTTGTGGCCAAGTTTTTGGGGGAAGCAAGGAAATATTAATAAAATTCAGCACAGCAGTTGGAGAAGAAAATTAACAGTATCATAATGTTTTCATTCTTAAGCTGGATAGTGGTTTTATTTATGCATTTTTTTTTTTAAGATTCAAGGGGTACGTGTATAGGTTTGTTACACAGGTGTACTGCATGACAGTGAGGTTTGGGCTTCTGCTGAGCCCATCACTCGGGTGGTGGTCAAGGTGTCCAATGGGTAGTTTTTCAAGTTTTACCCCCCTCTCTCACTTCCCCTTTTAGGAATCCCCAACATCTGTTGTTTCCATTCTTAGGGTCGTGAGATGGTGGCTGTACAAGTATATACTTTTATTATGCCTTATAACATATATGTTAAAATATGTATGTTGCCTTTCATATATAACATACTATAAGATTTTTAAGTCATTTGAAATGGTGTATCCTAGTCACCCAATATAAGAAAGAAAAATTGATACAGGTAAAAGAATGGACACAGTTCTTTATTTTCTAATTAAACAGTCCATTTTTTCTGCTTTGAAATCCCTTTTCTCAGAAAGGCTTGTTGCTTTTCTCTAATATTTGGAAGAAAAATATCTCATCAGATCATTTGTGGACATGCACCATGTGCCGTTAGCAAGAGGAAGGCAGACAGGGAGCATGCATTCCCCCTACCCACCTTCATAACTCGCACTGTTCTCAAGGAAGGAGTCTGTGACTAAGCCAGGAGTATTAGCCTCTTCTGTCCTGCTCCTTCTAGATGGGACACAGGGCATATGCTAAACCCCAGCATTTCTAGCTCCACTGAATGAAACTGAGCAGAGAAAAAAAATGGAAATCACAAGAAAGAAACTGACTCCGGTTCTCTTAAGCAAAAAGGTGCCTGCTAGAAGAATATCCAGGGCTCAAATATTTAATATCTATGGCAAGATCAGACAGAAAGAACGAGATCGAGAAAGCAGAAGGCAGAGCAAACATCTCACGGCTAGACCAGCCTGATTAGCATGATACCTCACTACTTCTACTGCCAACATCCCTGCAATAAATGAACTAACTACTCCATCTGTTCCCTCCTTCCTAGAGCCTCTCTCTTAAGCCAAAGTCCTGGGAAACAGCATCCAATTGACCAAACCTAGGTCTCCTGCCTGTACTCTTAGACCAGGCAATAGGGAAACGAAGGATCTGGCCCGCGGACGACTTAAAATCCTCTCTTAGAATTCCCCAAAAAGAGAGCAGGGTTCTGTGAACAAAAGGGATGGATGGTGATCGGGGGAGGAAAGGCTAATTCCTCTTCTGGGCTGTAACATGTCATCATCTGGTTAGACACACTTTTCATATCCAAGTGCATGGCTATGATGTGCAATTGTTTTGTTTTGGTTTCTTTTTGAGTCTCACTCTGTCACCCAGACTGGAGTGCAGTGGCGTGCTCCCAGCCACCGCAGCCTCAACCTGCTGGGCTATGGTGATCATTCTGCCTCAGCCTTCCAAGTAGCTGGGAACTACAGGCATGATGTGCAATTGTAACAAGAGTTTAGAATGGTTGATAAGTCACTTGGACTAGTGCATGTTGAAAGTTATGTTCCACTGACAATATTATTATTGTTGATGTCATTATATTACTGGTAATATTAATTGGTTATTATAGGACACTAAGCATTATATGTGCATCAATTTATCTACTCTTCACAATGACTCATTTGATCTAAAAGTAGCAATTACATATGTGACCTTTCAGTTATGCACAGGGAAAACTAACTGTAAAAGAACACATGGCAACACTCAAACGCAAAAGAAATAAGAAACACATGAAAAGAAAAGTACTATCGCAAGAAATCAGAAAAATGCATATTTAAAGTAAATATCCTCTCCACCTATGAATGTGACTGGTAAAGGTAAGTTTCACCAGTTGTTAAAGAAAATGTGAAACAAAAGAAGTCTCACAGATCGCTGAGTAAGTGCAAATTGGTACACCTACTTGACAAAGCATTTGGGAATAATGAAGCTGAATCAGGTTGGAACTACACATACCCAGGAACCAGCTATTTCTAGATCTATAGAAAAACTCTAGCACATGTGCAAAAGGTACCATGTTTATTGTGACTTTTGTCTGCAAAAGAAAAAAATATAGTAATGCCCCAAATATCCATCAAAAGAAAAATGGATAAATTGAGATATATTCAACAATGGAAAATTATGCAGCATTTAAAAATAAACGAGCAGTCGGGCTCGGTGGCTCAGCCTGTAATCCCGCACTTTGGGAGGCTGAGGTGAGTGGATTGCCTGAGCCCGCGGGTTCGAGACCTGCCTGGGCAACTTGGCGAGACCTCATCTCCACAATAAATCAAAAAATCAGCCGGGCGTGGTAGCGCGCACCTATAGTTCCAGCTACTTGGAAGGCTGAGGCGAAAGGATCTCCGGAGCCCAGCGGGTCGAGGCTGCGGTGGCCGGGAGCAGCCACTGCACTCTAGTCTGGGCGACAAAGTGAGACTCCAACTCAAAAAATAAACAAATAAATAAAAATAAATGAGCTATAGCGATATGTACCCCATCACAAATAAATCTATAAAATACATGTGCACAAAAAGAACACAGTGCAGGACAAGACATACCACACAACATTTATGCGTGTGTGCTTACAGATACATACACAAGTCAAAATATAAAAACATGACTGAAAACGATTCCAACAGTAGCACAGCGATTACATCTCAGAGGGGGTGAAGATAGATAAGTGTGGGGACAGGAGACTTCAAGTGTAATTATAATGCTTTATGTCTTTTAAAATGTGGATACAAGACAAAATACTTAGCTTACTAAATGTGGATGGCCGGCATAGAGTTGTTCATTTTCTTATTCTGTACACTTCACTGTACATTTGAAATATTTATAATAAAAGTTAGCAAAAAGAGGTAACTGATAGAAGAAATTTTACATGTTCTCATATGTACTTCTGTAAAGGTTTCATTTGCCCATGAATACTACCATCAGGCAACAAGATTCTGCACTCCCTCAGTGTCAAGCATTTTCTCAGAACCCTAAAAAACAACTGGGACACAACTAATCATCACTACCACCATCTCTGCAACTGACATATACTAAGAAAGCTCTGACCATGTGCCAAGTGCACAATGGCAGCCTCACACCAGCCTTTTTATACTGAAGTAGTTCAAGGTGACACTGCAAATAAAAACAAAGCTGGAATTTATTTCCAAAATTTTAACCCTTACCTACATTTTTTTTTTTGAGTCACTCCAATGCCCTGGCTGGAGGGCAGTGGCACACTCATGGCTACGCCAGGGTCAACCCGCTGGCTAAGGTGATCCTTCCGCCTCAGACTTCCAAGTAGCTGGAACTACAGGGGCACGCTACCATGACCGGCTAAATTTTTTATTTATTGTGGAGATGGGGTCTCACCATGTTGCCCAGGCTGTTCTCGAACCTGTGGGCTCAGGCAATCCTTTCACCTCGGCCTTCCAAAGTGCTGGAATTACAGGCTTGAGCCACCACACCTCGCCCTCTTACCTACATTTCTAAAAGCATGTTGCTGCTACCCCTGACTACAACATAGAGGCCAAGCAAAATGAGTAGTTAAATAAATTGTGGTAATATTAGCATGTATTTTTGACTGTCTGATAATGAGAAAGGCGTCAAATGACTTGCCCAAGCCCATGTGGCCAGCTAAAAGCAGAGCTAAAACTGGAATCTAAGACTTAAACAGTAGATCACTTAATACCTTATTGAAAAGGACAGACTACACTCGTAACAGCAGATTTTCCAACAAATGCCACTCTGAAGCCTTGCCAAAACTGAATGTTCCTAATATCACACTACTACCAAGCACCGTTCAAACAAACTGTCTTCCAGGAATATCTTTAATACACTGGTACTTGAATCATGACAACTGATACTGCCATCTAAAACAACATACTATATTAAATGGCATGAAAACACAGTATTTGAAGAAATAAAATCAAATTATTGTGTTGCTAGAGTATGTGTCTATTGTGAAAATTTCAGAATAACATTAGATTCTTGTAAATTCTATTAATTAGAATTTTCATCAGGCAAATAAAAAGCTGGTACTACAGAAACTTCCTCTTGATACAATGACAGACAAGAAGTCAAACCGGAGTAGTGGAAAAGTCATCCAAACACAAGTTCTAGATCTGACTCTCCAATTTACCAGCAATGAGACTAAGGCAAATTACAGTCTTGTAAAGCCTTAACTGCACTGAACAGACTGTAGAAGTCTTGTAGAAAATGAAACAATGATTGGGAACGTTTGTTTGTTTCTGTTTTTACCTGAAGTGTAACATGCATTCAGAAAATACATAAAACAGGAGTGCCCAGCTCAATTAATTTTCACTTGTCAAGCAAATGTAACTAGCACCCAAATCAAGAAATAACATGTGCAAGTGGTGGGAAACTGCGGGGAGGGGGATGGGAGGGTGGGGAGGACAGTTGCCGATATCTGCCTGGGGAAGTGGGGGCACACCTCATCGATAAGGGCACCTGCACGGTGAATATTTATTTATATACCTAGCCCTGAATTGTCCCCCACAATTTTAAATAAAAATTAAAAGAGAGGAAAAAAAGAAAGAAATAACACGTGAACATGACTCTTTCAGTCACTACATCAATCAAGGACAATATTGATGGTTATCCAAACCCTTAACACAATAGGTTACTTCTGTCTCCTTTTAGATACTATATAAATAGAATTACACAGCATATGTCTTAGTCCATTTTCTGCTGCTTATAACAGAATACCTGAAACTGGTTAATTTATAAAGAAAAGAAATTCATTTCTTACAGTTATGGAGGCTAAGAAATCTCCTGAAAGACTCAGAGGTGAGGGTAAGGATCTACTTTCCTGAGAGGACCAATTCAATAAAATCCACCCCACCCTCTTGATCATAATAATTGACTCAGGGACAGATGCGTGACCTACGCAAAACCAAAGAGATTCAATTCTCGAACTCTCATCAGAAATATTAAGTAAAGGAACCTTTTTTCTAGGTCTGTTAGGTTAGCAGAATGTAAGCCAGGATCTGCAGAGGCTGCTAAGTGAAAGAGATGTAAACTCAGACCAAAGACACCACAGAGCAAGGTGGACTAAGTAGTGAGAATGACAAACTCCTGCACCCAACCATGACAAACTGGACACCACACCAAGACTTCTTAGTTTCATGAGCTAATAATGTCCTTCTTCTGGTTAGGTCAATTTGACTTGTATTTCTAGGAGTTTTTTGCAACTAAAAGAGTCTAGACTAATAAAAATTCTGGAAGGTAGGAAGCAGCAGTACCAGTAGCAGCAGCAATAGCATAAGGATAGATGCTCTCTGAACAGTTCCCCAATTTAAAACACTGAGAGAAATTTGCACTGTAATTCCAACTTTAACTCAATAACTATATCCACTTTGTGATTCCAATATACATTTTGTAACATCTTACAGATCTACTAGCCACCTTTAAACACCTCAAAAATCATAAACTATAATTTAAAACAAAATGATTTTAATTAATTAAAATGCAAGAAAACAAGACATTTAATATTTTACAAAAATTAAGAGAAGCCGTAAAATAAAAGGATCAAGTAAAGCTTTAAAAGGTAGAAATTGATAATAATGATAACGAATGGTTTCTGGACAACATTAAAGGAAAAGGAGGTAAGATTTTATTGCCAAAAAAGCATGCAATTCTTTATGAAAAAAGATAAGTATGTAGGGGGAGGGTACAGGTGGGGTGGGGAGAGAGGCTCACATCTGTGTTTATATAACTGGGAACATAACCCCAGCCATATGAAAACACCTACAAAAATCTCTCAGGCACATCGATGAAAACAAAACATCTTTCTTCTGTCACCCACTTTCAAGGTCTCTTGTGCCTCTTTATGTTCCTAGTCACTCAATAATGTTACAATGATCCTCCCCATAACCCCCAAATATCAAATATTTACATCAAGCAGTACATCATACTTGTCTTTTCTCTCTATTCTGTCTGCAACACACATATTACTATGGCCAGAAATACAGAACATGTCATGCATTAAGTAGCCAGATATTAAGTGGTCATAATATATCCCAAAGCATGCCATATTTGATTGATAACAAAGTACATTTTGTATATTTTAACGTGTGAAATCAGGATAGTCTTGCAGTGCTGCTAACCAGTTAGCTGTTCTTATATGATTATCATTGTCTTCTCGGGCACAGATTTGCCTTCTGGCAGCTTGACAGAACATCTGTAACCTTTAATGCTTTGGTCAACAAACCATTTGCAGGCTATTTGAAAAAGGAATAGGAGTCCTAGTTGTTGTCAGGTAAACTATCTGATGATAACATCAAATGTGCAGAATGCATGCCAAGAGCTTGGAAGAAAATTCCATAGACAATTTTTTTTTTTTTGAGTTGAAGTCTCACTCTGGTCGCCCAGACTGGAGTGCAGTGGCTGCTCCCGGCCACGGCAACCTCGACCTGCTGGGCTCCGGCGATCCTTCCGCCTCAGCCTTCTGAGTAGCCAGAATTACAGGCATGCGCTACCACCCCGGCTGATTTTTTGATTTATTGTAGAGATGAGGTCTCCCTGCCCAGGCGGGTCTCGAACCCGCGGGCTCAGGCAATCCACTCACCTCAGCCTCCCAAAGGCGCAGGATTACAGCCTGAGCCACCAAGCCCGGCTTTCCACAGACAATATTAAAACACTCTTTTAATGAATGATTCAACATGAACATCCCCGAGGTGCACATGCTGATACTATGTAGGAAAACACAGACATTGATGACTCTGAGTCAAAACTGATTCAGTACTCAGATTCAAAAGGTGACAAAGTTTTAGAAAAACACTACCCAACTTAAGATAATATTTTTCTTTTTAAATATGTATAAGAGTGATAAATAGTAACAATATATATTGTTTTTAAAAGTAAAGGAAAGAGTCCTTTCAAAAAATATACATTCTTGGTAATATGAAAGAATAATATAAGTACTTAATTTGCATTACATTTTCTTACTAGTGGTACTTAAATAAAGGAGCAACTTATAAGCAAAGTGTATTACAGAAAATGCAATAATTTCTGTTGACAATTACATATGTTCCTCTTTGCTCTGCCAAATCTTTGTCTGGGTTTATATTAGATCATTCAATATATTTCTAAAATGCCAAAGTCACTGAAAGGAAAATATAACTCCAGCAACACTTTAAAAGCATGTGCTAAGACCTCTCCTGAACTGTTGTTAATGTTTTACCTTTGTCTTTCCAAGGTTTGTCTTTCTAAGCCATCAAGGCTCTCAGAAATCAATTGCTCTTTTAGAGATAAAAATAATATGATTTCACAGCACACTAATTATATGAGTATTAGAGTGTCATGACTGCTCTAAAATCAACAGAAATTTGCAAATTAAAGTAATGTATGTTTCTTTCCTCTAATGATATACCTTAAAGATCACCTATCAGAGTTATTCTTCCAACAACCATATTTAGTTGTTCCTTAATGTCTAATACTTTTCATTCACTTATTAATCTAGTAGTTAAAGTCTTAAGTAAAAGGTCAACTATGAGCCACAGGCCAGACTTATGATGTTATGTGCTTCTAAAAGCCATTCAATTTTGCAATTAAACACTTTTTTGAGGGTATCTGAGTAGGATGCAATACTTTATGGCAACCAATATTTTCTCAAGTCACAGGAAAAAAATACTAAACTAACAAAGGCATCAGACAGCTATGAAAGTAATTAGAACTACAAAAGATAAGATTACCTTAAAAGAAAAAAGCAGAACTTCAGAGAAGTTGTTGATATACACAGCTGACTTCCAACACAAACAATAAAAGACAAAAGACAATGGAATGATAACATTAAAATGTTAAAAAACAGTAAGTGCCAACCAAGAATTTTATAACAATGGAAAATTCTAATATATATATATTAGATATATATATATATCTAATATATATATTTTTTAGAATTTAGAATATATATATTTTTAGATTTATATTTATTTAATCTATTATTTATATTTATTTAATCTAATATTTAATATATTATATTTAAAATATATATATTTTTTAGATTTAGATTTTTAAATATATATATATATTTAGAATATATATATATTTTTTGGACCAATAAAAACTTAATAATCCACTGACAGCAGAACCATACTAAAAGAAAAAAAGGTGAAGAAGGAGAAAAAGGAGAAGAATGCAGAGGAAGAGAAAGGGGAGGAGACACAGTCAATGTCAATGGATTAAATTATCTAATCAAAGACAAAGAATAACTGACTAGATTAAAAAACAAAATACAATTATAGGTTGCTTATAAGAGACTGACTTTAAGGACATACTGAGGCTAAAAGTAATGGACATAAATAGATATTTCATGCAAAGTAACTAGAAGATAGGACTTGAAATAATATTACCACATAAAAATGATAAACACAGCCAGGCTCGGTTGCTCAGCCTGCAATCCCGCACCTTGGGAGGCTGAGGTGAGTAGATTGCCTGAGCCTGCGGGTTCGAGACCTGCCTGGGCAACTTGGTGAGACCTCATCTCTACAGTAAATCAAAAAATTAGCCAGGCGTGGTAGCGTGCACCTATAATTCCAGCTACTTGGAAGGCTGAGGCGGAAGAATTGCCAGAACCCCAGCAGGTCGA
Organism: Cephalopachus bancanus; assembly: GCA_027257055.1. Lineage (NCBI taxonomy): Eukaryota > Metazoa > Chordata > Mammalia > Primates > Tarsiidae > Cephalopachus > Cephalopachus bancanus. The sequence goes on along the minus strand of JAPVLO010001036.1, from coordinate 141,585 downwards.
GGCTGCAGTGGCCGGGAGCAGCCACTGCACTCCAGTCTGGGAGACAGAGTGAGACTCCAACTCAAAAAAAAAAAAAGAATAAGCACGCAAGGTGATGGATACCCCAAATCCTCTTGAACACAATTCATTCTATGCATGTACAAATGCCCATAAATATGCAAATTATCATATTATCAATAAAACAGAATAAATAAACTAAATCCTGGATCCAAAGAGATATGTGTACTCCTGTGCTCATGGCTGCATTACTCACAATAGCCACAATATAGAAACAACCTAAATGTCCACTGACAGATAAATGGATAAAGAAAATGTGGTATATACATACAATAGAATATTATTAAGCCTTAAAAAAAAAAAAGCCAACATTGATGAATCTAGAGGGCATTATATCAAGCAAGCTAGACACAGAAAGACAAATTCTGCATGATCTCATTTATATGGGAGATCAAAAATATTAAAATAAAAACAGAGCATACAATGCTGGTTGCCAGGGGCTGGAAAAGGGGGGAAATGGTGAGGTGATGGATAAAGGGCACAAAATTTCAGTTATACAAGATAAATAACTTCTGGAGATCTACTATACAGCACAGTTTCAATAGCCAACAATTCTCTATAATACACTTAAAATTTGTTAAAAGGGTAGATCTTATGTTAAGTGTTCTTACCACAGAAAAAATAAAAACATTGTTGGTGGGAATGCAAACTAGTTCATGCTAAAAGAACCAGAAACTGACCTTCCATATAATCCAGCAATCCTCCTTCTGGTAATATACACAAAGGAACTTAAATCACACTACAAAAAAGACACCTGCACACGCATGTTTATTGCAGTACTACTCACAATAGCAAAAACATGGAACCAACCTTGCTGACTATCAAAACTGGATTGGATTTTTTAAAATGTGGTACATATATACAATGGAAAATTACATAGCCATAAAGAAGAACAAAGTCAGGCTCGGTGGCTCAGCCTGTAATCCCGCGCCTTTGGGAGGCTGAGGTGAGTGGATTCCTGAGCCCGCAGGTTCGAGAACCGCCTGAGCAGCGAGACCTCATCTCTACAATAAATCAAAAAATCAGCCGGGCGTGGTAGCGCATGCCTGTAATTCCAGCTACTCGGAAGGCTGAGGCGGGAGGATCACCGGAGCCCAGCAGGTCGAGACTGCGGTGGCCGGAAGCGGCCACTGCACTCCAGTCTGGGCGACTGAGTGAGACTCCAACTCAAAAAAAAGAAGAAGAACAAAATTATGGTCTTCACAGCAACTTGGATGGACTTAGAGTCTATAATACTCAGTGATTATCACAGAAACAAAGAACTGAGTAAACAAAGAACTGAGTACCACATGTTATCACTTAAAAGCAGACCCTGAACACTGACCACAATACTGTAAGAAAAGGACTGGCATAGTGGGAAACTGCCAGGGAAGGGAAGGGCGGGGGAACACACAACATCAGTAAAGGTATCTGATCTCAAACCAGGCAAAGTGAGGACCAAAAGGAGGCTGGAACTTTACCTATACAATGATCACTTGTATAGCTAATGCTGAACTGTACCCTCATCTTTAAAATTTAAAAAAAGTTTAAATAGAAAAACACAACAATAATAATAAAAAGGGTAGGAGAAAATTTTGGGAGATCATGAGTATGTTTACAGTTTTGATGATGGGGGTGATTTTATCACCACACTAAACTCATCTTGATATGTATGCATTCTATATGTATACTTTTTATGTCAATTATACATCAATAAAGCATTTTAAAATTAGTTAATTCATAAGTGGGAGAAAATTATATGGTTATTTCAATAGATACAATAAAGCAACTGACAAATTTTAACACCAACTCATAATTTTAAAAAATACTGTTATCAAACAAAAATAATAGGAACTGCCTAATTCTGATAAAGAATTTCTATAATAGGTCTTTAGCAAACATCATATATGAGGGTAAATTATTGAAGGCTTTTCTTCTAAGACAGAAAAGAAGATATGGATGCTCATTACCATTACTTCTGTCAATATTACACTAGATGGCCTAACCAAGAAAAAAAAAAGCATAAAAATTAGAGGGGAAAAAAACTCTCACTATTTGCAGACAACATGATTCCAAACTCGAAAACATATCCAAGAAAAGCAACTCCTAAAAATATGTAAATTTACCAAAAGTTATGGATAGTAGGTCAATACACAAAGCCAATTTTTTTCTACATATTGGCAACAAAAAAATAAATTTAAATATGCCATTTATAATATCACTAATTAATATTAAAGATATGATACTAAATCAAGCAAAATATGAATGAGACCTCTACAATGAAAACTACTACAGAACATTATTGAGAATAATTTTAAAATACCCAGGTAAATGAAAATATATACCATATGCATGGATTGGAAGATCCAATATTGCAGAGATGACAGTTGTCTCAGAAGTCATCTATGGATTAAATACAATCTACTAAAAATCCTAATTAAAAGATTTGCTAAGAAATTGATAAACCAAGCCGGGCTCGGTGGCTCAGCCTGTAATCCCGCGCCTTCAGATGGCTAAGGTAAGTGGATTGCCTGAGCCCGCGGGTTCAAGACCCGCCTGGGCAACTTGGCGAGATCTCATCTCTGCAGTAAGTCAAAAATTAGCCGGGCGTGGTAGTGCGCGCCTGTAGTTCCAGCTACTTGGAAGGCTGAGGCAGAAGGATTGCCAGAGCCCAGCAGGTCAAGGCTGCGGTGACCAGGAGCGGCCACTGCACTCCAGTCTGGGCGACAGAGTGAGACTCCAACTCAAAAAAAAGAAAAAGAAATAAATTGATAAACTGATCCTGACATCTATACAGAAAGACAAAGGGCCAAGAATAAGAGCAAATCTAGGTGGCTTACAGTAACAGATAAAGATTTCACATAGCTATAATAATTATAACAGCATGACACCAACAGAAAGATAAACAGGCACCACTGTAATACATTAGAGTTCAGAAAACAGACACACGATTTATGACAAAGATGACATGGTTTTAAATAAAGAAATGCAACAGGGCATACAATGGGAGAGGGTGGTCTTGAATGGACAGTACTAGGGTCAATGAATGTCCATATGGTATAGAAAGAATCTTGATTGCTGCCTGACCTGTACACCAAAAGAAAGTCCAGATGTATGGCAGCTCTAAATGTAAAAGATAAAGCAACAAAGCTTATAGAAAAAAAACTGGCAAATATCTTCATGACCTTAGGTAATGATTATTTTAAAAGTATATAAAAAAGATATCAACTATAAGGAGTAATAGTATACACAGCAGACTACATTAAAATTAAGAACATCTGTTCATTTAAAAACTCCATAAAGAAAGTGAAAAGGCAGCAGTTTTTCTTTTTTGAGGCAGTTTTTCCTTTTTTAGAAACTTGCCTAGGGTAGGTCTTTCTGACATGAATCTTCCTTTTTCCTTCTATTCTTCTCAAAAGTAAACTCTGTTTCAAAACTTAAAAGAAAAAGAAAAAAGAAGGAAAGTGAAAAAGGCAATCCCAAGAGTAGAAAAATTTACCTATAATACATATGCTAAATGGAGGACTCTTACCCAGAAAATACCAAGAAATCCTACAAATCAGTAAGACCATAGCAAATAACCAGTAGAAAAATGTGCAAAAGCTTTGAATGAGCACTTCACAAAAGAAGGCATACTAGTGACCAGTAAACACTTAAAAAGATGCTTAACTTCAACAATCAACAGGGAAATTCAACTTAAAACTACAAAGTTATATCATTACACACGGCCACCAAGATGGTTAAGACAAACAAGACAAAGAATATCCAGTGCAAGATTAGATGTGAAGCAATTAGAACTCTCATTTACCATAACAGTGCAGTCATCATGTACATGAGCACAACCACTTGCAAGTAGCCACTAAGAATGAACATACACATATCCTATGACCTAGCAAGCCTACTCTTAGATAACACTCAATAAAAATGAATACATTCACCTAAAGATATATACAGTAAGGTCCATAGTAGCACCATTCTTAACATCCCACACTGGAAATAATCAAAACATTATTTACATTATGCTAAACAAAAGAAGCCAAAACATTATAGACATTATGCTAAACAAAAGAAGCCAAACATGAAAGAATACACAGTTTGATTTGACTGATACACGTTCAACAGCGTGCAAAACTAACTTTGGGAGAGTCATCACTTGTGGTAAAATAGGCTGGGGAGCAAAGACCGGAAAGGGCAAGCAGAGGGCTTCTGGGATACTGGTAATGTTCTGTTTTTTTATCTGCATGATGGTTTCCCAGAGGTGTTCATTTTGTTAATTTTTTTAAAAAGTGCTGTATTCTTATCATATACATAATTTTTTATACATGTCATAGTTCAATAAAAAGTTTACCGAAGGCCAGGCACTGTGGCTCACGCCTATAATCCCAGCACTCTGGGAGGCCACGGTGAGAGGATTGTCTGAGCCCGCAGGTTCGAGACCATCCTGGGCAAACTTAGCAAGACCTCATCTCTACAATAAATCAAAAGATTAGCCAGGCATGGTGGTGTGTGCCTGTAGTTCCAGCTAATGGAAGGCTGAGGTGGAAGGATCGCCTGAGCCCAGCAGGTCTAGGCTGCAGTGGCCAGGAGCACACCACTGTCCTCCAGCCTGGGTGACAGAGTGAGATTCCAACTCCAAAAAAAAAAAAAAAAGCTCACTTAAAAAATGTATTGTGTCAATAAACAGGAAAAGTGGATATCCACATGCAAAAGAATGAAACTGATCCCTTACCTTACACCATATGAAAAATTGTTCAAAATGGATCACAAACCTAAACATAATAGCTAAAACCACAAAACTCTTAGAAAAAAACATATGTCAACATTTACATGGCACTAAATTTGTTGACAATGATGTTGCCAAAAACACAGGCATGAATAAATAAATAAATAAATTGGACTTCATCAAAAATAAAAATGTTTTTGGGGCAGCAAGATGGCTCATGTCTGTAATCCCAGCGCTTTGAAAGGCCAAGGCGGGAGAATTGCTTGAGTCCAGAAGATCAAGACAAGCCTAGGCAACATAGTAAGACACCATCTCTACTAAAAATCAAAAATGCTGGGCATGGTGACGCATGTCTGTAATCCCAGTGACTCAGGAAGCTGAGGCAGAAGGATTGCCCAGGAAGTTGAGACTGCTGTGAGCCATGATTGTGCCACTGCACTCCAGCCTTGGCAACAGAATGACAACTCAACTCAAAAAAACAAACAAAAAAGCTTGTGTATCAAAGGACACTATCAAGAGAGTGAAAGGCAACCCATAAAATGGAAGAAAATATTTGAAAATTATGTATCTTATAAGGGATCAATATCCAGAATATATAAAGTACTCGTAAAACTCAACAATAAAAAACAACCAACTCCATTTCAAAATGGGCAAAGAACCTGAATATACATGTCTTCAAAGAAGAACACTACTAGCCAATAAGCATATGAAAAAATACAAATCAAAACCAAAGTGAGATACCACTTCATACCCAATAGGATGGCTACTATCAAAACACACATGTGCGAGCACACACACACACACACACACACACACACACACACACACACACACACACATATGACAAGTGTTGATAAGGATGTGGAGAAAGTGTTGCCCTGTGTGTTGCTGATGGGAATACAAACTGATGCAGCCACTGTAGAAAACAGCATAGCGGTTTTAAAAATAATTAAACAGAGAATTACCATATGATACAGCAATTCCACCTCTAGATATATACTGAAAAGAACTGAAAACATGAACCCAAACAGAAATGTGTACACCAATGTTTATGGGAACATTATTCACTATAGCCAAAGTAAAATCAACTTAAATGTTCATCGAAGGATGAATGGATAAAGAAAATATGACATAAACATACAATGCAATATTATTCAGTCTGTAAAAAAAGATATTTCAACATATGCTATAACATGAATGAAGCTTGAAAACATGCTAAGTGAAATAAGCCAGATACAAAAGGACAAATACCATATGACTCCACTTATATGAGGTACCTAATATTGCAAAATTCATAGATGGAAAGTAAGATGGTGGTTACCGGGGGCTGGGACAGGGTGTAATGGGGATATTGTTTATTGAGTACAGCTGCAGTTTGGAATGATTAAAGAGTTCTGGAGATGACAGTGGTGGTGGCTGCACAACAATGTGAATATACTTAATGCCACTCAATTATACAATTAAAATAGCAAATAGTATATTCACTTTACCACAAGTGTTAAAAGTTGATTTTAAAAAAAGGTTATTGAGCATATATTATTCTACAGTCATCGTACTAATTGCTAGGACTATAGTGAATTCCCCCTGCAAAAGAAGGAGGAGGAAGAGAAGGAGGAAGGAGAAGAAGAAGGAGAAAAAGTAGTAGTAGTTGTAGTAGTAGAAGAGGAAGAGGAGGAGAAAGAGGAGGAAGAAGGAAGGAAGGAGAAGGGGGAGAGAGAGAGAAAGGAGAGGAGGGAGGAGAAGAAAGAGAAAGAAAAAGAAAGAAAGAGAGAGAGAGAGAGAGAGAAAAGAGAAGAAAGGAGAAAGGAGGAGGAAGGAAGGAGGAAGAACAACAACAATAACCACCACAAAAAAAATTTTCTACTCCCCATTCCTACCCTTAATAATTACTCAAAAACCAGTCACTCTTAGCAGTCTCTGCTCAACCTCTTAGCATTAACATCTGGAGCACCTAGGCACTTAAAGGTCATAACCAAAGATCCCAACACACCATGATCATTTCACCTCCAAGCAATCCTCTCTACTTACCCAAATCAAAACAGCTCAGCTTTATGGGTCAAATTTTGGGGTTCAGTTCAGATCTATTAATTAATGTATTCATTCAGAACAGTCCATTCCATAGCAGGTTCTCAATAAATCATCTTTATGAGTATTCATTCAAAATGTATTGAGAACCTACTGTTGTCAATGGAGAAAGTAGTCTGGGTGCAAAGGCCCATGTCTAAAAACCAGCATTGTGGGAGGCCGAGGTGGGAGGACTGCTTGAGCCCAGGAGTTTGAGAACAGCTTGGGCAACATATATGCGAGACCGTCTCTACCAAAAAAACACAAAAAACTATCCAGACATGACAGTGCACGCCTGTAGTCCCAGCTATTCAGAGAGCTGTGGTGAGAGGATCGCCTGAGCCCAGGAGGTTGAAGCTGTGATATGCCATGATCATGCCAGTACACTCCAGCATGGGAAACAGTGAGACATTGACTCAAAAAAAGAAAAAGAAAGAAAGAAAGAGAAAGAGAGGGAAGGGAGGAAGGGAGGGAGGAAATAAATATCCTTACACTAGCTAAGAAATTTCCATATCACATGCTGTTTTCTGATCTGAATGAAAAGAAATGGTTGATGAGATTAATATGAACGCTATTGTGGCTAGTGTCATTTGTAGCTCTGAACATCTAGATCATTTCCCATATTATGAGTCCTGCCTTCCCAAGGCAGAGGCCAGGAAACCTTGCAACCACAGACTCCGTTAAAGATAGGATACAGGCATAACCTCGCTTCTGCCAAGAAAATGCACAAGAATGCTCTATCACGTCCACACCATGTCTCTAATTGTTCAGTCTTTCCTATGTGTGAGAACATACAGAAAAAAAGATATAGTTGCTAGCCTCAAAGCTGGAAAAAACTAAAAACAGTCTTCTTTCAGGAACCTATCAAAAATATTTTCCTTCTTAGGCTCCATTTTCCCTTACACTGTTCTTCATATCTTCTTTTAAAAAATGGTTAAATATCATACAGAGTTTACATACACTGTTTTAAAAGCCAAATACCTCCTGTGACCTTCTAGAATAAATTAAATGAACAAAATTACAGTTTTTCAATAAACATAACTAAACATATGTAAATTATAACTTACCACAAATAAATGCAACTTAGCCCAGTATTTTTTAAAGGGCACATTCTGTTTCATAAGCTTTCCACATATTTTGTCTCTATTAAACACACACTTGAAAAACTATGATGGAAAATATAATGGCTTGCTGCCATTGACATAACTCATAGTATGGTGCAGATCAACAAAACTGTTCATAAGGTAGTTTTAAAACCACAGCTTTCAAAAGACCATGATTAAAGCAGGGAAAAAAAACGACACAGTTATTTGATACTATCACATATATATTCTGCTCATTATTTTCAATAAGCATTCTTACTACAGAATTTTTATATTATGTATGATGAGGCAAGAATTCTATAGACTTCAGTTAAGCAGATGTGATGAAATAAAAGGTATAAAAATGTGAGTGATGTGTTCTTAAAATGAAGTCTTTCAAGAACATACTAAGCAAGTTTCTTTAAAGATTTTTAGCTGAGCACAGTGGTTCATGTCTACAATCCCAACAATTTGGGAGGCCAAGGTGGGAGGATCACACTTAAGGCCAGGAGTTCAAAGTTACAGTGATCTATGATTGCACCACTGCACTGTAGCCTGAGCAACAGAGTAAAACTCTTGTCTCTTAAAAAAAATTATAATAAATTAACTTTATACACTTGAAATGTTTTCAATACTACAATGATAAGATAACAATATAAGCCGGGATCGGTGGCTCAGCCTGTGATCCCGCGCCTTTGGGAGGCTGAGGTGAGTGGATTGCCTGAGCCCGTGGGCTCGAGACCCACCTGGGCAGCGAGACCTCATCTCTACAATAAATAAAAAAATCAGCCGGGAGTGGTAGCACACGCCTGAAATTCCGGCTACTCGGAAGGCTGAGGCGGAAGGATCGCCGAAGCCCAGCAGGCGAGGCTGCAGTGGCCGGAAGCGGCCACTGCACTCCAGTCTGGGCGACTGAGTGAGACTCCAACTCAAAAAAAAAAAAAAAAGATAACAATATATGTTGTTGTTGTATTATTTTAAAGAGGAAAAACCTGAAAGTCAAAGTACTGGATAGTAATCATAAACTTCTTTCATTTTTGTCTACAAAGTACTTCAGAACTCAAGTAACACAGATGACTACTATAAAGATGCTTACCAATATGAATAATCCATAAGCTGTAAACAAATATCTGAACATGAAAGTCTGGAAAATGGAACTATTCTAAAGAATTATCATTTGATTACAATCAAGAACACATGGCTAGCTTCAATAAGTTCATCTTGATTTAAAATCTATCCATTGTGCATAAGTCAACCGCCTACAATATTAAAAATCTATCAACTCCCATGATTTATGACTAAACAGTGTGCTAGGCAAAAATAAACTTTAGCAACCCTGTTTTACCCTCATTTGAAATAATTTTCTAATCCAAAATTATAAAAAACAAAGTAGTGAGCTCTTACTCAGTACTATGTGCAAGAAAAGTGATTCACCAATGTGTGTATGATTCAACCCCCATGAGATTGGCCATTTCCATTCCTAGGAGACTACAAGCAAAAGCCACCCTAGCAGCATGCTTGAGGCCAAGGCTCCTCCACTCCTCTGTGGCTGGATCCCTCATAAAAAGGCCCAAACCTTCATGCCGTCTGCTCTAATCTCTCTTTCTAGTTACTCATAACAGTCCAATGAGTCACCTGGGCTTTTTGTGTCTATACACTTAAAAGTCCAAAATAATTCTATAGTATTCTCTGTGTTTGCACAAAGTTACCATTCCAGAACCTGGTGCAAGATGACACTTACAGTCCAAAGAATGCCTTAGGGAAGCAGAGGGCACTGTTCCCTCTCATGGCAAAACCACAAAGAGAAGATAGCAATCAACATAATAGAGACCAGCATCCTGCTACCCCTTTAAATACTATAACTTAAATATTCTTGTGCCCATCCTCCTCATATATGGATATCCCTTGATTTTCCGGATCAATATAAACTTACAGTCATGCATCCCTTAACAACAGGAATATATCCTGAGAAATGAGTCGTTAGGAGACGTCATCATTGGGTGAATGTCACAGCATGCACTTACACAAACCTGGATAGTGGAGCCCACTACACACCTGGGCTATATGGTATGGCCCATGGCTCCTAGACTACAAACCTATACAGTAAGGCAACTGTAACACAAGGGTATTTGCGTATCTCAATCTATCTAAACACAGAAAAGATATGGTAAAAATACAGTATAAAAGATCAGATGGGCTGGGCTCGGCGGCTCAACCTGTAATCCCGGCACTTTGGGAGGCCGAGGTGAGTGGATTGCCTGAGCACGCGGGTTTCAGACCCTCCTGGGCAACTTGGCAAGACCTCATCTCTGCAATAAATTTGTTTTGTTTTGTTTTGTTTTGAGTTGGAGTCTCACTCTGTCACCCAGACTGGAGTGCAGTGGCAGCTCCCGGCCACCGCAGCCTCGACCTGCTGTGCTCCAGAAATCCTTTCGCCTCAGCCTTCCAAGTAGCCGGAACTACAGGCGTGCACTACCACGCCTGGCTAATTTTTTTTTATTTTATTGTAGAGATGAGGTCTCGCCAAGTTGCCCAGGCGGGTCTCAAACCCGCGGGCTCAGGCAATCCTCTCACCTCAGCCTCCCAAAGTGCTGGGATTACAGGCTGAGCCACCGAGTCCGGCCTACAATAAATTTTTTTAAATCAGCCAGGCGTGATAGCGCGTGCCTGTAATTCTGGCTACTCAGAAGGCTGAGGCAGAAGGATCGCCGGAGCCCAGCAGGTCAAAGCTGCGGTGGCCGGGAGCCTGCCACTGCATTCCAGTCGGGGCTACAGAGTGAGACTCCAACTCAAAAAAAAAAAAAGATCAGATGGAGGGCACTTTCCATGAATGGAGCTTGCACAACTGGAAGCTGCTCTGGGTGAGCGAGTCAGTGTAGGTAAATGTGAAGACCTAGGACATCACTGTACACCACTGTAGACTTTGTAAGCCCGGTGCGATTAGGCTACACTAAATTTACTAAAAACTATTTTACCTTTTTCATGATAATTTACTTTTTTCACTTTATAAAGTTTATAAAGTAGATTTGTTTACACCAGATTCTCCACAAACACGTGCGTAATGTGATGTGCTATGGCCACCTGTTGTCAATAAGAAACAGGAACTTTTCTGCTCCATTAGAATCTTATGGGACCATCATCACACATGCAGTCTATTGTTGACTGAAACACCATTGTTCTGTGCGTGACTACATTTGACTTTTGCACTACCTCATCCAATGTGTTGATTATCTCATCAAGTTAGTTTCCATTTGAAACCTTGTTTCAGGCTGGGGAAGTATATCACAAAAAAATTTAATGAAGAAACCCCACTAGCCTTAAAAAGAAATGATGATGACAGGCTGGAGTTTTTGATGCTACTGTATATTTTCTTGGATACTTTCTCATCAAACCTTGAAACATTATATGAAATCCCTATGCCTTTAATGGGAAGGCATAAGAGAAAAGTTAATAATATGTAAAAGCACCAAACAATCCTGAACAGTGAAAGAACTAGTACCTTCTTTCCATTCTGTAGCTCACTTAATTTTGCTGTCTTTTCTTTTAAACTAGCCACCCCCATTACTCCCTAGTAAAGATCTACTCTAATTTCAGGTAGTGAAGATTTGAGAGAAAAAGAGACTGCTCTTATTCTTAACAGGAATGCAGGAGTCCTCCAAATGCTGATTGCCTGGTTTTAAATTGCCCTTATCAAAATGATACATACACATAAGCAACTGTGAAAATTCTTCTCGACTACTGAGCCCCAATTATCACAATCAGGACTTCTGAAAAAAAAAATCATTAGACAAAAGTCAAACCATATGCATAAAGGACAGAGAACAGCAGGATTTTCTGGTCACTTGATGTATAAATCAGTTGTCTAAGCCTGCGGATTATATAAGAAGCATAAATTGTGATACAACCGACAAAATGGAATTACTCATGCACGCATCCATCAAAAGCTTTATCTTCAGACTGACTTCCTTAAGTTATTCTAAGTTCAGAACATAATTTCATTGTCTCACTGTTCCCTTTCAGTTCCATGCAGACACAAACCTGTAGCCACTTGAAAATGTCTTCTACCAAGGCATGGACGGATGAAGACACAACATAGCAAACTTCACGAATGGTGTTTGCTAGGCTCAATCCTCTTTCCTAGGCTCACCTCCCTCCCTCTCCATCAAGGTGGAGAAAATAATCTCACTATAAATGATGCAGCTTTAAACCAAGTACTTCACCGCTCTGGGAATTAGCAACCTTATTTGTAAAATCAGTGGTTTAGACTACCCTGGAGAATGACCTTTAAGGCCTTATCCAGGCCTAACTTACACTTTTGTAAGTCTATTTTTCTAAATGTTTTCTAGGTCTAACTTCTACTTTACTAACAGCACCTGGTCAATGAACTTGCATTTGACAGAAACAGTTTTTGAAAGATGGACACAAGTCTATCCATGCTGCTTAATTTACAGAAAGAGGAACAAAAGGCCAAACAAATGAGAGAAGGTCACTGAGCCAGCTGACCACAGACTCAGGTCTAGAACCCTAGGCTGAAGACCACTCCAGGGCTTCCTGCACCTTATCCCACAGCCTAGGGAAAAGTCACTTCTAAAAAGGTAAGAAATGATCAACATTGCCACACTTTAAAGCAGATTCCTCCAAAACGCCACAAAGTCTCAGAAGAAGGTGTCAAAAGAAGAGTCTACCCCCAAAAAAGAAAGCTGCAGCAAAAGTATACGGTTGATGGGTAAGAAAGTAACGCCTCCTCCGTGTGCCACCTACTCCAGTCCCCCAGTCCTACTTTCTGTGCTCTTCAAACCAAATCCAAGACCTTGTAGGGATCTGACCCAGCACAAGCTCCAGAAAGTCTCTGGGTCATTTAAGTTTACAATGTCTACACTCAGAAAACTGGGCTCTTCAAATACACAAGCTGCCCTTTTTGCAAAGAGAAAGCAGTTGGGAGGTCAGTACCCTAAAGCAAGGTGACCAGCAGGGAGAAGGTTGTACAGAAGTGCGGTCTGGGAGCTCCAACGGGGGAGCCCATGTGCAGACCCACAACAGCCAGAGGACAGGCCTTGAGTAGTAAACTTGCCATTTGTCTTTCTGGACTGTTACCTATTCCAGCAGAACCCCTGGTAGGATTTCAAGTTATGGCAATGTCTTGCCCAGAACAGCATTTTGGTCTTTTCTTTTTTTTTTTTTTTCATAATCAATATTTTTTATTATGGTTTTGTGGGGTACAGTTAAGGGTTAGGTGTACAAGTACGTTTCATTCAGGCACCCTGTTGATAAGAGGTGTTTGGTCTTTTCATATAGCATTTCTTGATTAAAATCTAATGTTTCTGTTTTGTGCCAGTTACTTTTATAAGCGACAGGATGAGCTCAGTTGGTCATTTGAAACGTTCTGAAATTATTTCAAAGTATAAAATTGAGGCCAGGCACGGTGGTTCATGCCGATAATCTCAGCACTTTGGAGGCCGAGGTGAGAGGATTGCCTGAGCTAACGGGTTCGAGACCAACCTGGGCAACTTGGCAAAACCTCGTCCCTATAATAAGTCAAAAAATTAGCTGGGCATGGTAGCGTGCATCTGTAGTTCCGGCTACTTGGAAGGCTGAGGCAGAAGGATAGCCTGTGGCCTTGAGTGTGCCACAGGCCTCCAGCCTGGGCAATAGCATGAGACTCCAACTCAAATATATATATATATATATATATATATATATATATATATATATATATAAATTAAATAATTTACTCAATTCTCAGGTGAACATTTAATAGTACATCATGACCTCAAACATTACTTAGTATATTCCTGAGCAAATGGCTGAAATAAATTTTCACTAAACATTTTTTTTTCATTTTCACACACTCTTAGAAGAGGGTTAAGCTATAACATAGTTAAAATAGAAAAAAATATTTTTCTAAAGTTTTCTAAATAATGTGTGTGTTCTAGGGGTTTCTGGGGGAAATCTTACCATGAATCAATTTTAATCTCTGTAAACGTTCCTAAGTTTGACAGACTGAGGCTCCAATGCTCTGCTGAAGCACAAGGTAACCAAAGCAGACTCAGGAAAAAGACCTATGAGTGCACTACACAGACATGTTTTCCATTAGAGACTGAGCCTTCTCTGCATCTTATTCTCCACCTCCCTCCACATGTGTGCAGTAGAAGGCAGCACATGCAATGGCTTAAAAGGGCACATAAAGTAAGAACTCAGGGTCTTTCCCTTTTTTCCTCTCTTTGTGTCTCATAATTACTTAAGTATGAGTTGATAATTCAAAACCACCACATGACATACTAATAGCAAGTTGGCAAGTAAAAGGTAATTCTGTCTCATAAATACAATACTTGGCATAGAAACAGAACCCTAATAAAAGAGGATGTTAACAAAGCCAGATGAGACAGAAGATTAAATCAGTCACTCCCCTATTCTAGAGATTGTCGCTTTTCTAGGATCTTACATATCAAACATTCAAAAACTTCACAAAAGCTACTCAATTCTGAAAGGAGATTTATGACCTTAATGTTAGAAAGAGACAAACTGGGAGATCAAAGGGTGCACAGGAAGAATAAAGATAATGACATTAGACTATGAGATAGTGATTGAGTCATAACGTGTATGTGTGTGTCTTTAAACTGCTTCCCCATACATTAGCTAATTTGATACTTTTGAGAATGATACTGGGTAGGCAGAGTGAGCGATGAGGATGATTACAACAATGCCAGTAATCATAAACACAGCAGCAACAGCAACAACCCTTACTGATCTTTTAACTACGGCCTGCAATGTGTTAAGCACGGGACACTGTGTGGGACACTGAGATTCACACCCCTATTTACAGAAATGCTCAGGATCACTGCAGCTCAAAACAGCAGAGCCAGGACTCAAATACAGATCTTCTCTCACTAAATTCAGTTCTCTTTCCAGTATAAATAGTAATGACAGTCTACCAGACTCTCCTGCCAACATCTCTTTTTCGGGAATTACTGCATCTCTCCACGCCCCCCTCCCGCCCCCACCAGTCATATTTTTGTACCAGGAGTTGCCCAGTATGCACATGATCATAGCCCCAGAAGCAGCTGATAGATCCAGGGGTGGTCTCCAGAATCAAGCTGGACAAATCATATTCCTTACCAGGTAATCTGTAAAAGGAACTATAATAGATCAGATTAATCCTTCTCCGGAGTGCTGGATTATAACACACAGGCAGGGAATTGCTGGCCGAAACTATTTTCCTCTTGTGGAAATGGAGAAAACCCACCACAGTGAGAAAGTAGAATGAAGGAGATCTGAAAAGATATGAACATGCAGAGTCTTCGATAGTGTGCCAGCCCCAGGCTCTGCTTCTTCGGCTGGCTACAGTCCTGTGCACAGATTCTACAGACAACCTCAGTGTATGCTGCCTTTTACCTTAGGCTACCTCTAGTGGGCTTCTGCTCTGAGCAACCAAAGGTCCCAGGTAGCAGAAATAAATTGCATCAACACATGCCAGGTCCTGCATTAGGAGACCTCACATATACAGTCAGTTCAGTACCTGCCTACTTCAGCTAACAGTGCTCCCCTCTGCTGGAAAAATGTTCCTTCTCCACTATGCCAGCCATGTGCACCTACTGGGAGATGGCTACCTTCATTAATGCAATCTGGAGAATTCTGCAATATCCCTGTAAAGTATCACTATAACCGTCTTTTTTTTGAGTGGGAGTCTGACTCCGTCATCTAGGCTGGAGTGCAGTGGCATGCTCACAGTCACCCCAGCATCAACCTGCTGGGCTCCAGCGATCCTTCTGCCTCAGCCTTCCAAGTAGCCAGAACTACAGGCGTGCACTACCACGCCCAGCTGACTTTTTGACTTATTGCAGAGACGAGGTCTCACCAAGTAGCCCAGGCTGTTCTCGAAACCACGGGCTCAGGCAATCCACTCTCCTCGGCCTCCCAGCCAAGCCAGGCCTCTTTATAACCATTTTAAATGTGGCTCAGAGAAACGCAGAGTATTCGAAAACATAAAAGAAAAGCAATATAAAGTGTGGGGAAACAAACAATTTTTTAACAGAAATGTTAAATTGCAATTCCCAAGTTATACTGTCTTTTCAAAGGGAAGGGCGGGAAAGGCTGTGTGTGTGTGTGTGTGTGTGTGTGTGTGTGTGTGTGTGTGTGGTGTGTGTCTACATGCATGTGTGTTTCCTTGTTAGAAAACTAGGTAAGGCACAACACACTGAGGCACAAGCAATGCACTCATCTACTATGAACTAGAGAAAAATAATCTCTATTCTAGAACACTTTTCCAGCATAGTTCCTGTGAAAATGAAGATGTTGTTATCTATAAAACTGTACAGAGAGAACAGTGTATAATGTATATCAGGGACAAAGCTAAATGCTTAACATGGACATTTTATTCCTAGTGGAAAAAAAATAAGACAAAATCACTCAAAAACGGTCAAATCTGTTTTCTCAGGTGGTATATTGTAGCAGTAAGATTTCATACTTTAACCTTGAAAGATTTTCTTCTAATAAATTCTTATATGGAAAACCCAGTTACGGAACGTCTAAAGGCAGACTCTGCCCACTCACTACATGTCTACACCCACACACACCTAGGCCTCCAGTCTTTAAAAAGTCTTTAGAAAGCCCTGTGGCTTCTCAGATTACCTCCAAACAAGTTGACAGTCAGGGAAAGTACACTCAAGTGCATGTATTACAAAGCAAACTGAAAGCAAGATGTGAAAAGTTACACAGATAAAGAAAACAGTGTTTACTACCTAACATACCCATTAAACTACTTGTGGAAACAAAGATGTAACAATAAAAATACTAACAGCTAACTTGCTAAATGCTTACCACATGCCAGACATTCTAATACATCCTACTAAGCCTCACCATAATTCAGGAAGCAGTTATCATCTCTATTCCCATGTTAACAAGGAACAAATTAAAGCTTACAGAGATTAAGGAACTTGCCCAAGATTACAAAGTCTGTAAATTGAGGCACCCAGGCGGTCTCAATCTGCAGCTCCAACACCCACTTAACTGCTTAGCTGTTCTGAATCATACTGTCAAAACAGACACTAAGCTTCAAAAGTACTACTATATGTTTAATCCACATAGCTACTAACAGCAGCAAACCTTGCTCCAGAAGTTCACATGACTTCTCATTATCACTATACTCCCTCAACAACTAATATTTGAAGAAATAAGGATGCATGAGAGGGGATATCTTTAAAACTCTACAGCAACATCTTAAGCAATGATTCTCGATGTGTGGTCTGAGGGCCATTTTCAGGGGTTCCTGGGAGTCCTCTCTTTTTTACCCTTTTATCTATGCATGCCTGGATTTTCTTCTTATACTTCAACCAACACAACACACTGTAATAGACTGAATTCAGCTGTCTTCTATTAAAAGCCAGATATTAAAGCTATTTGCAAAAATGTAAAACAATGCCACTCTTGTCACTAAATTGTGTTGTTCCAGAAAATATAATTATTTTTCATAAAAGTATTGTTTATGTTAATAGTGAATATACTATTCTTTTAAAATTAACAAATATTCTTCAATTATTTTCAACTTTAATGTATGATGCCATAAACATTTGTACATAAAACACACATGATAACAAACGCAAATTTGAGGTCCTCAATAATTTTTTTTTTTTTTAACTGGAGTCTAACTCTGTTGCTCAGACTGGAGTACAGTGGCCGCTCCCAGCCACCGCAGCCTCCACCTGCTGGGCTCCAGCGATCCTTCTGCCTCAGCCTTCCAAGTAGCTGGAAGTACAGGCACGCACTACCATGCCCAGCTAATTTTTTATTTATTGTAGAGACGAGGTCTCGCTAAGTTGCCCAGGCGGGTCTTGAACCCGCGGGCTCAGACAATCCACTCACCTCAGCCTCCCAAAGGCGTGGGATTATAGGCTGAGCCACCGAGTCCGGCTTCTCAATAATTTTTAAGAGTATAACAGGGTTCTAGCAAAAATTTAAGGACATTTGCCTTAAAGCATACTAATTAATTCCTTATTTTTACAGAGGACAGAGTCCACAACTCATATCTAAGAGCTTCACTGTTACTTCCTAAGTAAAAGATTAACAGTGAAGAGTCAGAGACTATTTTTTAACCAAATTCTTCATGATAAAATGAACTGCTAAACTTTGAAACTGACAAAATTAGATTTTCATAAATTCATACTTTATACAAATTGACACATAAGTGTAATCAAAAGTGTGTATTTTGTGACACATTTAAAATGAATTAATAGAGTGAGTTTCTCATATGGAGTAAACTGAGATAGCACTTCCTCAGCACCCAGAGAGGACTGGATGCAGCAGCATGCCCCATGAGTCCCCAAAGGAGTAAAAATAACCAACTAATACAAAGAAGAAGGAAAAAAAACCACCAAAATGGGTTGGAACTGGCCAGATTCTTGGCTTTACCACCACAGTTCACCACAGCCTCTGCGCACAGTGGGGAAGGTGAGTGAGGGGAATTCAGGGTTCTATGCTCCTTCCACAAACTTGCCAGGGCCCCTGAGTCTTGCAAGACAACAGTCCCTCATGAGAAACTGCCTTTCCCCACAGCCATGTTCTGCTGTATAGAGGTATAGGGGGAAAGCCTTGAGCAATACCAGCCACCACATCCCAAGAACTCAGCCAACAAGAAAGGGGATGGCCCCAAGGGTAAATGCCATGGCCCAAGGGCAAATGTCATAGCTGCAGAGAGTATGATCGACTCCAAATCCGTGCAAGTTGCTTCAAAATCCATATATTTGTCATTCTTTATGGCTGCATAATATTCCATTGTGTATATGATGCCTCAGAACACCTGAGGCCTTGAGGCTAGCTGCATTTTGACATTCAGATCACAGAATGCCTGAGGCTAAGGCCAGAAGCAGGTGGGATCTGTTGCCATAGCAACCACTCAGCACATTCTTTTGTGCTTTCTCTGCACAACAGCATCACCCCAGTGGCCAGGGACTCCCTTCTAATCCTCACAGGGGCAGCCAAGAGTGCACACTTGCAGGGTGGTTCAGCTCCTTTGCCCAACACTCCCCTCAAAGGCTCAAAACAAACAGAGAACTTGGACTTTCGGCTTAGACTGGTGGGCACTTCCTTGGAGCAATAGTAACCAAGGAGAAACGTTACAACCACTACTGCAGCTGGCTTCCTCCCAAAAGCACCATCTCCACAGTGGAAGTCAACAGTACAGCCCACCACACTGAATATAATACCTCAATTTTGGGGAAAGTCTGATCCCAAATGCCAACTAACAGCACTTTCCAAGCCACTCTGGCCACTCAGGACACTGTGAGCCAGTCCAGGTACACAGCACAGGGCTGCCACAGCTAGGCAACTGAAAAACTCATCACACCAAGACTATATATAACTATGGGAATCATACAGTGCATACATCAATGCCCTGACAACCTAAAATAAGAAGAAATCATATACCCAAATAAGAAGGAACCAGAAAAATAATTCAGATGATATGAAAAAGCAGAGTTCTCCAACACCCCCCAAAAGATCACACCAACTCTTTAGCAATGAACTCTAACCAAAATGGAATTTCTGAAATTCCAGACAGAATTCAAAACATTGATTTATAAAACTGATCAATGAACTTCAGAAAGAAAATGAAAACCAACATAAAGAATTAAAAAAAAAAAACTAAGACGGGCTCGGTGGCTCAGCCTATAATCCCACGCCTTTGGGAGGCTGAGGTGAGTGGATTGCCTGAGCCCACAGGTTCGAGACCCGCCTAGGCAGCAAGACCTCATCTCTACAATAAATCAAAAAATCAGCCGGGCGTGGTAGCACATGCCTGTAATTCCAGCTACTTGGAAGGCTGAGGCAGAAGGATCACCAGAGCCCAGCAGGTCGAGGCTGCAGTGGCCGGGAGCAGCCATTGCACTCCAGTCTGGGTGACAGAGTGAGACTCCAACTCAAAAAAAAAAAACTGCTAAAAACATAGAAAAGAAACTTAAAAAGAAAGAACAAAATCTTCAAGAGATGAGCAATTATATCAAGAGCTGAACCTAAGGTTAATTGGAATCCCTGAGGCAGACAGAGAGACTGAGACCACCCTGGAACAAACAGAAATTAACTAAGAAAAATTCCGTCATCTCATCAGTGACATGATCATTCAAACCCAAGAGATTCAGAGAACCCCTGTAAGACAGCAAAGGAGAAGACCAACTTCTAGACACATAGCAATTTGCCTACATAAAGTAGGTATAAAACAAAAAATTCTAAGGCAGCAAGAGAAAAAGGTGAGACTACCTACCGGGGAAGACCTGACAGAATAGCAGTAGACTTATCTACAGAAACACTTCAGGCTAGAAAACCCTGGAGTCCAATCTTCGAAGTTCTCAAAGATAAACAACTTCAACCAAGAATTGCCTACCCAGCTAAAATAAGTTTCATCAGTGATGGAGAATTAAAATCCTTCCCAGACATTCAGTCTCTAAAGGTTTTCGCCACCTCTAGACCACCTCTACAAGAAACACTTAAGAAAGTATTAAACACAGAAGAAAGAAACAAAGAACAATGCCTGTCCCAAGAATGTAGGGAAAAGATGGAAAACACACATAAATCAACTGAAAAATCAAAAGGAAGATGGCAAACAAATAAACAGCAAGAACAACAATAAACTTCATAAGAATCACATGACAGGGATAAACTCTTACATCTCATAATTAGCCTGGATGTAAATGGACTAAAGGCACCACTGAAAAGATATAGAATGACAAATTGGATAAAATATCACGATGTAACAATATGTTGTCTCCAAGAGACTTATCTCACCAGGAAGGATACTCACGGACTCAAAATAAGAGGATGAAAAACAAATTTTCAGGCAAACAGAACACAAAAGAAAGCAGAAGTCGTGATCTTAATATCAGACAAAATGCCCTTTAAGCTATCAAAAATTTAAAAAGACATGGAAGGTCACTACAAAATGATAAAAAGTTCAGTCCATCATCAAGAAATATCCACCCTAAACATATATGCGCCCAACACAGGAGCACCAACTTTGATAAAGCAGCTTCCAGGTAAACTAAAAAAATATATTGGCTGGGCTCGCGGGCTCAGTCTGTAATCCCAGCATTTTGGTAGGCAGAGGCGAGTGGAATGCCTGAGCCCGTGAGTTCGAGATCAGCCCAGGCAACTTGGTGAGACCTCATATCTACAATAAATACAAATTAAAAATTGCCGGGCATGGTAGTGCAGGCATGTAGTTCCGACTATTGGAAGGCTGAGGCAGAAGGATCCCTGGAGCCCAGCAGGTCAATGCTGGGGTGGCCGTGAGAGTGCCATTGCATTCCAGCCTGGATGACGGAGTGAGATCTGACTCAAAAATAAATAAATAAAGTAAGATATTGACTCCAACACTATCATAGCTGGGGACAAAATACCCCACTAACACCCACTAACAACCCTATACAGATCATTAAGACAAAAAACAACAAGGAGATTCTGAACCTCAGCGTGACACTTGACCAAATGGACGTAATTAATACATACAGAACACTCCACCTAACAGCCATGGAATATACATTCTACTCAACACCACACAGCACATACTCTAAGATCAAAGGCATCCTTGGACATAAATCAAGCATAAATATATTGAACAAGATTGAAATACTGCCATGCACCTTCTCAGACCACAGTGGAATAAAAATAAATAACAAAACCAACAAAATCCCCCAAAACCCACAAAGACATGGGCACTAAACAGCGTGATGCTAAACAACTCCTGGGTCAACAAGGAAATCAAAACAAAAATTAAAAGATTCTTGGAAACAAATGAAAATGAAAAAATATCTTATCAACATCTCTGGGACGCCATGGAAACAGCACTAAGAGGGGAATTCATATCTCTATAAAAACACACATGAAGAAAAGGGAAAGATCACAAGTTAACAGCCTAACAAATCACCTTAAAAAGCTGGAAAAGCAAGGCCACCAAAAACCTAACTTCAGCAGAAGACTACAGATCACCAAAATAAAGCCCAAATTCAGGACACAGACGACAAAAATACAATACAAAAAAACAATGAAACAAAAAGTTGGCTATTTGAAAGGATAAACAAGATTGATGGACCGCTAGCTACAATGACCAAGAAAAAGAGAGAAAAAGTCCAAAGACACAATCAGAAAGGCAAAATATCAAATCACAACTGATCCCAAAGAAATACAAAAGATTATCAGAGATTTATATGTACACTTGTATGGAAACAAACTTGAAAACCTAAATGAAATGGAGGACTTTCTGAAATTACACAACCTCCCCAGGTTGAAACAAGAAGAAATCAAGACCCTGAATAGACCAATAACAACCCAGGAAATCAACTATGTCATAAGAAAACTGCCTACAGCCGGGCTCGGTGGCTTAGCCTGTAATCCTGAGCCTTTGGGAGGCTGAGGTGAGTGGACTGCCTGAGCCCGCGGGTTTGAGACCCGCCTGGGCAACTTGGCGAGACCTCATCTCTACAATAAATCAAAAATTAGCCGGGCGTGGCAACACGCGCCTGTAGTTACAGCTACTTGGAAGGCTGAGGCGGAAGGATCGCTGGAGCCCAGCGGCCACTGCACTCCGGTCTGGGCGACAGAGTGAGACTCCAACTCAAAAAAAAAAAAAGAAAACTACCTACAAAAAAAAGGCCTGGACCAGATGGTTTTCCAGCATACTTGTACAAAACATACAAGGAGAAGCTGATACCAATCCTAGTGAAAGTATTCAGGAAATTGATAAAGATGAAACTCTCCCCAAATCATTGTATAAAGCTAACATCACATTGATACCCAAATCGGGTATCCAACAAAGAAAGTAAACTACAGGCCAATATCCTTGATGAATATAGATGCTAAAATTCTCAAAAAGATTCTAGCAAACTGGATCCAACAACATATCTCAAAAATTATCCACCATGACCAAGTAGGCTTCATCCCTGGGATGCAAGACTGATTCAACATCTGCAAGACCATAAACGTAATTAAATACATCAACAGATGTAAAAACAAAAACTACATGATTATATCATTAGATACAGAAAAAGCTTCATAAAATCCAGCAGCATCTCTTTTTTTTTTTTTGAGTTGGAGTCTCACTCTGTCGCCCAGACTGGAGTGCAGTGGCCGCCCCCGGCCACCGCAGCCTCAACCTGCTGGGCTCTGACGATCCTTCCGCCTCAGCCTTCCGAGTGGCCGGAATTACAGGCATGCGCTACCACGCCCGGCTGATTTTTTGATTTATTGTAGAGATGAGGTCTCGCTGCCCAGGCGGGTCTCGAACCCGCGGGCTCAGGCAATCCACTCACCTCAGCCTCCCAAAGGCGCGGGATTACAGGCTGAGCCACCAAGCCCGACTTGTTCATGAGTTTTTATCAAGAGATGCTGCTGAGCCGGGCTCGGTGGCTCAGCCTGTAATCCCGCACCTTTGGGAGGCTGAGGTGAGTGGATTGCCTGAGCCCACGGGTTCGAGACCCGCCTGGGCAGCGAGACCTCATCTCTACAATAAATCAAAAAATCATCCGGGCGTGGTAGCGCATGCCTATTATTCTGGCTACTTGGAAGGCTGAGGCGGAAGGATCGTCGGAGCCCAGCAGGTCGAGGCTGCGGTGGCCGGGAGCGGCCACTGCACTCCAATCTGGGCGACAGAGTGAGACTCCGACTCAAAAAAAAAAGAAGACACACAAGCAGCCAACAGATATATGAAAAAATGCTCAGCCTCGGCTGGGCTCGGTGGCTCACCCTGTAATCCCAGCGCTTTGGTAGGCCAAGGAAAGTATATTGCCTGAGCCCGCGGGTTCGAAACCCGCCCGGGGAACTGGCAAGACCACACTGCAATATCGTCTCTACAATAAATCAAAAATTAGCTGGGCATGGTAGCGCATGCCTGTAATTCTGGATATTTGGAAGACTGAGATGGAAGGATCACTGGAACCCAACAGGTCGAGGCTGCAGTGGCCGGGAATGTGCCACTGCACTACAGTCTGGGTGACAGAGTGAGACACCAACTCAAAAAAAAAAAAATGCTCAGTCTCACTAACCTTCAGAGAAATGCAAATCAAAGCTACAATGAGATATCACCTAACTCCAGTAAGGATGGCTGTCATTAGTAAGTCAATAAACAACAGGTGATCCACAGATGCAGTGAAAAGGGAACACTTCTACACTGTTGGTGGGACTGCCAATTAGTTCAACCTCTATGAAAAGTAGTGTGGGGATTCCTAATATAACTAAAAATTGGCCTTCCATATGATCAAGTAATCCCTCTCCTGGGAATATACACAGAGGAAGATAAATCATTCCACCAAAAAGACACCTGCACACACGTTTATTGCTGCACTATTCACAATAGCAAAAATGTGGAGCCAACCCTACTGTCCATTGAAAGTGGACTGGATAAAGAAAATGTGGCACATATACATGATGGAGTATTACAAACCCATGAAGAAGAACAAATTTATGGACTTTGCAACAAATTGGAAGGAGTTGGAGACCACCATACTAAGTGATCTATCACAGAAACAAAGAACTGAATACTGCATGCTCTCACTAACAAGTGGACCCTGAACAATAATCACATGAACACAAGGGAGAGCTCAGCAGTCAGTGGCTTTGCTAGGGAAGGGAGGGAGAGTGGTGTGTGGGGGCACATGACAACACAAACGGTGCCAGGTCCACTACCAGATGAAGGAGAGGCAGTTAGAAGTCCAAACTTCACCTGCATGCAGCCTACCTATGTAGTTAATCCTCAATTGTACCCCAATCTCTGAAATGAAATTTTAAAAAAGAAAAATTAAACAAAATTATACTAGAAAAAAAAATTATACTCGTTTTTCTCTAAAAAAAGAGAAAGCATTACAATCATAGTGGGAGAATTCAACACTCCGCTGACAGCAATAGACAAATCATCAAGGCAGAACATCAACAAAGAAACACTGAAATTAAACAAGACTCTAAAGGAAACTGAACAAACGGATATCTATAGAACATTCTATCCCAAAACTACAGAATATATATTTTTCTCATCAGCACATGGAATATTCTCCAAGGCAGACCACATGATAGCCCACAATCAAGTCTCTATAAATTAAAAAAACTGAAATTATATCTAGCACCTTTTCAGACCACATTGGAATAAAACTAGAAATCTGCTCCTGAATTAGGTCAATAATGAAATCAAGATGAAAATTTTTAAATTCCTTAAAATGAATTACAGCAATGAAACAAGTTATCAAAACCTTAGGACACAGCCAGAGCTGTGCTCAGATGAAAATGTATAGTGTTTAAGGTACACATTAATAAGATTGAAAGACTGCATATCGACAAGCAAACATTACACCTCAAGCAACAAGAAAAATACAAACAAATCAAACCCAAAGCTAACAGAAGAAAAGAAATATCAAAAATCAGAGCAGAATTAAATAAAATTGAAATCTGAAAAAATACAGAGGATCAATGGAAAAGTTGTTTTTTTGAAAAGATAAACAAAACTGATAGACCACTAGCTAGATTAATTAAGAAACAAAGAGAGAGGACTCAAATTAGTGAAAAAGAAATTACAACTGATGTGACAGAAATTCAAAGGTCATCCAAGACTATTATAAACTCCTCTACGCAAACAAACTGGACAAACTAGAGGAATGGATAAATTCTTGGAAACCAGCTGGACTCGGTGGCTCAGTCTGTAATCCCAGCACTTTGGGAGGCCGAGGCAAGTGGATTGTCCCAGCCCGCAGATTCGAGACCCGCCCCGGCAACTTGGCGAGATTTGTCTTTACAATAAATTAAAAAAAAAAATTAGCTGGGCATGGTAGCACGTGCCTGTAGTTCCAGCTACTTGAAAGGCTGAGGCAGAAGGATCGTCGGAGGCCAGCAGGTCGAGACTGCGGTGGCAGGAGTGTGCCACTGCACTCCAGTCTGGGTGATGGAGTGAAAGCCCAACTCAAAAAAAAAAAAATTATTGGAAACCTACAGATCCCCAATCTTGAATCAGAAAGAAACAGAAACCGTGAACAGACCAATAATGATTAGCAAGATTGGAAGAGTAATTAAATGTCTCTCTGTTTAAAAAAGCCCAAGACCTGATGAACTCACAGCTGAATTCTACCAGACCTTCAAAGACCAAATGGTACCACTTTTACTGAAGTTATTCCACAATATTGAAGAGAAGAGAATCATCCCTAACTCATTCTACAAAGCCAGTATCACTCTGATACCAAAGCCAGGAAAAGACACAACAAAAAAAGAAAACAACAGACCAGTATCCTTCATGAACATAGGCACAAAGATCCTCAACATATTAGCAAATTGATTACAACAGCACATAACAAAAAAAAAAGTACACCACAACCAAGTGGGTTTTATCCCAGAGATGCAAAGGTGGTTCAGCATACACAAGTCAATAAACATGATCCACTACATAAACAGAATCAAAAACAAAAATTGTATGATCATTTCAATAGCTACAGAAAAGCATTTGATAAAATCCAACACCTCTTCATGATTAAAAACCCTCAGCAAAACAGGTAGGCATAGAGGAAACATTCTTCAAAATAATAAAAGCTATAAACCCACAGCCAATGTCATTCTAAACAGAGAAAAGTCGAATATATTCCCCCCTCAGAACTGGAACAAGGCAAGGATGCCCACCTTCGCCACTCCTATTTAACATAATACTGAAAGTCCTAGCCAGAACAATCAGGCAAGAAAAAAAAATAAAGGGTGTCCAAATTGGAAAAGAAGAAATCAAATTATCTCTATATGCCAATGCTATGATCTTACACCTAGAAAACCCTAAAGACCCCTCCAAAAGACTACTGGACTTGATAAATGAAATGGTAAAATTTCAGGACACAAAATCAACACACACAAATCAGCAGCACTGCTATACACCGACAGCAACCAAGCTGAGGATCAAATCAAAAACTCAATTCCAACTACAATAACAGCCAAAAAAGCTAAAATAACTAGGAATGTATTTAACCACGGAGGGGGGAAATCTCTACCAGGAAAACGACAAAACTCTGAGAAAGGAAATTGCAGAGGACACAAATACAAAAACATCTCATGCTCATGGATTGGAAGAATCAACAGTATTAAAATGATCATATTACCCAATATAATCTATAGATTCAATGCAATCCCTATCAAGTTATCAACATCATTTTTCACAGAATTAGAAAAAAAATCCTAAAATTAACATGGAACCAAAAAAAAAGCCAGAATAGCCAAAGCAATCCTAAGCAGAAAGAACAAAGCTGAAGGCATCACATTACCTGACTTCAAATCATACTACAAGTTTATAGTAACCAAAACAGCATGGTACTGGTACAAGAGCAGATACACTGACCAATGAAATAGAATAGAGAATCCAGAAATAAACCCAAATACCTACAACCAACTGATCTTTGACAAAGCAGACAAAAACATATACTGAGGAAAAGATATCCTATCAAATAAATGGTGCTGGGTAAATTGGATAGCTACATACAGAAAAATGAATCTTCTCCCCATATACAAAAATTAACTCAAGATGGTTTAAAGATTTAAAGGTCAGACCTGAAACCATAAAAAGTCTACAAGAAAACCTAGGAAAAACTCTTCTACACATCAGCCTAGGCAAAGAATTTATGATTAAAACTCCTAAAGCAAATGCAACTAAAACAAAGTAAATAAGTGGGACTTCATTAAACTAAAAAGCTTCTGCAAAGGAAATCATCAACAGAGCAAACAGGCAATCTACAGAATGGGAGAAGATATTCGCAAACCCTGTATCTGACAAAGGACTAATCTCCAGAATCTACAAAGTACTCAAATCAGCAAGGAAAAAAAAAACAAATAACCCCACTAAAAAGGGCAAAAGACATGAGCAGACATGTCTGAAAAGAAGATATACAAATGGCCAACAAACATACAAAAAATGTTTAAATCATTCATCATCAGGGAAATGCAAATTAAAACCACAATGACATACCACCTTACACCAGTCAAAATAGCCATTATTTAAAAACCAAAAAACAATAGATGCTGTTGCAGATGTGGAGAAAGGGGAACACATATACATTCTTACAACAGATAGAATGGCCATTATTTTAAAAAATAAAAAAATATTAGATGCTGATGAGAATGAAATGGAAAGGGAATGCTTATACAGTGTTGGTGGGGATGTAAATTAGTACAACCTCTATGGAAAGCGGTATGGAGGTTGTTACTCAAAGAACTAAAAGTAGATCTACCATTTGGTCCAGCAATCCCACTACTAAGTAACTACCCTAAGGGACAGGAGTTGTTATATAAAAAAGACACCTGCACCCGCATGTTCATCACAGCACAATTCACAATTGCAAAGATGTAGAATCAACCTAAAATGCCCATCAACTGATCAGTGGATAATGAAAATGTGATATACATACATTATGGAATACTATGCAGCCATAGAAAAGAATGAAAAAAAGAATGTCCTTTGTAGCAACATTGATGAAGCTGAAGATCATCATCCTAAGTGAATTGACTCAGAAACAGAAAATCAAACACCTGATGTTCTCACCCATATAAGGGAGCTAAAGGGTCACAAAAACGGAAATAATAGACACTGGGACACCAATAAGGGGCAGGGTAGGAAGGTTAGGGCTCGGAAACTACCTATGGGGCACAATGTTCACTATCTGAGGATGGACCACCTAAGATCCAATCCCCACCACTGCACAATATGTCCACGTTGTAAAGACACATGTGTACCCCAAATCTAAAATTTAAAAGTATAATAAAGTAACTTAATTAGGAAGAATTATAACACTCTAAAGTTTTATCTACTGTATATACTTTCCATACAATACCTAATAACTTCATAATCTGATACTTCAGTAGTTAAATCTTTAACAGCTAAGCACTTAGGTTGAGGGCTTATAAAAATAAACAAAATTTGAAGCATGCTTCAAAAGCGGCTACACAAAAGGTAAGATTGGCTTCCACCGGGTTCGGTGGCTCAGCCTGTAATCCCGCGCCTTGGGAGGCTGAGGTGAGTGGACTGCCTGAGTCCATGGATTCGAGACCCGCCTGGGCAACTTGGCGATCCCTCATCTCTACAATAAATCAAAAAATCAGCCGGGCGTGGGAGCGCGCGCCTGTAGTTCCAGCTACTCGGAAGTCTGAGGCGGAAGGATCGCCGGAGCCCAGCAGGTCGAGGCTGCGGTGGCCGGGAGTGGACACTGCACACCAGTCTGGGCGACAGAGTGAGACTCCAACTCAAAAAAAAAAAAAAACAAATGAATTAAATTGACATTAAAAATATTAAATGCTGACATGATCACAGCATGATATAAAGTACACATGAATATGTTTTACACAATAAGCACGCTTCCCTCCAGCCAAAAAGGTTATAAAATGTATGAGTAAAATGCTTAAACATAATGTAAGCCAAATGTATAACGTTATATAGGCAAAAGAGAGAGAAAGAGAGACAAGAGAGAGATAAAGGCAAGTTACTGTCCAGTGGAATGTCTAGGAAGCTGTTCTTTTCCTCCTGGCTTTACGACGTAAAGGACATAAAGATACACGTCACCGCCGGGCTCGGTGGCTCAGCCTGTAATCCCGCGCCTTTGGGAGGCTGAGGTGAGTGGATTGCCTGAGCCCGCGGGTTCGAGACCCGCCTGGGCGGCGAGACCTCATCTCTACAATAAATCAAAAAATCAGCCGGGCCTGGTAGCGCATGCCTGTAATTCCGGCTATTCTGAAGGCTGAGGCCGATGGATTGCCGGAGCCCAGCAGGTCGAGGCTGCAGTGGCCGGGAGCGGCCACTGCACTCCAGTCTGGGCGACAGAGTGAGACGCCAACTCAAAAAAAAAGATACACGTCATAGCCGGGCTCGGTGGCTCAGCCTGTAATCCCGCGCCTTTGGGAGGCTGAGGTAAGTGGATTGCCTGAGCCCGCGGGTTCGAGACCCGCCTGGGCAGCGAGACCTCATCTCCACAATAAATCACAAAACCAGCCGGGCATGGTAGCGCATGCCTGTAATTCCGGCTACTCGGAAGGCTGAGGCGGAAGGATCGCCGGAGCCCAGCAGGTCGAGGCTGCGGTGGCCGGGAGCGGCCACTGCACTCCAGTCTGGGCGACAGAGTGAGACTCCAACTCAAAAAAAAAAAAAAAAAAAAATACACGTCATAAGGTCAGAAGAAATAAACGTAGGTTAACCATAATTGCACATTATAATAACAATTTAGCCTCCAAATTATTCTGTCTGCTTCCTCCTCAAAAGAAGAAAGAGGATATCTTCTACTGTCGACTTCCTACTAGAAACAGACATTCAGCTATCTAAAGAAAATACTTCGGGTTTCTCTAAGATAAGGCAGCAACAACAGTGTGCTTTGAATCCTCAGATTCCACATTCCAGATTAAAAAAAAAAAAATAACCACAGAACAAGAAAAGCTTGTAAAGTCAAGAAAAGAACAAAATCCAGACTGCTATCTTCTAGTATAAATTGGCTTCTCAGCCTCTCCTGCCTTCTGCAAAAATGCCAGGTTTTTTTTAGATTAGAAAATATGCTTTATTTAATAGTAAATTAGAGAGAGAGAGAGAGAGAGAGAAGGTTCACCTCACCTGGTTGGGGGAGGGGGTCAAAGCCAGGAAACATGGTGACAGCCATAGCTCATAGAGCACATGGCCACATCAGAGCCTAGCAAGGATGCCAGATTTTTTTTAAGTTACTTAGAAACACTGCACTGTCTGCAAGCAAAATGCTCTTCAAATTATCACCAGTTCTTCGAGGGACATCAGAGTTTGCCCTAAGGCACTCTTTTTTAATAATTACCTAGGCTGAATTGACTTAAGCAAGGTTACTCTTCTTATTAAATAAAAAGGACACTGTCAATGTATAGCTTTGGAAAAAAAAAAATCACACAGCCTTGCCCAAATGCATTTCAACGAGGTCACAGCAAATAGTGAGCATTCTGTTAGAAGAGCAGATGGGAAGGTGGCCATGGCATACTTTTATAAATTCACTTATACATGTATCTGGACTAGATTAAGGAAAGTAACTCTCAACCTTTTAATTCTACAGTCTTTTCCTTCTCTAAATGCATAAACTTAAAAATTATATATAAACTTAATAACCAGATGTAATCGTTTCTCCATATAAAACAGGCAAGTAATTTAATATGCATTTCCTGACATATTAACTTGAAATTGCCTGTCTACAAATGATCAGCACATTCTTCATTAAACAACTGTGCAATAGGCTGAACTCCCAAATATGTGACCATACTGAAGAGACAGATAAATGCTCATGTCAGAGAATGATTTGTGGCTACTATGTCTAGAGAAAGGTATCATAATAACAAGTATCTATTTTAAGGTCATCTTCCAACATCTGAAAGTGTTCACATTGAATTCTTAAGACAAAAAAGAAAAGTTCCTGTTTTTAAATAATGACATTACCTAGGGAATACTCCTTCAGAATGAAAGAAACGAAGTGTATAATATAGAGACTAAATAAGATTTATGAGCATTTCTATATAAGTCATGTAACTAGTAAGTTTCATGATGCAAAAGAACTATTATCATGACGTCTATATATCTCTATTAGTACTGTGAGGCAAAGCCGTGAATACAACTTTAAATGGGTGTCTAATTTCATACGTTGCCAAAAAGAATATTCCCAGCCAGAATCCAGTTGAATAGACTATGTTGTGACAGGAATACTCTGCTGAGTACAGATGTTTGTTTTAAGTCAAGGAGACTGGGAAACCATCAAAATGCCGTATTTCCTCTCATAGCTTGCTTGCCTTTTCCTAAAAGATTCAAGGATGTAATTAGGCTTTTAAATGAAATTCATGATTTACTGTAATACCTACAGGGAAATCTTTTACTCTAGCACAGAAACCACTATCTGTGGAACAGATTCCTGCATTACAAAGAGAAAGAAGAAACAGCAGTACCTGGCAGTAACCTGACTCACCAAACCCCAACCAAGGCAAAAAACACAACTCTCTAGCAGAACCCACAGCAGGCACCGAAAGGTAAGGCCAGCAGGCATCCCCCAACAGAAACAAAGACAATCCCAAACCTGAGAGCTTAACCTTGGAGCTAACCCTTTCTGTCAAGGTCCCTTAGAAAATGTCACCTTTTCTGAGTAGTCAGAAAACTTATTTCCCATATATGTACCCAGAACACTCCTCAATCTTCAGTAAAATATAAAATGTAAAACATGGTGTACGTACCTAGAAATAATCACCGTGAAGGCCAAGAAGACAGGCTCACAGACATTCCTGCTCACTTCAAATTAAACTCTCTTACCAAAGGCCCAAGCTACTTGGCAAATGCATCATTCCTGGAAAACGAGTGGCCTCCTGTTGAAAACAGATTTCCTACCAAGTCTTGGAGGTTGAGGGATTAACCGACATCAATGCTGCCTCCCTGGGACTCTCTTGGCCCTGGCACCACTGAAAACGTATCTTCCCACAAAGTTCTTCCTACTTGGCCTCTCCCCACTAAATCAGACAAACCTGCTGGGCCTTCTCTTGAAAGCCAATACAGGGCGGTCTCTGACAGTCTCTTATCACACTCCTTTTCCAGTAGCTATAGCAGCTTGTGCATGCTCCTCAGAACGACCAGAACGAGGCAGAAGCTACCTGACCTAAGGGCAGAATGTTCTTAGATAAAGCACTTTGAGGGCAAGATATTGTCGGAATGCCACCTATCTCCAGATTCCCATCACCATTAGAAAGGCACATTGTAAATAGGGTGAATGGTCACAAAGGACTGATTTGCCTCTTAATAGCTGCCATGAGCTTTACTCACAAGATATGGATTCAATATTACCTCCTTTCATCCTCACTCCAACCCTCTGAGTAGATATTCATGTCATTTCCATTTTTTAAGAAATGGAAGCTCAACAGGTTACAGAGTTAGACACCTAGCCAAGAGGTGGCAAAACTGGAATTCAAAACTAAGTACTGGAAGGAATGTACTTAGAAGAAAGATTTGGTTGAAAAAACTGCTTTTGAACTGCACAGAAACACCAAGACAGTAGAACTTCCCTGGAGCTTACAGGAAAACCACATGAAAGAAAGCAAACACACAAATACATAAAGACTACAGGCCTCCCCTCATCAAAGGCAAGGGGGGTGCTACCTTTCCTTCACCTTCTACAATCTCTTCAGTCACCTGCATCCACTAAGAACCAGCTTTGTGCTGCTCTTCCACGGCTAAGAGTGAAGCACCCTTTGGTACCTATTTTTAACTGATGTCAACTGCATAAAACTATCTGGGGTGTGATAATGGGAAAGAAAACACCAGAACATCTTTGCTGAGGTCACAGTCAACATACTCTCATTCCAGTCACTTCCCTAAAGCAAAAGCAAAATAACTTGATTACACGCAGGGTTAATGAATTTGCTGGAGACACTGGGCAATAAAGAGCAATAACAACAGCTAGACAGCTGTTTACTGTGTGCTTACTGCCTACCAAGCACTTTACACTTCAAAACTTCAAAACTCGAACTTCAAAACAACCCTTGAGGTATAGGTATTATTAGCCCCATATTGCAGATGAGAAAATGGATGCATGGAAAGTTTAAGAAACTTTCAAAGAGTCACAGAAAAGTAGTATGCCACATGGCCCCTGACTTTAAGAGCTTACAATACCATTATGGCAGCAAGAGTAATTCATTTAAAATGATTGGCAAACAATTCTGTCTAATCAGAAGTCAATGCCTGGTATGGACAAGCCCTACACTTGCCCAAAGAAGAGAAGTGAGGGAGGGCTGGAGTGAACAGATAGGCTTCCTGGAGGGGAGTAGGGTTACAGCTCAGAGCAGTGGGTCCCCAACATATGACTTGAGATGAGTGGCCTCAAAATTACACAAATCAAAAGAATGTGTATAAAAAAAATTATGATTCATGCGGTTGGGTGGCTCGGGTCAAGGCAGGTCAGGGCAGGCCGGCGTCCAGGGGTCTCCCGGCAGGCAGAACTGCCGCCACCATGGCCAAGTGCGACCCCATGCTACCCAGGCTCCTCCATTGAGGACTTTAGCTATGGCAGCAACATGGCCTCCACCAGCGTGCACATCCACATGGCATCCTTTCCCTGCAAATCCTCCCAACCACGATGGCTTCCGCAGTGTTTTTACACTTCGAGTCTGTACAGACATTCGTGCACAACAATCCTGCCATAATTCTGGGGTCTGCCTTGGAATGCTTGGGCTTGATTTTGGCCTTAACTCCACACAGACATGAGTATCCCCTCAACCTGTACCTGCTTTTTGGATTTACCCTGATGGAAGCCCTGACTGTGGCCTTTGTGGTTACTTTCTATGACATACGGATTATTCTGCAAGCTTTTAGACTGATGACGACAGTATTTCTTGGTTTGACTGCCTACACACTCCAATCCAAGAGAGTTCGGCAAAATTGGAGCAGAGCTGTTTGCTGTCTTTTGGATTTTGTGGTCGTCAGGATTCTTGAGGTTGTTCTTCTACAGCGAGATGGTGGAGGTGGTCTTTGCTGCTGCGGGAGCCCTTCTTTTCTGTGGCTTCATCATCTATGACACACACTCACTGATGCGCAGACTGTCACCTGAAGAGTACGTGTTAGCTGCCATCAACTTCTACCTGGATATCATCAACCTCTCCTGCACCTGTTGTGGCTTCTGGAAGCAGTTAATAAAAAAGTAACTAAAAGCTCAGCAGAAGTGCAAAAAATAAAATAAGGAAAAAAGAATTTAAAAGGCAGTTGAAAAGAACTTCACAAAAAAACCTCTTTCATTAAATATGATTCAATACTCTTTCAAAAAAATTACAATCCATAGGAATGCTGTATATAAGAAATTAACAGCAACTACAAGAAAGTAAAGTGGAAAGTGAAGGATTCTGTCCTCCAGGGGATGGGGTGGGAAACTAGTGGGTGGGGACCAGCGATGCTGCTAAACATCCTACCAAGCACAGGGCAACCCCCATAATAAAGAATTATCTGGTCCAAGCTAGTTAATAGTGCTGAGGTTGAGAAGCCCTAATTAGAGGGAGAAGGGCATTTAGACAGGGTCATTCTAAACAAGGTAAATAATACCAGCCATGATTCAGAAACAGAAGAGATTTCGGATACACAGGAGACAATCTATTATAGGGAATAAAAGGAAATAATGTTGCTTGGGAAGGCTTCATGGAGGGCTCTGAAAGCCAAGCATTGGGACAACAGCCTGGATTTGGTTGGAAATGGGAATACACAACAGATGTATGATGACATTCACAGGATGAGAACTGAGAGTCAGGGAGACCCATAGCCCAGCTAGAAGATTTGCTAGAATAGCCTCAGTATAAAGTAACAAAAGGTTTCTGGATAGAGAGGAGAAAAAGTAGTAAAATACATTACACTAAGCCCCCTGCATATGAATGAGTTTTGTTCTGAGAGCGCGCTCATAAGCCCAATTTGTTCAAAAGTACTACAAAGTCAATCTAGGTACCCAACTAACACTCAGCTATACAGTGCCAGGTACATCACTGCTGCTTTTACTCTTGCTTCCAAACATCCTGGGTGTGAAATAAAGATACTGTACTCTATACAGCTCTATACAATAAAGTACACAAAAGCACAACCACTTGTAGAGGATGCGCACACATGACAATGTACGCCAGACTACATGAACTAACGTTTGTGATTGGACATGTGAACGCATGTTCACATCTTTGAAAGTCTGCAACCTATAGGCTCGTACGTAGGGAACTTACTGTATAAAGGAAGGTCGGACCTGGTTTCCTATTGCACACAGGGTGAAGGAAAGGCATAAGATGAGGTTTTGATTCAGTTTCCTACCTTGCCTATGAACCAGGATAGTGCCTAGTAGAGAGCAGGCGTAAGTCCTGATGCATGAATCACAAACACAGCAGATTCACAGTCACAGGGAAGTTAGGTTCTAATGACCTCACACAAAGGGAAAAATTAAATACAGTCAAATCAGACTCAGAAAATGACAAACTGTCTCTAAATGAGCAACACAGCCAGTTTTTCCTCCGGCAAGGGAAGACACTGCCGGGTCTTCAGTGAAACACCAGACAGAATAGCTAGCTGAGTCCAGGGGCCGCTGCAGGAAACCACGTGGACAGTCAGCACACATGTACGGTGAAGACCTGTGTAACAAGCACCAGTGAAAGTGCAGAATCACAGCCACTACTGGTGGCCAAAAAAGATGGAGTCATCTAAGTTAAACTTCTATATGCTTCAAAGGTCCTGGTGCTAGAAAAAAGAGTTGGGAAGACTGAGAAAGGGCGGCAGACATGGCTGCTCTGATGCTTCCCCACATGCTACCACTGATGGTTCCCAGCTGAGCTATACAGGGCTGAAGCACTGCCTTCCACCACATATTCTTCAGCTCTATGGGCTTATGCAAAGACCACCGGGGACCAGCCCTCTTTCATTAGCATCCCATCAGTGCTTGTCATTCTTCATTTATCAAATTCGGATCCAGCACTTTTTATGTGCACAGCATTATAGGGAATACAAAAAAGCAAGCCCGAGGCACACCAAGGACTGTTCTGTCTAGTTGATTTATTAACTTAGAGCAGGGGTTGGCAAACTTTTTCCGTCTGGGGCCAGTCAGTAAGTACTGAGGCTCTGAGGGCCATACTGGCTCTGCTGCAACTACTTAACCTCTGCTATTATAGTGTGAAAGGAGGCACAGACAATATGAAAACGAATGAACATTCTTCCACCCAGGTTTACACCTTGACTGTAAGCTGACAAATCAGAATATAAGCAATCACTAAGCAGAAAATCCACAGCAGGTTCTGGAAATGTATATGAAAATCAAGTTTTGGTGAAGGTGAAAGAGAATCGAGACTGGTTACCACGTAAATGAGACCCCACAGCGAGAGCTTCTCAGAGAAGTGAGGGTACTAAGTACCCAGGGGGGCCCAGCTTCAAATTGAGAAAAGGGGACATGCCCAGAAAACTCAAGCATAAAACACGCTCCACAATCCTGAGGAAAGTTAACCCTGCCTGACAAATAATCCTTCAAAATGTCACCAAAACACTACTGCAACAGATCGTAACTTCCAAAAATGGCCTCACTCACATTTCTTGCCCCAAATGTTACTGAATTAATAAAAGCAAGTGCTCAGTAATAGCAAATGGTACTTAGCACACTTTCCCAATTTAGCCACACATGAATATGTCACTAAAGTATTAGGAAAATAGATGCCAATCTACAATCAAGCAGATAGTCTAATAATTAGATCTTGTGCTTGATTTCAGAACACTGTAAGGAATTTTTTTTAATTCCTGGCTCAGTTTCTCAAGAAGCTTATCAACATCACCATAAAGATGCCCTTTGGAATTCCGTGAGCCTCTTTCTAATAGCCTTTCTTCAATGTCTACCTGAGTGCAATGAGCATAAGCCTGAAATACTAAAGACAATACATTTCACAACACACAACTATGGGGAGAGACAGTTTCCCAGGACCCTTACACTCCTATAGATTTTATCGAGTGCCAAGAAAGAATACAGGCCTTGACCATCCTCTCATCCAGGCCATTGCAAAAGGTTGTTTAGACAGCTGGCAACCTTGAGAGATGGGTCAACACCTCTCCTCCTTTTTCCAACTCCATCTGCCACCCCCCAGCAAAGACTAGGCTTACTTCCTGCTTGCTATAAAAGTGGTGGCTGCCTTTGGGAGGCTGAGGTGAGTGGATTGCCTGAGCCCGCGGGTTCATGACCCGCCTGGGCAGCGAGATCTCATCTCTACAATAAATCAAAAAATCAGCCGGGCGTGGTAGCACATGCCTGTAATTCTGGCTACTCAGAAGGCTGAGGCGGAAGGATCGCCGGAGACCAGCAGGTGAGGCTGCGGTGGCCGGGAGCGGCCACTGCACTCCAGTCTGGGCAACCGAGTGAGACTCCAACTCAAAAAAAAAAAAAAGTGGTGGCTGCCCAGGTACCCTTGACTGCTGGAGGAAGATTGCTCATGACCAAGGAGGCAAAGCTTTTTTTAAGGGTGCACGGTCCAACGTTCTCAGAGGCATGGGTGGTGCTTTTGTGCCTATATTGTATGATGAGATCAAGAAGTACACATAAGTTATTTCCCAGCTTTTCCCCTGTGAAAATGTTGTATTATGTAACATACTTGAGCATTCTTGACAGACCCGTGGCTATCTATCAACAGCATCTATTTACTGGTTGAAAATGGGAAACAAGCCGGGCTCGGTGGCTCAGCCTGTAATCCTGCGCCTTTGGGAGGCTGAGGTGAGTGGACTGCCTGAGCCGGCGGGTTCAAGACCCGCCTGGGCAACTTGGTGAGACCTCATCTCTACAATAAGTCAAAAAATGAGCCGGGAGTGGTAGCGCATGCCTACAGTTCCAGCTACTTGGAAGGCTGAGGCGGAAGGATCGCCGGAGCCCAGCGAGTTGAGGCTACGGTAGCCGGGAACGGCCACTGCACTCCAGTCTGGGTGACAGAGTGAGACTTCAACTCAAAAAAAAAAAATAAAGAAAATGGGAAGCAATAATACTCATTTGACCAGTTTTCTCTTAAAGCCATTTCCATGATGATGATGATGGGACTGAATTATATTTTTTATTTCAGTCACTCCTGATAAATAACAAATTTGAAGAAATAACTCTCTCTTATTTCACTGAATCTGGGATACTATTCTCAACAATGCTGTGGTGATTTTAAAATACATCTGCAAATGTTTTAATAATTCCTTACATCAAAATGTGGACTAATTCCCCACCCCTTGAATGCTGGCCAGATTTAGTGACTTATTTGTACTGAAGAGAATGTGGCAGAAGTGAATTCTAAGTCTGGGCCCTTAAAAGATGGCTTCCCCCTGGCTTGCTCTCTCCCCTGAATGCCCCCCCAGGGGGGGGAAGCCAACACCATGCTGTGGGGACACTCAAGCAGCCTGTGCCGTCTGTAGAGAGGTTCACAAGGAAGGGAACAAGAAGGATGCAATGTTCAAAGAAGAGGGAAGAACTGGTGGAGACAGGGAGCAGGAGGGGTCAGAGCTCTGGCAGAGCCTCAGCCTTGGGAAGGAGGAGGGACAGGTCTTCCTCTGAGGTAGAATAGAGAAGAAGAAAAGAGAGACATAGATAATACCACAATTTGGATACAGAGGGGAGCAAAGTTGGTCAGTTCAAAGCAAAAGATCTCACTCTTTCTGTGGAGTCACAGTGTGATAAAAAGCTTAAAGGAGGAGGCAGAGATCTCCAAAAGTGACTAAAATACAGGAGAGACAGATGACTAGGTTAACCACTCAGAAGCAACACATTCAACAAGGTTATGTAGAACTCATCCCTTTAAACCTACTACCACCTTCATTCAGAGCAGCAGGTCTTTAGCCACTCTTCAAGTTTTCTAAGAAAATGTTTCACAACTTTAAAACTGTTAGTTCAGATTTTCCAAATGGTAAGCCTCAATTATTAAATTAATTATTTATCCTCTTGAAGGTAAGAATGATAGCCTAACATTACCTTCAAAATAGCCTTTCCTATGCCGGGCTAGGTGGCTCAGCCTGTAATCCCGTGCCTTTGGGAGGCTGAGGTGAGCGGATTGCCTGAGCCCGTGGGTTCGAGACCCACCTGGGCAACTTGGTGAGACCGCATCTCTACAATAAATCAAAAATTAGCCAGGCGTGGTAGTGCGCGCCTGTAGTTCCGGCTGCTTGGAAGACTGAAGCAGAAGGATCGCTGGAGCCCAGCAGGTCGAGGCTGCGGTGGCCAGGAGCGGCCACTGCACTCCAGTCTGGATGACAGAGTGAGACTCCAACTCAAAAAAAAAAACAAAAAACAAAAACAAAAATAGCCTTTCCTTATTCCTGAATCTCTCTCCAAAAGGCTGGAGGAACATCAACTCCTATATGGTCCATCTATGAGTCCTTCAGTTTCTAATATTATCATTATGGAAACCACCAAATCTCTATCAGTAGATTGGAATTTGAACCTGTCTATAAATCTGAGTCAAGGCCATGGATAAAGATGTCAATATTACATGCAATTCATTTCAGTGACCATTTTACAAGTCCCTGGAATGCAAAAGCACCAGAACAAGCACCAGGGATTTATATAAGGATTTCCTAAAGGCTCTTTCCGGTACAAGAGATAAGGCTTGTATATAAATAACTGCAATACAAGGAAGAATGCACTGCACAGAACTACAGAGAGTACACTGGGCACACAGAGGAAAAAATGTTGAACTGCAACTTAGGGATGGAAGGTTTCACTGAAGAAACTGGATTCGAGCTGAGATTGAAGAATGGGAACAATTTCAACAAGTAGAGAAAGGCAAAAACACTTGAAACATGTGAACACGGTGAGCACAGACATGACAGGAAGAAGAACATAACGGCTGGTACAGATGGCATGCCATAAATGTTTGAGGAATCGATGGCTGACTGGAAACAATTCTGTTTAACTAGAGTCAACTATCAAAGAGCCAGGAGCAATGAAGCAAGATTCATTCATGCATTCACCAACTAGTTTACTGAGCACTTACTACATGCGCGGCACTGTTCTGGGCACTGCAGACACAACAGTGAACAAAGCAAAGTCCCAGTCTTTGTGGAGCTCACATTCTAATCAGAAGACAGAAATGCATATATCAGGATAAAGAAATATAACATGGTATGTATGCCAGGTAGTAATGGGTGCTAAAGTCAAGGAGGCTTCTCCCATAGGGAGGATTTGAGTATGAGAATATAAAGCAAGTGAAGAAGTGAAAGACTGATACACCTATGTGAAGAGTATTCCCAACATGGAGAAATGCAAAAGTCCTGAAGGAACTGCTTATTAACCTGTTCAAAGAATGACAGGGAAGCTAATGTGGCAGAGCAGTGTATGCTGCCCATGTGGGAGAGCAATGTGTGCTGCCAATGTGGGAAAGGGGGAAAAGGAGATGAGACCAGGGAAGGAGGGACCCACCAGACGGCAGTGACTCTTGAGATCCATGAAAGAACCTCCACTGTATTAGGAAACAGAATGAGATTAAAGGGTTCCAAACAGAGAATATCCTTCAGGGGACCCAATGGAAGGCAAGGGTAGACACAAGGAGGCCACTGAAGAGCCTGCAGTGGTGGGCCAGGTGAAAGAGGATGGTGGCCTGGGTTGGGGGGGCCACATGGAGCCCAGGGGAATGGGCAGGATTGCAAATATATGACAAAGATGGAGCAGCCAAGACCGGTGACAAACTGGATTAGGGAGAAAGAGAAATGCCTCCAAGGCTTTTGGCAAAAGCACACTCAAGAGAAAATAAGGCTGAAAATACAAGTGGGGCCCGATAATAGATCATCCACCAAATTAAAGTCTTGGAGCCCCATTGGGACGGTGAAACACGGCATCCTCACCTAAGGCCGTTGTCTCTCTGTACTACCATTACCTTGTCTACAAATTGAAGCAAACGATTAGATTTGCGCTGTAGATATGTGCTTCTCAAACTAGGGCACCCACATGAGTACTCAAGCCACAATATAATCTTATAAATCTTCCCAGAAAGTTAACTGTATTAACCGATTCAGGGGTAGTTTGTATCTGCCGATTATATTTATTAAAACAAAGAAACTGGTATATTATGAGTAAATGAGAAAACAATGCTTTAATAACTACATAAAAATTTGTGTTTATGAAAGCAGAAGTGTATTTGTTTTTGACTGGCATTTAGCACACTTCAATGAAAAAATCTGAGAAGTTTTGGGTTAAATGGTATCTCTGGGTCCTTCTGCTTTAATATTCTATGTTTTGTTTGTGTGAGTCAGAGTCTCACTCTTACCCAGGCACAATCACAGCCACCACAGCCTTGACCTGCTGGGCTCAGGCAATCCTTTCACCTCAGCCTTCCAAGTAACTTGAACCACAGGTGCCCGCCACTGCGCCCGACTAATTTTTTTATTTATTGTAGAGAAAAGATCTCGCCAAATTGCCCAGGCTGGGCTTGAACCCCTGAGCTCAGGAAATGCTTGCCTCCACCTCCCAAAGTGCTGGGATTACAGGCATGAGCCACTGCACCCAGTTAATATTCTGTGTTTAAGACATGTCTTACTGGTTTTCCAAGTTTTTTTTTTAACTAGTTTTCAACCTTTAGAGTCTTCTAGTGGGCAAAACACAGAAGACATGGCTGTAGTTAGAAAATAAAATCTAACTGTTAACTTCTTTCACACTAAGGGCAGCTGAGAAAGTAGAAGTGGGGTAAGGTGGAGGACAAGGCAGGAGTGCAAAGCCCCTAATCTTGACAAGTAGAATGACAAAAGATAGGTTAAACGTGGACAGAAAAAAGCCAGAAATGTTGGCACATGCCTGTAGGCCAGCTACTCAGGAGGCTGAGATAGGAGAACCACTTGAGCCAGCCCAGAAGTTTGAGTCCAGCCTGGGCAATACAGCTAGACCCCCATCCCTAAAATCATTTTTTTTAAGTTGACATAAAAAGGAAGATAATTATTCTGAAAAGGTGAGAAAGTACCATAAAAAAAGATACTTGTCATCTTTCCCATCCAAATATCAACAGCTAGTATATAAAATTTGTTAAAGGAAGATATAGAGGGGTGGAAGCTGAGAGAAGCAAACCAAATAGCCAACAAACGGGTGAAAAGATGCTCAGATTCCCTAGAATCAAAGAAATGCACATTGAAAATAACAATCAAATATCCTTTTACACTCATCAGACTGTCCAAAAATTACAAGGAGCTATTGACTAGAGATGTGAGAAGAAAGGCACTTTCTTACACTGCTAGTGGAAATAAGGTATGATTTTAGAAAGCAATCTGGAAGAAAATCAATTAATAGGAAAAATGCACATACTTATCATCCAAGAATGCACTCATGGGAATCTATGTCATAAAAATAAAAGCACCAGCATACAAGAAAAATGTATTAAGGATGATTATTCTGGCATTATCTGAGAAGAACAAACTGAAAAAATTTACTGCTCAGTAGTATAGAAATGGCTGAATAAATCACGTTGTTGGATGTATCAGCATTATCTGAAGACAAATCTCAAGAGGAAAAAAGTTGATGCCTAAAGATATAGAAATTTCAAAATAAGGTATGGTACCTTATCACAGCATGGAACACCGGCAGCCTTTACAAACAGTGAACTCGACTTGTCCCAGCCAACTTCAGAGGAGAGCTGGGTGAGAAAAGCCAGGTCCAGAGGACACCGGCGTGGGTCAAGAGGGAAGAGAGGAAGGAGGAGCTAAGATGAGAAGAAAATGAAAATGCACAGAAAGACATGCACGCAAAGCTGTGAAAAACTATATATATGGGTTTAATTGTGTGATTACAATAATAGAAAGTTTGTGGATTTTTGTTTGGTTTGGTTTTTTCAGAACCAGATCATCAGCTCAAAAGTGAAACTGAGGGACCAGGCCCCAGGCAGCTGGCCACCTTTGTGTTCTGAGATACCCTGGGTCCTCCCAAACAGGCCTGGGAGACACAACAGAGCAGTGAGGTCTAGTTGGCAGTGGTCCTTAACAAGGGAGGGCATGGGGCAAGGAAAGGAGGAGGGGAGGTGATCGACAGGAAAATGTGCTTAAACCAGAAAAGAGGAGCCAGCATGGTGGCTCACACCTATAGTTGGCTCAGGAGGCTGAGATGGGAGGATCACTTGAGCCCAGGAGTTCAAGGCTGCTGTAAGCCATGGCCACACCACTGCACTCTAGCCTGGGCAACAGTGTAAAACCTTGTCTCTTAAAAAATAATATATGTTGCCTCTA
Source organism: Cephalopachus bancanus (assembly GCA_027257055.1). NCBI lineage: Eukaryota > Metazoa > Chordata > Mammalia > Primates > Tarsiidae > Cephalopachus > Cephalopachus bancanus. The sequence goes on along the minus strand of JAPVLO010001036.1, from coordinate 98,012 downwards.
GAGAATGGGCAGACCAGGGATAGGGAGAGCAAGGCAGGAAACTATTGTTTGTTATCATAAGCCTTTCTGGAATTTCATTTGTCATAAGGCGTGGGTATTGCTTTGAAAATAATAATTTTAAAAAACAGCCCAGGCACGGTGGCTTATGCCTATAATCCCAATGCTTTGGGAGACCAGAAGGATCGTTTGAGGCCAGGAGTTTGAGACCAGCCTGGATAACAGAGTGAGACCCCTGTCTCTACAAAATATTTTAAAAATCAGCCAGACGCGGTAGTACATGCCTGTAGTCCTAGCTACTACTTGGGAGGCTGAAGCTGGAGGAGGATCCTTGAGCCCAGGAGTTTAAAGTTGCAGTAAGCTATGATCGCGCCCTTTCACTCCAGACTTGGCGACAGTGCAAAGCCCTGTCTCTAAAAAACATAAAAATGATTTTTTAAAAATCCTGTGGAGCCTACCATACCATACATCACACTTAATTTATGCAAAATCATGTGACCCAACATAATAATAAATCATATGAATCATGTACATTAGTTTTCTAGATGCGTAACCAATTTCTCTGTCTCGACCTCATGTTAGTTTTCTGTGACAATGGTGGGACAGAACGCTTGCCCCAAACTGAAATTCAGCGGGAGGTAAAGACAGCCCAGCTCACCAATCTCTTTGACTCTATCCTATGGCATCCAATTCTTACAGGGAGCATCAAATGAGAGCGAATCAGCAAGAAACTGGGGTGGGGGGAAGCACTCAGTGCTACTCCAACGAATGCTAATGCCAAAGCTAATATTTGCCTACTCACACAGACCCCTTCTAGGTGCTTAAGGCAGGTTAACCCACATCGCCTGCCCGCCCCAGACCTTCTCCATCCCAGGTGGCGACTCTCCCACAACAGCTGCTTAAGGCAAGAACTTTGGAGCCATGGGGAACTCACTCCCCTCTCGCCCGTGGCCAGTCAGGAATTCCCACTGGCTCTCCCTTCAAAATAAATCTAAACGAAACACGGCCAGTTCTCACCACGGATGTTGCTACTGCCCTAGTCGGAGCTACCTCATCTCCCACCCAGGTTATACTGACCTTCCTAGCAGGGGCCTCTTGGCTTGCTCCACAGACAGTGATCCTCTAGGTCTGTCCATGGCAACCCTCTGCCTGACCCCTGCCAGGGTGCCCCTGTCACAGAAACACAGTCTTCCATGGCTACAGAGCACTCTGTCACCTCTCCTCCCCCCCGCATCTCCCGGCTCACAAGAGTCTCCTTACTGTCCCTCTTCCAAGTTCTGGCCTCAGGTCCTTTCTTCCATTTGCTCCTCCTGGCTGGATCCCTTTCCCCAGACATTATCTACTTTGCTCCATTCTGATCTTCTCACCACCCTTTTCAACACAACAATCTGTCCCCTAACCCAGCACTCCCTGTACTTTTACCCTATATTTTTATTTTTCTGTAACATTTATCACCTTTTAAGATACCAAACAAGCCAGGCTCGGTAGCTCAGCCTGTAATCCCTCACCTTTGGGAGGCTGAGGTGAGTGGATTGCCTGAGCCCACGGGTTCGTGACCCACCTGGGCAACTTGGCGAGACCTCATCTCTACAGTAAATCAAAAATTAGACAGGCGTGGTCGTGTGCACCTGTAGTTCCAGCTACTTGGAAGGCTGAGGTGGGAGGATCGCTGGAGCCCAGCAGGTCGAGGCTGCGGTGGCTGGGAGCGGCCACTGCACGCCAGTCTGGGCGACAGAGTGAGACTCCAACTCAAAAAAAAAAAAAAAAAGATACCAAACAAGCTGGGCATGGTGGCTCATGCCCCAGCACCTTGTGAGGCAGAGGATAGAGGATTGCCTGAACCCAGGGTTGTGAGACCAGCCTGGGCAACTTGGCAAGACCTCATCTCTACAATAAATAAAAAAATTTTCTGGGTATGGTGGCATGTGCCTGTGGTTCCAGCTACTTGGAAGGCTGAAGTGGAAAAAAGAAAAAGGATACTACACAATTTACCTATGTATTATGTGTACTGGTTATCGACCGCCTCTCCCCACTGGGACATAAGCCCCACAAAGAGTCTTCTCCTGTTTTGTTTACTTATGTCTCCAAACACCTACAACAGTGCTTGGCACACACCAGGCACCTAAATAACTATTTATGGAATAGAGAAACTAGGCATTAGACACCAAATAGTGAATGCCACTATATTTACCTAATTCACCAATGTTGTGAAATCTACTAAAGCAAAAACAACTCCTGCGAGAGAGACAGAGAAAGAGAGAGAGCAAGACTTCACCTTACCACCAAGAATAAACTGTCCTCAAGTCTCCCATACCAGACTGTTTTGAATTTTCTTTAGTGCACATCCTTGGGACTATATGAGATAGAGGGAAAGATAATTTGCTTACAAGTTGCAAATGTAATCTCATGAAAATAAATTTATCCTCCCTTCAATACACAGAACACAAATCATTCTTCATAAAACTTAATTATTCTCAATACCTTGATACCCGTGTAGACGTCTTTCCCTGATGTCTTGATCCATTACTTTGTAAAACACCACAAGACTGTTCCGTACAGGATCACCTTGAATGTGGGCAAATGATCATTCTTCACAAACCAACAACTCACTGCTCCCATATAACTCAGTAGGTCAGCTCTGTCTTATTCCCATCCATCATATTCTACTTTCCACCTGTTTCACCAAGCATTCCCTGGCTTCTGTTTGCAAAGATGACCAAAATAGTTGCCTCACTTTTACAGACACATAACGGAGGAAAGGGGAAAGGGAACTTCCTCTTTTATTTTACAAAGTGTATTATTAGTAAAATGATGTGTCTGACATAAAACTTATGACGTGTGTCTCAATACTCAACTCACTGTTCTCAGGATTAAAAATATGCACTGCAATGTGTTTGATGTATTAATTTTAATCATGGTCTTAAAAATATGATTAATAGTAGCAGCATTTCAAAAGCTGAGGTAACTTTCACTGTGGGATGAGTAAAATCATAATTAAACACTAAAATTTGAGAAGCAGCTATTATTCTTGCTTCACGACAGTTAAACACATTACTACATCACATGGGTATTTTACACTCTTTTGATTATTTTTATAATTTAACTCCCATGGATATTATCTACAATAAAGAAGCAGAAAAGAACAAAACACCATAAAATGATTTCTTTCCCAAAGTCTTATAATAAATATTGAGCAAGACCAAGACGTGAACCCAAGCACTTCTAGAAATAAAACTGCCATATTCACAATGCGTATTAATCAGTGTTTCCTCTCTCCGGTGTTTAAAAGAATCCAACCCAAATGAATTAGAAAATAAAATACAATTTTGACCTTATTACAGGAAATGAAGCTAGCACATGTTCTGAAATTGAATCTTTGGTATTTAAGCATTTACACATGAGAAAGATCTCCCAAATAAAGATTCATACAACATATCTTTTTTTAAAAAGATTAAACCATTTTTTAAGTATCATTCAAACAATTTGTAAACAGTTGCGTGCAGCCACATGGGTAACCCCTATCCACCGGTGGACCCCATTGCTTAGACCAGTCTAAATGCTTGACTACACAATGTTAGACAGACTACTTAGGATCTCAAACTCTGAGTGGGAGGTGTCCTCAGTGGGGCTGGTGCAGCCCCTTCTGCAGCCCAGACACCTAGTGCCTCATCTGTCACTGCCCACCAGGTCAGCTGATGCTTGGCACCTCTTGATCTGCCCAGAATTGTCCAAACTGTTGTCTCCACAAATATGGTACAAGAAGGTGTGGATTTTGTGTGCATGCTCCAGAAAATAATAAGGAAGCACCCTGTGATGCTATGGAAACCACCTGTGTGACTTGGACAGTCAAAGGCAAAGAGTGACCTTCCTAAGAAAAGACTGTGTTTCTTAGTATCTGTTTACTTGTTCTTTTTGAAAATAGGCACATGATTTCTGTAATGTGTTACTAAACATATTGCCCATGCAGGACAACACCACCATCCATAAAAGTGTTCCTAACAACTGACAATCAGTTGCTGGCAGTTACTTAACAACAATTATTTTTAGATGTTTCGGAATTCTAACTTTTATTTTAGAAAGTTCTTTAACTTCACAACAACCCTATTGTCACCCCATTTTACAGCTGAGGAAACTGAGGTACATTAACCAAGTTGCCTCTGCTCACACAGCTATAAAAGGCTAACCAAGGAGTCAAAAACAAGTAGGACATTTTTAAACATCTGTTTACTCAGTCAAAGGTGTGTACACATTTTAAGTGTAAAAAAAAATGAATGTTTAGGGATTCTGAGAGACGAAATAAAAAATTCTGATAAAGCTTGAGCAGAGAAGCCAAACACAAAGACGAAGATGAAACTCAGATGAACAAGACACTGAAGAAAAAGAAGAAGGCGTGCCACAAGTGGCAGCGCTAATCAGCCAGAAGGACCAGGACAGTCGCACACAGGCTTATCAACAGGGAAGACCAAGCACAGAGCTTGCATTTCACATCTCTGAACACACCACGCAAGAGACTGGGAGGCAGGCATTAAAAACAGCAAATAGGCCAGGCATGGTGGCTCGAGCCTGTAATCCCAGCATTTTGGGAGGCAGAAATGAGGAGACTGCCTGAGCCCACAGGTTCGAGAATGGCCTGGGCAACTTGGTGAACTCTCATATCTACAATAAATAAATAAATAGCCGGGAGTGGTAGCGTGCACCTGTGGTTCCAGCTACTTGGAAGGCTGAGGCGGAAGGATCACCTGAGTCTAGCAAGTCAACACTATGGTGGCTGTGAGCATGCCACTGCACTCCAGCCTGGGCGACGGAGAGAGACTCCAACTTAAAAATTTATTTTTTAGCAATTAAACGCAATATTTTACTTAGAAAACAATTAATTACAAGCAAACCTGTATTATGCCTACTACAACAAGCTGAGAAAACCAGTGTTGACTGTGACCCTTTTTGTCTACAGCTATGTGTCACTGTTTTTTTCTGCAGCTTTTATTAAAAAAAAAAAAACTAAAGTACCAGAACAAATGGACATCTGATCTTTATTTCAATTATCACAGTCCAAGAAGCCCCAAATTGAAAAACCCCTATCAAGAAAACAACTGTTAGCCTGGCTCGGTAGCTCAGCCTGTAATCCCAGCACTTTGGGAGGCTGAGGTGAGTGGATTACCTGAGCCCATGGGTTCGAGACCCGGCTGGGCAACTTGGTGAAACCTCATCTCTATAACAAATCAAAAATTAGCCGGGTGTGGTAGCACGCGCCTGTAGTTCCAGCTACTTGGAAGGCTGAGGCGGAAGGATCGCCAGAGCCCAGCAGGTCGAGGCTGCGGTGGCCGGAAGCGGCCATTGCACTCCAGTCTGGACAACGGAGTGAGACTCCAACTCAAAAAAAAAAAGAAAACAAGTGTTCACAGTGTGGTATCCTAAAAACCACTCTAAAATTTATATTAAAACTCTTCACATCTGAGAAGTGCCATAATCACTCCTTCTCTTCCCTGTGTTCATTTGCTAAAGATTGCCACCTATCCTTTCTTGAAAAGAAAAATCCATTATTCTGAGATAGTGTCCCTCCTACATTCTGTTAAGGTGATCTACTTACAAGGAGATAATATATGGTAGCTTGTTTAGGTTTTGTCTGTACATGGAAAATAACACTTTGACAACTCTCTATTAAGCTCAAAGAGAGTTGTGCTGGTATAGAAACAATCCCAAATCCAGACACCTCTGCTTCAGATGCTAAGTGATAAGAGGTCAGAGGACAAAAAAGGAAGAGGTAACTCTGTCATGGAATGGCCTGAGACAGGTGAAGACAGTGGAGTGTTGGATACTGCCCTTCCTGGCAGGTGGGGGCATGTCACTTGCTGTCCTACAAGCAAGTGCTGAGTGTCACGTCCTACCCTCCAATTCAGAATGCCAACAGCAAGAACTAGGCCTGCCTGGGATTACATCAGGCTTAGGGCCTTTCCACAGAGCTGAGTCCAGCATCTGTTCTTTTTTGTGTGTGTGTCAGAGTCTCATTCTGTCGCCCAGGCTGGAGTATAGTGGCACCCTCACGGCCACCGCAGCCTCGACCTGCTGGGCTCAGGTGATCCTTCCGCCTCAGTTGGAACTATAGGCAGATGCCATCACACCTGACTAATTTCTTGATTTATTGTAGAGATGTGGTCTCTCCAAGTTGCCCAGGCTGGTCTCGAACCCATAGGCTCAGGCAATCCTCTCACTTCAGCCTCCCAAAGTGCTGGGATTATAGGAGTAAGCCACCGTGCCCAGCCCTTTTTTTATCAGAGACAGGGTCTCTCTGTCACCCAGGCTTCAATGCTGTGATGCAATCATAGCTCACTGCAGCCTCAAACTCCTGGCCTAAGCAATCCTCCTAAAACTTCAGCCTTCCTAGAACCTGAACTATAGGTGTGCAACACCATGCACCTGTAATTCGGTAATTTTAACTTTTATTTTATTTTACTTTTTTTTCAGTCAGAGTCTTACTCTGTTGCCCAGGCTGGAGTGCAGTGGCACACTCACGGCCACTGAAGCCTCTATCTGCTGGGCTCAGGCGATCCTTCCACCTCAGCCTTCCAAGTAGCTGGAAGCAAAGGCAAATACCACCACATCCACCTAATTTTTAACGCTATTGTAGAGACAAGGTCTTGCCAAGTTGTGCAGGTTGGTCTCGAACTTGTGGGCTCAGGAAATCATCTCGCCTCCACCTTCCAAAATGCCGGGATTACAGGCGTGAGCCACCACCCCCAGCTAATTCTATAGATTTTTTTAAATGTTTTGTAGAGATAGAGTCTCTCTATGTTGCCTAAGCTGACCTTGGACTCCTGACCTCAAGCGATCCTCCCACTTCAGCCTCCCAAAGTGCTGGGATTGAGATAGAAAAATAAGAATTAAGCAGGAAAGTTGACCTCAAGGGTCTTATCTTAAGTAAACAACTGCATGCCATCTCTGCTTCTATAAATACACTTTAAGTAAGCAGCTCATGCCATTTTCCTTAACTGCAATCTCTGCTTCTGTAAACACGCTTCATTACACCTCATATGGAAACGTCCATAAAAATGTCTGCTTCAGTGCTTGTTGTAAAAGTAACCATTCCCGGTCCTAAATTTAAAATTGTAAACCCACCAATGGCAAACCCATGTATGTTGTCACCAAAAAAGCTCTATAAAAGCAGCTTGAAAAAGAGGGTCAGGGCTCAGGTTTTGGGAGGCTACTCCACCTGAGACCTGGAATAAACACCTTTGATTCTCCTCAAAGTCTCCGGTGCCTGTTCTGAGTGCATTAATTCCTGTTCTCGGTGAGTTGCTGCAGTTGCTGCTACAGAATTATAGGCGTGAGCTATCACGCCCAGCTAATTCTACAATTTTTTAAAATGTTTTATAGAGATAAGAGTCTCTCTACGTTGCCTAAATTGATCTTGAACTCCTTACCTCAAGTGATCCTCCCACTTCAGTCTCCCAAAATGCTGGGAGTACAAGCATAAGCCACCACTCCTGGCCCCATCATCCTTCTTTACACATCACAGAGGTAAAGAAAAGACAGGGGCTCTGCTGGACTTCCTGAAATCATCTTTTCCTCTTCCTGACTTCCTCGCCTTCCTGTTCTTGGTTACTTTATGGGCCAGAAGTCTCAGACTGGCAATCTGTGCTCCAGTCAGCCTACAGATGTTTTGTTTGTGCCTCACACTATTCTAAAATCCCAGGAAATTACATACACGTTTTTATTTATTATTATTATTATTATTATTATTATTATATTATTATTGAGTTGAAGTCTCACTCTGTCGCCCAGACCAGAGTGCAGTGGCCGCTCCCGGCCACCACAGCCTCAGCCTTGAAACCCAATTTTTAAAAATGTGTATGTCAGCCGGGCTTGGTGGCTCAGCCTGTAATCCCAGCACTTTGGGAGGCCGAGGTAAGAGGATCACCTGAGTCCATGGGTTCGAGACCAGCCTGGGCAATTTGGCGAGATCTTGTCTCTACAATAAATCAAAAAAATTAGCCGGGCATGGTGGCATGTGCCTATAGATCCAGCTACTTGGAAGGCTGAGGCAGAAGGATTGCCTGAACCCAGCAGGTCGAGGCTACTTCACCTACTCAAGGTACCTGCCAGACCAGGAAGTCTGCCTCTGAGCAGCCCCAGGGAGTATCCCATTGTTTGAAGCAATCCTAAAACAACGGGTTGCTTCCTGCTGGTGGGTTAGAAGATAGCTTCAATAGAACATTAACCACTGGCCGGCTGGGTGGCTCAGCCTGTAATCCCGTACCTTTGGGAGGCTGAGGTGAGTGGATTGCCTGAGCCTGCGAGTTCGAGACTCACCTGGGCAGCGAGACCTCATCTCTACAATAAATCAAGAAATTAGCCAGGCGTGGTAGCACGCGCCTGTAGTTCCGGCTACTTGGAAGGCTGAGGCGGAAGGATTGTCGGATCCCAGCAGGTCCAGGCTGCGGTGGCCGGGAGCGGCCACTGCACTCCAGTCTGGGCGACAGAGTGAGACTCCGACTCAAAAAAAATCAAATACATCACCTAAAACTGGTTTCTAATGAACTTCTACTTGACTTTAATCTGGCTAGATCTGAATAAGGCCACATGAAACCTTTTTCTATTTTAATTACACTTAGGCAACCTTTGAAAAGAAAAAGGAAACAGTGCCACCTAACTGTATAAGCGGCTTTGTTCTTGGAGGTTTTCTGACCACATATTAATTGTCAGTCACAACCATTTATTTCCAATTCATTTTTACCTCAATTGACCGGATATAATTCAGAGAAGAAAGTTTGGCAGTTGTCATGTTCTCAAAAGCTAACAAAATGTCAAGTGTCACTATAATCTTTTACTCTTTCAGGTAACATTGCTAATGGAGAATTAACAGTGAATTTTAATCAGCTTAAGACCCTTCATACAAATGATCTTCTTTATATGATATACTGCGATATTAAGAATAACAATAACTTTGACTCCCAAACCATTTATTCTACCACAAAAATTCTGAGCAGTTGGTCACCTGCAAAACACAATGTTTTTAATTTTTTAAAAAATTAATAAAACAAACACAGATATCTTTAAAAACTGTTGGTTGGGAGTTAACTGCCACTAATAACTTTGACCTTGGAAAATCAGAGCAATCACTGTGTAGCAATATCCACACATGTTATAAAAAAGAATAACTGAAATCCATATGGACTTCTAAATGTAGAAAGTACTACAGAAATACCAAACAGGCCGGGTGCGTTGGCTCACGCTTATAATGCCAGCACTTTGGGAAGCCAAGGTGAGAGGACTGCCTGAGCCTATGGGTTCGAGACCAGCCTGGGCAACTTGGTGAGACCTCATCTCTACAATAAAAAAATTTTTTAAATTAGCCAGGGGTGGTGGTGCATGCCTGTAGTTCCAGCTACTTGGAAGGCCGAGGCAGGAGGATCACCAGAAGGTCAAAGCTGCAGTAGCTGGGAGCGTGCCACTGCCCTCCAGCCTGAGTGACAGAGTGAGATTCCGATTCAAAAAAAAAAGAAAGAAAGAAATACCAAATCAACTTTAAAATACAGCTAATATAGTGCTATAGAGAAATATGATGAAGGCCAGGAGCAGCGGTTCACACCTGGAATCCCAGCACTTTGGGAGGCTGAGACAGGAGGATTGCATGAGACCAGGAGCGCAAAAACAGCCTGGACAACACAGCAAGACCTCATCATCACAGAAAGTCAAAATATCAGCCAGGCATAATGATGTGTGCCTGTAGTCTCAGCTACTTGGCAGGTTGAGGCGGACGAACTGCCTGAGCCCAGTGAGCCATGATCATGCCACTGCACTCCAGCCTGTGTGACAGGGTGAGACCCCGACTCAAAAAAAGAAAAAAGAAAAGAAAACGTGGTGGAAAATTACTCCAAGTTAGGACGTTCTCCATCATGACCTTGAAAGACTCTTTTACACTTTACATCTAGCAACTATCGATAAGCCTTCTAAAACTCAAAGAGTGCACCTCATACAATTAACATGCAAATTTTATCTGCTCCCTTTGCATGTGATTTAAGTGTAAATCCAAATTAGCTGATAAACCATTGAACACACTTTGCCCAGGTGTTTCTATACAGCCTGTATATACAGAGTGAAATAGCATAAGAGACAAAAAGTAACAGAAAGTCCAGAGATGATATTGAAGAAGAGTGACTGTAAAAACCTCCATGTCGGGTTTTTGTAAACCACTTGGGAAATGTCCCAAAAGCTCTGAACACGCAGGTGCTGAACGCCACTCCCAGTGTAGACCATGAGAGAGGCAAACACTCCTGTGCTCTTTGCTGACACTGACCAGAGTCAAAGGCTGAGACTCATAATGCGCCCTCCATGTGCACCCCTGGAGGAGGACACAGTGTTAAGTTACATGATGCCAGCCTACTCTTACCTCTAGTTCTCATCATTGGGAAAAAGACTTTATAAAACCACGTGTCCTACCCTTTAAACACAGTCTTTGGCTATATCTGGTTCTAATGATATGGCAGCAAACAAACTGAACTTAAAAGGAATATGCCCTTTTTTTTGAGACAAGGTCTCACTCTGTCACCCAGGCTGGCATGCAGTGGCGTGATCCTTGCTCACAGGCAGCCTCAACCTCTTCCTGATCTCAAGTGATCCTCCCTAGGAGCTGGGACTACAGTCACGTGTCACCACATTCAGCTATTTTTTGTTTTTTGGTAGAGATGCAGTCTCACTATGTTGAGCAGACTGGTCTCGAACTCCTGAGCTCAAGCAATTCTCCCTCTGGGTCTCCCAAAATGCTGAGATTACAGGCGTGAGCCACCATGCCCAGCAATGGATATGCCTTTACAGATCTCAAGAGCAATAAGGACTACTAAGTCAACTATAAACTCAAAATCATTATGTATGTAGGTATGTGGGTGTTAAATATCAATACCTGGCACATATTAATGTTTAGTCCTTATAAGCACCATTTATAGACATCATTATGCATTCACTTTATATGTTATATTTCGGACTCTGAATTTTGACTAGTCAAATACTAGTAAAATATTACTTTGTGGGAATCAGTCCTTGTTGATTCTTACAGCATATTCAGACTCTAAGAATGTACTGGAATCCAGTCCCCACCCTCACCCGAAATATCAAAAAGTGCCAAGGAAAATAAAATATAGTGGATAGGAAGACAACTTATAGAATGTAAAATATAGCTTATAATAGACAGAGAACAACTGAAGAGGAAAAATAGTTAGCATACATGAACTAGTGTATTACAGCCAAACTAATACGAGTAAACACCAAATACTAAAACTAATTTTCTCTATCAATTCCTCCTGTAAAATAAAAAATGGAATAGGATGCCGCAAAAGGGCAAAAGTAAGAGTTCCTAGGGAAAGTATGCATCCAGAACACCCTAAGGTTGCTCTAATTTTGTCTGTTTTGCTAGAGACAGGGTCTCCCTCTGTCACCCAGGCTGGAGTGCAGAGAAGCACATAGTTCACTGCAACCTCCAACTCCTGGGCTCAAGGGATCCACCCACCTGAGCCTCCCCATTAGCCAGGATTATAGGCGTGCCCACCATGCCCAACCACAGCTCTAGTTTTTGAAAAGCATTTCTACGTACCACACATTTACATCTCTATCATCACCAAAACCAGGCTAACTTGGGCGCAAAGAAAATAAGAAAAGTACAGGCAAAGTGTGAGCATGCACAAGGGTGCAGTAGAGGACGGCCCAGAAAGCACTCCATAACCAGAAAAAGGGGTATAGCGCCATCAAGGGGGCGAAAAAGACATGTCTTCAACTTCAACGCAAACCTTGACAACAAGAAGTTGCTTTGGAATCAGGAAAGCTGAGACATAATTTTCAAAAGAGTTATATTTCTCTAAACCCATGGCTTCAAGTGGCAGAAAGTCTAGGCCAGTAAGACATGAACTTCTGTTAGATGGTTTTCTCATAATGATAGGTACCTGCATCAAATTCTGAGCAGGGTCTCTATGACCATCTCTCAGGAACACTGTAGAAGTGACTCCTGTATTGGACAGAAAGTTAAAATCGTAAGCTTCTAAATACCCTTCCACTTCCAATAAATTGTTCTGGCCTTTTAGGAATAATATGAGCATCTCAGTCTTAAATAACAAGTTCAACTCCACACACACACACACACACACACACACACACACACACACACACACAAAATCAAATAGTACAAAGCACCCATACAAATGGTTACTCAATTTGAACACCTCTCTCTATTCTGTAGAAATCTATCTACAAAGCAGTCCTCTAACCTCAGACAATTCACTCACCTTAAGCTAAAACAAAAGATTTATTTTTTTTTCTTAAGTGAAATATTTTATTCTGCATCACGGTATCTGAAAATGAAGCTGCGTTTGGGGCACATTATAGATGAGGAATGATCCATATACGGTGAGTACAAAACTCAATTACAGCCGGGCTCAGTGGTTCAGCCTATAATCCCGCGCCTTTGGGAGGCTGAGTTGAGGGGATTGCCTGAGCCCGCAGGTTCGAGACCCGCCTGGGTGGCGAGACCTCATCTCTATAATAAATCAAAAAATCAGCTGGGCGTGGTAGCACATGCCTGTAATTCCGGCTACTCGGAGGGCTGAGGCGGAAGGATCGCCGGAGCCCAGCAGGTCGAGGCTGCGGTGGCAGGGAGCGGCCACTGCACTCCAGTCTGGACGACAGATGAGACTCCAACTCAAAAAAAAACCAAAACCAAACAAAACTCAATTACAGAATTATTTCTTAGCTAATACCAGATACTCCAAATTACCAATGCTTAAGTGAAAGTAAAATATGATTTGCCATACTAAAAGGCTAGAAGTGAAATATGACAGAATTTAAACCAGCAAATATAAATGCAGCACCTATCTGCATTTTAAAAAAAATCAAACATTGGCAAAAAATCAAATATTGAGGAAGAGCTCTGGCCTTAAACACTTCTCACTTGAAATCCAACCAGAATGCCAGTCCATGACTCTTTAGCAATTTTAATTCATTGTAATGAAAAAAAATTATGACTACTAGGTGAATACAGTGACAAAAAGGGCACTTTTTAAAATTTTTGGCCAAAACTACAAAATAAACTGGTAAAACAAAAGATTTAATCTCTGAGCCGGGCTTGGTGGCTCAGCCTGTAATGCCGCGCCTTTAGAAGGCTGAGGTGAGTGGATTGCCTGAGCCCATGGGTTCGAAACCCACCTGGGCAGCGAGATCTCATCTCTACAATAAATAAAAAAATCAGCCGGGCGTGGTAGCACATGCCTGTAATTCTGGCTACTCGGAAGGCTGAGGCGGAAGGATCGCCGGAGCCCAGCAGGTCAAGGCTGCGGTGGCCGGGAGCGGACTCCAGTCTGGACGACAGAGTAAGACTCCAACTCAAAAAAAAATATTTAATCTCTGGTGTCCTACAGAAAAAAGTCTGACTACAAAGTAAGCAAATGAGAGATTTAAATGTTAGTGAATGCAAACTGTGCCTGGCACACTAAGAAAAGTTGAGTCATTCACTGAGGAAATCAATATCCACTCAAAATATTTTCATTGCAAGGCTGAAGTTTTACAAGAATTAAGATGAGAACATGGAGATTATCAAATTTCCTGTGAAATAAAAGGTTAATTTATATAAAATAATATTCTTTTTTTTTTTGAGTTGGAGTCTCACTCTTTCACCCAGATTGGAGTTCAGTGACCGCTCCCGGCCACCGCAGCCTCGACCTGCTGGGCTCAGGCGATCCTTCCACCTCAGCCTTCCAAGTACTAGAACTACAGGCGCGTGCTACCAAGCCCGGCTAATTTTTTTTTTTTTTTTTTGAGTTAGAGTCTCACTCTTTCACCCAGACTGGAGTGCAGTGGCCGCTCCTGGCCACCGCAGCCTCGACCTGCTGGGCTCCGGCGATCTTTCCGCCTCAGCCTTCCACGTAGCCGGAACTACAGGCATGCGCTACCACGCCCGGCTGATTTTTTGATTTATTGTAGAGATGAGGTCTCGCCAAGTTGCCCAGGCAGGTCTTGAACCTGCGGGCTCAGGCAATCCATTCACCTCGGCCTCCCAAAGTGCTGAGATTACCGGCTGAGCCAACAAGTCCAGCTAAAATAATATTCTTACTGAGAAAGAATAATTGATTATTCTAAACTCTGAGCAAAAGTAACTTGCCCTTCAGCAAACCCTACTTCATCTGCATCACTGTAAGTAATGGGAAGAACTTATTTAAATTTATTTATCCAAATCAGTGTTTCTAATGAGAGAAAGAAATAAGAAAGAAAGGGGAAGCTATCAGAAAGAAGGGGGAAATGTGCGGCTTTTGATGGGCAGGGTCAGAGTTGCTAGAATCCTCCCATGTGGGAAGCTCCTTCACAGCAAAATGCCTTCCTGCCTTTTACACAAATGGAGCATCCCACTCGACATTCATGTGCATGAAAAACCTACTTATGCTTCTGTCCACCTTGAACCCAACTCCATTTTACATATCATCAAAACATATTTCTGCATTTTTTTTAACATTTCCTATCCTTCTCAGGACTGTAAGTAACTCTGTGTAAACTGAGAAAGGCTTAGTTTGTTTTGTGCAGAACTTTAGCAAATATCACTCACCATTTCAGAAAATGATGCCAGGGGGCACAATGCTGGTCAATGACTCTCCTTCCAACATCAGCATTTTCACTGGTCATTTTCACAGTGAATCTACATATTGGTACAAGCATCCAGCTACTTCAGTTTATTCTCTAGGCTAATCATGTACAAACATTTTGAAGTATATATCATTTTATTACAAATCGCCTTCCATATATTTCTCCAATTTATTATTTTATGCACATGATATTGGCTTATTTGAAAGCGTGTATAGGTAAAGTTATTTAACTATTAATTTTATTTCTGAATATTAAGGGAGATGTTACAAATATTTGCGATCAAAGAGTCTGATGAAGCTGAAACCCCTGATCCACAGACATTCAGGAACATTATTCCACCTTGGTTCTCTCTACATTACATTCGACAAAGGGGCACAGGAAACATGTATTTCCCAGGTCAGTCACTGTGGCACTGGCACGCCGGGCAAGGGTACAGGTAAATTCAGGCTATAGAAGCAAAACAAAGATAATCCAATTTCCTGTCCTCTCTTTAAAAGTTTTCTTTACAGCCGGGCTCAGTGGCTTAGCCTGTAATCCCACGCCTTGGGAGGCCGAGGTGAGTGGATTGCCTGAGCCCGCGGGTTCAAGACCCGCCTGGGCAACTTGGTGAGACCTCATCTCTACAATAAATCAAAAATATTAGCCGGGCGTGGTAGCACACGCCTGTAATTCCAGCTACTTGGAAGGCTGAGGCGGAAGGATCACCGGAGCCCAGCAGGTCGAAGCTGTGGTGGCTGGGAGCGGCCACTGCACTCCAGTCTGGGCAACAGAGTGAGACTCCAACTCAAAAAAAAAAAATTTTCTTTACTCTTAGTCCCACAAGATCTTCATGGCCTATAGAAAAAGTATGACCCTAAGAAGAAATACAAAAGGGACCTGCACATTTACTAAACTACGGGGACCTTTGTTATGGAAACTTTGAAGTAGACTGGGTAAATATCAGAAAAAAATTAAAGGTGAGTGAATTAGGCCGAGCTCAGTGGCTCAGCCTGTAATCCCAGCGCATTGGGAGGCCAAGGTGAGTGGATTGCCTGAGCCCGCAGGTTCAAGCCCTGCCTGGGCAACTTGGCGAGACCTCTCTCTACAATAAATCAAAAACTAGCCCGGCATCGTAGCGCATGCCTGTAGTTCCAGCTACTTGAAAGGCTGAGGCGGGAGGATCACCGGAGCCCAGCAGGTTGAGGCTGCAGTGGCCGGGAGCATGCCACTGCACTCCAGTCAGGGCAACGGAGTTAGACTCCCAACTCAAAAAAAAAAAAAAAATGTGAGTGAATTAAATCATCACTCAAAATAATTTGTAAGTTAATTTTTTTTTTTATGTCTGGTTTTCACTGACATTTTTAAATACTTAGGCTAGGGGATACTTGGCGAACTTTTTTAACGTGCGTACACAAAGGCACACATATTTTGGTGAATTTATTACCTTCACTTGCAATATAACACTCAGTGAGAAGACTGACTCTCTGAAGGCAGAGATTTTTCCATTTCCAAAACAGTGAAATGTATCTTTCTTCTTTTGTGCCATATGCCAACAGCGGCCACATAAAAAATATGGAAGTAATACAACCACTGAGGGTATCACTCATCCCTATGAGTGGTTGGTTAAAACCTTGCACACTTCTTTCCGTCGGTAACACATGGTCTCTGGAGGGAGCAGTTTGTGATCTGGCTGACAGAGACTGGAGCTGGTGAGCAGGCAACTTAGCCCAGCACTGTGTGACCTCTGCAATCAGCTCCTGATGTACCATCTGTGGTGCAGAACAATAGTCCTAGTCACTTAGAGTCTTGACAAGGATGTTCTCACTCTGACTTTTGGAAACCATGCTCACTCCCCCATCAGCACGGCACTAAGCCTGTTTATTAAGCCAACTAAATGGCACCCCCAGCCCCTCCAAGCTTCACTGTGATTCTCAAGAGCATTTCCTACGCAGAAAGGCCTGGATATCTTGCGACAATGCTGGGCACATCACAGGTACTCAGGCAGCTGAAGAATAAATGCATAAATCAATATTACAGTGTCTTTTTTTTTTTTGAGTTGGAGTCTCACTCTGTCGCCCAGACTGGAGTGCAGTGGCCACTCCCGGCCACCACAGCCTGGGCTCTGGGGATCCTTCTGCCTCAGTCTTCCAAGTAGCTAGAAATACAGGCGCGCGCCACTACACCTGGCTAATTTTTTTGATTTACTGTAGAGATGAGGTCTCACCAAGTTGCCCCGGTGGGTCTCGAACCCGCGGGCTCAGGCAATCCACTCACCTCAGCCTCTCAAAGCGTGGGATTACAGGCTGAGCCACCAAGCCCGACTGCAGTGTGTCTCATGTAATATAATACAAAGCAGCCTCAAATTCAAATTTGTGCCCTGGCTGTGACTTTCCAGGAACAAGACCAGCATGTCAGTGTCCGTATGGCACCTTGTCATATCCCTTACATCCCACATCCTGACACAGTCTTGGCCAAAGCAGACACTAAAGAAACACATATGGAATGAATGGATGTATTCCTGCTTGACAGCTATCTCTGTGACTGGTTTCATAATTCCCAACTGTGTGAGCACACTAATAATTAATTATTACTCTAGAGTAAAACTCTCCAAGCTATCGAACACAACGTTACTGCAAAACTCGGCTATGAAAACAAACGTTGTCATGATGTAATAGAAAGTCTCATGGACTGGCAACTCAGGAAGGACAAGCCATAGCTCTGCCATTATCAGATGGATAAGTGTGGGCAAATCAGTTCTTTAAACTGCTATTAATAACTTTATGATCTTTGCCACTGTTTGATTAACAATAATGGCAACAATAAGCAAGTCATGGCAAGACAGAATCAGCAGGGAACTTTACAATCATAAGAACAACATTTTTACAAAAGGAAATGAATTTTTAATTGATAATAAGTTCCTCAAGTTAGATCATTTGCTTTTGATTCATAGTCTGACATAATAACTTCTGATCTTGAAAGCATTGCTTAAAACAACTGGACCTCTGCTGTGTCATCTGCAAAACAACCTGAATTAAATCAGTGGTTCATAATCAGTGGTTTTCACCCCTCTGATCCCTCCCCAAAGGACGTTTGGAAATGTCTGGAGATAGTTTCGGCTGTGAAAACAAAGGAGGCAGTTGGTACTGTAGACATCTCAGGGACACTGCCTAACATCCTACAATGCAGGACAGCCCCACACAACAAGAAATTATCTGTTAACAGTACCAAGATTGAGCAACACTGAATGATATTACGTTTAAACTCCCTAAAATTCAAAGGAATTGAGTCTAAATGCATAACAAAAAATTCTTACAAAGTTGCTAATTGTGGGACATCAGAAGCTTTTCATAAGCAGTAGCTGGCCTAGAAGTTACAGCTACCCTAGGCTGAAAGTTCTAGAAATTCGAAAGACAACTTGTTAGGACACTAGCATAATTTAAAGCTGAGCCTACTAACCCCATACCTTGTGCACCATGTTGGTGATTAATGTGTAACTGTACCCTTCACAGCTTCCTTTCTTTGTCCTCATGATTTACTCCATAGCAATGGGTACTGCTTGTTTGGGACACAGGTGCAAGCCAGTTCCAAAAAGACTGACAAAGATACTCTCCTTGTCTTCACACAGAGGAAAAATAAAGTGGCCCTAAAGATTACTAATGATCAGCTACAATAAAATGGATGGGCATCACCATTTACACAAAACACCAAGACCGCAGGACAACCGAAGTGAGTACATTCCTTCCAAGTCTTGGTCCGTTAACCTTAACAGTTCCTCTACGATGAATTGCACGTGAGAAGCTACCCCAAAACAGTCACATATCTTCTGGGAATAAAATCACAGCAAGCTCAAAGCTTTGGAAGAAAGAGGGGGGAAAAAATCTTTATTCTAACCGTGCACTCAGAAATTCAGTGCATAAAATATAGATTTGAAAGCACTATGCTGGCCTCGCTAATAATTCACCTTTATGATGTCTAGGACCAAGACTAGAGTATAATGATAGGGAATTAAAGGATATTCTTTGCTATAAAGCAAAAAGACTAGATCCTTTATATTTTCTTTGATATGTGACCATAATTACAATGAAATGAACAACTAAAAGGTCACAGCTCATATTTTCAATAGAACCCAAAGCCTTGGCTACACAGGGAATCCTAAAATATTACGAATTCCTTCCTGAATAAGCCTGTCACTAACTGACTCAAAATCATACAACGTTTATTCACTGGGTGTTTAACATGTGTTGGGCAATTGGCAAGCTCTGGAAATATGTGGTAACAAGCCATCAGTTAACCCAAAAGCTGTCTGGAGAACACACAAAAGCTCTACACCTCAGAGTGAAATCGTGGACAACAGTACATCATGACAGGAGAGCACACAGGGAATAAAGTCTAGGTTTGGAAGCTTCTTGAACAAGGAAAATTCACAATAAGAAAGGTGTACAAAAGCTCTCAAGGGAGAGAAGATACTGTCCCCTTCCAATCACACCAAAAAGGGGATGCACAAACTTTTGGAACAACTGGTAGAAAAGGTAGGCTTTAACGATGGGACTACATGGAAAAACCCCACAGAGACATGAATGAAAGTGTTATGAAGTCTAGGCTGTGCCCAAATTCTGTTCTCCACCAGAATGTGCTCAGAGTCTTAGGGCTGGGTCCAGCTTCCCACTCCGAACTCCCAGATTTCATCAAGTAAGACATTAACAATGAGCATCAGTGGCATAACAAGCCAATATGCTTGCTGATACCCAGCATTCATGCTAAATAGGAAAAAAAAACCCTGATTAAAAGTAGAGCTCATCCACCTAATTACACCACTGACCCCACCAGTAAGAGTTGGTGGCGGCCAAAAACCGCATCTGGTTAGCAGACATAGGCCATTTACCTCGGCAGTGTCCTAAAATTTTTGAGCCATTATTTTTAAACAGAGAATTCAGACTGGGCACTATGGCTCACACCTATAATCCCAGCACTTTGGGAGGCCGAGGCAGAGGATCACCTGAGTCCTGGAGTTTGAGGCTAGCCTGGGGGACATAACAGACCCTTGTGTCTCTACAAAGTTTTTTTAAAGAAATTAGTGGGATGTGGTACAGTATGCCTGTAGTCCCAGCTACTCAAAGGGGCTGAAAAGAAATTTAATAGGAAGAGTTCACATTTTTTAAAAATCCAGATTTTCAATTTTTTTTTTAATAATAGCTACCTCCTTTAGACCATGTAAGACCCACGATTTACTACAGTCTCCACTCTTCCCTACAGTCTCCATAATTCTCCACTGGGAGAATTTTTCTCACTGTCACTATCCTTGTCCTTAAGAATTTCTTATAGAAAACAAGTACTGATGCCCAGTTTTCAAAGGTGAGGAAAAAAAAAAAAAGACCAAGAGGACTCTGGGAGTCTTCTCCTATCTGCTTGCTTCACTCAATTACCTTCCTTTAGATACACAAATTGTTGGTCCTGGATTTAAGTCTTAACCTCACTTGCCACACAGCACCAGGTCAGTGTACCATGCATGGCCAAATTACAAAACCAAAGCCAGGGGTCAAATAGTTGCTCATCTACAAACTAGGCTTTGGACTGGCAACAGCACTAAGCTAAATAAATTCACACAGGCCTGGAATTGTGGCTATAATCTGGTCCTTTGTTTTAATTTAGAAAGTAATCACAGTAACAGTAATAATGATCAAATGCTATTTTTTTTTTTGAGTTGGAGTCTCACTGTATCACCCAGACTGGAGTGCAGTGGCTGCTCCCGGCTACCGAAGCCTCAACCTACTGGGCTCCGGCGACCCTGCCGCCTCAGCCTTCCGAGTAGCCGGAATTACAGGCATGTACTACCACACCTGGTTGATTTTTTGATTTACTGTAGAGATGAGGTCTCGCCAAGTTGCCCAGGCGGGTCTCGAACCCGCGGGCTCAGGCAATCCACTCACCTCAGCCTCCCAAAGGCGCGGGATTACAGGGAAGCCACCGAGCCCGGCTAAATGCTATTTTTAAAATGCTATCACTAGCCGGGCTCGGTGGTTCAGCCTGTAATCCCGTGCCTTGGGAGGCTGAGGTAAGTGGATTGCCTGAGCCCATGGGTTAGAGACCCGCCTAGGCAACTGGCGAAACCTCATCTCTACAATAAATCAAAAAATGAGCTGGGCGTGGTAGCGCGCGCCTGTAATTCCAGCTACTTGGAAGGTTGAGGCGGAAGGATCCACAGTAACAGTAACACACAGGAGTCGAGGCTGTGGTGGCCAGGAGCATGCCACTGCCCTCCAACCTGGGCGACAGAGTGAGACTCCAACTCAAAATTTTAAAAAAATTTAAAAATACAAAAAACTATCACTGAAGAAAGTCCCATTTTTAAGTCTCATGTTCTCATAAGACAAAGAACCATGAAGAATAAACAATAGGCCAGGCTTGGTGGCTCAGCCTGTAGTCCAAGCACTTTGGGAAGCCAAGGTGAGTGGATTTCCTGAGCCCACAAGTTTGAGACACACCCGGGCAACTTGGTGAGACCTCATCTCTACAATAAATCAAAAAATTAGCCGGGCGTGGAAGTATGCACCTGTAGTTCCAGCTACTTGGAAGGCTGAGACAGAAGGATCGCCGGAGCCCAGCAGGTCGAGGCTGCCATGGCCAGGAACGTGCCACTGCCCTCCAGTCTGGGCAACACAGTGAGACTCCAACTCAAAAAAAAAGAAAAAGAAAGAAAAGAATAAGCAATGGCTCAAACTGCAGGACCAGAGGCCCTTCAGGGACTTAGGGCAGGGAGGGTCCTGGTGTCAGGTCCGTGTTGAGATGCCATGCTAGAGGGGAAAATGAGTAATCAATGGTCTGTGCCAGGAATATAGACACTCCTGGTCAGGACTGAAAAGCTACCAGAGGCTTTTTTTTTTTTTTTGAGTCTGAGTCTCACTCTTGTCCAGGCTGGAGGGCAGTGGCACACTCACAGCCACTGCAACCTCAACCCGCTGGGCTCAGGTGACCCTTCTGGCTCGGCCTTCCAAGCAGCTGAACCACATGCGTGTGCCACCACATTCAACTAACTTTTTCTGATTTATTGTAAAGACTAGGTTTCACCAAGATGCCCAGGCTGGTCTTGAACCCTTGGGCTCAGGTAATATTCTCGCCTCCACCTCCCAAAATGCTGGGATTACTAGCATGAGCCACTGCGCCTGGCTTACCAGAGGCTCTGGAGAGCAGGCTCTGCACCTCATCCATTTGATTTGGGTACACATAACCCTGTGCAGACAGACTGGCTGTTCAAACTCAGAAAGACCATCAGGTCTGGTGTGAACTAAGCAATACACCAAAACGAATGGTTGCAGAAAAGGGGTAAAAGGCCCACATTTGCTAAGTCCCAAAACCACGTGTCTATCACAGTGCTGGGTGCTTAGCATACATCACAACCACACTGAGTTGTCTTCCTAAAAATAACCTACAGCGCCTAGGGCTCACACAAGGAAAATGGTCCAAGCATAGTCACCAGGTCTGCTTCTCCCCAGTCTTCCCCATCTCCTAAAATCACCCAGCTTCTCACACTACAAAGAGTAATCCTGAATTCTTTCCTTTCCCCTGCCCTCTATCAGCAATTTTGTAAATTCCACTCCAAAATACCCCTGAAGTCCCTCCACTTCCATCCATCTCCACATCTCCCTCCCTGCTCCAAGGTCATCTCCCCAACTCCCACCTTGACACATACAATGGCATGCTACCGGTCTTACCACCTGCACAATATTCTGCAGATGGCAGCCAGAGTGGGTCTTTACGATGGAACACAGATCACGCCACACTATACAGATGCTACAAGAGAAATAAAACGCACAGTCCTCAGCATGGCCTTCATGAGGCTTCACACCCTGGCCTGAGGAGCCCTCCAGCTGCTCTCTGCTCTCTCTCCCACCAGACCCTGCCCTCCTGCCTCGGGGCCTTCTCTCCCTTCCCCTCAGGATCTTTGCTGGGCTTCTCCGTGCCTGAACTTTTTTCAGCCCTGCTCCCCATCTGGCTAGCAGCTACTCATCCTCAGAGAACCTTCCTGACCCACAGATCCATACTCAGCACTCCTGCTGGGCTTTCTCACGATACGTATACTGTAAGTCTGCACATACGCATCTGCTCTGGTGATTCCCTGAAATCTGTCCTCTCCCTAGACTACACGCTCCAAGACAGGGGTCATGTTCATATAGTCACCCCCAAACACACAGCACACCACTGGCAGAAAGCGGACACCCAACAAAAATGCCTTGCCCCATTTAAGTTCCCTAATCCATCCCCCACACAAAAAAACTGAGGCATGCGGCCATGATGATTCCTTCTAAAAAGCTATTGCTGTAGTAATCTTAAAAGCTATCATAATCGCTTACATACCAAAATACCGTGTGAAAAGTGTTGTTCTGTCTATCTGTCCCTCTAGTTAAAGACATCCTCTCTGGCTAATTACAGTGACCAGAGAGATGCAGGCGCAGCTGCTCCATCTCCCACGGCCCCCAATCGACACTTTCCAAACAATTTATTAATCAATTACTAATTGTGGCAGCGCCCACACTTTTCATCACTTCACATCCATCTCCAGGAAGAATACATAAGCATGCTGAGCTTGCCTCATTATGTCTAGCCTCATTAAGGGAACGTTGCACACGTGAGCTCAAGTCCACAAAAATGCAAAGGAAAGTTTCAGCAGGTCACACGGAGCAGGGCCCTCGCTGCGGCAATGTCCTCCCCAGAAGACACACGCAGGCTGGGGAGTGGAGCTGTGACAACTGTGATGAGCTCAGAGCGAAGGCTTCATTTTTCCATTGTTACCATGGAAAACCATTTGTGTCTGCAAAGTAGAAATAAATGTTCCCAAGGTGCTTCTAAAAAAATAATAATAGTACAAATGCTTAACAAAAGATAATATATGTGTACGGATGAATTGAAGAGTTCATTTCTCCCAAGTATCTTCTAATTCATTGTTTTGCTTTCGTTTGCTTAAGTATAAGATGTCGATATTTATACAGCTTGCTGGAAGCGCCCTTTTGAAACAATGAATAATACGTTGTTTTTCTAATGGAATTAAATAATGTCTTTACTTGAGGTATGCTCCTATAATAAACGATCCTCAAAATATTTTTACCAATGCTACAAGATGAAAATGCTTTGTAAACTATAAAACACTATTCAAGCAAAAGGAGAACATCTGTATTCCTAAAACAAAGCAAAACATTATCCAAAACTCACAATGAAATGTTACCACTGAGATTGCCTCTTTCTAGTCTAGTTCAACTACACTTCTCGGTTCAGATTTTTCAACATCAACTGACAAGACTTACCATGTCACTGGCTTCCCTGTTACTGAGACACCTGGTTTTCCTCCCCACCTGACCACTTCTTGGCTTCTTTCACTAACTCCTGGACCATAGTTATAGAACTGTTCTTTTCTTTTTTTTTTTTTTTTTGGTTTTTTTTTTTGAGTTGCAGTCTCACTCTGTCGCCCAGACTGGAGTGCAGTAGCCGCTCCCGGCCACCGCAGCCTCAACCGGCTGGGCTCCAGTGATCCTTCCACCTCAGCCTTCCGAGTAGCCAGAATTACAGGCATGCGCTATCACGCCCAGCTGATTTTTTGATTTATTGTAGAGATGAGGTCTCGCTGCCCAGGCGGGTCTCGAACCCGCGGGCTCAGGCAATCCACTCACCTCAGCCTCCCAAAGGCACAGGATTACAGGCTGAGCCACCGAGCCCGGCAGAACTGTTCTTTTCTACCTGTGCTTATATAGTCACCTTGTCACATGCTTTTTATTATCACCCCTATAATCGCTGAATATTGTCTAGCTAGCTTTCTCCTAGCCTGACATTAAAGTTCTTCTCACCAATGAAAAGCCATCTCAGTGTCTCTTTCAATTCATTATCTTTTTTTTTTTTATTGAGTTGGAGTCTCATTCTGTCGCCCAGACTGGAGTGCAGTGGCACACTCCCGGCCGCTGCAGCCTCGACCTGCTGGGCTCCGGCAATCCTTCCACCTCAGCCTTCCAAGTAGCCAGAACTACAGGCACGCGATACCACGACCAGCTGATTATTTTGATTTATTGTAGAGATTTAAGTGGGTCGGGTGGGTCTCGAACCCGCGGGCTCAGGCAATCCACTCACCTTAGCCTCCCAAAGTGCTGGGATTACAGGCTGAGCCATCAAACCTGGTCCAGTTCAATACCTTATAACATGCTTCACCCTGCTCCCAACCCACCAACCCACCCCCTGGCTCTTTTACTAACTCTCCAGTTCACCAGCAGCAGCATCTTTTCATAATTAAACTAACTGAATTAGCACTTATCTAAAGGTGACTCTCACTCTCTCCTTCAATTCTAGAGAAAGAGAGCCTAGACACACTCAAGTAACGGGGTGGAGGGGCTAGGGCTCCTTCTGCTTTCTTGGTCATACTGGGTGCTGGTGCTTTCTACACATCCTCCCTCTCAGTGGCTTTCAGATTTGCCCATTCTTCACAGGAAGAGCTCCAAGGCTTTCCATCTACGAATCTTCCTTCACAGTCTGATCACCTCCGCCTCTGCTCTGCAGTTGCCTGATCACATTTGGACTGGGCCCTATGAATATTTGTTGAGCGTGCGCTCGGCCACGGGTCAAGTACCATGCCGGGTACTGGAGGTTTATTACTAAAGAAGAGTCAGAAATGTAATTTAAGATATAAATCACACAGGTACTGCAATGAAGTACACAGATGGTATAGCTCCCCTGGGATTCTTAGTATGACCTTAAAAATGCAAACGCTTTATTTCTCTTTAAAGTCAAAGTTAAGAAGCAGGGCTTGGTGGCTCAGCCTGTAATCCCAGCACTTTGGGAGCTGAGGTGAGTGGATTGCCTGAGCCCGCGGGTTCGAGACCCGCCTAGGCAACTTGATGAGACCTCATCTCTACAATAAATCAAAAATTAGCCGGGTGTGGTAGCGCAGGCCTGTAGTTCCAGCTACTTGGAAGGCTGAGGTGGAAGGATCGCTGGAGCCCAGCAGGTCGAGGCTGCGGTGGCTGGGAGTGGCCACTGCACTCCAATCTGGGTGACAGAGTGAGACTCCAACTCAAAAAAACAAAAATAAAATAAAGTGAAAGTTAAGGCAGTTCCTTAATTTTTCTTAACTCTGTCTTCACCAGATCACCTTACCAGCAATAAACACCCTTAAGAATAAATAAATAATAAAACAACCTTGCTTAGGAAACGGATCGGGAGCCCACTGTAGAGATAGACCCAACTTACGATTTCTTTTGACCTCAATACTGCCCAGCAAAGTGCCAGCCAAAGCATTCCACAGTTGAAGGCTACATCCAATGCAAATTCAAGTTGCCTCACAGCTAAGAACATAATTGATGGCAGTTTTAAATTCATTTCCCTTCCTACTCAACAACACACCAAGTCAGGGTAGCAGAATCGAATCCACTTGGGTGCTCCAAAAACCTCTCTTTCAACCCTTTCTTTCCACTCTAAAGTATAAAAAGGTATGTCTGAAGTTGGCATCTTGCTAACAGCTAAATGCTTTAAAGTCTTTATGTATCAAGCACCAAGAACAAACTCCACCCTACCACCACCTACCTGTTTGTCACTTTAACCTTTTTTTTAGTTAAGAGGACTAGAAAACACCAAGAGCCCTCACTACACTTATTTCAGTCAAGCACTAAAACGGGAGACTGCCACGAGCACCTTTTAGGACAGCTTCAGCAGTGAGATCTAGGAGATGGGCCACAAGCGAGTTCACAGTGGAGACACCAAATAAGCCTGAAGCGAGAATCTTCAGCAGGGAAGCGGCCCGGCAGGGCAGGTCGCGGTGACCAGGCTGACTCCATCCGGCTATCTGCATCTGGCACAGTAGGTCTCAACAATAGCAAAGACAGGGCTTCCTTTTATTTAGCTCCACTTCGGGGCACTGGTACCTTAAGAATGTCCCTCTAAAGTGGATAAAGGCGATGCAAAATAAAGCCAGCAAAAAAATGACTAAATAAATAATAAAGCAGGCGGCTAAGGGGGCTCAAAGACAGGGAACAAACCCCCCCGGGAGTTCTCCGACCTCGCGAAAAGGCTTCCACACTACTCCCGCTGTTAACCGCGGCGCTGGCCCAGGTGGGACCACGCGGGCAGGGGGCACCGGCTAGCGAGCGACCGTCCGACGATGGCCAGGCGCCCGCCCAGCCAGCGCTCCCCGGGCTCCCGCTCCTGCGCCGGGCACAACTCGAGAGGAAGGCAAGGAGAGGCGGCGAGCGGAGGGATGAAGCGTTCGCCATCCGGGCACGCGACACTTGTCTGCCGAGGGGGACACGGGACAGGCGGGGGCCGTCGGCCCGGAGAGGGGACAAAAGCCAAAAGCCGCGGCCGGGCGCTCGGGGTCTGAGGCCGGCGAGGGGCCGCGGGGAGTCGCCGCCCGGCCCCTCGGCCCCGGCCCGGGGCGGCGCCGGCTCCGAGACGCCCGAGCGGCCGCGCCTGGCACCCCGACCCGGTCCCCGGCGGGCCGCGCCGCGGGGGCTCCGCAGCGGCCGCGCCCGTCCGAAGTGGGCGACGCGCGGGGCAGCGCCTCGCGCGGGAGCCGGCGGCGAAAGAGAAAGAGAAAGAGCGGGGCCGGCGGCGGCGATCCCAAACCTTCCCCGCCCCGCCGGCCCGGCCCGGCCCGGCCCCGCCGCGGGCGACGCGCACGCCCCTCGGCCAGCCCGGGCCCGGGGCCACCCGGCGGGGCGGCGGCCGCGGGCGCCACGCGGGCTCCCGACCACCCCACGCCGGAGGCGGTGTCCTCCTTACCCCCAGCGGAGCGGCGCCTGCCCGCAACGCCGACCGGCGACGGGCGGGGCGAGCCGGAACACCGAGGTGCGGCCGGCCCAGGCTGCGGCGCCGCTGCCCGGCGGGGCCCGCGGGAGGGGCGCGGGGTGGGGGCGCGGGAGCCGCCCCCTGCCCGCCCCGCGCGCATGCTCCCGCCGCACCTGCCTCGCTCCGGGCTCCGGGCTCCGCTCCCCGAGAAGCCGGGGAGCGCAGGGCCCGCCGAGGTCGCGGCTCTCCCGCGGGAGGGAGGGAGGCGGCTGCGGCAGCTTCGAGCGTGTTCCCTGGGAAGGATTTCCCCACATCGCGGCGACTTCCTGCCTGGCGGCCTCCTCCCCCGCCACGGTGTCCCCGACGCTCACCCCTGCTTCATCCAGGTCGGGACTCACCTTCCGAATGCCCCCGCCGCTCGGATTCCTCTCTGACCTGCGGCCGGCTCCGACCCGATGCCCCTTCCAGCTCTCGACTGTGTCCAACACGGGTCCCCAGATGCCACCTCAAAATAAAAGCATACTCTTTTCAAGTGGCAAGAAGTGCTGACTGACCCTGTTCCAACTAGTTGGGATTGAGCGGGAGCCAAACCAGAGCTGGCCGGTTCCTGCCCTCATGAAACTTACCGTCTTACTGGCTCACTTCGGCCTTTCGCAAAGCATTGTTGCCGGGTTTGGGAGGGACTTATTAAATAATTGATGTTGGTTTGTGATTAAAATAGTTGGTAATTCACCCAAAGCAGCATCTGCGTTCACGTGAGTAGCAGTGAGGAAGAGCTCTCATCCAGAGTCCCACTCTATCGTCATATAGGCTATATTTTGTGACTTTTGAATGAAGATTTCTTTCATAGGAGATCTCGTGTATAAACTCTATAGTATGCAAATAATAGCTAGTAGGTACAAAATAAGTATTCATTTGCTGTGTTCAGCAAGAAATGGAATAATTTTGCGTGATTGACTATGTTAACATCCAAAATGATCTTTCTGGTTTGTTGTTGACTTCCATAAACCAAGAATGAAAACTTTTGTGTTTTTTAGGTCAGACTGGGCAATTGGTAGAAAGCCAATTTAGTGTTATTACTGAAAAAAAGAATCATAAACCTCTTGGCTGATGCAGTTTATAAATTAGGAACAATGATCATAGAAATCTGTGAGTGGAAATACACACACATAAACTGTTCTGTGCTCTAATCAGTTAAGAAAAAGATCAGAGGCAAAGAAAACAAAAGGAAGGCAAAAGGCAACAGTATTAGGAGGAAAACATTAAAGCAGAGCCAAAGAAATGGTGTACTCATTTCCATCCCGTTTTAACATGTTTGTGCTAAGACATTGTAGAGTTGTGATGCAATTCTGTGACAAGAGACACAACTGAGGATACCATCCTTAGATACTTGCTCACTTGACTAGGTGATATTGGAGTGAGACTCGGGATGATGACAATTCTCCCTCCCTACAGCTTACAGGCAAGCAGATCCTGTTTTTGGTGAAAAACAAATGCTTCAATTATGGCAGTGTATCCCCAGTCCTTCCCAATGGTGTTTATCATTGAAGACTCTAGGTTTTAGTGATATAAGCATCAAAATGTTCCCAGCACAGAAAGACTTAGGGACACTTCTGGTTCTACCTGCCCCTCAGGTAAATCAATATTAATGGTATACAAAATCAAATAAAGCTGGATTGAAATACCAATAGAGTGGATTCTTATCATCTTGTCTTTACCTTTTTTAGGGGGAGAGAATAATTGTTATTATAATGTGTTTGTTGGCCAGGCTCTGAGGCTCAGTCTGTAATCCCAGCGCTTTGGGAGGCCGAGGTGAGTGACTGCCTGAGCCCGCGTGTTCATGACCCGCCTGGGCAACTTGGCGAGACCTCATCTCTACAATAAATCAAAAATTAGTCGGGCGTGGTAGCGCGTGCCTGTCGCTCCAGCTACTTGGAAGGCTGAGGCGGAAGGCTCTCCGGAGCCCAGCAGGTCAAGCTGCAATGGCCACTGCACTCCAGTCTGGGTGACAGAGTGAGACTCCGACTCAAAAAAACAAAGCAAAACAACAAAAAAAAATAATGTGTTTGTTGACTTTTTTTTTTTGAGTCGGAGTCTCACTCTGTCACCCAGACTGGAGTGCAGTGGCCACTCCTGGTCACCGCAGCCTCGACCTGCTGGGCTCCGCTGATCCTTCTGCCTCAGCCTTCCAAGTAGCTGGAACTACAGGCGCGCGCTACCACGCCTTGCTAATTTTTGATTTGTTGTAGAGATGAGGGCTCACCAAGTTGCCCAGGCGGGTCTCGAACCCACGGGCTCAGACAATCCATTCACCTCGGCCTACCAAAGCGCGGGATTACAGGCTGAGCCACCGAGCCCAGCCCTTTGTTGACTATTTTTGACTTAAGTTTATGAAAACAGAGACACTGTTTCCATGGGCTAGGTTTAAATAAGGAAAAGGATGCATAAAAGAGGTTAATACAGGCAAGGAATCAAAACCAGGGCTACTTACATGTAAATGCATAGGTGCACAGCACTGACAACAATGTATGATTCTATTCAAAGAAGCTGACATCTGTTTTAAACTACACTATTATTCAAACGTTATGGAAATATAAGCAGAAATGCATTAGACACTTTTTAACAGAATTTTTTTTTAATGGGAGTCTCACTCTGTTGCACAGACTGGAGTGCAGTGGCACCCTCATGGCCTCTACAGCCTCGACTTGCTGGGTTTAGATGATCATTACGCCTCAACCTTCCAAGTAGCTGGAACTACAGATGCATACCACCACGCCCGCTAACTTTTCGATTTATTGTAGAGACGAGGTCACACCAAGTTGCCCCTGCTCTTCTCAAACTCCAGGTCTCAGGCAATCTATTTGCCTCAGCCTCTTTTTTTTTTTTTTTTTTTTTGAGTTGGAGTCTCACTCGGTCGCCCAGACTGGAGTGCAGTGGCCACTCCCGGCCACCGCAGCCTCGACCTGTTGGGCTCCAGCGATCCTTCTGCCTCAGGCTTCCGAGTAGCCGGAATTACAGGCGCGCGCCACCACGCCCGGCTAATATTTTGATTTATTGTAGAGATGAGGTCTCGCCTGCCCAGGCGGGTCTCAAACCCGCGGGCTCAGGCAATTCACTCACCTCAGCCTCCCAAAGGCATGGGATTACAGGCTGAGCCACCAAACCCGGCTCGCCTCAGCCTCTTAAAGTGCTAGGATTACAGGCTGAGCCACGGAGCCTGGCCACAGAATTTTTAAAAAGTTGTTCTAATCTCTTTTCTTTTAACAGCTACATAGTAAAATGAAATAGCCACAAAGTATTGATTTTTATAACTTCACCAGTGGCCCTTCATGAACAAAGGAGATTATAACACTGGTGGCTACTAATTATTTTACTTTTATAATTAAACTGAATCTAATCAACTCTAAATGAAAGGTTGATGTTGGACTGGCAGAAAGGGATTATTTATTGTTGGTATAGAAATTTCTGGTGGCATGATAAACACATAATGAAAACTTCCCACCTGCTAAGATAACCATCAGCTTTTTTCAAGCAATTCTCCATTTTTAAAATTTTGCTAATTTACTTTTATTCTGACTGGGTGTTTCTATAAGTAGGATTAGATTATACTGATTTATATTTGCTCAATAGCAAGATTGACTGTTGACATCAATGTGTTTTTAAAATTCACCATTATTTCCTAGCATATACTTTGAATAGAACCATTTGCAAGAGTTTACCACAGAATGAATTCTTTTACATAAATTGGTGTAATTGAAGACAAGGTTATCATAACAGAATTCTGGACTTGCTTGAACAAGCAAATTGTCCACAGCAGCTAAAACTATTTCATTGATCACCATTTATCTTCAACAACTATTATCATCAAGTTTATTTTCACATTAATGCCTTTGTTAATAATTTCCTCTGTTACTCTTTTAGAGTGGTGTTTTCCTAAGTAGACTGTCCAATATGAAATTTGAGATATAAAAAATTGCATAGAATTATCTTTAAATGTAAATATTAGTTCAGAAAGCAGTGCAAATTATACTAAATAATTAAAACAAATTTTAAATAAATGTTACTAAAAAAGCTTTATAAACAAGTAAACGTGCACATTATACTATTTTGAACAAATGACCTAAAATCTATGTAGAAATCTACTAGCCGGGCTCAGTGGGTCAGCCTGCAATCCCTCGCCTTGGGAGCCTGAGGTGAGTGGATTGCCTGAGCCGGCAGGTTCCAGACCCGCCTGGGCAACTTGGTGAGACCTCATCTCTACAATAAATCAAAAAAATTAGCCAAGTGTGGTAGCACGCGCTTGTAGCTCCAGCTACTTGGAAGGCTGAGGCGGAAGGATCACTGGAGCCCAGCAGGTCCAGGCTGCGGTGGCCGGGAGCGGCCACTGCACTCCAGTCTAGGCAGCAGAGCAAGACTCCAACTCAAAAAAAAAAAAAAAAAAAAAAAGAAATCTACTTGATTTCACACTTGTACTTTTTTTAGTTGAACAAAGCTATCAAAAAGTAGTTTATAAACACCGCCTCCAGGTATAATCGCTTAAATTTTTAAAAATACAAAATAAACACAATATTTCTGATAGTACTTACAGTCTGCACCAACTGAACAAGGTAAGAATCATCACATCAATAAGAAAACTTCACCTCCCACTACACACAACACTGAATTAACTAATGGGATTTGGAGAAGGGCCTTAAAACTCCAAAAGAAAGACTATCAATCCCTTTAATCTCATTTTCATAAACACTGGTGGTACAACCATGCCATCTCCAAGGTGAGAAATCTAGAAAAAGAAAAAAGGCCAGGTGCAGTGGCTCACACCTATAATCCCAGCACTTAGGGAGGCCGAGGTAGGATGATTGCTTGAGGCCAGGAGTTCAAGATCATCCTGGGCAACATAGTGAGACCCTGTCTCAAAAACTGTAGCTAGACCTGCATTCTCTAAAAATATAGCAGCTGATATAACACAAGTATACCTCAGAGATGTTGTGAGTTTGAGTCCAGACCACCACAATAAATACTGCAATAAAGGGAGAAAGTGAGTCACACAATTTTTTTGGTTTCCCAGTACATATAGAAGCCATGTTTACACTATTCTATGAACTATTAAATATGCAAAAGCAGTATGTTCGGAAAATGCACATACCTTTACTTTAAAGCGCTTTATTGCTAAGAAATGCTATCTGAGCCTTCAGTGCATTGTAATCCCTTTACTGGTAGAGGGTCTTGCCTAGATGTTGTTGATCACTGCTGACAGATCAGGGTAGTGTTTGCTGAAGGTTGGGGTGGCTGTGGCAATTTCTGAAAATAAAACCACAATGAAGTTTGACACATCAGTTGACACCTTTTGTAAAAAATTCTCTAGCATATGATGCTGTTTGATAGCATTTTACTCACAGTATAACACCTTTTTTTTTGAGTTGGAGTCTCACTCTGTCGCCCAGACTGGAGTGCAGTCTGGCACACTCCTGGCCACTGCAGCCTCAACCTGCTGGACTCCGGCGATCCTTCCGCCTCAGCCTTCCAAGTAGCTGGAACTACAGGCGTGTGCTACCACACTCGGCTAATTTTTTGATTTATTGTGGAGATGAGGTCTTGCCAAGTTGCCCAGGCGGGTCTCAAACCTGCGGGCTCAGGGAATCTACTCACCTCAGCCTCCCAAAGCACTGGGATTACAGGCTGAGCCACCGAGCCCGGCTGACAGTATAACATCTTTCAAAAGTGGAGTCAATCCTCTCAAAACCTGTCACTCGTTGTATCAATTATGTTTATGGAATATTCTAAATCCTTAGTAGTCATTTCAACAATATTCATAACATCTTCACCAGGAGTAGATTTTATCTCAATAAACTACTTCCTTTTTTTAGCCATAAGATGCAACTCCTTATCCATTCAAATTTGACCATAAGATTGCAGCAATTCAGTCACATCTTCAGGCTCTACTTCTAATTCAAGTTGTCATGCTATTTCCACCACATCTGCTATTACTTTCTCCACTGAAGTTTTGAACCCCTCAAAGTTAGCCATTAAAATTGAAATCAAGTTCTTCAAAACTTCTTTTAGTGTTGATATTCTGACCTCTTTCCATGAGTAACAAGTATTTTTTAATGATATATAAAATGGTGAATCCTGTACAGAAGATTTTAAACTTACTTTACCCGGATCCTTCAGAAGAATCTCTATCTATGCCACTATAGCCCTATAAAATGTATTTCTTAAATAATAAGACTTGAAAATTAAGCTTAGTTCTTTTTTTTTTTTTTTTTTTGAGTTGGAGTCTCACTCTGCCACCCAAACTGGAGTGCAGTGGCACGCTTCCAGCCACTGCAGCCTCAACCTGCTGGGCTCCAGCGATCCTTCCGCCTCAGCCTTCCGAGTAGCTGGAACTACAGGCGCGTGCTACCACGCCCGGCTAATTTTTGATTTATTGTAGAGATGAGGTCTCACCAAGTTGCCCAGGCGGGTCTCGAACCTGCGGGCTCAGGCAATCCACTCATCTCAGCCTCCCAAAGCGGGGGATTACAGGCTGAGCCACTGAGCCCCGCTAAACTTAGTTCTTGATTCATGAACTGCAGAACAGATATTGTGTTAGCAGGCAACATTAATCTCCTTGTACAGCTCTTGAGCAGCTAGGTGCATTGTCAATGAGTAGTAATATTTTTTTTTTTTTTTCTGAGTTGGAGTCTCACTCTGTTGCCCAGACTGGAGTGCAGTGGCCGCTCCCGGACACTGCAGCCTCGACCTGCTGGGCTCCGGTGATCCTTCCGCCTCAGCCTTCCAAGTAGCCGGAATTACAGGCATATGCTACCACGCCCGGCTGATTTTTTGATTTATTGTAGAGATGAGGTCTCACTGCCCAGGCGGGTCTCGAACCCACGGGCTCAGGCAATCCACTCACCTCATCCTCCCAAAGGTGCGAGATTACAGGCTGAGCCACCGAGCCCGGCGAGTAGTAATATTTTGAAAGGAGTCTTTTTGTCTGAGCAATAGGTCTCAACAGTGGGCTTGAAATATTTAGTAAACCATGCCACAAACAAATCATCTAGACTTGCTCAAATAGAGCACAGGCAGAATAAACTTAGCATAATTCTTAGGCACCGAGGATTTTCAGAGTGGCAAATGAGCATTGGTTTCAAATTCAAGTCACCAGCTGCATTAGCCCTTAACAAGTGAGTCAGCCTCTCCTTTGAAGCTTTGAAACCAGGCATTGACTTCTCCTCTTTAGCTATGCAAGTCCTGGATGGCATCTTCCAATAGAAGACTGTTTTGTCTTTACTGAAAGTCTGTAGCTGTAACCACATCAGACCAATCTAGTTCAACTTTTGTGTAACAAGATTGCAGGTTGTTTTTCAGTTGCCATGGACATCCAGATTAAAGGTCATGTAACCTGGGCATTCCCAGATGAACCAAGTGTGACCCACAGGAGGAATCCAAGTGCTGGGCCTAAAGAGAGGGTACAAAATTAAGAAGCAGACATGGCAAGGCAGGATCCAGGATCCAAGCTGATAGAGTTCCTACATCACCCTCGGCAGGATTCAATCAGATAATGCCTCCTTAGCACCACCTCACTACAAGATCAATCAGATCACACCTCATTCCCCTATGCCTGTAAAACCCGACCCAAACCCCAGCTCAAGGAGACAGATTAGACTGTTTCCTCCTTGCCAGTTGACTCGAGATATAGCTTTTAATTTCTCAAAGATTATGTCTTGGTATTGGCCTCGATGCTCATGGAACAATAAGCCTGCTGATTGCTTAGTAGCATAGCCATCTTCATCAACGATCTCAACTAGCCCTTCTGGATAACATACTTCAGTTTTCACAACCACACTTGCTACTTCACCTTGCATTTTTATGTTACAGATGTGACTTCTTTTCTTAAACCTCGTGAGTCAATCTGTGCTAGCCTCCAACTTTTCTTTTGCAGTGTCCCTACCTCTCTTAGTTTTCTACGAAACTGAGTAGTGGATTTTATAAAGGTAAGCATTACATAAGCTGTACAGTTTGATTGATATTTCTTGGCAAACCATATGATTTGTAAGGGGTACAGATGGTTACAGAATTTATGCAACTAGGGAGTTTCCAATCACCAGGGGACATAGGAATGTGGGTGTCCGGTATGATCATGAGAAGGTTACATAAGGGGGTCATCTCTAGGCTAAGATGGAAGGTATGGTACAAAATGGAGTTACTCAGGTCAAGCAAGCTATTTCAGCAGGCTATTATAGGTTTTGCAGATAGATATTTCAAGGATATAAAGAAAGAAAATATTTTTGCATAGTTGAGCAATGTGTTCATGTTTTAAGCTAAGTGTTATTACAAAACTGTCAAAAATTTTATAAATAAAAAGATTTAGTAAGCAAAGATTAATTCATCATTTAAGAAAGAAAAATATATTTTATTAATTTAGTGTAGCCTAACTGTTCAGCATTTAGAGTCTACAGTAGTATACGGTAATGTCCTAGGACTTCACATTCACTCACCATTCACTCACTGACTTGCCAAGAGCAACTTCCAGTACTACAATGTCCACTCACAGTAAGTGCTCTCTACAGGGGTACCACTTTTTAATCTTTTATACTGTATTTCTACTGTATCTTTTCTCTGTTTAAATGTGTTTAGCTACATAAACACCATTGTGTTCCAATTGCCTAAAGTAACATGCTGTATAAGTTTGTAACCCAGGAGCAATAGGCCATACCATATAGCATGGGTACGTGGGAGACTACACCATCTATGTTTGTGTAAGTACACTCTATGATGTCCACACAACAACAAAATTGCCTAAAGAGTCATTTCTCAGGAAGAGTCTGTAATTAAGAGATACACGACCGTCTTGAGTTATTATAAGAAAGATATTTGGTTTTTGACTCCTGTCACAAACCACCTAAAGCCCTCAGAATTTCCCGAATGACAGGAGCGTCTTTTGTTATTTGTAAAGAGCTCTTTTTTGATCACACCCTTAACTAATGTGGTGACTTAGACAAGGACCCCAAGATAGCCTCAGGGTAGGGCTGGTCACCAGAAAGATCAAATGATTACCAGGATTGGAACTCCAGGAAAGGGGATAGGACTGGAGATTGAGCTCTATAAAAACTTTTTTTTTGAGTCAGAGTCTCTGTCACCCAGGTTGGAGTGCAATGGCACACTCACAGCCACTGTAGCCTTGACCTGCTGGACTCAGGAGATCCTGCCCCTTCAGCCTTCCAAGTAGCTGGAACTACAGGCGTGTGCCACCACACCCAGCTAATTTTTTTTTAGTTATTGTAGAAATGAAGTCTCACACCCCTTATCAACAAGGGTGCCTGACTGAAGCATATTTGTATACCTAACCCTTAACTGTACCCCACAATATCAAAATAAAAAATATTGTTATAAAAAAAAATTTAAAAAAAGAAATCAGGTCTCACCACATTGCCCAGGCTAGTCTTGAACCTGTGGGCTCAGGCATTCCTCTCATCCCAGCCTCCCAAAGTGTTGGAATTACAGGGGTGAGCCACTGGGCCCAGCTTATAAAATCTCTTGAACAACAAAATTTGATGAACTTCTGGATTGGTGTGTGCCAAAACAGTATATATCCCAGCTCCACAGAGACAGAACCTCAGAACTCTTCTGAACCTTGCCCTCTGTACCTCTCCATCTGGCCGTTCATTTGTATCCTTTATAATTAACCAGTAAATGTAATTAAAGGGACTTCCTTAGTTCTGTGAGCCATTCCAGCAAATTTTTGAACCTTAGGAAAAGGTCATGGGAACCTGTGATTTATAATCAGTGGGTCAGAAGTAAGGAGGCCTGGGTCTTGGGACTAGTGTCTAAAGTAGGAGGCAGTCTTGTGGGAACAAATCCTTAGGCTGTGGGATCTACACCCATATGGTCAGTGCCAGAAGTGAACTGAACTGTTGAACATCCTGTTGATGATGTTAGGAGAATACGAGAATTGGTTGTTGGTGCTGGAAAACACCCCAGCTATGACATCCCAGAAGAGAACAAAGTTCACCAATTTAGTCTAGCTAAACCAACAACATAAAATATAAGAGTAAGAAAGTTTTTCCTAGTTTTTAAACCCTGTATTTCAGCACTAAATTTCTGAGCTCCTAATGACCTCCTTGAGAAATCCCCTGCTGCTAATTCTGATATTTCCCCATTATATCTAACATATGTGTGTGTGTGTGTCTCATAAATGTGGTGGGTCAATTAAATTAGTGATCTCAGTTAGTGACCTCTCTTTCTCCACACCCCTTTCAATGTTGCTATGTACTCAATCCCATCATGAAGAGGGAATCAAAGATACCCTTCTGAACTGCTTTGGTCACTAGGAGGAGCACACTTGTAACCATAATAGGTCTGTTTCCTGATGGGCTTGGCCAGTCAGTTTACTGAGACTCTAGATTGCCACAGATAAAGAGGTTTAACCATAGGACCACCAAACAAGGAGACAGGAAGAAACCTCAAATCCATCCCCCTATGGAGTCTGGGTTTAGGATTTTTAAGAGTTTTGAAGTGGGTCAAAATGTGGAGATTGTCGACTGGTCAAAGAGTACAAAGTGAAGTTCAGGGACACGGACTTGAGGAACGATATTCTCATGCTGATTCCATTCCTCTGTGTGGGTCTTTATGTTGATTGGCATCTGCTGTTCTTCTCAAATTCAGGATCTGCTTAAGCAATTTTTTTTTTGAGTTGTTGTCTCACTCTGTCACCCAGACTGGAGTGCAGGGGCCACTCCTGGCCACCGCAGCCTCAACCTGCTGGGCTCCAGCAATCTTTCCGCCTCAGCCTTCCAAGTGCTGGAACTACAGGCGTGCACCACCGCGCCCGGCTAATTTTTTGATTTATTGTGGAGATGAGGTCTCACCAAGTTGCCCAGGCGGGTCTCGAACCCACGGGCTCAGGCAATCCACTCACCTCGGCCTCCCAAAGCACGGGATTACAGGCTGAGCCACCGAGCCCAGCCCTGCTTAAGTAATTTTAAAACAAAAGTGGTATGATTCTAACATCAGAGATTCTAATCTGTAGGAACAGTGGTGATGCAAATATTCGGAATCTAGTGTTGTGACTTTTGGTTACAAGGAAGCTGGTGAGAGGGCAGCCTGATTAATGCTTAATTATAACTATATTTCTGTCCTGAATTCTTGTTAACCCTGTAAGAATGGCTTCAAAATTATGGTGTGCCAATTCCAAGCTTAGGCTCTCAGAGGCCTTACATGTTCCTATTTATATCATGCTTCTAAGTGATTGTCATGAGAATAAGCTGAGCTGCTGGAGAATGGGACATGACCAATTGTTCCACTTTAAGCCCTAGTGTAAGAAAGCATATTGTACCCTGTCATCCCACCATCTGATCATGTCAGCATAAAAAATGAGTTCCTCAAGATCAGTTGAGCCTGACTCAGATCAGCAGAACCATCCAGTCAACTTATATACGGCAGAAAAATAATAATAAATGATTATACTGTTAAATCTCCAAGCACTGGGCTGGTTTTCTAGGCAGCAATAGTTGGGTGAGACAATAGGTTTATTTATTATTACATTAAAGTAATGTTATTTATTTTCTCTTGGGGTACTATTAGTAAGTGTTTTGTTCCTCTAAAACTTGAATGCTATCTAAGTTCAGCATTTCTGATTTCAGGGACAAAGTCATAGGAGGCCAATGCAACGGTCTACGTCTTGTACAAATGTGGGACAGTATACAGTATAGCATCAGCCCATTAGTGTCCAATGAATGTTCTCCCTAATACAGCCATTCTCTCCTTCCTATGTATTCTCCCCTCTCAGTTTACACAGATACTCAAGTGTTTCCCACTCAGTTTACATAGACACTCAAGTGTTTCCCTGACAGCAACAGAAGTCTTCCTTTGACTTTGCTTCCATCATAGGCTATCTCACCCTCTTCTCTTAATTACCAGACTCCTATAGAAATCTATCTATAGTTTACATTTACACTTTAACTCCTTGCAGTCTGACATCTGCCACCTTCACTCTACTAAAACAGTTCTCTTAAAGGTCATAAAAAGGCCGGGCTCGGTGGCTCAGCCTGTAATCCCTCGCTTTGGGAGGCTGAGGTGAGTGGATTGCCTGAGCCCGCGGGTTCGAGACCCGCCTGGGCAACTTGGCGAGACCTCATCTCTACAATAAATCAAAAATTAGCCGGGCGTGGTAGCGCGTGCCTGTAATTCCAGCTACTCGGAAGGCTGAGGCGAAGGATCGCCGGAGCCCAGCGGGTCGAGGCTGCGGTGGCCGGGAGCGGCCACTGCACTCCAGTCTGGGCAACAGAGTGAGACTCCAACTCAAAAAAAAAAGAAAAACAAAAACAACAAAAAAACCAAAACAAAAACAAAAAAATGTTACAGATGCCCACACCTGGCATAGGTGTCATACAGAATGGACAGGTACCTGAGATGTGCCTCCAGAGCCTTGCTTAGTTCCCATAAGTGATGCAGCTCTAGCTTGACTCTCCACTTTCTTCTCCGACCACTTCTTCTCAATCTCCTCCACCAGTCCCCTCCTATTCCATTACCTCACCAATTGGCTAATAAGATTCTGTTCCTTCTAAATCTGGACTCTTTCCTGAGCTCTCAGATCCATTAATATGACATCAAGCCAGGCTCGGTGGCTCAGCCTGTAATCCCGCGCCTTTGGGAGGCTGAGGTGAGTGAATTGCCTGAGCCCGCGGGTTCGAGACCCGCCTGGGCAGCGAGACCTCATCTCTACAATAAATCAAAAAATCAGCCGGGCTTGGTAGCGCATGCCTGTAATTCCGGCTACTTGGAAGGCTAAGGTGGAAGGATCGCCGGAGCCCAGCAGGTCAAGGATGCGGTGGCAGGGAGCGGCCACTGCACTCCAGTCTGGACGACAGAGTGAGACTCCAACTCAAAAAAAAAAAAAAATGACATCAGCTGTTAATTTTTTACTCCCAAAATCTATGCATCTTATCCTGATATTTCTCTGGAGTTGCACACTCAAATTTCTAACCTCTTGTCTGCTGATTGCTACATGGATTTTCCACTGGCAATTGACATATTCAAATCTTCCCTCATTGTCTGCTCTTTGATCTTTCTCTTTATTCTTCCTCCTCCTCGCTACCCTCATTTGAGACCACCATCTTCCCAGCCTTCCCTTTCTCCCTGATGTCTCCAAGTCCATTCTATGGTCAATTGTTATTGATATTTTTTTCTACATTATTTTTTTTCCCTCCCCATCATTTGTCATTTTGTTGTTGTTTTTTTCTTTTCCCCTCATCTCCCATGACTAACTCAGGCTCTGATCACTTCTCTTCAGAACTATATTAGTACTCCTGATGTATAGTTTTGAGTGAACATTTTTACCTGGGGCACCCACATAATTAACTCTGTTTCAGAATGGATTAGAGAAAAATTCAACTGGTAGAAGTAATTAAAAAGAAAGTCCATTTTTATATTATCTGTGGAAGAACAGTAGAAGAGATCCAAATATTCCATCTACACTGTCTCTTCAACTTGGCTGAAAACTCCTTTTTCTCTCCCTCCCTTTACTCTTATCCTCTTCTCTTTCCCAAGACTACACTAATGTGGATATCTACCTATCCCTCAAGAAATCTCAGCCTTTGCTTTTTACTTCCAGCCTCTCCTTGTCAGAATCTCTCTCTCTATTCTCCTAATCTTATACTACAAAACTGAAAGAACAGCAATGTCAGGGACAAAACTTCTCTTCCTGGATAGGTGGAGTTCCGCAGAAAATAGGCACCGATGGAGTTTGACTGGCAGGCGAGGAATGGGCGAGTTGTGAGCTTTACACATGAAGTAGTTCAGCCATCACATCTGTCCTGTTGCTTACAGTTTTCAAAACACATTTTAAACTGGCTAGGCCCTCAGGAGCCCTATTATGTAGACATAATTCAGAAGTTCTACTCTGGTGTTGCAAAGGAGGATGCCGAATCTAAAGACAACTGAAGCATGGTGCTGGAGCTAGAAGGGAAACGTAAGCCCATGTCTTCAAAATCAAAGATTCTTCTGCTTTTTCAGGTCCTCTCTTTGTGCTGTCTCTCTTTTCTTTTTTTTTTTTTTTTTTTTTTTGAGTTGGAGGCTCACCCTGTCGCCCGGACTGGAGTGCAGTGGACGCTCCCAGCCACCGCAGCCTCGACCTGCTGGGCTCTGGCAATCCTTCTGCCTCAGCCTTCCAAGTAGTTGGAACTACAGGCGCGCACTACCACACCCGGCTAATTTTTTTATTTATTGTAGAGATGAGGTCTCGCCAAGTTGCCCAGGCGAGTCTCGAACCCGTGGGCTCAGGCAATCCACTCACCTCAGCCTCCCAAAGGTGTGGGATTACAGGCTGAGCCACCGAGCCCAGCTTGTCTCTCTTTTCAACTCTGTCTATTAGAAGGATCACAATGCTCAGACCAAATTTCACCATCCTCCTCAAAAACCTTCCCTGATTTTTTTGGCCTCCAGTACCAGTTACCAGGCCAACAAGGCAGCCCATATAAAACACCCAGCTCTACCTTCCATGCTATGGCCTCGCCACTTTCAGAACAGCTGCGAGTGGGATCAGTTTGCCCAAGAAGGCTTAATCTGGAGCTCTTCTCTCAAGGTCTTTCTTGAATATTGAAACATAACATATCTTTGAGAATTCAGCACTAGCGAAATCTCCTCCATGAAGCCATTACCATTTTATTGTTTTTCTTCTACAATACTGACAGTATTTTATTTATACCAACTATTATTGCATTGATATATTATTATATAATCACAGAATATAATTATAATAATTATATATTAATATATAATAAGTATATATAGTATTATATAGTGTATAGTTATGTTTCTTATTTTTACTATAGTTATAATTTTTACTGTGGCTACATATAACTCTGACAACTTTATGACTTTCTTAAGAAAGGGATTCATGCCGGGCTCGGTGGCTCAGCCTGTAATCCCGTGCCTCTGGGAGGCTGAGTTGAGTGGATTGCCTGAGCCCGTGGGTTCAAGACCCGCCTGGGCAACTTGGCGAGACCTCATCTCTACAATAAATCAAAAATTAGCCCGGCGTGTTAGCACACGCCTGTAGTTCCAGCTACTGGGAAGGCTGAGGTGGAAGGATCGCCGGAGCCCAGCAGGTCGAGGCTGCGGTGGCCGGGAGCGGCCACTGCACTCCAGACTGGGCGACAGAGTGAGACTCCAACTCAAAAAAAAAAGAGACTCCAACTCAAAAAAAAAGAAAAGAATTCATATCTTTTGGGGGTTTTTTTGGTTTTTTTTTTGAGTTGGAGTCTCACTCTGTCACCCAGACTGGAGTGCAGTGGCCGCTCCCGACCACCGCAGCCTCGACTGCTGGGCTCCGGCGATCCTTCCGTCTCAGGCTTCCAAGCAGCTGGAACTACAGGCGCGCACTACCACGCCAAGCTGATTTTTGATTTTATTGTAGAGATGAGGTCTCGCCAAGTTGCCCAGGCGGGTCTCGAACCCGCAGGCTCAGACAATCCACTCACCTCGGCCTCCCAAAGTGCTGGGATTACAGGCTGAGTCACCGAGCCCAGCATATCTTTTAAGTTGTCTAGATTTTTAATTATCTGTGGGGTTTTGTTTTTAGTTTTTGTCCTTTTTTTTTTTTTTAGCTTAGCCTGTAATCCCAGTTATGTCCTTTTTAAAAAAGTATTTCAACAAAAGGCAGGAGGAGGTAACATAATCAATGCCCATATGCCCACGAATCAAAAGGAATATTTGTTAACACTTTATATTTACCATTTTAAAGAAACAGACCTTTATAAATATAAATTCCTTTATCATCTCATCTCTCTGTCTCCTTCCTCAGAAAAAACAACTTTTATTAATTTAGTGCATATCCTTTTGCTATAAATAAACCTTTACACTTATGATTTCTAAGTTTTGCATCTTTTATTTAATTAATTAATTAATTAATTAATTTTGAGTTGGAGTCTCACTCTGTCGCCCAGACTGGAGTGCAGTGGCCGCTCCCGGCCACCACAGCCTCGACCTGCTGAGCTCCGGCGATCCTTCTGCCTCAGCCTTCCAAGTAGCCAGAATTACAGGTACGTGCTACCACACCCAGCTGATTTTTTTATTTATTGTAGCGATGAGGTCTCACTGCCCAGGCGGGTCTCGAACCCACGAGTTCAGGCAATCCACTCACCTCAGCCTCCCAAAGGCGCGTGTGGGATTACAGGCTGAGCCACAGAGCCTGGCTGAGTTTTTTGCATCTTTTAAAGAAATCCTAGCCGGGCTCAGTGGCTCAGCCTGTAATCCCGCGCTTTGGGAGGTGAGGCGAGTGGATTGCCTGAGCCCACGGGTTCGAGACCCGCCTGGGCAACTTGGCGAGACCTCATCTCTACAATAAATAAAAAAAAAAATTAGCCGGGCAAGGTAGCGCACACCTGTAGTTCCAGCTACTTGGAAGCCTGCGGCAGAAGGATCGCCGGAGCCCAGCAGGTCGAGGCTGCGGTGGCCGGGAGCGGCTACTGCACTCCAATCTGGGCAACAGAGTGAAACTCAAACTCAAAAAAAAAAAAAACAAAAATGAAAAAGAAAAAAAGAAATCCTTCCTTGACTTAAGATTATAGAAGATAAAGTTAATTTTTTAATAGTTGTTAACCTTAGTATACCAGTTAGACCTTCCAGTACATATTGAATAGTAGGATCCATGTACAGCCACATTTTGTTCTTGACATTGATGGAAGTGCTTTAAGTTTACCATGTTTACTGGGGCTCTGGTAGAGACCCTTTTCCCAGGCTAAGGAAAGTTCCGTTGCTTATTTAACTGTTTTGGGCTTTTTGTTTTGTTTTGTTTATGTGAACAAGTTTGGATATTATCAGATGTTCTTTCAACTTCTATTGAGATAGTCACTTTTTTTTTTTTTTTGAGTTGGAGTCTCACTCTGTCACCCAGACTGGAGTGCAGTGGCTGCTCCCGGCCACCAGAGCCTCGACCTGCTGGGCTCCGGCGATCCTTCCACCTAAGCCATCCAGTACTGGAATACAGGCGCCCCTTCCACACACAGCTGATTTTTATTTATTGTAAGATGAGGTCTCGCCAAGTTGCCTAGGTGGGTCTCTAACCCACGGGCTCAGGCAATCCACTCACCTCAGCCTCCCAAAGGCCCGGGATTACAGGCTGAGCCACCGAGCCCGGCTGATAGTCATTTTTTATTCGTATCATAATGACTTATTTCATAGAATTGATCCCTTTATTTCTGGGAGGATTTTTTTTTAAATCAATATTTTTTATTATGATATTTTGGGGTATAGTTAAGGGTTAGGTATACAAATATGCTTCGTTCAGGCATCCTTGTTGATAAGAGGTGTCTCCCAGTCCCCAGACAGATATTTACTACTGTTAATCCCATCTCCCCCCCTCCCCCCCGGGAGGATCTTAAGCCTACTTCTTTTAAAGTCATTTTGATGTTCTTCTTATT
Source organism: Cephalopachus bancanus (assembly GCA_027257055.1). Classification (NCBI taxonomy): domain Eukaryota; kingdom Metazoa; phylum Chordata; class Mammalia; order Primates; family Tarsiidae; genus Cephalopachus; species Cephalopachus bancanus. The sequence goes on along the minus strand of JAPVLO010001036.1, from coordinate 53,265 downwards.
TGTGCTTTATTGCTGGTAAATTCATCTTCTAATCTTGATTTGTTCACTGTCTTGTTGTTTCCCGGTGTTAATTCTCCACAGGGCTGTGCAGTAGATGTCCACTTTTTCTCCCCCACCTCCCCACCCTCCCTCTTTTGCCTCCTCCTGGCCCTTACCTTCTGGTCCAGACCCAGAGTTTCTGTTGGCAGGTCTGGGCTCCCATTCTACAATGATGCTGAGAGTACTGAAGATACAGTCACCAAGACAGGGAGGAACTTGGCCCAGGCCGTACGCCTTTCTCTGAGTGTACTGGAAGAACACCGCTTTATATAAACATTAGCCCCCGGCAGCAAAACTTGCAGTTTTCAGGCTCCTTTCAGGGCTAAGAGAACAGCACCTAAAGCCCAGTTTTAGATATTGAGTCTGGCTCTGGTCCTTTATCATGCATGAAATACTCTTTGGCAGGTATGGAACTGCTACTGACCTCTGATATTTCAGGACCTAGATACTCCTAGGGGCATAGTTTTAGCCCTTGCATTCCACTTTATGTTTGTTTCTAGACCATGGAGAAAACTACTTTAATTTTTTAAAATCAGGATGAGTACTTCAAAGATGAAATCAGTGGGTTTTCTAAGTTTACACTTTTAATTTGACTTTATTGCTCTCTCAGCACCTGTGATAGTTCTTTTGCCCATGATAAGTGCTCCAAAAAAGTTTCTGGAATTGGGAGGCGGACTCAGTGGCTCAGCCTGTATCCCAGAGCTTTGGGAGGTTGAGGTGACTGGATTGCTGGAGCGCAGGTCGAGACTGCCCTGGGCACTTGGTGAGACTCATCTCTACAATAAATCAAAAATTAGCAGGGCGTGGTAGCGTGCGCCTGTAGTTCCAGCTACTTGGAAGGCTGAAGCGGAAGGCTCGCTGGAGCACAGCAGGTCAAGGCCGTGGTGGCTGGGAGCGTGCCACTGCACTCCAGTCTGAGCGACAGAGTAAGACTCCAACTCCAAAAAAAAAGTATATTCAAGCAGAAGCTGAGTAAAGGCTCATCAGAAATATCTGTGTAAAAAATTCATTCATCAGCCGGACTCGGTGGCTCAACCTGTAATCCCAGCACTTTGGGAGCCCAAGGTGAGTGGATTGCCTGAGTCTGTGAGTTTGAGACCAGCCCAAGCAACTTGGAAGACCAAGTCTTTACAGTAAATCAAAAATTAACCGGGCATGGTGGCACACACCTGTAATTCTGGCTACTTGGAAGGCTGAGGCAGAAGGCTCGCCGGAGCCCAGCGGGTCGAAGCTGGGGTGGCCATGAGCATGCCACTGCACTCCAGCCTGGACAACGGACTGAGAGTCCAACTCAAAAAAAAAAAAATTTCATTCAATATGGGTTTGATCCAAATGAATTAATCGTCTGTATGTTAAGGATTCCCAAATTCAATCCCTGTTCACATGCTCTGAAGAAAGTTAGACACATTCAAATAACTGTCAGGAGTTTGGGAAACACTCAAACTGTGTTTTTCCTTTGCTCTCATAACAAAACAGCAACAACTACCAACACAGAAGATGACTTCTGTTACCAAATGTGTGGCAATGTGATTCTCCCAATCACCAAGTAAGCAATCAGCTCTGTAGCAGACACCAATTCAACAGGTCACTATTCACCTGGAGATAGTATCAGACCCCACAGGGTGAGGGCTCAGTCCCCAGAACTGCCCCTTTACCTTTACACACCATTTGCAAATCTAGGCCTCTGGAACTTCTGACCCACCAGCTTCAGGTTGGGGTTCCCTTGACCCCCTCTTAGAGTTTGATTAGTTTGCTGGTGTGGCTCACAATACTCAGGGAAACACTTACTTACAATTACCAGTTTATTATAAAGAATATTACGTGAGTGGATTGCCTGAGCCCGTGGGTTCGAGACCCACCTGGGCAACTTGGCGAGACCTCATCTCTACAATAAATCAAAAACTAGCCGGGCATGGTAGCGCGCGCCTGTAGTTCCAGCTACTTGGAAGGCTGAGGCGGAAGGATCTCCGGACCCCAGCAGGTCGTGGCCACTGCACTCCAGTCTGGGTGACAGAGTGAGACTCCAACTCAAAAAATAAATAAATAAATAATATTACAAGGGATACAGATGAAGAGATGTGTAGGGCAAGGTACAGGGAAATAAGTGAAGAGCTTTCCAATGCCCTCCCTGGGTTCACACTCTCCAGGCATCTCTGTGGGTTCAGCTATCCAGAAGATCTCCAAATACAGTCTTCTTGGGATTTTATGTACAACCGTGCTGAAATGTGATCGGCCTCCAAGGTATGGGGCAGGATCCTTCTGAAATGAGGATCTTATGACCTGCCATTCGAAAGGCAGAAGATCAGAGTCCTACCTTGGGGCAGGTGAAAGGAGGGCAGAAAGAGAGCAAAGCATCTAACATTTTAACAAAAGACTGTAACAGGGGTCATGGAGTTATGAGCCAAGACAAAAACCAACATCTACACAGATCTATATATACACAGGGTGTGAAAAAAAATCTATGCACTTTTTTTTTTTTTTTGAGTTGGAGTCTCACTCTGTCGCCCAGGCTGGAGGGCAGTGACACGCTCCCGGCCACCGCAACCTCAACCTGCTGGGCTCTGGCGATCCTTCCGCCTCAGCCTTCCAAGTAGCTGTAACTACAGGTATGTGCTACCACACCCGGCTAATTTTTTTTTTTTTATTTATTGTAGAGATGAGGTCTCACCAAGTTGCCCAGGCAGGTCTCGAACCCGCGGGCTCAGGCAATTCACTCACCTCAGCCTCCCAAAGTGCAGGATTACAGGCTGAGCCACCGAGCCTGGGCTTTATACACATTTTAAGAAAGAAAAGAAAAATAAATTAAAACTGTAGATGAGTAAGTCACATTTGACTACTACAATCACAAGAGATGCTCAAAGTGGTTATCATCAGCATCCAGACATTTCTGATTATGGTGAACTAAAAGAAATGCAGGCCAGGCGCTGTGGTTCACGCCTGTAATTCCAGCACTTTGGGAGTCTGAGGTGAGTGGATTACCTGAGCTCATAAGTTCGAGACCCACCTAGACAACTTGGCGAGACCTCATCTCTACAATAAATTTAAAACTTAGCCGGGCATGGTAACGTGTGCCTGTAGTTCCAGCTACTTGGAAGGCTGAGGCGGAAGGATCGCCGGAGCCCAGCAGGTCGAGGCTGCGGTAGCCGGGAGCGGTCGCTGCACTTCAGTCGGGGTGACCGAGTGAGACTCCAACTCAAAAAAAAAAAAAAAGACTTGCTAAAATTCAACTCTAAGGAATCTAATATTTCTTTTTTTTTTTTTTTTTTTTTTGAGTTGGAGTCTCACTCTGTCACCTAGACTGGAGTACAGTGGCCGCTCCCGGTCACCGCAGCCTCGACCTGCTGGGCTCTGGCGATCCTTCCGCCTCAGCCTTCCGAGTAGCTGGAACTACAGGCGCGCGTTACCATGCCCGGCTAATTTTTAAATTTATTGTAGAGATGAGGTCTCGCCAAGTTGTCCAGGTGGGTCTCAAACCTGCGGGCTCTGGCAAATCCACTCACCTCAGCCTCCCAAAGCACCGGATTACAGACTGAGCCACCGAGCCCGGCTGGAATCTAATTTGAGTCAGAGTTGCCCAGGTTAGCGTGCAGTGGCACACTCATGGCCACCACATCCTGGCCTGCTGGGCTCAGGCGATCCTTCCACCTCAGCCTTCCAAATAGCTGGAACTACAGGCATGCACCATCACGCCCAGCTAATTTTTCTTGATTTAATATAGAGATGAGTTGCCTAGGCGGTCTTGAACCTATGGGTTCAGGCAATCCTCTGACCTCGACCTCCCAAAGTGCTGGGATTATAGGCATGAGTCACAGAGCTAGGACTTAATATTTCTTGTATATGTTTTCATTATCATATCTTCAGACCCTCTCTTCCTGTCTTCACTTACTGTTATTATGGTGAAATGTATGCAAATAGCCAGTCTGTTTACCTGAAGTTATAGTCTACTTTTTAATCATAATTGCATTTTCCAAGCTTTCTTCCAGAAGTCATAACTCCCACATCTTGGGTTGGTAAATTAACTTCACCTCTCTTCCACTTTTTATTTCCTGTGCTTTAAATTTTGTCTCTGTTAAAGACGTCAACTCTTTGATCTCTGGCTGTAGAGTGTCCCAGAACTATTCAATAGTGCTCTAGGTAAGCAACTTGGTAATCTCCATCTTCAAAAAAAATTTGATTGCCCTTTTTCAATCTTAAATTATCTTACCTTGGGCTCCAACTCAACACATAAATCTTGACACTCACATCTATTGTAGAGTTTCAGTCCAACAATTCACAGGACAGTCCTCTGCTCTCATCTTTCTTCCACGGGATCTGATTTGAACCTGGAAATAAAGCACCACCAAATAAATGAACAGCAAACAAATCCAAAGGTGGGACTTTTTATCACTAATGGTTGTAATAATCAAAACAAATTTTTTTGTGTGTACAAGTACCAATAAGCCAGAATACCATGCTTTGATTTGTTTATTGAATTGCACCATTGTGTACTTAACATGTAAGATCTTATACTACAGTTCTATTTTGCTATACTAAGACTATATTCAAATAGGATTTATAAGATTTTGTGCAATAATCTTCTTCATAGAGGCTCTGTCAACATGTATCCAGATGCTTCTTCTTTTTACATTTCATTTTAAACACTGAGGGAAAATCTGAAGTAGCAAATTATGCAAATTGTAGTTGTACAATATTGACCCTGTGTCATATTGTTAATGCCCCTTTGGCACTTTTTCCTAAGTACTTCGTTTAATCTTCATACCAACTCTCACCACATTATTAGTATAACTTCTCTTATTTTATAAATGAAACAATAATTATTTCTATTTTCTACAATGCTGTTTTGTTTTGTTTTGTTTTGTTGAAAGCAGGATTTATTAAGAGAACAGAAAAGCTCCCACAGTAGGAGGGGACCCGAAGGGGTTGCCCTCCACAGTGTTTTTCTTTGTTGTTTTATTTTTTTGAAAGCAGGATTTATTGAGAGGACAGGAAACCTCCCACAGTGGGAGGAGATACGGTGTTTTTAATTATTTTTCACTTATCTCTGACAAACCAACCTTACAGACATCCTATCTTAAATAATCAGATATTTGATGGTAAAACATTTAGTGGTAAAACATTAGTAAAACATTAATTTCTTTAAAAATTTTTGTAAGTCAACAAAGAGCCATATTATGAAGCAAAAGTTAACACTATACATTATTTTTCAAGAGTAAGTCTAACTCAACATTTGAGAAACAATTTATAAAACTACATGTAACCCCTTTTTAAATCATAAGTATAAACATTCTTACCTTGAAAAAGATTTACTGATTTCATTTTCTTTTGGAGAAAAAAAGGCCTAAGTGCAAAACAATCTTATGAGCAAAGCAAGCATCAGTGCATGATTTTTTTTGAGTCAGAGTCTCACTCTGTCGTCCAGGCTGGAGTGCAGTAGCACTCTGCTCACAGCCACTGCAGCCTCTACCTGCTGTGCTTAGGTGATCCTTGTGTCTCAGCCTTCCAAGTAGCTGGAGCTACAGGTATGTGCCACCATGCCCTGCTAGTTTTCTTATTTATTGTAGAGATGAGGTCGCGCCACATTGCCCAGGCGGGGCTCAAACCCAGGAGCTCAGGCAATCCTCTCACCTTGACTTCCCAAAGTGCTAGGATTATAGGCGTGAGCCACTGCGCCTGGGCCCCAGTGCATGATTTTAATGTTTCCATTCCAAGCCTTCTGCTCAAGGTGTACTCTTTTTTTTTTGGAGTTAGAGTCTCACTCTGCTACCCAGACTGGAGTGCAGTGGCCGCTCCCGGCCACCGCAGCCTCGCTGCTGGGCTCCAGCGATTCTTCCACCTCAGCCTTCCAAGTAGCTGGAACTACAGGCAAGCACTACCACGCCCAGCTGATTTTTGATTTATTGTAGAGATGAGGTCTCGCCAAGTTGCCCAGGCGCGTCTCGAACCTGCGGGCTCAGGCAATCCACTCACCTCAGCCTCCCAAAGGCGTGGGATTACTGGCTGAGCCACCGAAAGGTGTATTCTTACACCTTGCTTCCAAAACAGAGGTTGCTGCTGTGTTTTCTGCCCTTGCCCCCAGAAAAGGATTTCCATGTACCGAAAGTAAATAAACTCATGGGCGTCTTCTCTAGCTTGGCAGGAGAATTAACTTACTTATCTGATGATTTAAAACACTGTTTTTACATTAAATTAAACATAAATATATTATGGAGTACAGGCAAAATTTGCCTGGATTTTTAAGATAAAATAGGAGGCTTCAAAAATAATTTTGTTCTTCTGGGGAAATTGTTTACATCTTCTCTATCCCTAGAAAGCTAATGCTATTTTTCTAATATTGTCTTTTTGTTAGAATTTTACCTCCTCTGTAATTTCATTCATGCATTCATTTATAGGAAAAGATTTGTAGCTGGCGGACAAAAACCAGATTGTTGATGGGTTATTTGTTCCTTTGACTCATATATTTTGATAGAGGTGGAAGATTAACATCTGCTGTGGTACAGAATGACCCATGGCACTGTTCATGAAATACAGATTTGTAGCTCATGGTGACATGATTATTATAAACTATTCAAGTAGGTATTATGTGAATGGATTTAACATCTTATTGTATAGCAGATGTACTATTTCCGAAATAAGAAATAGACAACTCTTACCACTGTAAAAATTTTAACGGGGGGAGAAAAATGTGATTCCCCAATTCAGCATGTGGTCACCACCTAGAAAATTAGACAATGAACAATGTCAGGAAACAGATAGCAAGAGATTACTAATCACACATACCATGTGAGCTCAGACCTGTCTGTTTATTCATAAAATCATTACACTGCTGAAAAAATTTCTATCATCTTGTTTTATTGAAGAATATTTGTCAACTTTTCCAACTTTAGAGGAACAAATAAGTATCTAATAAACCCAGTTCAATTAATTTATTTCCCTTCAACTTTTCTTATCTTTGGCAGATACTGTTGTTGTTCACATAATGAAAAATCAGGAAATGTTGTGTGCTGCTTTTCCAAATTCATTTTAATTTTCATGTGTCGGCATGGTTTCAAAGCAGACATTTTTATGACTCTGCTTGATAAAATTAATTTTGGTTCATATTTTTTTGCACGAGCATGAACCCCACCGTTGACATTTTTATAGCTCTGCAGTGAATTCTGTTGAAATATGATGTATTTTTGCTTACCGTCTCCTATTCTTAGACATTTGGGTTATTCCCTGCTGCATTTTTGTTTTTGTAATCATAAATAGCATTACTATAAATATTTTTATGTAAATAACTTTTTAATCTGTTTATTTCCATGGAATATATTTCAGAGAGTAGGATTGCTGTGCCAAATCATACTCAGTAGTTTCATAGCTTATCACGTTTTTTTCTCCCAAAAAAACTAAAACAATTGACGTGACTAGAAACATTTAAAATTGATGTTGTTCTCAGATTCAACAGGATTGACATTTTATAATTTCTATTTATTTAATAAATAGGTATGAAATAATATCATAATTATTTATTAAAATTTGTATTAAGTAAATAATAGGAATATTGTTTAATCTGTGTGATTTCTTTTTTTTCCACCTTTAAATTTTCTATTTTAAAATTGTGGCGTACAATTCAGGGGTAGGTGTACAGATAACTCATGGTGCAGGTACCCTTGTTGATGAAGTGTGCCTCCCCTTCCCCAGGCAGTTTCCCACTACTGACAATCCCACCTCCCTGCCCCCCCACAATCCCCAATCCTTTTCTTATAGCATTTCGATAGTTGTTCAAGGGTCACTTATGAGTGAGAACATGTGATATTCAGTTCTTTGTTTCTGTGAATGATCACTCAGTATTATAGACTCTAAGTCCATCCAGGTTGCTGCAAGTTTCAAGATTTGGCTCTTTACATCATATTCCATTGTGTATATGTACTTTTTAAAATCCATTCCTCTTTTGATGGGCAGCATGGTTGGTTCCATGTTCTTGCTATCGTGAACAATGCTGCAATAAACATAAATGTGCTGGTATCTTTTTTATAGAGTGATTTGAGTTCTTCAGGGTATATTCCCAGTAGGGGGATTGCAGGGTCATATAGAAGGTCAATTTTAGAACTTTTAGGAACTTTTAATTGTAATTTTCTATTAATGAATGCTCCATTTGTTTCCTTTAACCAATTATAAATTGGAATTTGGAGCCGGGCTCGGTGGCTCAGCCTGTAATCCCGCGCCTTTGGGAGGCTGAGGTGAGTGGATTGCCTGAGCCCGCGGGTTCGAGACCCGCCTGGGCAGCAAGACCTCATCTCTACAATAAATCAAAAAAAAAAATCAGCAGGGCGTGGTAGCGCATGCCTGTAATTCCAGCTACTTGGAAGGCTGAGGTGGAAGGATCGCCGGAGCCCAGCAGGCGAGGCTGCGGTTGGCCGGGAGCGGCCACTGCACTCCAGTCTGGGCGATAGAGTGAGACTCCAACTCAAAAAAAAAAAAAAATTGGAATTTGGTTGTTAGCCTTTATAAACGTGTATCATTATTTGCATATTTTAGAAAGCAATCTTTTTAAAAAAGAATATCAAGAATATCATCAAGCACACAGAAATTTCTAGGAAATAATTTAAAGTATATCCTGAAAACACTACATAGATATCTAAATTTAACCATATTTACTTGTTTGGGGTTTTGTTTGTTTTGAGTTCTGATGAGGCAATGGGTCCAGGGTGGGGGGAGGAAATACATGTGGTGTTGTTAAAGCCCTTGTATAACTAACTGCCTCAACTCAGTTCCCTTGCCTCCTTCTCTAAAGGTGACCGACTCTCCAAATATGGTGTTCTTTACAACCACTCACATTTTTATACTATTCCTACATGTATATGTAAACAAAAAAATGGCATGTTTCCAAATGTTACTTAAGCGATATTTTCTGTACATACCATGCTGTAATTTTGTTTTTATATTAAATTATACAATTTAAATTTTGCTAACTTTGAAACACATAGAGCTAGAATATTTCTTTTAGTGGGGGTATATTATTCCAAATTATCTTTTTCTGATTGAAGTTCATGTCAGTTTTTTTGAGATTATAAATCATATCAATGAATATTCTCTTGCATCTTTTTCTCTTCATTATATATATTTGTCTTTCTTTCTTTTTTTCTTTTTTTTTGAGTTGGAGTCTTACTTTCGCCCAGGCTGGAGTGCAGTAGCACACTCACAGGCCATCCCAGCATCGACCTGCTGGGCTACTGTGATTCTTCCGCCTCAGGCTTCTAAGTAGACGGAACTACAGGTACACGCTACCATGCCTGGCTAATTTTTGATTTAGTGTAAAGACAAGGGCTCATCAAGTTGTCCAAGCTGTTCTCAAATCCGCGGGCTCAAACAATCCACTAGCCTAGGTCTCCAAAGTGCTGGGATTACAGGCTAAGCCACTGAACCCAGCCGTATTTGTCTTTCTATATGTACCGTGCATGTGTGTACATATGTGTATATGACTACATGTCTATATCTGCATCTACAGCTTCCACACATCCATACATACTATGCATATAGCTAAAAGTGAAGTGTATATGTATATACCTAGAAGTGACATGGCTGGACTCTTACTGCCCAATTGCTCTACAAAATAGTTATATTTATTTGCTTTCCTACCATCAGTGTGAAGGCGTTCCATTTTCTCCACATCTGTATCAGCTAGAAATGCACTTCATTACATATATAGAACATCTGACTAACAGTGACTTATTAAATAACAGTTTGCCTCTCTCACACAATATTTTGGAGACAAGCAGCTGCTGGTGTTGGAGCAGATCAACAAGGTCGGAATCGACATCCGGGTGAGGAGCATGGCTTTCTCTTTATGCTTGTCTCTCAATGTCATAATATGGCTACAGTGGTATGGAACAACACATCTCTGCTCAAGGAGGGAGGAACAGAAGGGACCAAGCTTCCCCGGTGTCCTTCAGCCTACTTCCATATCCAGAGCTGAGTCATGAGGCCTCCTCCAGCCAGAAACAAGGCCAGATTCTAGAGGGGCAGCCAGTTGACATGGGCATTGAGAATGCTGTTCAGTCAGCCGACAGAGAATATCTGCTCCAACAACCTTGTCAAGACTGAAATTGGCAGGCTTTCACAATTTTTTCCACCCATTTGAAATTCGTATTTCCCCGGTTACAAGGGAAGTTGAACATCTTTCACATCTTTCTAGTTTCTTCCTCTGTCCCTTGTCTGTTCACACAGTTTGAACATTTTTCTGCTGAATTATGTTGCTATTTTTCTTAGTATGTACAGATCTTTATATGTTTGGATGCAAGTCCTTTGCAGATTATCTGCATTGCAGGTATATGATTCTAATCTATAGCTTATATTTTCAGTGTATAGTGCTTTTTGATGCACAAGAATTTTCATTTTAAAAAGCTATATTTATCCATCTTTTAAAAAATATCTTTTGGTTTTGGTATCTCCTTTGTTTTGTTTTGAGTTGGAGTCTCACTCTGTCGCCCAGGCTGTGACACGCTTACAGCCACCCCAGGGTTGACTTGCTTGGCTCTTGCAATCTTTCTGCCTCAGCCTTCAAAGTAGCTGGAACTATAGGTGCACGCTACCACACCTAGCTAATTTTTTTATTTATTGTAGAGATGATGTCTCACCAAGTTGGCCAGGCTGGTTGCGAATTCCTGGGATCAGGCAATCCTCTAGCCTCAGCCTCCCAAAGTGCTGGGATTACAGCCTTGAACCACCACGTCCGGTTGGCTTCTTTAAGTTTGTGGTTATAAAGCTATTTTCCTCTGTTTTAATTTTCACACGTCAGTGTTGAATCCACCTGAGAACAGATTTTTGCTCATGATGTATGTGGTAGAGAACTTTTTTTTTTTTTGGTTAATGAATATTCAATTGTTCTCAAACCACTTATTGAATGCTTCCTTTCTCCACTAGTTTCTTATTTCATTCATATACCTAACTTCCATATATATGGTTGTGCTGGGGCTCTTTGTTCTTGTTCATTGGTATATTAGTCTTTCACCAAACTTCAGCTTTATCATAAGACTGATATCTAAAAGAAGTATTACCCTTTTTTGTTCTTCTTCAGAATTGTAATGCGCGTTCTTGGTTGTTTTCTTATCCATACGTATTTTAGAATCAGTTTATCAAACTTCAGGAAAAAAATTGTATTTATTTTGTGAGTCAGTTTGAGAGGAGTGGTTGGCTTTACAGTATTGTAATCTTATGAAGTCTTAAGGACTTGGGGATCAGGCATATCAAGCCCTAAAGCCAGTAGTGAATATGATTTAGTTCCCAGAGGACAGACACAGCCTCTCTGGGTCCGTAGCTTGCTAAAATGCACAGGTTAAGATGGTGGACAGCCATCCTTTTCTTCATCCTCCTTGCAGAAGTATGGGAGCCCCTCCCTAGCCTGCTCTGGTCCCCCTGCCTTGAGGTAGCATCTTAGCCCCTTTCTCCCTCTGGAAAGCTGAACTTGTTGGCCACCACTTCCTTTTGCCAGACCTGGAGTGAGTAACTGATTGTCTTCGTCTCTATTCACTACTCTGAGTTACTGTTAAAGCTTTCTTTCCTCCATTGAAAGGTTTCCTTGTTTCTGAACCAAGATTTTCTTTCAGTTTTATATTTTTATTCTTTCTCCATTTGTTACTGTTTGAAGGTAAATGAGTATATCAAAGAATGAACTTGGTTGCCTTTGTGGTAGGAAATGAAAGCTAAAATGTTTTAAGTTTTGGGATTTTTTTGAGTTGGTGTCTCTCACTCCCTTGCCCAGGTTGGAGTGCAATGGCATGCTCACAGCCACCCCAGCGATGACCTGCTGGGCTCCTGCGATCCTTCTGCCTCAGCCTTCCAAGTAGCCAAAACTACAGGTGCGTGCGACCATGGCTGGCTAATTTTTTATTTATTGTAGAGATGAGGGCTCACCAAGTTGCCCTGGCTGGTCTTGAACCTGCGGGCCCAGGCAACCCACTCGCCTCGGCCTCCCAAAGTGCTAGGGTTACAGGCTTGAGCCACCGTTCCCAACCATTTTTAAGTTTTAATAGTGATATGAAAATACCAATTTCCTTCTAAGTATTACATATTACTCATTTTATGTTTTATTTAATTTATTCAAGAGGTTTATTTATTTATTTGTTTATTCAGTTGGAGTCTCATTCTGTCTCCCAGGCTGGAGTGTAGTGGCATGCTCACCGCCACTGCAGCCTCGACCTGCTGGGCTCAGGTGATCCTTCCGCCTCAGTCTTCCAAGTAGCTGGAACTACAGGCACACACCACCATGCCTGGCTAATTTTTCGATTTATTGTAGAGATGAGGTCTCGCCATATTGCCCAGACTGGTCTCCAACCCATGGGCTCAGGCAATCCTCTCACCTCCATCTCCCAAAGTGCTGGTATTATAAACATGAGCTGGTTTATTTATCATTGTTGCTAAGCTTTATTTTTTCAGTATTCATGTGTTCAAATACATTTTAGGACTAGAATAAACACATAACTGAATTTTTTTCTGGATTTGGAGGTCTTGATTGTATTTTTTAGTGTGTGTGTGTGTGTGTGTGTGTGTGTGTGTGTGCTCTCTACTAAACAGAAGCTTCTAGTTTGTATGTGCCCTTGGAGACTTTAATTCATTTCTCTGTAAAACATGTTTCATAATAATGTCTACTTCGTAGGACTATAGAGTTAATGTGTATAAATGAATTAATGTATTTTATGCACTGAAAACAGTGCTAGAAGCCTTGTAAGTTCTCTGCATGTTTATTGTTGTATAAATTACTCTACTAAGCCAGGCACAATGACTCACACCTGTAATCCCAGAACTTTGGGAGACCGAGACAGGAGGATTGCTTGAGCTGAGGAGTTCAAGATCTGCCAGAGAGCAGCTCCAGCCGGGTTCAGGGTACCCCAAAGGTGGAGACGGCACTGGCGATTGGGGGGAGAAGGAAGAGAGAAAGAGAGAGAGAGAGAGAGACTGGACTCCAGTCTAGTGCAGAAGCTATGTGTGTTATTGGAAATTACAACAGGTCTTTTATACACAAAGTCAGATGTGGGAGGGGCATCTCCCACCCACCGGAAACCTTAATCCATGAAAACTTAATCAATGATTGCCTTTAAACCCTTTTCATATGATAATCTTAAAATCCCATAACAAAGGATAACCTAATCTGTGATTGACATATTCTATAAACCTTTTTCATCCTAAACTGATTGATTTATGCCAAGTTAAACAATTCTATAGAAGCTTAAGTATTTACTTTACAAATGAAAGTGACCCATCCCAGAATGTTTGGAATGTGGCCCAGTCCAAAGTTCACAGTGGGCTACCTGCAAGTAACCCAGCCACATTCTTTCAACAAAATGGCTGTCTTCTAAAACTATATTCCACAATTTACACCTTCAGTAAATCCTAAGATCATGACCCAGAAGTCTGTGACCAATACTAAGGCTCTTAGATGTGACAAAAGTTTGAATTATAAGTTGTGTGAAAGCCAAAACTGCAGTTTGAGGAAGAATGGGAGCAATGAGCTTCTAAAGTTAGCTTGTGTTCGTTCCGGTCTCAGAGTTTTTATGTTTTGAGCTCACTGGAGCTTAATCTGGTTAGCGCTGAGTAGAAAAGGGGAGGAAATGGGGTCAATAGCTCCCGAACGCATCCTAGTGGTCTCGGGGTCAACGGCCCTTCCTGATCCCTAATGCTCAGTGGGCCTCTGTGGCCGGCTCCCAACAAAGATCAGCCTAGGCAACATAGTGAGACTTCCTCTCTATAAAAATTTATTTATTTAATTATTATTATTTTTTTGAGTTGGAGTCTCACTCTGTCGCCCAGGCTAGAGTGTAGTGGCACCCTCACAGCCACCCCAGTGTCGACCTGCTGAGCTCCGGTGATATAAAAAATTTTTTTTTTTAAATTAGCCGAGTGTGGTGATGTGCACCTGTCATCTCAGCTACTTAGGAGGCTGAGGTGAAAAGATCACCTGAGCCCAGGAACTTGAAGCTGCAGTGAGCCATGATCATGCCACTGCACTCCAGCCTGGGTAACAGAGTGAGATCACAACTCAAAAATGCAAAAATTACTCCATTAAATCTTTTTAGTCTTTTTTTTTTTTTTAAGTTGGAATCTCACTCTGTTGCCCAGACTGGAGTGCAGTGGCCGCTCCCGGCCACCGCAGCCTCGACCTGCTGGGCTCCAGCGATCCTTCCGCCTCAGCCTTCCAAGTAGCTGGAACTACAGGCGCGCGCTACCATGCCCGGCTAATTTTTGATTTATTGTAGAGATGAGGTCTTACCAAGTTGCCCAGGCGGGTCTCGAACCCACGGGCTCAGGCAATCTGCTCATCTCAGCCTCTCAAGGCACGGGATTACAGGCTGAGCCACCGAGCCCGGTTTCCTTTTAGTCTTTTAAATTAGGTTAGTCAAACATGAAATTGTTTCTCCTTGTTCTCCTTCTTTCATTTGAGGTAATCAAACTGAGTCGCCTTGTTTTTAATCTTCATTTATTTCCCCATGAGGATTTTACTTTAAGAACATTAATAAAATCTTTTTTTTTTGAGTCGGAGTCTCACTCTTGTTACCCAGGCTGGAGTGCAGTGACATGCTCACGGCCACCACAGCCTCAACCTTCTGGGTTTAGGCGACCCTTCTGCCTTAGCCTTCCAAGTAGCTGGAACTACAGGCATGGATGCCACCATGCTCAGTTAGGTTTTGTGATTTATTGAAGAGACAAGATCTCACCAAGTTGCCCAGACTGGTCTCAAACCCATGGGCTCAGGCAATCAACTCACCTTGGCCTCCCTAAATGCTGGGATTACAGGCTTGAGCCACCGCACCTGGCAATGATTTAAACTTTTAGTTAAGATTTCATTGGCCACAAAAGAAGCATACATTCCTTGAATTCTTACTATAAGACAGACACCCTTGTGTGCATGTCCTCCTCTCATACTCACAGGAGCATTTTAAGGTAAGGATCATTATTCTCATTCTACAGATGAAGAAGTAGTTGTTTTTTAAATTTGGGGTTTCACTGTGTCACACAGGCTTGAGTGCAGTGGGACAATCATGGCACACAGCAACCTTAACCTCCTGGGTTCAAGGTAATTCTTCCACCTCAGCCTCCTGAGTAACTGGGACTACAGGCACGCACCACCATGCCCGGCTAATAATTTTGATTTCTTGTAGAAATGAGAAATCACTGTTCCCCAGTCTGGCCTTCAACTCCTGGGCTCAATCAATCCTTCTGCCGTGGCATCCCAAAGTCCTGGGATTACAGGTGTGAGCCACTGTACCTGGCCAAGAAGTAGAATTTAAGAGATTCAGAGATTGTCAAACTCTCAGGTGCTCAATGCAGGATTCAAGCCAAGCTTTGTGAGCCAAGGTCAGAGCATTTGAATTTTTAAAATGTATTATGATACAGGAGTTACATTATAAACAATAGAATAGGGGTCTTTAGTTAAGACATGGAAACAATAGAATTAATTAATTTAAAATAATTTTTGAAAATACTACAGTTGATAATTTATAAGTGTTTACTAAACTGTTGATTTAGGCATGTATATGTACTTGTTAAGGGTTGAATTGTTTCACTCCCCCAGAATTCATATGTTGAAATCCTAACTTCCAGCCGGGCTTGGAGGCTCAGCCTGTAATCCCGTGCTTTGGGAGGCTGAGGTGAGTGGATTGCCTGAGCCCGCGGGTTCGAGACCTGCCCGGGCAACTTGGCGAGACCTCATCTCTACTATAAATCAAAAAATAAATAAAAAAATTAGGCGTGGTGGCGTGCGCCTGTAGTTCCAGCTACTTGGAAGGCTGAGGTGGAAGAATCGCCGGAGCCCAGCAGGTCGAGGCTGCAGTGGCCAGGAGTGGCCACTGCACTCCAGTCTGGGTGACAGAGTGAGACTGCAACTCAAAAATAAAAAATAAAAAGTAAAAAAATTTTTTTTTAAATGCTTAAAAAAAAATCCTAACTTCCAAAACCTTAGAATGTGACTATATTTGCAGACAGAGCCTTTAGAGAGGTGATCAAGATAATGGGATCATGGGTGGGCCCCAATATGCTATGATTTATGTCCTTATAAGAAGAGAAGACTGGCCGGCCCGTAGCTCAGCCTGTAATCCCAGCGCTTTGGGAGGTGGAGGTGAATGGATTGGCGAGACCTCATCTCTACAGTAAATCAAAAATTAGCCAGGCGTGGTAGTGCATGCCTGTAATTCCGGCTACTTGGAAGGCTGAGGCAGAAGGATCGCTGGAGTCCAGCAGGTCAAGGCTGCGGTGGTCGGGAGTGGCCACTGCACTCCAGTCTGGGTGACAGAGTGAGACTCCAACTCAAAAAATAAAAAAAAAAAAAAAAAAAGAAGAGAAGACTGACCAGGCACAGTGGCTCAGGCCTGTAATCCCAGCACGTGGGAAGGCCGAGTTGAACGACTTGCCTGAGCCCGCAATTCAAGAACGGGTTGCATAATGAATATTTGTATCCCTAACCTTAAATTGTACCACACAATTTTAAAATAAAAAATTTAAAAGTTAAAAAAAAAATTAGTTTAGGCAACATAGTGAGGGCTTGTCTCTACCAAAAAAAAAAAAATTAGCCAGGCATCATGGCACTCCCTTGTAGTCCCAGTTACTCAGGAGGCTGAGGTGGAAGGATCACCTGAGCCCAGGAGGTCAACACTGCGGTGAGTTGTGATGATGCCATTGCACTCCAGCCTAGGAAAAAGTGAGACCCTAACTCAAAAAAAAAAAAAAAAAAAAAAAAAAAAACAACAGCCAGGCATGTAGCCCCTGATACTCAGGAGGCTGAGGTGGCAAGATTGCTTGAGCCCAGGAGTTCAAGGAGCTCAAGATTATGATCCTACCATCACATTCCAGCCAGGTGACAAAGTGATACTTTCACTCTTTAAAAAAAAAAATGAAAGAAAAAGGAAGAAGAGGAGATTAGGATAGAAACACACACAGAGGGAAGAACACAAAGGGAAGACACAGAAACTTGGGAGAAGAGGCCATTGCAAGCCAAGGAGCAAAGCCTCAGCAGAAATCAACCCCACTAAGTGACATGTTGATCTCAGACTTTTAGCTTCCAGAATGGTGAGAAATAAATTTCTGTTGTGTAAGCCACCCAGTCTGTGGTATTTTGTTATGACAGTCCTAGCAAACATTACTTTTTATTAAAGTATCAATCTTACGCCGGGCTCGGTGGCTCAGCCTGTAATCCCGTGCCTTTGGGAGGCTGAGGTGAGTGGATTGCCTTAGCCCGCGGGTTCGAGACCCGCCTGGGCAGCGAGACCTCATCTCTACAAAAAATCAAAAAATCAGCCGGGCGTGGTAGCGCGCGCCTGTAATTCCGGCTACTCGGAAGGCTGAGGCGGAAGGATCGCCGGAGCCCAGCAGGTCGAGGCTGCGGTGGCCGGGAGCGGCCACTGCACTCCAGTCTGGGCGACAGAGTGAGACTCCAACTCAAAAAAAAAAAAAGTATCAATCTTACTATATGAGATCAATTAAACTCTCTGCCCAGGATCCAGTTCTCTTATCTTTCTGGGCCTCTGAGCCTTCTCCTGGGTGGAGTTAAAAAGATGGCCCCTTAGCTGGGCGTGGTAGCACACTCCTGTAGTTCCAGCTACTTGGAAGGCTGAGGCAGAAGGATCGCCAGGAGCCCAGCAGGTCGAGGCTGCGGTGGCTGGGAGCATGCCACTTACTTCAGTCTGGGTAACAGAGTGAGACTCCAACTCAAAAAAAAAAAAAAAAAGATGTCTCCTAAGAAGCTTAGAAGGGGATTAAACATTCATAAAATGCCTATTCTGTGCTAGACACTACTAAGAATTAACATTTGTTGACAGCCTACTGAATTCCATACTCCAGCTAAACACTTTGCATACATTATTACATACATACATTCTGCTCCACAGAAGCCTGTAGAGCAGTGATCTGCCCGAGGTCCCACAGCCAGGGCTCAGAGTTGGGCATGTGACCGCACAACCCTCCTGCACGGCCCCCTCCCACCTTCCCTCTTTCTGGGAGGGCCCAGGGACGTCGCATCCCTGAGCGCAGGAAGTTGGCCATTTCTGCCTTCCGCTGAGCTACAAAGCTCATGTGTCCTTGCACTGTGTCATTTTCCACTGGCTCTCCTTCTTGTTCTCTTCAAAGTTCTTTCCTCATTCCTTCTTTGGCCAAAAGGTTTTCCTTTATCTGTTGGACAAGGAGAAAAGGGCTTCGCTAATTTAGAAAAGATGCATCTTGCATTCAAGCTGTTGTGCTCTTGGCAGGAAACATCCTTTACAACATTTGAAAACTTCGAACTCTTCCCGCTCCTGCTACAAATGAGTGACTGTTGGATACTCAAAATTAATAAACTTTTGGAAGTCTGATTACATTCCAGAAACCTTACTGTCCATCACCATTCTGTGCTCCTTACAGCTTCTCCTCTTTTTATACATTTAAGTAGAATCCCCACTTCTTTTCTTTCTTTCTCTTTTTTTGCAAGTTGATTTATGCTCCCTGGGTTACATTATCTGATGTGCTAACAATTCTTCCAGAAATAATGATACATGGTCCACTCCTCAATCTTCAGAGCTGCATCACTGATTATTTTTGAAAGTGGATGAAAACATTAAATAGCTCAATCCAGTTTACTTTTATGTATGAGAAAAATGACTCTATTTTACTATAGGCTGTGTTTTTTTTTTAAGTGCTATTAAATGCTGATCATATCCTTTATGTCTTATACAGCCCTGGAATATGTCTCAGAATGGCTTTGAACTACATTACTGAGGAATTTTATGCCAGTAGAACAATATGGGATTGTCAAAGAATGCTAACAAATTGAATTCTGTCCCTGTTTTAAATTTTTATCCCCACTACTATTTTAGAAGGTATATTCACACATACCTTAAAGAACATTTCCTACAGATAAAAAACTTTTTTTTGAGTTGGAGTCCTGCCCAGGCTGAAGTTCAGTGGCATAATCATGACTCACTGCAGGGTCGATCTCCTAGGTTCATGTGATCCTTCAGCTTTAGCCTGAGTAGCTGGGACTACAGGTGAGTACCACCATGTGGGGCTAATGGTTCCTTTTTTTCATTCTTTCTTTTTCTTTTTGGTAGAGATAAACCCTCACTATGGTGCTCAGACTCGTCTTGAATTCCTGGGCACAAGTGATTCCCTCACCTCATCCTCTCAAAGTATTGAGATTACAGGTATGAGCCACCACGCCCAGCCTAAAATTATAAATCTGATACAAGGCCAGGCGTGGTGGCTCACGCCTATAATCCCAGCACCTTGGGAGGCTGAGGTGAGAGGATTGGCTGAGCCCACAGGTTGGAGACCAGCCTGGGCAACTTGGTGAGACCTCATCTCTACAATGAATCAAAAAAGTAGCCCAGCGTTGTGGCACATGTTGTAGTTACAGCTACTTGGAAGGTTGAAGCGAAAGGATCACCTGAGACCAGCAGGTTGAGGCTTCAGTGGCCGTGAGCATGCCACTGCCCTCCAGCGTGGGCAACAGAGTGAGACTCTGACTCAAAGGAAAAAATAAAATCTGGTATAAGAGGCAATACAGTATAGTAACAATATTATCCTAGGGAGACAGCTCATTGTTTCTGAATGATTTGGGTAAGCTCAATTAAATTCTCTGGCCCTCAATTTCTCCTATAAAATTAGACAATTACAACTCACTCAATTACAGATTTAAAGGGCTTCTGTAAACAAAACTAACTACTTGAAAGAAACACTAACAAATTACATGCATTTTTAAAGAATAAAAGAAATATTAACACAGAAAGCAAGCAAACATCACTTAATCATGTTTATTGGTTGCTCTACTGTATTTTAACCTAGATGCTATAACAGAGTTGAAATGGCCTTTTCTGCTGTAAAAATATTTAACTTCATATGTGCATTTAATAACTAATCATTAGCCGGGCTTGGTGGCTCAGCCTGTAATCCCGTGCTTTGGGAGGCTGAGATGAGTGGATTGCCTGAGCCCGCGGGTTCGAGACCTGGCAGGGCAACTTGGCGAGACCTCATCTCTACAATAAACCAAAATTTAGCCAGGCGTGGTAGTGCACACCTGTAGTTCCAGCTACTTGGAAGGCTGAGGCAAAAGGATCGCCGGAGCCCAGCAGGTTGAGGCGGCGGTGGCCGGGAGCGGCCACTGCACTCCAGTCTGGGCAACGGAGTGAGACTCCAAACTCAAAAAAATAAAAATAAAAATAACTAATCATTAACCACATGCTTTCTTTCCCAAATGTATCCTTCAATGATACATAAGCAAAAGCATGCTAATGACTACTTTTTCTAGACATGTAAATTAACATGCTTTCCCAAGCACCCAGCTAGTAAATAAGGTATGATGTGGACACTGGGGAAAATAAAGCCTCTTATCAACAATGTAAATATTTAAAACAAGTCAGCCCCATTCTGCTAGAAAATAGAACTAGGAATATATGGTATCCAAATGAAAGCTTACCTGGCAGGGTAATATATTTGTTTTTTTTTTTTTTTCTTTAGTTGGAGTCTCACTCTGTTGCTCAGGCTGGAGTGCGTTGGCACAATCATGGCTCATTGCAGACTCAATCTCTTAGGTGTAGGCGATCCTTCCACCTCCGCCCCTTGAATAGCTGAACTACAGGTTCATGCTGCCATGTCCAGCTAATTTTTTTTTATTTTTTATTTCTTTATTGACCAGGCTGGTCTTGAACTCCTGGGATCAAGCAATCTTCCCACCGCAGCCTCCCAAAGTGTTGAAATTACAGGTATCAGCCACCTCTCCTGATCCCATATTTGCCATGTTAAATCTCTTTGGTGCATTCATTGAGTTTCTTTTGTAAGATTTCCCACACTTCCCCTTTCTGACCTCTAGATATGGGTATTCTGGGCTCCAGAAAATGGAAAACTTAAAATTCTTAGTTTTTAGAAAGTAGAAAAACAAAATGCTTGATCCAGGTGTAAGTTGGAAACACACTTGAAAAGCAAAGCATCACTGTAGAGCAGAGAGAAGAGCTCTAGTGCTGGGTCTTGGAGATATCTTTGCCGAGGGAGCCCTGTGCTTTGTTGCCCTGAGACCAGGTGAACTCCAAAAGCTGTGCAGTGGGTGGGTGCAGTAATGGAGCCTCCAGAAAATTTGGAGAGCCCAGGGTAGAGGTCACTTTATGAGGCTCAGGAAAGTTGGTAAAGCAAGACAGACTTGAGGGTCTCCTGCCATTCTGGAGTGGTGGTGGTGGTGCAGCTGGACTGGGCCAAGAAAGTCCTACACAGTCTCTGGAACTATGCTCAGTCTCAGAAGGACATGGGAGAGTCTTTAATAGATGGTAGATTCTGGAATCAAATTGCAGGGGTCAAAATTCCACTCCAGCCACTCTATTCGTTGTGTGAACTTGAGCAAATTACCTAACATTCCTGTGTCTTAATTTTGCTCTCTGTAGAGGGAGGGATAGTAAAAATGCCTGCCCCATGAGAAATAAAAATAAAATGCCAAGCCACCAACTGACTGAATGGACCATCTCTTGGCCAAAGGACCCCAGAGAAACCTTGGAAGCCGAATTCCAAGGCCATGTCAAGATGAGAGATGGGACACACCTCCTTGACTGTCACTGGTCTTTCTTCCCTAAGGGCTAAACAGAAACCAGTCCTTTCAAAAGACTCTACCTGCTCTTCCCTTTGGCAGTTTCAACAAAACAACCAATGGCCATTTCTTCAGGATAAGACATCCACTACAGAGTGGTTCTGGCCTGTATACAAAGAACACGCTGTGAGTTTTGCATCCTCTGCTCCACTTTTTCATGCTAGAGGGCTGAAAACTCTACCCTAGAATCATGCAGACAACGCCTTTTTTCTTTTCTTTTTTTTGTTGGAGTCTCACTCATGTCACCCAGGCTGGAGTGCAGTGGCACTCTCACAGCCACCGTAGGCTTGACCTGCTGGGCTCAGGCGATCCTTCCGCCTCAGTCTTCCAAGTAGCTGGAACTACAGGCACACGCTAACATGCCCGACTAATTTGTTGATTTATCGTAGAGATGAGGTCTTGCCAAATTGCCCAGACTGGTCTCGAACCCATGGACTCAAACAATCCTCTAGCCTCGGCTTCCCAAAGTGCTGGAATTACAGTCTGAGCCACTCCCAAAGTGTGGGGATTACAGTCTGAGCCAACGTGCCAGATCCGCCATTCTTTTTTTTTTTTTTTAACACAGGACTCATGGGGCTGAAGCTCAATTGTCTGTGTATTTGTTTAGCCTTTCATAAATATTCATGAGCCCTCCTGTAGCTTGTTGAATATGTATATGTAACTAACTAGTTCAGACTAAGTTCCTGTTCCCTTTGCCTCCTCCTTGAAGTATCTGTTTCTGGCTTTTGGTTGGAGGCTATGCTTCCAGGCCTGTAAGAATGACCACCCCAGGCTCACGCCTATAATCCCAGCACTTTGGGAGGCCCAGAAGAGAGGATTGCCTAAACCCGAGTGGATTGCCTGAGTTGGCAGATTCAAGGCAAGGTCAGGCAACTTGGGGAGACCTCATCCCTACAATAAATAAAAAATTAGCCAGGCGTGGTAGCGTGCGCCTTTAGTTCTGGCTACTTGGAAGGCTGAGGCGGAAGGATCGATGGAGCACAGCAGGTTGAGGCTGCGGTGGCTGTGAGCGTGCCACTGCACTCCAGCCTGGGCAACAGAGAGACTTCAACTCAAAAAAAAAAAAAGGAGTGACCACCCTGTAGGCTGCAGTCCTTTATGAGAAATAAAGCTCTCTTTTTCAAATTTATGAACCTCACCATTCTACAGTTGACCCCCATATAGTTCATTTTGAGGATTGAGTGAGATTATCCTTTTAACACGTTTAACCTGACGAGCAGGGACTCCCTTTTTTAGGGGCCTTTGGAGACCCCAAGCATGGAAACAAAGGAAAATCCTAGAGTTTCTTCAAGGGAGATTCCAGGCATGAGTGAGATTATCCTTTTAACACATTTAACCTGACACCTGATGAGCAGGGACTCCCTTTTTTAGGGGCCTTTGGAGACCCCAAGCATGGAAACAAAGGAAAATCCTAGAGTTTCTTCAAGGGAGATTCCAGGCCCTAACTAGCTCCAAAAGTAAATAAATAATTTGTTTTTTTTTTTTTTTGAGCTGGAGTCTCACTCTGTCGCCCAGACTGGAGTGCAGTGGCCGCTCGCAGCCACCGCAGCCTCGACCTGCCGGGCTCCGCCGATCCTTCCGCCTCAGCCTTCCAAGTAGCTGGAGCTACAGGCGTGCGCTACCACACCCAACTAATTTTTTGATTTATTGTAGAGATGAGGTCTTGCCAAGTTGCCCAGGCAGGTCTTGAACCCACGGGCTCAGGCAATCCACTCACCTCAGCCTCCCAAAGGCGGGGGATTACAGGCTGAACCACTGAGCCCGGCTATAAATAGTTTGTTAAACAAGTAAGTGACAGTAGCCTTGAAAATAGCCAAGGAAGTTAATGTTCCAGAGATGTTTGTTTTCCTTATAAAAAGGAAAGATGCCATCTTAACATATGCCCCTGAATTGTCTTTCAAAGGCTAAGACTCCCACTGAGAATCCTCACCAAATGGATCTGGAGCATAGATCTCAGGCTGTTCAGCCAAGATGAAGTCGAACTTCAGTTATCTTCCTTTGTTCTAAGTCTCTTCCTGAGGGCTTTGGAGGAAGTCACTCCCTGTAGCCAATTAACATTTTTCTTCTGGCCTCATTTTTTTTTTTTTGCGTTGGAGTCTCACTCCGTTGCCCAGGCTGGAGTGCACTGGCACAGTCATGGCCACCCCTTGTCGACTTGCTCGGCTCTGGCAATCCTTCTACCTCAGCCTTCCAAGTAGCCGGAACTACAGGCACATGCTACCATGCCCGGCTAATTTCTGATTTATTGTAGAGAGGCGGTCTCACCAAGTTGCCAGAGCTGGTCTTGAACCCGTGGGCTCAGGCAATCCACTCGTCTCGGCCTTCCAAAGTGCTAGGATTACAGTGACCTCAAATTTTTTTTTCATAATCAATATTTTTTATTTTGTGGGGTACAGTTAATGGTTAGGTGTACAATTACGTTTCATTCAGGCTCCTGTTGATAAGAGGTGTTTCCCCATCCCCAGACAGATATTTGCTACTGTTAATCCCATCTCCCTCCCTCCCACCTCACATTTTTAAACAAAGCTTCTCTCCCTTAACCAATTGCAAATCAGAAAATCTTTGAATCCACCCATGACTTATTAACTCCCACTTCAAGATAACACACCCCTTTAAACTTAAACCAATGTGTAACTGCCATGTATTGATGTATGATTTTGTCTGGAACATCTGTTTTCCTGAAATTTAGCTCTGCCTTTAAAAATCCTTGCCTGCGAAGCCGGACTCGGTGGCTCAGCCTGTAATCCCGCGTCTTTGGGAGGCTGAGGTGACTGGATTACCTGAGCCTGCGGGTTCGAGACCTGCCTGGGCAACTTGGTGAGACCTCATCTCGACAATAAATCAAAAATTAGCTGGGCGTGGTAGCGCACGCCTGTAATTCCAGCTACTTGGAAGGCTGAGGCAGAAGGATCACCGGAGCCCCCCAGGTCGAGGCTGTGGTGCACTCCAGTCTGGGTGACAGAGTGAGACTCAAAAAAAACCCCAAAAAACAAAAAACAAAACCTTGCCTGCAAGCTATTGAAGAAGCCAGAATTTGAACATGTTAGCTGCCTGGTCTCCCTTGCTTGGTACCCTGCAATAAAAGTTATTCTTTCTATTGCTACATCCTTGATGTGGATATTTGGTTTGACCATGCTGGGCGAGCAGACCCCAGTTCAGTTCTGTAACAAGTAAGCATTCAGTAAATACTCACTATTATTCTTATCATAATTGTCTCAGAAAAAACACTGTTCCGAAAATATAAATTATTCTGTGACAAACATCACATAAACTAATACTCTGTTGAAATATTTCTAACTGGAATAATTCATCAGTGGTGGAACCAAAGCATAGAGAAAAGAGCCTGGAAAACTTCAAAGTAGTAAAGGTAAGAACTGGGGGTCAAAGGCCTCACCAGTGGCAATGAGTGTGTGTACCCTGCTGACATAGCAGTGTTTATGTACTCATAAACTCAGGGAGAGGAAAATGGTATATAGAAGTGCACATGCGAATGGGCATGGTGGTCCAAATTTGTAATCCCAGCACTTTGGGAGGCTGAGGGAAGATGATTACTTGAGCCCAGGAGTTCCAGACCAGCTGGGTAATATGTCTCTACAAGAAACAAAAAAAAAACTCCAAACAAACAATGAATTAGCTGGACAGGCCAGGCACAGTGGCTCAAGCCTGTAATCCCAGCATTTAGGGAGGCCGAGGTGAGGGGACTGTCTGAGCCCATGGGTTTGAGACCAGCCTGGGCAACTTGTTGAGACCTCAACTCTACAATAAATCACAAAAACAAGCTGGGCATGGTGGCGTGCGCCTCTGGTTCTGACTAGTTGTAAGGCTGAGGTGGAAGAATCACCTGATGGGGTGGCTGTGAGCGTGCCACTGCACTACAGTCTGGGTGACAGTGAGACTCCATAGAGATAGAGAGAGAGAGAAAGAAGGAGGGAGGGAGAAAGGAGAGAGAGAAAAGAAATACACGTATGCATATGAGGCTGCAGGAGCAGGTGTACATGTATGGGGTGAAAATAAAGGCCTTAGGCTGGGTGTGGTGGCTCACGCCTATAATCCCAGCACTTTGGGAGACTGAGGTGAGAGAATTTCGTGAGTCCGCAGGTTCGAGACCAGCCCGGGCAACTTGGCAAGACCTCATCTCCAATAAAAAAAAAAGGGCTGGGCTCAGTGGCTCAGCCTGTAATCCCGCGCTTTGGGAGACCGAGGTGAATGAATTGCCTGAGCCCACGGGTTCGAGACTTGCCTGGGCAACTTGGCGAGACCTCATCTCTACAATAAATCAAAAAATTAGCAGGGCATGGTAGCGCGCACCTGTAGTTCCAGCTACTTGGAAGGCTGAGGTGGAAGGATCACCGGAGCACAGCAGGTAGAGTCTGCGTTGGAGGGGAGTGGCCACTGCACTCCAGTCTGGGCGACTGAGTGAGACTCCAACTCAAAAAAAAATAAATAAGTAAATAAAAATTTTTTAAAAAGAAAGAAAATCTCCTTTAGAGCCGGGATCGGTGGCTCAGCCTGTAATCCCGCACCTTTGGGAGGCTGAGGTGAGTGGATTGCCTGAGCCCGCGGGTTCGAGACCCGCCTGGGCAGCGAGACCTCATCTCCACAATAAATAAAAAAATCAGCCGGGCGTGGTAGCACACGCCTGTAATTCCGGCTACTTGGAAGGCTGAGGCAGAAGGTTCGCCGGATCCCAGCAGGTCGAGGCTGCGGTGGCCGGGAGCGGCCACTGCACTCCAGTCTGGGCAACAGAGTGAGACTCCAACTGAAAAAAAAAAAATCTCTTTTAAAAAAAGAAAATAAAGGTCTTGGGGTTAATACAGACTCGACTGAAGTATACATTGCTCAGAATAAAGCCATGTATGTAAGAGGCCGGGCTCGGTGACTCAGTCTGTACTCCCAGCACTTTGGGAGGCCAAAGCAAGTGGATTGCCTGAGCCTGAGGGTTCGATATCCACCTGGGCAACTTGGCAAGACCTGGTCTCTACAATAAATCAAAAATTAGCTGGGCGTGGTAGCCCATTCCTGTAGTTCCCACTACTTGGAAGACGGCGGAAGATTGCTGGAGCCCATAGGGTCAAGCCTGCGGAAGCTGGAAGTACATGCCACTGCCCTCCAGTCTGGGCGATGGAGTGAGACTCCCACTGAAAAAAAAAAAAAACCATCAAAGAAATAATTTCCTGCAGCAGTTCTCAAACTTTAGCCACAAAACTCTTTGTTCATTTGAAATTTATTCTGTGAATAAAAGTACAGATAAAAAGCAGAGCTGTTCTGCCTGATACTTTTTCTCCCCTGTGGTCTCACCATCCTCCTGTGGGTGGGTTCGTGAAATGCGAATCACAGATCCCTCTGCTCTTGGGGTCCCGCATGCTTTTAAGGATTTCTAACCGCTCTCTCCAGGAACCACTGATACCCACCCCCATTCCTTCCTCCCAGGCCCAAGGAAGTCACTTCCCAGTTTCAGGACTATCTGTCTGCTTTAACAACTTCTCCACCCCAGAGCATTTCCATTCCTTGAGTGTGTATGGTCTTATTTTACAAAAGCAGCCAGACTTGGAACCATCTCTGGTTTTAGGCCCTGCCCAACATCCCCCAAGGCCATGAGCTGGGGTGAGTATGTGGGTTTGGAGGGGAGTGTGGACCAAGACATCTAATTAAGCAGTTTCCTATGTATGAGGAAATAACTTGTTTTTCTCTGTTTGCCACATTAGACTATAAATTCTGTGAAGGCTGGTCCCACAGGGTGAAGCCTTGCCCTTCACCACTGTTAACTGATCAGCCTGCACAGTAACTGCAAATGGTAGATACTTAAAAAAAAAAAAAGAGTGGGCTAGGCACAGTGGCTCAGTCTATCATCCCAGCACTTTGGGAGGCCAAGGTGAGAGGATTGCCTGAGCCCGGGGGTTTAGACCAGCCTGGGCAAGTTGGTGAGACCTCATATCTACAATGAATCACAAAAACTAGCCGGGTGTAGTGGCGTGCATCTGCAGTTCCAGCTACTTATAAGGCTGAGGCAGATCACCTGAGCCTAAATGGTCGAGGCTGTGGTGGCCGCGAGCATGCCACTGCACTCCAACCTGGGTGACAAGAGTGAGATTCCAACTCAAAAAAAAAAAAAAGAGTGAGAGAATAAATTAACTGCTGGGTTGCACAGAGAACTCTATAAAAACCTCTCATTTGTCCAAATCTTTGACAGGATGACACTTTAACCATCTGGAATTGATTCTCTCTTCTCTAAAGCTCATGAACTCCCCATGTCCCCTTGCAGGCTTTCTGATGGTTGTCCCTTAAATGACAGGAATGACTGCCTTAGACCTTAGCTAACGTTTCTCATTAAAGATGTCTCGTTCTTTTTTTTAACACTTTTTATTTTAAAATTGTGGGGTACAGTTAAGGGTTAGGTATACAAATATGCATTGTGCAGTTACCCTTGTTGATGAGGTGTGCCCTCCGCCTTCGTCCCCAGACAGATATTGACTACTGTTAATCCCGCCTCCCTTCCCCTCCCTGCCTGCCCCCCCATAGTTTCCCGCCACTGTCAATCCTTTTCTTATAGTATTACGATAGTTGTTCAAGGACCACTTATGAGTGAGAACATGTGATATACTCAGTGTCTCGTTCTTCTAATATGCTTTTTGTAGAAATGGCTACTCACTAGTCACAACCCTTAAGATAGCTCTTTATAAACTTGAAGACACTCAGATCATCCCTCTGCCTACTTTTCCATGGATCAAATAATCCAAACTCTTCATAATATTTTTTGGCTGGGTGCATTGACTTATGCCTGTAATCCTAGCACATTGGGAAACTGAGGCAAGAGGACTACTTGAGCCCAGGAGTTCTAGACCAGCCTGGGCAACATAACAACACCTTATCGCTACAAAGAAAATTAAAAAATCATCCAGGCATGGTGGCACGTGACTGTAGTCCTAGCTACTCGGGAGGCTGAGGCGGATGGAGTGCTTGAACACAGAAGGTCAAGACTGCAGTGAGCCATGATCATGCCACTGCACTCCAGCCTGAGCAACAAGGTGAGAACCCAACTAAAAAAAAATTTTTTCCATAAATACCATTTTTCCTTAATTTGCAATTTTGGCTGTTATTGTTTTCCCTGGTGTTAGCCAAATTTTTTGTGTTGTTTTTATAAATATTGACATCAGAGGTAAAAACTGAGGTCAAGTTGAAATCCTGGCTCTGATTCTTCCCATCTTTTTGAGCTTGTGCAAGTGACTTAATGTGATGCAGTAATCGTAGCACCAGCCTCAGTGGGTCATTGGGAGGATGCATGCGTTCACGCATGCAGAACCTTTAGAACAGTGGCTGGCACAAAGCACAGGTTCAATTAATATTAGTTATTAGTTCTGTTGTTGTTACTGTTATTATCATTATTGCTACTATTATCTATCAGGCACAGTGTATGCAATAGAAAGAAACCTAAAAAAAAAACGAAACCTTAAAATACAGGGGCCATAAGGAACCTGAGATAGGGGAGACAGAGAGAGGGCAGGTAGAAAAGGGGGGACAAAAGTGAATGGAGTTGCCGGGTACGGTGGCTCACGCCTATAATCCGAGCACTTTGGGAGACCAAGGTGAAAGGACTGCCTGAACCTATGGGTTCGAGACAAACCCTGGCAACTTAGTGAGACCTCGTCTCCACAATAAATAAAAAAATTAGTTGAGCATGGTGGTACATGTCTGTAGTTCCAGTTACTTGGAAGACTGAGGTGGAAGGATCGCCAGAGCCCAGCAGGTTGAGGCTGCAGTGGCCAGGAGCATGCTACTGCACTCTAGCCTGGATGACAGAGTAAGACTCCAACTCAAAAAAAGAAAAAAAAGTGAATGGAGCTCTTAAAGATGCTTGCCTACTTCATTAACCAAGTCTAGACTTTAATTAGCAAGTCTAGCATGGTGCCTGGTTCATGTTTAATAAATATTTGTTGGATTAATCCAAGTTACTCTCTCACCATCTTTCTGTCAGCAAGCAACATTCTTTTAATCTGGAGGAACTTCCTTGGAGAAAGCTTTCCTGTCGCTCTTCCCAGAGCACATTTTCCAAGCAATTCTAAGAAACTAGAATTGTTGCTAGAAGAATCATAAGTCACAACCCATCTGCAGGGGCTGCAGGTGATGACACCTTGCATAGATGATGTGTATCTCTATGTGTGCTCCAAATGCAGCCTTCCAAAGTTAACTGTTCACAAGTTGCATCATGCCAGACAATGACTGATTACTCCACTGAGTGCCAAAAGCCTCAGAAACTGACAAGTAAAGAACCATCTTTTATCAAAGACTCAAAACTGATCCAATACTTCATCTCCACAAGCAGGACAGCAAGGTTTTGTCATTCTGCCTCGCCATCCTCGGATGCTCTGCTTCAGCAGAGTGTGGCAGGGACATATGCCTGAGATCTGACATCTCAGCACCGACTCTAGGAAAGCATGGGGCGCTTGCCTTTCTCACTCCTGTCTCCTGGGGCCTCTCTGAATCAGATGGTTCTTGCTTCGACAGAATGGTTGCATCCTACATTTGTGCTGTTTCTGTCTAGTGTTGACTATTTGGGGATTCTATAAAAGATCCCACTTATTTAATATGCTACTCAAACTCCTGCTTTCCAAAGAAAACTTCAGTATGGATACAGATGTGAACCTCTTACCTGTGATGCCAGGGAGTGCAGTCCAACACTGTTTCATATGCTCCTTCTGCCACCAAACATATCAAGGGTAGTTGTTCAGGTTTTTAGTACTGCATGTTCTCAATTATAAGTGAGATCGGCAGATGCTGGACACTGCAAGGGGAGGGAGGGAGGAAGGCAGGATAGGGGCACACAGCCACACACTGGGTACCAGGTCCAATATCAGGGAGAGAAAGATCTGCTATGTCTGAACTTCACCTGCATGCAACTTACCTATGTATGCACCATACAACTCTAAATTTAAATAAAGGATGCTTATTCCATTTTAAGCAGATGATAGGATAGTTCAGTTTTAGGAGGAGGTTCTTAAATCTTGGTCCACCCCATCAATAGATGGAACTTTAAAAAATGATCATCTAGGATGGGCACAGTGGCTCAAGCCTGTAATCCCAGCACTTTGGGAGGCCAAGGTGAGGGGATTGCCTGAGCTCACGGATTCGAGAACAGCCTGGACGACTTGGCGAGATTTTTATCTTTACAGTAAATAAAAAAATTAACCAGGCATGATAGCGCGTGCCTGCAGTTCAGGCTACTGGGAAGACCGAGGCGGGAGGATCGCCTGAGCCCAGCAGGTCGACACTGGGGTAGCCGTGAGCATGCCACTGCACTCCAATCTGGGCAACAGGGTGAGACTCCAACTTCAGAAAAAAAAAAGAAAAGAAAAGATCATCTAAGTGGATGCTGAAAAAATATTTTGGTCACCATCAGCACCCATTCCTAATAAAAGCATGAGTGAACATTGGAATGTGACAATATTTTTTCACAATGATGAACATGTCATTTAAATCAGGCGTGGAAGGCCATACTCGGTGGCAAGTGGATTGCCTGAGACTGCGAGTTTGAGACCCACCTGGGCAACTTGGTGAGACCTCATTTCTACAATAAGTAAAAATTAGATGGGCATGAAGCACGCACCTGTAGTTCCAGCTACTTGCAAGGCTGAGGCAGAAGGATCCCCGGAGCCCAGCAGGTCGAGGCTACGGTGACCAGGAGCATGCCACTGCACTCCAGTCTGGGCGACGGAGTGAGACTCCAACTCAAAAAAAAAAATAAAAAAAAAAAAAAAAAAAATCAGACATGGATAGCTTACTTTATGGTAAACTACTAGAAACAGTCTTATGATATATATCCAGAATAAAATAAAGGATCCCAATACTGTGATTGTTATTTAATATTTTAAGAATGAAAATAAAGCATGAAAAAAATTACGTGCAGCCAGGCTCGGTGGCTTATCCTGTAATCCCGCGCCTTGGGAGGCTGAGGTAAGTGGATTGCCTGAGCCCGCGGGTTCGAGACCCGCCTGGGCAACTTGGTGAGACCCCATCTTTACAATAAATCAAAAATTAGCTGGGTGTGGTAGCGCGCGCCTGTTCCAGCTACTTGGAAGGCTGAGGCGGAAGAATTGCCGGAGCCCAGCGGGTCGAGGCTGCAGTGGCTGGGAGCAGCCACTGCACTCCAGTCTGGGCGACAGAGTGAGACTCCAACTCAAAAACAAAAACAAAAAAATTAGGTGCATATGTATAGAAAAGTAAAGATAAGCCGGGCTTGGTGGCTCAGTCTGTATCCCGCACCTTTGGGTGACTGAGGTGAGTGGATTGCCTGAGCCAGCGGGTTCGAGACCCGCCTTGGCAGCGGTACCTCATCTCTACAATAAATCAAAAAATCAGCCGGGTGTGGCAGCGCATGCCTGTAATTCCCTCTACTTGGAAGGCTGAGGTGGAAGGATCTCCGGAGCCCAGCAGGTCGAGGCTGCGGTGGCCGGGAGCGGCCACTGCACTCCAGTCTGGGAGACAGAGTGAGACTCCAACTCAAAAAAAAAAAACAACAAAAAAGATAAAATGACTGCATAATTGCAAGCCTAGAAGTAATAAAAAAATCAACTAAAAATTTTTGAGTTTCAAAACCTTGATGAAATAACAAAGTAAACAAACTAAAAAAAGATATAGTATGCATCTATATCAGCAATGAGCATTTTTTAAATTGTAATTTTTAAAATGTTCCCATTCATAAGAATAACTTAATAGTAGATAGACATAGTAATAGATACTAAACCTGGATACACAATCTTTTTTTTTTTTTAGTTGGATTCTCACTCTGTCACCCAGGCTGGAGGGCAGTGGCATGCTCCTGGCTCCGCAGCCTCGACCCACTGGGTTCAGGTGATCCTTCCATCTCAACCTTCCAAGTAGCTGGAACTACAGGCACGCAACACCATGCCTGGCTAATTTTTTGATTTATTGTAGAGATACTGTCTTGCCAAGTTGCCCGGGCTGACCTCAAACCCGTGGGCTCAGGTAATCCTCTCACCTAGGCCTCCTGAAGTCCTGTGATTATAGGTGTGAGCCACCGCCCCTGGATGGATACATAATCTTTCTGTTTTTGTTGTTGTTGTGGTTTTGTTTGTTTGTTTTGAGTTGGAGTCTCACTCTGTTACCCAGACTGGAGTGAAGTGGCTGCTCCCGGCCAGCGCAGCTTCGACTCGCTGGGCTCCAGCGATCCTTCCGCCTCAGCTTTCCAAGTAGCTGAAACTACAGACCTGTGCTACCACGCCGGGCTAATTTTGGATTTATTGTAGAGATGAGGTCTCACCAAGTTGCCCAGGCAGGTCTCGAACCCGCGGGCTCACGCAATCCACTCACCTCAGCCTCCCAAAGGCGTGGGATTACAGGCTGAGCCACCGAGCCCGGTTGGATACTTAATCTTAACCAAAATTCTTTTGTCCTCAATGGAAAAAAAGAACCCAGCAACACATTGAGTGTTAGCGATTAGATTAAAAACAAATAATTAAGTAAATAAAATTAGAATACAAATTTAAAGCTGTGTGAGTGAAGACAGAACCTGCGGGTCACTGTGGCAGTGGGTCACAGAGGCAGGTTACCATCACCTGGCCCCCACCATCACAACGGGGCTGGGTCATCTGAGGCCCTGGACCTATGGCTGTTGGAGGTCCTGAGACAGGCCAGGAAAGCTTCCCCACAGGGCCGTGGCTGGCTTAACCCTCCCTGCCCCTTCTTCCCCAGACAGCCTCACAGATGACACCCCAACTGCTTCCCGCCTCCGCTCAAAAGTCACTTCTCCCTGGCTGCACCTTGACATTCTATTAAAATCACACAGCATCTCACCTGGCTCTTCCTCGGAGATTGCTTTATTTTCTTTGTGGCACTCACCAGCTCCAAACATACTACTGAACTGACTCATTTATCTGCTGTCTCCCTCTACTAATGTAAGCTCTCTGAGGGCAGGGATTTTTTTTTTAATTGTAGAGACAAGTCCTCACCAAGTTGCCCCGGGTGGGTCTCAAACCCGCGGGCTCAGGCAATCCACTCACCTTGGCCTCCCAAAATGCTGGGATTATAGACTGAGCCACTGAAACTGGCGAGGGTAGGGATATTTTAGGACGTCTTGTTCACTGCTTTTATGAATGAATGAATGTGGCAAAACAAAACAATTTTTAAGAGATAGAAAACTACCAAAAATAAAACATTAATTATTCTATGGGAATGATGTTATGGGTAATTATCTTTCTTTTATTTTCCAAATATAGCTTGAATTATTACCTTTATTAAAAGACATTTTATTTTATATTTTATTGAGTTGGAGTCTCACTCTTGTCGCCCAGGCTGGAGTGCAGTGGCAGGTTCACAGCCACAGCAGCCTGGACCTACTGGGCTTAGGCAATCCTTCCGCCTCAGCCTTTCAAGTAGCTGGAACTATAGAGGCATGCCACCACACCCAGTTAGTTTTTTTTGTGATTTATTGTAGAGACGAAGTCTCATCGAGTTGCCTAGGCTGGTCTCGAACCCCCAGGCTCAGGCAATCCTCTCGTCTCGGCCTCCCAAAGTGCTAGGATTACAGGCTGAGCCACTGCACCTGGTTGACATTTATATTTTAAAAAGATTATTGTTTTCTTCCCTACCTAGCTCATTTCCCAAGTTGTTTGCTAGGGAAAAAGGATGCTGACAGCCTCATTACACAGGTTGACAACCAAAACAAACACACAATCTATTTTCATTAGGACTCCTTGGGGCTTTTGTTGTTTTAAATTGTTAGATATTCTCTTTTTTTGAGTTGGAGTCTCACTCTGTTACCCAGACTTGAGTGCAGTGGACGCTCCCGGCCACTGCAGCCTCGACCTGCTGGGCTCCAGGGATCCTTCTGCCTCAGTCTTCCAAGTAGCTGGAACTACAGGCGCACGCTACCACGCCTGGCTCATTTTGATTTTATTGTAGAGATGAGGTCTCGCCAAGTTGCCCAGGTGGATCTCGAACCCGCGGGCTCAGGCAATCCACTCACCTCAGCCTCCCAAAGGCGCGGGTTACAGGCAGAGCCACCGAGCCCGGCTGGCTTTAGACATTCTTAACTATAACTGTTATCTATTTCTGATGACCACATTTTTATCTTCACCCTTTAATTATCATCTTTTTTTCCAGACAGATCACATAAACTTTTCTGGCCCTGATTGAATACCTCCACCTATTCCCAAACTGAAATTAGGAAGATTAATTAGGCTTAATCGGAATGCTCTTCATGGATACTCCTTTCTTTTGAATTGAATCCTTCTTTGGTTAGTACTGTTCAGTGAATTTTCTGTTTTAGTATTATCATAGCTGCTGGACCTAGTCTTTTTGAAAAGCTGACTCTTACCATTCACATTCATTTTGGGACTATTGTTTTTTTATTTTTTATTTTTTTGAGTCGGAGTCTCACTCTGTCGCCCAGACTGGAGTGCACTGGCCCGCCCAGCCACCGCAGCCTCGACCTGCTGGGCTCCGGCGATCCTTCCTCCTTAGCCTTCCAAGTAGTCGGAATTACAGGCATGCACTACCACGCCTGGCTGGGGACTATTATATTTTTAATTGAGTTATTAAACGCTAAAATTATTTATTAGGTGGTTGCTTGAAGAAACCTTTTGTGTTTAGATCAGGCAAGATGATTGAAGATGGGTATTAGTAATCCTGAAGAAAAAGGACTCTCAGTGTCCATACAAATGAGGACGAGTTTGGATTCAGTCACTTAGTTGCTTGGAGGCATTCTTGGAATATTCTGGAGACTTTATTTATGTGAGGACTCTTAGACTTCTGTTAAGTCCCATGAAACATGATTGGGACTTCTTTTTTTTTTTTTTTCTGAGTTGGAGTCTCACTCTGTCGCCCAGACTGGTAGTGCAGTGGCCACTCCCAGCCACCGCAACCTCGACCTGCTGGGCTCCGGTGATCCTTCCGCTTCAGCCTTCCAAGTAGCTGGAAGTACAGGCGTGCACTACCACGCCTGGCTAATTTTTTATTTATTGTAGAGATGAGGTCTCGCCAACTTGCCCAGGCAGGTCTCGAACCCGCGGGCTCAGGCAATCCACTCACCTCAGCCTCCCAAAGGCGCGGGATTACAGGCTGAGCCACCGAGCCTGGTTTGGGACTTCTTTCCAGCCATCCTTCTTGCTCAGTATACATTAGAACAGGCTGGGCAGGATGGCTCACGCCTATAATCCTAGCACTTTGGGAGGCTGAGGTGAGAGGATTGCCTGAGCCCATGGGTTCAGACCAGCCTGGGCAAATTGACGAGACCTTATCTCTACAGTAAATCAAAAAATTAGTCAGATGTGGTGGTACATGCCTGTAGTTCCAGCTGCTTGGAAGGTTGAGGTGGAAGGATCATCTGAGCCCAGCAGGTCGAGGTTGCAGTGGCCATGAGAGTGTCACTGCCTTCCGGCCTGGGCAACAGAGTGAGAATCAGAATAAAAAAAAAATACATCAAGAAATCCCTTAGAAGGAAAATATTGGCCACACTGTGGTTCCCCAAGAGAGACTGTAGAGAGCCTAAATAAATTTTAATTATAACTAGGTGGCTGTAGTTTATGTGATAGCTTCATTATACATATACATATATATATTTTTTTTGAGTTGGAGTCTCACTCTGTTACCCAGACTGTAGTGCAGTGGCCGCTCCCGGCCACCGCAGCCCCGACCTGCTGGGCTCCGGCGATACTTCTGCCTCAGCTTTCCAAGTAGCTGGAACTACAGGCGCACGCTACCACGCCCAGCTGATTTTTGATTTATTGTAGAGATGAGGTCTCGCCAAGTTGCCCAGGCGGGTCTCAAACCCGCAGGCTTAGGCAATTCACTCACCTTGGCCTCCCAAAGCGCGGGATTACAGGCTGAGCCACCGAGTCCGGCCTAATTTAATATCATTAAAAAGTTCATGGTTTGTCGTTCTTACATTTTGGGGAACTGTTCAAGATTTACAATTAAGCAAAGTCCAAGTACATTGCAATTATGTGATCTCATAGCCCTCGTGAAAGGGCTTTGTAACCTTTCAGAAGCACCAAACGTTCCCACTCAACCAAAAACTAAATTGGCAGCTGCCCACCTGCTCTCAGCACATTCCAAGTGGCAGGAAGCCCCTAAAGCAGTCGGTTCCTGAACAACTGTTCGTACATTTCCATTCAGTGACCCAAACAATCTCCATCAAGGCTGCTTTGTGAGGTCTCGATTCTTTTTCTGTTCTCTTGGCTCCACAGAGCTCATGATGTAACTCTCTGGCAAAGCAAGCTTGCCAAAAGATATTTGCTTGGCTGCCTTCCCACCAGCAAAACTATCACATATTTATCCTGAAGCGGTTTCTTAATGTCCAAGATAGAAATGTCAGTGCAGATGTTAGGTTATTCTGCATGATTAGACCATAGCTTTACATCAGAGACCCACCACTAAATTCTGCATCCAGACTATATATACCTGTGTGGTTTAGCTATACTGGCCACAGGCTGCATGTGAGGGTGATACACAGGGGCAGGGAATCTCCAGAGCTCGGCTCAAACGGGAGCTTAAAATGGCAACATCTGTCCATGGAGAAACTACCCTGAAGGGATAGTTACTGGGTGAAACCTGGAAATGGAATCTGTGGTTGAGATTGCTAGTGTTTCCCTTTGTCCAGTCTCTCCTCTTCGTTTACCTCTCCATTTAAGCTGGGCCTATGGCTACCCAGCCAAAACTATATTCTTAGCTTCCTTGTAGCTGTATGTGGCCTTGTAACTAAATTCTGGTCAATGAAATGTGAGTTCGAGTGATGCACACAATTTCTGAGTTGTGTGTCTAAAGGGAAGAGGGTGTGTTTTCCCTTCCACTTTTTCTTTTCCTTTCCCGCTGACTGGAAAGTGGACAGACGCAGGAGCAGGAAGCATGTTATAGATCACTAGTGAAAAGTCATGTGCTGAGAATAGATTAACTGCAAGGACTCGACTGGGCTTCAGCCTGTAATCCTAGCACTTCGGGAGGCTGAAGCGAGTGGATTGCCTGAGCTCACAGGTTTGAGACCAACCCGAGCAACTTGGCGAGACCTCATCTCTACAATAAATCAAAACTTAGCTAGGCATGGTAACACAAACCTGTAGTTCCAGCTACTTGGAAGGCTGAGGCGGAAGGATCGCCTGAGCCCAGCGGTTGAGGCTGCGGTGGCCGGGTGTGTGCCACTGCCCTCCAGCTTGGGTGACAGAGTGAGACTCCAATTCGAAAAAAGAAAACAACAACAACAAAAAACCAGCAAGCACTCCAGGTTCCCAATGCCACAGAGGCACTGTATCAGCTGTGGACTCTTCACATTCACACTGCTATGGGAGGTAGAAATACTATCCTGTATTGTTGAAGCTACTATTATACAAGGGAGACCCCCCAAAACCCTAGAATTTATTTATTAAAAAATTGTGTAGTTGTTCTCTGAGTTTAAACTTCAGTCACCTTCAAAGCACTCTCCACTTGCTGCAATACACCTATTGAGACTCTTTCCACTACTCAAAACGGTTTTTGAACTCATAGATTTTGATGCCTTTTAGTGCTTCTGCCGTTTTTTGTTTCACCTCTTCCACATCAGCAAAACATTTCTCTCTAAGGACTTTTTTCATGTGGTGGGGAAAGACTTGGGGAGAGTTTGGGTGAGTAGGGAGAGTAGGGCACGGGGGTCATGTAGTTTTTGGTCAAAAACTGATGAACACTCAGTGTGGTGTGGGGAGGTCCACTTGTAAATCACCCATCATGAACTGGGCAAATTCGTTGAAAGAATATAAAAAAAAATATTCATTGAAGCTGAATGCAGCCTTTTGCAACACACTAGCTGGTACACTGATGCTGATAGGTTCCTAAAACTTAACCTAGCAGAGGAAGACTGTACTACAAGGGGGCTACCCGCCAAAGAAAAAGACAATTCTGGCCGGGCTCAGTGCCTCAGCCTGTAATCCCGTGTCTTTGGGAGGCTGAGGTGAGTGGATTGCCTGAGCCCGCGGGTTCGAGACCCGCCTGGACAGAGAGACCTCATCTCTACAATAAATCAAAAACTCAGCCGGGCGTGGTAGCGCATGCCTGTAATTCTGGCTACTTGGAAGGCTGAGGCAGAAGGATCGCCGGAGCCCAGCAGGTCGAGGCTGCAGTGGAGCGGCCACTGCACTCCAGTCTGGGCGACAGAGTGAGACTCCAACTCAAAAAAAAAAAAAAAAAAAGAAAAAGACAATTCTGTTTTGGAGGGGATTCCCCCCACTTATTGGCCCTTATTATAGCAGTCAGACTTATATTCAAATGAAAACAAACCAAACAGCAAAAGTCTATCAAGCTGTTTTAGTCATGTAACTAAAGAGAATAGAAAATAAACTGTCAAAAATGGAAGCACTATAGTTGACAACAATATACTATATAGTTCAAATAGGTGGAAGAAGTATATTGAATCTTCCCAACACAAAGAAACAATAAATGTTTGAGATGATAAATATGTTAATTACCCTGATTTGTTCACTGTATATGTATCATGTCACCACTATGTTACCCCCAAATATGTACACTTATGTGTCAATTTTTTTTAAAGTTTTTTTTTTTTGGCCAGGCTTGGTAGTTCAGCCCATAATCCCAGGGCTTTGGAAGGCTGAGGTGAGTGGATTGCCTGAGCCTGAGGGTTCGAGACCCGCCTGGGCAACTTGGCGAGACCTCATCTCTACAATAAATCAAAAATTAGCTGGGCATGGTAGCGCGCACCTGTAGTTCCAGCTACTTGGAAGGCTGGGGCAGAAGGATCGCCAGAGCCCAGCAGGTCGAGGCTGCGGTGGCTGGGAGCGGCACTGCACTCCAGTCTGGGTGACAGTGAGACTCAAAAAGAAAAGAAAAGAAAAGAAAAGTGTTTTTTTGTTATTTTTTTTTTTAGAAAGTAAATTAGAGAGGGAGAAAGAGGAGATTCACCTCCCCAAGGTAGGGGAGGGATCCAAAGCTAAGAAGCGTGGCATCAGACATAGCTCAAGGAGCACATGGCCACTCCAGAGTCTAGCAAGGCCAAAAATAGTTTTTAATTAAAAAATGGAAATTCAAAGACATTTTAAAAGTGAAATCAAGTTGAAATATTTCAGAGCCAATTTTGTGAACCCCAGTGCTCCATCAGGCTGCACCTTGCATGCCCATCCAGGGGCAGCCACTTATTGGGATTGAGGTAAACTCAATGTCATGGCTGGAGGCACCTTAGCTCTCACTTCATGGAGTAAGATTTTGGATTGGTAATTTTGGAATAAACGTATAAGAAAATAGCCTATAGCTAAATTAAACCTA
Source organism: Cephalopachus bancanus (assembly GCA_027257055.1). NCBI lineage: Eukaryota > Metazoa > Chordata > Mammalia > Primates > Tarsiidae > Cephalopachus > Cephalopachus bancanus. Next base: position 13,403 of record JAPVLO010001036.1, on the reverse strand, counting down.
CAATGCTTTAATATGAATATTTACTAGTAAATGTGAATGACCCTAGATCCTTTTGTTGACTCACTATTGTATGTGTCCTATAAACAACGCTCTTAGAACACTGTACTAATACTCAATTTTTACTTTTACTTTTGGCTTACACACTCATATCAGAAAAATTAATCAATAATTAGGGAAACCTAGACTTTAGTCACAATAGAAAGCAAGAGTTATTTTCTTTTTCTTTTTCTTTTACTTTTTTTTTTTTTGAGTGGGAGTCTCACTCTGTCGCCCAGACTGGAGTGCAGTGGCCGTTCCCAGCCACCGCAGCCTTGACCTGCTGGGCTCCGGTGATCCTTCGGCCTCAGCCTTCCAAGTAGCCGGAATTACAGGCAGGCGCTACCATGCCCGGCTGATTAAGAGTTATTTTCAATTGAGTTTTATGTGGGCTTAATAATGATTTGTTAATTATCTTTCTAATTAGTTTGTGACTAAATCTTGCATGGGATCTTCACTGTATAATCAGAACTAATTTCCATACTCTTGTAGAATCCCAGGGAGTTTTCTTATGAGCCATGTAAAAACTAAAAACAAATAAACAAACAAAAAACATTTTTTGTATCATAAGTGAAATTTTAATGACAAAATTAATTAGAAAAAAGATATTCAGATTATTATTAGAATTTAGTCACTATATTCATCTTTGCTGAAATTAGGAATGTAAGATATTTTCTTGAAGTAGCTTCTACATAATAAAAAAGACCAAATTCTGAACATATACTAGATTATTCAAAGTGTGTGTTCCAGATTTAGTTTTTTCTCTATGTGAGGATGTCCTTCTGCTCCAATTAAAAAAGCAAAAACTTTGGCCAGGCTCGGTGGCTCAGCCTGTAATCTCAGCGCCTTGAGAGGCCGAGGTGAGTGGATGGATTGCCTGAGCCCACAGGTTCGAGACCCGCTTGGGCAACTTGGCGAGACCTCGACTCTACAATAAATCAAAAACTAGCCGGGCGTGGTAGCGCACGCCTGTAGTTCCGGCTACTTGGAAGGCTGAGGCCAAAGGATTGCCGGAGCCCAGCAGGTCGAGGCTGTGGTGGCTGGGAGCGTGCCGCTGCCCTCCAGCCTGGGTGACAGAGTGAGACTCCAACTCAAAAAAAAAAAGCAAAAACAAAAGCAGAAAGATTTCTGTGTTAGTGCTATCGCTAAATAGGTAACATATATGATGGAGACAAAAATTGCTTCATAATAATAGTAGTTTTGATTTCAAATGGACATCATCACAATAAGTAGTTTGGCATTATTAGGCTCTAATTGAATCCCAATATTTCTCAATGTAAAAGAAAGCAATAACTTCGTGGATCTTGAAAAGAGAATTCCCTAGAACTTTCCATAGAATATGACAAAGTGTGGTGTGCCCCAGCTCAAGCTTTTCTGGGAATCTCTGGGTAACACGCCCCTCAGCCCATGTAAAGACATAAGCCCAGCAAATTTAAATAGAGAATTTACAGTTTCTTGAAACTGTAAATAGAGAATTTTAAAACTTAATTTCTCATAGTCCAGAGGTGTGAGTTAGAGAGATGTAGAAAATAGCCACACTGAAAGAGCATGTGAGAAACTGAAGCCAGGGGGAGTCTTCAAATGGCACTGAGCCTGGAGGTTGACACCTTGTAACTCCAGAGAGAACTGTAACTATAATACACACACACACACACACACACACACACACACACACACACACACACACACACACCGGCCCAATCTGGTTGAGGAAACATTCTGTAGAAATAATTCAGTGACAGCAGGTATTTTGCAGAAGGCATCTGCAGGGAGCATTCCAATTTAGACAGTTACATCTCTTGAGCTGTATATATTATATGACATGTAAAAAGCCACAGAAACTGAACAACTATAGTACTGGAAATTCTGTGATAAACTCTACGTAACAGACTGAAAGCGTCTGAACTTGAAGATTTGCATGAAATAACTCAGCTCAGAGACAGAACAGTTTGTATTAAGATATGGTAGCCATTGAATTGTAGACTAGCTTAAGAGATAGAGATGGATGAGACAGCATGACCAGTATGAGATAGAGAAATAGACCAATGAACTGCAGGACCAGAAAGTGGGAGGTCCTTTCCAGTCATTTCCTCTCCCACTTTGTTGGGCTGAGGGTTTTAGTTGGAAGGAACAGGAACATCAGAATGACACTGATATCCTCCAACATTTTACATACTTCATGATATTCATCTCTTTGGTTTTATTGTACAGTATAGGTTAAATTAGATTAATCCTATGTTTCGCAGGGCTCGGTGGCTCAGCCTGTAATCCCGCGCCTTTGAGAGGCTGAGGTGAGTGGATTGCCTGAGCCCGCGGGTTCAAGACCCACCTGGGCAACTTGGCGAAACCTCATCTCTACAATAAATCAAAAATTAGCCGGGCGTGATAGCGCATGCCTGTAGTTCCGGCTACTTGGAAGGCTGAGGCGGAAGGATTGCCAGAACCCAGCAGGTCAAGGCTGCGGTGGCCGGGACAGGTCACTGCACTCCAATCTGGGTGACAGAGTGAGACTCTAACTAAAAAAAAAAAAAAAAAATCCTATGTTTCCTGAACAAGGTTGGCTCACTTTAGGTGATGCCTTTTCAAACATTGTTGTTACAGGTTAACCTCTAAGCAGGCATCCTTAGAGGTTCAAGGATATCTTCCCAGCAATTCTTTCCTCTGTCTCCTATGTCATCAGTTTTCTTGTGAATAATTCTTATCAGCATGGAAATATCTTTAAACATTTTTCCCCCACCTGAAGATAAAAGAGAAAATCTTCCTCTATTGGCACCACCTTCCCCACCAGCTACAGTTCCATTTCTTCACTCTCATCTACTGTAAAACACCTTTAAAATTGACAAAATTCACTGTCTCTGGTTTCTCTCCTTCTAGTCTCTCTTTATTTTTGTTAGGGTCATCTCGCTGGGGCCTCCAAAATTGTTAGGGTCACACTCTCCTAGCGAGACCTTCAGAATGTTCAGGCCCGCTAGGGGTATGGATTGCCTGGTGTAGGGTCTGATGCCACATGAAAAATGCAAAGAATTGCACAGAAGTTAGATTAGAAAATATAGTTTATTTAAAAGTAAATTAGAGAGAGAGAAAGAAGATTTACCTTTCGAAGGTAGGGAAGGGCACCAAAGCCAGGAAACATGGCCTGGCCATAGCTCAAAGAACACAGGGCCACACCTTAGCTTAGCAAGACAATGGCAGTGGCAATGACCTAGCAATGGCAGCTGACTGCTCAGGGTTGAATGCTTTAAACCCTTGCCTTTGGTGGGGGAAGGTCATTAAGGTGATTGGGTGGTGGTCTGCTTCAAGTCATCAGGAAGGGGCAGGTAAGCACAGGTACTGATGTCAGGTGATGGACAGCGGCCAGATGGGTGGGCTAGTCACATGATTGCTTAGATCTTGAGGTTGCCAGACATTAGCATCTCATACCCTCAGGTGGTAGGCTAGATGGGTGAGACTAGGAGAGGGGTTTTCCTATAAGAGACTTTGTCAGACATTTGCAATCCACAATCTTCTGGACCAAAGGTAGTCTATTATCATTTCTATGACTCTGTCCTTGTCTTACATCTGATGGAGATTTGGCAAGGGGGCGAGTAGACTGCCAGCTTGGCCTGCAGTAGAATGTCTGAACGCTTCCTAAAACCTGCCTTTTGGAAATTTATCTATCTGTCTAACCCGTGCTAGTTTCAAAGTGTGTCAGGGATAAAGTCTAAGCAAAAATGGTTATGCTGAGGCAAAAAAGACTAAACTAAAAGTAAACTAAGTTTATTCTAGGTTCCTATAGGTACCTCTTTTCAATTTTTATGGAAGCGAAATTCACATCACATAACATTAATCATTTTAAAGGGAACCATTCATTTTAAAGTGGCATTCAGGGCCAGGTGCAGTGGCTCAACCTGGAATCCCAGCACTTTGAGAAGCAGAGGGGAGAGGATTGCCTGAACCTGGGGGTTCAAGACCAGCCTGGGCAACTTGGTGAGTCCTTGTATCTACAATAAATCACAAAAACTAGCCAGGCATGGTGGCTTATGTCTGTAGTTCCAGCTACTTGAGAGGCTGAGGCGGAAAGATCGCCTGAGCCCAGCAGGTCGAGGCTGCGGTGACCTTGAGCATGCCACTTCACTCCAGCCTGGGCAACAAGAGTGAGACTCCAACTCAAAACATCAATAAATAAAGTGGCATTTAGTGCATTCATAATGTTGTGCAACTACCACTTCTACCTAGTTCCAAAAACACATCGCTAAAAAAATAAAACCTCATGCTCATCAAGGACATCCTCCCCTTTTTCTCACCCCCCCCCAGGCTCTGGCAACCACTAATCTGCTTTATGTTTCAGTGGATTTACCTATTCTGAATACTTAATATAAATGAAATTATGTAATATGTGACCCACTTTGAATGAGTTCTTTTATTTAGCGTGTTTTCAAAATTTATCCACATTGTAGCATGTTATTAGTAATTTTTCTTTTACGGCAGAGTAATATTCTGTATAGATTATATCGTATGTTCTTTGTTCCTTCATTCATTGATGGACACTTGTTTGTTTCCACCTGTTGGCCATTGTGAATATTGCCGCTATGAAATTCATGTACATGTTTTTATTTACACCACTGTTTCTAATGCAGGTGTATATCTAGGAGTATAATTACCAAGTCATATGATAATTTTGCTTAATGTTGTGTTTTTTTCAGAGACAGAGTCCCTCTATCACCATGTTGGAGTGTAGTGGCAACATCAAAGTTCACCGCAGTCTTGAACTTATAGGCTCAGGTGATCCTCCTGCCTCCACCTTCTATGTAGCTGGACTACAGGTGCATGGTCCTAGCCTAGGCCTAGGCTAATTTTGTTTTTGTTTTTGTTTTTAGAGATAGGGTCTTGCTATGTTGCCAAGCTGGTCTAGAACGCCTAACCTCAAGTGATCCCCGTGCCTTGGTCTCCCAAAACACTGGGATTACAAATGTGAGCCACCACTCTTGGCCCATTTAACTTTTTGAGGAACCACCAAACCGTTTTCCACAGTTGCTGAATCACTTTGCATTCCCACCATTTACATATGAAGGTTACAATTTCTCCATATTCTGGCCAACACTTGTTATTTTCCCTTAAAAAAAAAACAGTTTTTAAACTGCAGCCTTCCTACAGGGTGTTACATGGTACCTCATGGGTTTGCATTTATCTAAAGACTAATGATGATACAGATATTTTCATGTGTATATCTTCATGTGTATATCTTCTCTGGAGAAATGTCCATACATTTTTAATGGAGTTTTTTGTTTGTTTTTGAGTTGGAGGCTGGAGCACAGTGGCACACTCACCACCACCCCAGCGTCGACCTGCTAGCTTCCAACGATCCTTCTGCCTCAGCCTTCCAAGTAGCCAGAACTACGGGTGCACACTACCACGCCCAGCTAATTTTTGATTCATTGTAGAGATAATGTCTCACCAAGTTGCCCGGGCTGGTCTCAAGCCCATGGGTTCAGGCAGTCCACTCACCTCGGCCTCCCAAAGTGCTGGGATTACAGTCTGAACCACTGAGCCCAGCCGAGGTGTTTTTTTAAATTGTTAAGTTGTAAGAATTCTTTATATATTCTAGACATTAAACCCATATCAGAAAAATAATTTGCAAATATTTTCTCTCATTCTGTAGGTCATCCCTCCTTTCACTTTCTTGATAATGTCCCTTGCTGTATAAAAGTTTTTTTAGCCGGGCTTGGTGGCTCAGCCTGTAATCCTGTGCCTTGGGAGGTTGAGGTGAGTGGATTGCCTGAACTCGCGGGTTCAAGACCCGCCTGGGCAACTTGGTGAGCCCTCATCTCTACAATAAATAAAAAAAAATTAGCCGGGTGTGGTAGCGCGCACCTGTAGCTCCAGCTACTTGGAAGGCTGAGGCGGAAGGATTGCCGGAGCCCAGCAGGTCGAGGCTGCGGTGTCCAGTAGTGGCCACTGCACTCCAGTCTGGGTGACAGAGTGAGACTCCAACTCAAAAAAAAAAAAAATTTATGATGCCCAATTTCTTTCTTTTTTTCTTCTTTTCTCATGTTTTTGATTTCATATCCAGAAATCACTTCCAATGTCACTATGCTCTTCTAAGAGTTTTATAATTTTAGTTCTCACATTTAGGTCACTGACCCATTTTGAGTTAATTTTTGTATCTGGTATCAGATGAGTCCAACTTTATCCTTTTGAATATGTATGCCTAGACATACCGGCACCATCTGTGGATGAGATTATTCTTTTCCCTTTGAATGGCCTTGGCACACTTGTTGAAAATCAATTGACCATAGATTTGTGGGTTTATTTCTGGACTCTATTCTATCCATTGGTCTATATGTCTGGTTTTTTTTATGTCAGTACCACAGCGTGTTGATTACTATAGATTCATAGTACATTTTAAAATCAGAAAGTGTAAGTCCTCCAAATGTGTATTCTTTTTTAAAGATTGTCTTGGCTATTTAGGGTCTCTTTTTTTTTTCAATTGGAGTCTCACTGTGTCTCACAGACTGGAGTGCAGTGGCACGCTCCTGGCCACCGCAACCTCGACCCGCTGGGCTCCAGTGATCCTTCCACCTCAGCCTTCCAAGTAGCTAGAACTACAGCTGCTACCATGCCTGGCTAGTTTTTGATTTATTGTAGAGACGAGGTCTCGCCAAGTTGCCCGGGTGGGTCTCAAACCCCTTGGGCTCAGGCAATCCACTCGCCTCGGCCTCCCAAAGTGCTGGGATGACAGGTTGAGCCACCGAGCCCAGCCTAGGATCCCTGTTAATTTCATTTGGAAACTGGGGAGTCACTGAGCACGTGGGGCTGCCAGGAGGGTCACTTGCCAGGGAGGATGTTGAAACTCTGCAGGGAGTCTCCTCCATCTGGCTGCCCCTCAGTCATATCTTCTAGGATACAAGGCTGAGGGTGAGAGGGTTTCCCTGAGAGTCTCAAAAGCAAGTGAGTGGACCCAAGAAAGGGGTCCCGGGAACTCTGGACTCAAAGCTATCAGACAGAAGCACAGGGCTTTTTTTACCCCAAAGAAGAAATCCGGACTAAAATGAATCTAAAATCTACTTGGACGTCAACCATGAGTCACTCTCTTTAGTGGAGTGAATCACCACGATGCCATCACAAATGCTTGACTCTGTAGGGCTCAGAGTTGTCTTGCAAGTGTGCATTGTAGCACAGCGTGGCAGGACTCCCCTTCGGCAATCACTAGGTGACCGGTTATAATCATCCAGCCTATCTTCCCACTGTGTCCCTGAATTTAGGTTACGACCCATTTACATATTCAGGGATAGGAAAACATTGACTATGCATAGCAAGTAAAGTGAGTTTGGCTCATTTCTGGCTTTGAAAGACAAGGTGGATTCTTTCTCCATGAGATCATACCCAGTGCACTCAGGGTGATCCGGGCTGGGGTTCTTTGTGGTACTGAGGGCCCCAGTGTGCACCAGGGCTTGGGGGCGCTGAGAGTTTCAGGGGATCATGGAGACAAGGGAAAGAGCTACTGGGAGACATCCCACTCTCCAAATCAGATGGAAGAGACCTCCTTCGTTATTGGGGTGGCTCCAGGGGCTAGGACTTCTGCTTGGGAAGCATGTCTTGGAATGATGTGGAATGTTTGGGAGTTTTTAATACTCCTTTCCAAAACACACACAGAACCTTCAGTAGAAAAATACCATTAAGTCCTTAGAATTTTATAAGGTAGAGATCCCTGGGGGGAAAAAATGATTGCTAGTGAAAGAATTAACTGCATGAACTTCCCTCAACACGACAGCATTTAAGGTTTTACATACACTGCACAGTTTTGTTTTGTTTTGTTTTGTTTTGACTTGGAGTCTCACTCCATCGCCAAGACTGGAATGCAGTGGCACGCTGATGGCCACCCCAGCATGGACCTGCTGGGCTTCAGCGATATTTCCGCCTCAGCCTTTCAAGCAGCTGGGCAATCCTTCCAAGCAGTCCAATTTTGATGGGCAGCATGGTTAACTCTGTGTTTTTGCTATTGTGAATAGTGTTGCGATAAATATGGGTGCACCAGGTATCTTTTTTGTAAAGTGATTTAAGTTCCTTCAGGTATGTTCCCAGCAGGGGGATTGCTGGGTCGTATGGAAGGTCAATTTCTAGTTCTTTTAGGAATCGCTACACTTTTCCATAGAGCTGAAACTAGTTTGCATTCCCACCCACAGTCATAGAAGTGTTTCCTTTTCCCCACATTCTATCCAGCATCTGTTGCTTTTTGATTTATTGTTGATGGCCATACTGACTGGAGTTAGGTAGTATCTCAGTGTGGTTTTAATTTGCATTTCTTTGATGACTAGTGAGACTGAGCATTTTTTCATGTATCTGTTGGCTGCTTGTATGTCTTCTTTTGAGAAGTGTCTGTTCATATCTTTGGCTCACTTTATAATAGATTTGCCCACTTTTTAATGGGGCTGTTTGTTTGTTTTTTTCCTTTCAGCACATTTGAGATCCTTATAGATCTTGAATGTTAGGCTTTTGTCAGATATGCAATTGGCAAATTTTTTCCCATTATGTGGGCTGTCTCCCCACTCTCTTGATGGTTAATTTTGCTTTGTAGAAGCTTTTCAGCTTGATGAGGTTCCACTTGTCTATCTTATCTCTTATGGCATGGAACTTGGGGGTTTTCACTAGGAATTGGTTGCCTATTCTGATTTCCATAAGGGTTGTCTCCTGCATTTTCTAAGATTCTTAAAGTTTGAGGCTTTGCATTTAGGTCTTTGATCCATTCGGAATTGCTTTTTGTGAATGGTGATAGGTAGGGGTCCTGTTTCATTCTTCTGCACATAGTTAGGTGCTCTATTTATGAAGACATTTATGGCTGCCATAAAAATATGGGAAAATTATTATTCCTCTTCCCCTTCTCACTTTTTCTGCAGAGAGAGAGCAACCAGTTGGGCCTGCCTGGATCTCCCTGGACGTATAGAAATCAAAGCCGGTATTTTGTTTTTCTCCATTTCTGCTGCAATTCTAGCAGGTTTCTCCAGGGCTATAACTCTGACTGAATTTGAAGAGAGTCTTTCAAAGGTAAATAATAATAACGAATTATTGCACTCAGGAAGTCTCTGTACTTAATTTCATGCCCATCAACTAATACTGCTGATTTTTTAAAAACTGTGCAGTGGGCGGGGCTTGGTAGCTCAGTCTGTGATCACAGCAATTTGGGAGGGTGAGGTGAGTGGATTGCCTGAGCCCTTGGGTTCGAGACCAACCCTGGAAACTTGGCAAGACCTCGTCCCTACAAAAATCACAAAAACTAGCCAGACATGGTCACATGTGTCTGTATTTCCAGCTACTTGGAAGACTAAGGCAGAAGGATTGCCTGAACCTGGCAGGTTGAGGCTGCGGTGGCCATGAACATGCCACTGCACTCCAGCCTGGGTGACAAGAGTGAGACTCCAACACAAAAAAAAAGAAAGAGAGAGAGAGAGAGAGAGAGAGAGAGAGAGAGAGAGAGAGAGAGAGAGAGAGAGAGAGAGAGAGAGATTGAGAGATTAGCAGTAGCCGGAAACTGCCGGGAGCGGGGGCATACATAGCATCATTAAGGGTATCCAATCTCAGATCAGGCAAAGTGGAGACAAAAGGGAAGCCCAAACTTTACCTGTACAATGACCACTTGTGTACCTAATCCTGAATTGTACCTGACATCTTTAAAATTAAAAATTAAAAAAAAGAAAATTTGTTTTTGCGTTTCTGCAAAGAAGACCATTGAAAGTTAAATAGAACCGGGCTCGGTGACTCAGCCTGGAATCCTGCGCCTTTGGGAGGCTGAGGTGAGTGGATTGCCTGAGCCCAAGGGTTCGAGACCCACTTGGGCAACTTGCGAGACCTCATCTCTAAAATAAATCAAAAAATTAGCCGGGCGTGGTAGCGCTTGCCTGTAGTTCCAGCTACTTGGAAGCCTGAGGCGGAAGGATCGCCGGAGCCCAGCAGGTCGAGGCTGCGGTGGCCAGGAGCAGCCACTGCACTCCAGTCTGGGTGACAGAGTGAGACTCCAACTCAAAAAAAAAAAAAATGGAAAGTTAAATAGGATTGCATTGAATCCATAGATTGTTTGGGATTGCATTAATATTAATAATATTAATACTTACTGTTTATAAACAAAGATATATTTTCACTTATTTAGCTTAATTTTTTCCAGCATTTTTCAGTGTGTAAGCCTTTCACTTCCTTAGTCAAATTTTCTTAATTTGCTTTTTCAGATTGTTCATTGCTGTGGAAAGAAGCACAACTGATTTTGTATGTTGTGCTTGTACTTGCCAACTTTGCTGAATTTGTTTCATAGCTTTAGTAGTTCTTTGCTCTCTCTCTTTCTCTCTCTCTCTCTCTCTCTCTCTCTCTCTCTTTCTTTGTGTGTGTGTGTGTGTGTGTGTGTGTGTGTGTATGTTTGAGGTTTACTTTTTTTTTTTGTGAGTTGGAGTCTCACTCGGTCACCCAGACTGGAGTGCAGTGACTGCTCCCGGCCACCGCAGCCTCACCTGCTGGGCTCTGGCGATCCTTCCGCCTCAGCCTTCCGAGTAGCCGGAATTACTGGCATGAGCTACCACACCTGGCTGATTTTTTGATTTATTGTAGAGATGAGGTTTCGCCAAATTGCCCAGGCGGGTCCCGAACCCTCAGGCTCAGGTAATTCACTCACCTTGGCCTCCCAAGGCACGGGATTACAGCCTGAGCCACCGAGCCCGGCCCGAGGTTTTCTATATGTGGCATCATGTCAACTGCAAATAGGGATAGTTTTACTTATTTCTTTCTAATTTGGAATTATTTTATTTTACTTTTTGTCTTGCCTAATTGCCCTGGCTAAAATTTTAGTCTAATGTTGAACAGTACTGATAAAAGTGGTAATACTTTTCTTGTTCCTGATATTAGGGAAAAAGTTTTCAACCTTTTACCCTTGAGTAACATCAGTTAGCTGGGAGGTTTTCACAAATGCCTTTTATCATTTTGAAGAAGTTCCCTTCTATTCCTAGTTTTCTGAGGTATGTTAATTTTATTATGAAAGGATAAGAGACTTTTTGCTTTTCTGCATCCATTGAGATGATTATGTGCTTCCCCCCCATCCTATTAATATAATATGTTACACTGATTGATTTTCTTATGTTGAGCAATGCTTATATTATGAGTATAAATACATTCTGGGTATTCCATTTAGTCATGATATATAATCCTTTTAATATATTGTTTAATTTAATTTGCTAGTATTTTGTTGATGGTTTTTTTATCGATAATAATAATAGATGTTGGCTTATAGTTTGCTTTTCTTGGAGTATCTCTGTCAGTTTTTTATATCAAGCTAATACCAGTCTCCTAAAAGAGTTAGAAAATGTTCTCTTCTGGTCTACATTCTGGAAGTGTTTAAAAAGGATTGATGTTCTTTTTTCTTTACACATTTGGTGAAATTTACAACTGAAGCCATCTGGCTCTGGGCTGTTTTTGTTGGGTGAGTTTTGATCACTGATTCAGTCTTCTTACTGGTTATAAGTTTTTTCAGATTTTCTATTTCTTTTCTTTTTTTTTTTGAGTTGGACTCTCAATCTGTTGCTCAGGTTGGAGTGCAGTGGCATGTTCATGGCCACTGCAGCCACGACCTGCTGGGCTCAGATGATCCTTCTGCCTCGGCCTTCCAAGTATCTGGAACCACAGGTGTGTGCCACCATGCCCAGCTAATTTTTTTAATTTTTTTATTTATTGTGGAGATGAGATCTCGACATGTTGCTCAGGCTGGTCTTGAACCCCTGAGTTGAGGCAATCCTCTTGCCTCCACCTCCCAAAGTGTTGGGATTACAGGTATGAGGCACTGCATCCGGCAGATTTTCTTTTCTTTTTTTTTTTTTTTGCGTAGTGTTGATAGTTTGTGTTTTCTGGTGATTTATCATTTCATGTAGGCTTTTGAACCTGTTGGACTACAAATGGTCATAATAGTCGTTTATAATTATTTGTGTTTATGGAGGGTTGGCAATAAGGTCCCCAATTTCAATTCCAATTTTAGTTATTTAGGTCCTCTCTTTCCCTCTTTTTTCTTAGTTTAGATAGAGGTATGTTAATTTTGTTGACATATTCAAAGAACCCACTTCTATATTTGTTGACTTTTTCTATTGATTATCTATACTCTTCTTTTAATTCCCCCTAATTTTTATTATTCTTTCCTTCTACTAGCTTTAGATTTAATTTGCTGCACTTTTTTTTTTGAGTTGGAGTCTCACTCCGTCGCCCAGACTGGAGTGCAGTGGCCGCTCCCGGCCACTGCAACCTCGCCTGCTGGGCTCCGGCGATCCTTCCGCCTCAGCCTTCCGAGTAGCCGGAATTACAGGCAGGCGCTACCATGCCCAGCTGATTTTTTGATTTATTGTAAAGATGAGGTCTCGCTGCCCAGGCGGGTCTCGAACCCACGGGATCAGGCAATCCACTCACCTCAGCCTCCCAAAGGCGGGGGATTACAGGCTGAGCCACCGAGCCCGGCTACTACTCTTTTTTAATTGTACGGAGATGAGTTAAGTGATTGATTTGAGATCTTCCTTCTTTTGCAATATAGGCATTTACACCTATACATTTTTCCCTGAGCACTTCTTTCACTGTGTCTGTTAAGTCTCAGTATATTTTACTTTCATTTTCATTCATCTCAAGGTATTTTGTAATTTCCCTTGTGATTTCTTCTTTGACCCATTAATAGTTTAAGAATGTGTTATTGGGCTGGGTTCAGTGACTACTGCTTGTAATCTCAGCACTCTAGTAGGCCAAACAGGGGGAATCACTTGAGCCCAGGAGTTTGAGATCAGCCTAGGCAACATAGTTAGACTGTGTCTCTACAGAAAAATATCAAAAAATTAGCTGCACATGGTGGTGTATGCCTATAGTCACAGCTACAGGGGAGGCTAAGGAAGGAGGATCACTGGAGCCCAGGAGGTCGAGGCTGCAGGGAGCGGAGATCATGCCGCTATACTCCAGCCTAGACAACAAAGTGAGATTCTGTCTCCAAAAAAAAAAAAGTGTGTTATTGAATTCCACGAACAGGTATACCTTGTTTTATTGTTTTTTGCTTTGTTTCACCTCTCACATATTGCACCTTTTACAAACTGAAGGTTTGTGGTAACCCTGTGTCAAGCAAACCTACCAGTGCCATTTTTCCAATAGCATGTGCTCACTTCCTTTCCCTGTATCACATGTTGGTTATTCTTGCAGCATTTCATTATTATTATACCTGTTTTTGTGGTCTGTGATCAGTGATCTTTGATGTCACTATTATAATTGTTTTGAGGTGCCATGACTCTTTCCGTTTACAATGACAAACTTATATGTGTGCTCCGTTTGCTCCATTGACCAGCAATTACCCTATTTCTCTCCCTGTCTTCAGACTCCCTGTCTCTTGAGGCATA